>OY728138.1:1421239102-1422500993 GCA_963277665.1 Viscum album
CTCATAGTTCCTATACCTTGTATTAAAAGTAATCTTGGGGATATCCTCCTTCTTCACCCAAACATGGTATTATCCTGACCGTAGATCGACCATGGATAATTAGTGTGATACACATAGTTTATAGAACAAGTCATCAATATTTATTAGTGTATAATTTTTCTTTATCATGATCTTGTTGATCTCATGATAATCAATGCAAAGGTGAATTGATCCATCATTCTTCTTGACAAAGTGGACTGGTGCACCCCATGGTGAGGCACATGGGCCTATGAAACCTTTATTCAGATTATCCTATACTTTTTTCTTCAGATCCATTATTTACACAAAAAACCATTCTATATGGAGTCTTGGATAATGGTATGACCTTGGGTATAATCTTGATTGAAAATTAAACCTCTCAGTTTGGAGGAAGACCATGAAATTCTTTGAGAAACACATCATCATATTTCATCACAATAGGCATGTTTTAGAGGATGATTATTTCCTTAGAATCAATCATTTGAGATATATACTATTTCTCATAGGGAAATAATATCTATTTTTGTGATGTTGGTGCTAAATAGGATTCATCCTCCTCCTTACACTAGTATAGAAATAGGGGTCTATTTGTAATATAGATAGTGATTTCCTTCTCACTAAAATTTCTGTTGTCTCTAAATAGGGAAATCTAATCCATACCCACAATTGTATCAAATTCCATGAAAGGGAGTATTAAAAGGTTCACTAGAAAGTTCAACCCAAAAATTTTGATAGGAGAGGAGTTACATACTCAGGATGAAATAATTTCACCATTTTTTGATTTCATTGATAGCTCTAATTCCATGCTTTGCGGTGGTGTTTGAATAGTTATACTAAACTTTTAGGATATAAAGAAATGCGTTGAACTAGACTAAAAAAGTATGGCTTATATCCTTGAATGAATAACTATAATACCTTTCACCACTTCATTGTTAGGATCCACCTAAGCGGTTGTGATGGAAATGATCTTCCTTGATACCTTGAAAGCAATTGGTTATCTCTGAAAACCATTACCTTAGTGCATTGATTTGAAAAGTTACCTGGTTCCTTGTAGTTAAAGTAATGAAATATGCATTGAGAGTGTACTATATATTTCCTTTCCTCTATCGCATTAGTGGGTTTCTCCTATTGGTATTATTTATTTAGGTTTTCTTCCTTCCCACACCTAAAGTATTTCCTCACCCCTCTTAGGAAATTTTCAGGGTTCTTTTTTCTGAATCTTTGACAAGTGAGATGTTGAATGTTTTTGGAACCATTATATTTCTCTATTGGAACACTATAATTAAAATCCACGTTCTGCTTATTATCCCTATGATACCCTTGAGATTTTCCTATATCCATTTCGACTTTGATGGCACATAAAACAATTTCCTCATATTTATTATAGTCATTGATCACCATAGATTTCTATAGACTAGGTTTTATCCCACCAAAGAGGCAGGTAACCTTACATTCAGGGGTAAAAAAGCCAGATTCTTATCATGAAAGTCTTGTGATGTTACCCTCATACTCCATGATAGATTCATCACCTTTTTTCTTGAGGGTAAGAAAATCCCTTCCTGTTTTAATTTGGTGAGTGTGATGGAAATATATATCAAAAAATATTTTCGAGAATTTCTTCCACTCCATCACTTAGATCTCTTCATCACGATTAATATTCTTGATCAATGTCCATGAATGACCATATTCTCACTCCATATGATAAAAATATATTAGAAATTACTCTTTTTCAGAAAATTGAAGCATATATAACATATACTTAATGGATTTGATTTACTGTTCTGTGATTAAGGGATCAAATGATCCACTGATAGTCATAGGCCTTTGTTTCATAAACAAATCAATTGAATATTATTATTTATTAGGGGGATTTGGATGATCCTACTAGTCTATATTTCTATGAAAAACCTATATCAGTTGAGAGAGTATCAACACAAATTTTGTGGTTCCTTATCCCATTGGGTTGGGAATCTCGTTGGAGTATTCATCACATTTCTTGTCGTATTGATTGTTTAACCAATTCCTCCTATTTCTAGATATTAGATAGAATAAAAGGACAATTAGGGATGATTATTTTTAAACTATTAAATTCATAAAAGGGAATCCAATGAGATTAATGGGATAACTTATAAATTACATCTATATATTAACTTATGAATTTATAGACTTCAAACCATGTTATCCATGATGTATTTCCAAAAATATGTTCTTATGGGATTTTTTATAACCTTAATAATGTTTTGTAATGATATTATGAATTTAACAAAGAATATCCACTAGGGGTGTCAAAATAGGTGTACAGAAGGCCCATTTTCATGTACCAAGTTAGGAGGAGTCAGGCCCAATGCACCCTGTTGCAGTTATTACCCCAAGGTACATCTATTCCAGAACCTTGTCCACTTCTAGTATCCATAAAGGGATGTATTTTATTGATAAACCACTTAATTTATAATTTCCATAATTTAGGGATGTTTTCTTATACTTAGTCTCATCCCTAAGGATTTCTCAAGAGTTTCCTAACTAATCCCCCCAAAAAACCAAAATTTTCCTTTGATACTGACTATGAAAATCCCACTATTTATTTCAAATAAATACATGATTTATTACATAAGGTTACAATCAATAAAACCCAAACTATCTATAAGTATAGTCTATTTTTGAATTAGGTACATTACATAAAAATTTAAATAGTAAAAAAAAATTATTGAGAACTTCCTTAACATGCACGCACTTAAAATTGTATAAGATAACCTGCGGACATACATAAGAAAGTGGGAAGCTATAAAACCCATTAAGGGAATAAAAATGGAATAACATGAAGAGAATAATACATGTTATACAATAGGTATTTAAATGGGGCATAAAAATACTAGGAATCATAAACATGAACAACAAGACATGTTATAGCATGATAACATAAAGGTAACATGGGAAATGTGGAAACAACTTAAAACCTTGTATCATAACACAAGTCATGTACAAATACCAGGAAATCATGATGGAAAAAGTACCATAAAAGAATCAATTTCACTCCCTATCCCAAAATTAATTTTCATGATACTAAACATTACCCAAAGCATTGGAACACTATATAATTCTGGATGCACTCGTCACTTTCATTTCATTATCATGCTTAAGTGTGCTAGATAGATCATACAATATGGACTCATTAACCATAATATTTTATTCCATGATCATGGATTTTGGAATAAATAAATTTAATTACCAATTCAAATAATTTTAAGTGTATAATGGTGAACACCCATTATAGGAAATGGGTATGGTGTTCACTACACAATTGTTTTGGCATGAAAAATCATGGTGAAAATTCGACAGCATAACAACGTCACTTAAAATTCATAAAATGGGTTGAAGAGAGAGAAAGGGTTATATTATCATTTTTACATAAAATTGGCTGTAATTGGGATATGTAAAGATATATTCTAACCGTAGGTATTGGATATATAATGTATAAGATAATAAAGAAACTTGAATACAGAATAGAAAGTGAGGATCCCTTACTTGAGTGTGTGACTCCAAATTCTTGGTAAGGGATTCTTGAGAGATCTGAGGAGCCTTGGTAAGACTCTAGAGAGGTAATGGAAGACTAATTATTCACTTCAATGATTTTGAGTGAAGATAAATGGTATACTCGGCAGTTTTATATAGGAAATGAGTGGGTATTTCTTTATTATTTATCAATCTTAGGTTTTGGACTCTATATTATAAAATAACCAAAACCAAAACCAAAAAACTTACCATGGTATTTCCCATGGTTTCATCCAAATTGGATTATTATTAATTATTTTATAAGGCCATGTTCTGAACTTAATAAAATAATAACCTTGAATATGTGGAAGTGATTCATACTCTTAAATAATGGATTTTAAAACCGTAAAATATATTAATGGTATTGAAGGATCAATAATGAATATATAAAATTAAAAATATAAACATAAAATTACATTATTTTAAATAGAAAACATACATTTGGTTGTGGATACCTTTTATAGGATTTATTATATCACATTTGTATCATTATAATGTCATAATACACCCAATATGTTTATACAATATTTAATTTTTACCCAAATATTCAACCGTCAGATAAAATTATGGAAAAATCACCATTTGATGATGTCAACATTCATATTTCAAAAATAATATTCATTTTATAAAACTATTTTTCTAAATATTTTTATTTTTACTTTTAAAATAAGAATTGACATTTATTGAGAAATGATGGGTTTTTTTAACAATAACAGTTTTCTAACTTTTATAAAATTTACATTTGACATTATATAAAGTATAAAACCATATATATTTAATAAAAAAATGAAAAATATTATTTTATTAAAATATTATTTTCTTAAAAAATCCATTAGTTCATCAAAATCAGTGTCTTAATTGAAATTTAATACTAATTAAAAAAAGAAATTTATGTTTTATTATATCAAAATAAAAATAATTTATAAAGTAAAAATAATAGGATGAAAATATATTCATTATTATATAAAAAATAAGGTACATACTCATATTTATAGGATCTTCATACATATCCCTTTAATACACCGTCAAACACCCTAAGATTAAGGTGTGTGATGATGATACTTTCATGGTGTGGTTCAATGTACATGGTTTGGTCCATGATCTCGATAAGCTTGAACTTATCCCGTAAAAAGTATTACTCATGATTTAGTTATGTGATCTCATCATGGTCTTGGTCAAGGGAATGTTCAAGAGATTCTATCTCCCCCAGAAGATCTAATAAATGGGCTTCATAGGGTATGATCCTACTCGTTGAGGCCATCACTTCCTTTGTCTATATCAATTGTGTTTTTTAGAATTCTATATTTATACTAATCATGTGATAACTATTCAACTACTATATTATCAATGGTAATGATCCTTAATGGTCATTTAAATAGGATATGATAAGACAAAGTAAGTACATGTGTTTTCTATAAAAATAATATATAATAAGACATTTAAATAATTCAAAAAGGGGAATTTTATTTATAACCATTCAGGTCATTACAAGGATTGATGATCCAAATAACCACAGGGTACTAGACACAAAGTTTTATTCCCATGATATTGGAACTGTACTATGGTTCCAATTATTCATGATAGTGAATTGATATTAAATGGATAATGAAATCCCATGTGTTATAATGAATTGTGAATAGAATATGTGATAGGGTTCAGACTTTGGCATAGTCCGGAGTAGGTATTGAGAGTTTGGGTTTCCTCAGGAACCAGGGGGTTTATGCGGTTAAATAAAGGATAATTGAATAAATTTAAATTGTTTACTTTATTTATTGAATTTCTTTATTTATAAAACTGTATACACTGATATTGATTGGATATTTTTTTAGACACCATTGGTGGTGGCCTACTAAGTTATAATCATCCCTACTCAGGCTGCCTAATCAGTACCTGAATAAAATTCATGCTTGCAGAATAGGATAAGGGTAAAGTCCATGTGTAAGATGACTAATATGGGATGGAGCATGGATGTGGGAACTAAATATGTTATGGGTCCCGATTTTTAGTTTCCAGTGTATTTATTTATTTTTAGGTTTTTTATATCGACACTTGACACATATTGGAATAACATATCTTTTATTTAGTTTTGGATATTGTATTTCTTATTTTGGTCATCATGAGATACTCGTATTGTTATGATATAGTTATATCATTTGGTTATTATTTATTTATTTCCACTGGTGTATTACACTGATAAAAAGGGTATAATCTCCCCATGATCTATATTAAAACCTCACTACTTGTCGGTAGTCTCTCAAATATGAGGAGGCATGTATGAGGTCATGTGACCGAGGATATCGAGGAATCGATGAGTGGAACCCAGGTTGGTACATTACAACCAGAATCCAACATAGCCAAAATTGTTGTTGTGGATATTGGAGATTACAAACTCTCATTATTGACTTGAATGATATTGGTTTTGATATATTGTGATTATGTGCCTTTAGTCACCAAAAACATTATTTATGTGTCCAGACTTGATACAAAAGGATTTAGTTTAAAATTTTGAAATAAGTTTTTCTTATTTTAATAGTAAATTGTTTATTTTAGTAAGATATATTTAAATAATGGTCTTTATATGAAGGATTATATGAACCAAGTAATAAAAATTGATAAAAAAATAGTTTTTCATGACTCATACAACATCCAATTATGGAATCACTCTTTAGGCCTTGTAAAGGAATTTTTTTTGACCATATTACACCAAGATTTTTATTTGTATTAATTTGAACTAAAATTACTTAGTGTATGTCACACATGATTTCAAGAAAAAATAACTATATCTCTTTTAGTGGATAAGGTGAAAGGGCCATGAATATTCTTGAGTTGGTTCACACTGATTTGTATGGACCATTTGGAGTTGAATCTAGATATCAATACTCATACTTTAAAAATTTTACTGATGATTTTATTAGGTATGGATATGTCTAATTAATGAGGTATAAGTCTGAATCATTTGACATATTTGAGGAATGTAATAATGAAGTTGAGAACTAGCTTGGTAAGAATATTAACAAGTTCCACTCAGATGGTGGTAGAGAATATCTTAATCAAGAATTCATTGATTATTAATGAGATTTTGGGATTCTATACCTACTCACTCCTCTTTATAAAACACAATGGATTGGTGTAGGTAAAAGGAGTAACCATACATTGTTATAAATTGTGAAATCAATGATGATTCATGCCAGTATTCTATTAACCTTTTGGGGATATGCATTATATACAATAAAAAACATTATTAATTGAGTTTCAATGAAATCAATAAATGATATTCTATATAAACTTTGTTAAGTTATTGAAAAAGTGTTTTTACATATATGACTGTGGGGTTGGGAAGAGTTTTTAGGCTATTTCTATCAATGAAATTACACCTCAAGGTACTAAGTGTATCTTTATAGGATACCATAAGTAAATGATAGTATATTACATATATGACCCCTCAAATAAGAAGGTTGTGGTTGAAAGAAATCCCACATTCCTTTAGAGGTTTCTTCTATGTAAAATAGATTGTGAGAGTGAAATAGACTTTGATGAAGTACATGCTCATGATATATAAGAGTTGGTGCAAGAAAAGATTCCACAAACCCCAATGGGAAAGGAAATTTTTATGAAACTTAATATATTGGAATACGAGTTAGGATAGAGAAATACAATTATATGCTTTTATTATCACCAAGGATGGTGACTTATTATTAGTTAATAATAATGATCATATAACCTAAAAGAAAGTAGTAAGTGGCATAGAATATTCCCAATGGAAATAATATATGAAATATGAAATGGATTCCATGTACTAAAACAAATTATGGATTTTGGTATATCCTCCAGTTGATGTAGATCCCATTGGTTTTAAATGGGTATTTTAGAAGAAACCAAACAAGTATAGACAATTCAGAACTTATATGACATGTCTGTTTGAAAAAGGGATTCAAAGAATGTCAAGGCATAGACAATGATCAAAACATTTTCACTATTTTATTTTATAAAATTGATTTTAATTCAACTTTTCGTAGTAGATTACCACAAATATGAGATTTAGAACATATATGTAAAAATATATCTCTTTAATGGGAACTTTTGGGAAGATGTATATATGACACAACCTGAAGGGGTATGTTACTATAAAGGATAGGAACAATCCATGCAAGTTGAAGAGATCCATTTATGGGTTAATCAAGCATTAGGGTCATGTAAAATTTAGTTTGATGAATCCATAGTGGAATTTATTTTCATAATGAATTAATGTGATCATTATGTCAATAAGCAGTTTAGTGGGATGGAAGAAGTTTTTCTAATAGTTTATAATGATCATACACTATTTATTTTAAATTAAATACTAGTATTATAATATTTTAAGTACGGATTAGACACATGATTCTCCATAAAGGACTTGATTAAGGTAGCATATATTATTATAATCAAGATAAATCTTGATAGATTGAAGAGGATCTTTGGACTAAGTCAAAGTACATACATTACTTAATAGATCCAGTATGGAAATATTTAATAGGGGACTGTTTCCAATGCCACATGGCATTAAACTCTCTAATAAAACTTTTCCTTAGACACATGATAAGAAACAAAGGAAGAAAACGACTCTATATGCATCAATAATTGGGTCAGTCATGTATGTTATGATATGTGCCAAGATAGATATCACATATTCCATAAATGAGGTATGAAGATATCAAGATAACTTTAGTGACCACCATTGGATGGTAGTGAAGAGTATTCTTAAGTATTTGAGTTGTAAAAATGATATGTTACTAGTCAATGGTGGGGATTAAAATCTAGTCATCAAAAGATATATTGATTCTAGTTTCCAAATAGAACAAGATGGTGTAAAATCATAGTTAGGATACATTTTCACTCTCAATAGAGGTGTTTTGAGCTAGAAGATCTCAAATAAATCCATGATCACTAATTCTAAATTAGAGTATAAGTATATTATAGATTATGATATTTCTAAAGAAACAAATTGGATTCCTAACTTCATCTAAGAGAATAAAATGAAACTTATAAGTAAATACACTATCATACTCTATTATGATACCACTATAGTGGTGTCTCTTGGAAAGGAGTCAAGGTCACATCAACAAAAAATGAACATACATCAGAAGTATCAACTATTGGAGGATTTTCCTCAGAGAGGTGACATAATAGTGAGCAGAGTCTACATAAAAGAAAATGTGGTATATCCATTAACTAAATACTTAACTAATCAAAAAAACATGAACGTCATGTGAAAGCTATAAGACTAGATGTAATTAGTTGTTAGCACTAGTCAAAGTGGGAGTCTATTGGGGTTGGTGTCCTAGGAACAATTCATTATACTTTAGAGTACATCTCTATTCAAATAATTTATTATTAATTAAGATATATTTTTGTATATCATTCAATGTTCTATGAGACTTTAATGTAATAATGTCCTAGCGTATTTTTCACATTGAAAAGTGAATAATAGTTCACCACTATGATGAGAACATTTATATGACATAATGATATTCTAAAACCATAATCAATGGTTGAATAATACTATATTATGGGACACATAGTATGTTGAATTTCATGTGTGACTACTTATGTAAAGATGAGACTTCATCTCCTGAAGTTAGTACTTGGTAATCTCTAAGATGATAGATTATGAGAACAGACCTCCCAGTAGGGAGTCCACATACTTAGGTATCATTGGATATTCTTATCATAGATCATACATAATGACCCTTAGAATTTAATATTATTATTGATTCATGTAATGACCTGTACACCTTGATGTGTTGTCATAAACTATGTTGGCATATGATAACGATGAAGTTGGTCACATTGGGTGTGTCATGAATGATATGTTATTAATAAATAAGTTGAGGAAGGACATTTCTCATCTATATTTATAGAAGTTGATATCTCTTACCTCTGATTGAACTGGAATTTTTTTACTAAAATACATGGCCATGGAGTAACGATGAGTTTATATAATATAGTCAAAGAAAGACATATCAAGTATATAGGTTAATGAAATGGGATTTCAACCTATATAATGAGATATATTTAAAAAGGTATTATATTAAACATTTTGTGTTCATATGTTCTTTTTTCATTGTCACATATCTTGTTCCTCTGTTGGTGCCTTGACCAATTGCTACACAGCAATCCTGGACTTTAGGAACGCCCAAATAATGCCACTAAGGCAGTGTCCTTGATGGCCACACAGTATGTATGTCATTTGATCTCAATTAAATATTATTTATATTTAACAATTGGAATAAATTATATCCTCCAAACCAAGAAGTAATATTTATTCAATATTTATTTAATGATCATAAATATTAAATAAATATTTATTCATAAGATAATTTTTTAATTATGTGAACATGTAATATTTATTAATCTCTTTTTATTCACACAATAATAAAAAATTCTTTTTATATTAAATGATAAATTTATTTTGTTATGTGAATATTAAATAAATATTTATAAAACAAACTATGAATATAATATTTATTTATGTATTTAATGAACAATATTTATTTAAATATATATTTGAGAAATCAATAAATGTTTAGTAAGATGAGCGGACCATATTTTTTTCGGTGATGAATATTCATTTACCAAATTGTAAAATAAATATTTATTATTATGTGGGTTAATTAATGACATAGAATAAAATAAAATAATAATTTTATTACATATAATGTGGTTACTTTTGGGTTTGATATATTATTAAGGGAATTTGTGCAATTAATTAAATGTTAAACCCTAACCATAAGAATATATATAATATTATCTCAACAAGAGACATGTTGAACGTTTTGTACAACAATTTTCTCTCATGATCTCCCTCATACTCTCTTCCTCTAAAGACTGATAAAAATAAGAGAAAATTTCATCAATCCTAAAGAAACTTGAAGCAATCATGGCGAACAATGCAAGGTGATCAATCAGTTTCACTAGCACCCTGTGACTCCTCGGTGTTGTTCAGAGACTAAATAAGCACATGTGGATAACTGCTAGAGGGGTATACATTGGGTCCTAATGACACAATGATGATTCAAAGATCAATTTTGAGTGATCAAAATCATTAACAAATAAATATCTCAAGATAGAGGAAATATTTATTCATGTGTTTTAAATTATTTATATATTAATGTGAAAGATCCTCTCTCTTGGTTTTGAAAATTTTATTTTCAATATTATTTAGAAAAATTATCATTGGTCATAGAATTCACATCCTGTATATTGTGAATGATCCAATGAATTGATAAAAAGACAAATCTTCCATAGGCCTAATAGGTGATTCTGCTACACCAGAACCATCAAACACACACACACACACAAACATATATGCATACATCCATCCAAAAAACCATAGATTAATTCATCGATCAATCCATAAATCCTTCCATCCGTCCATCCATCCATACATGCATACATGTATTCATTCACACAAACACATAGACATACATACGTACTTACATATAGACACACACAGACTGACCTACACGCACACACAAACACTAAGATATACAAATATACATACATTCGTACATACGTACGTACATACATACATAATTACATCCAAAAATTCAGGCATACATGCATACATGCATACATACATACGTACATACATACATACATACATACATACATACATACATACATACATACATACATACATACATACATACATACACACATACATACATACATACATAAATACATGCATACATATATAAATACATACAAACAAACAAACATACATACATACATACGTATATACATACGTATCTAGGTATGTACGAACACACACACGCACATTAATGCATTAATCCATACATCCATTCATTCATCCATAAATATGAATACATATATACATAGATACATGTATATATATATATATTCATACAAACAAACACACACACACACACACATAGATACATACATCCATTCATCCATCCATACATCCATCCATCCATCCATTCATTCATCCATCAACTCATCCATCCATCCAAATATGTATGAATGAAAACATATATATCATCCACTATATATAATTATAATAATATATTAGATATATATATATATATTCAATTATTTATTAACTTATCCCCCTAGTTTAGTTCAACAATACAAGGGATTGGTATATCCTTGAGGTATATGGTTAAAAATTAGATTAAAGAAATTTCCATTTAAGGCCTTTGAGTCACCGCTAAATATGTATGCCCTTCGGGTCATCCCTCAAAATGTAAGAAATTTTAGCCACCCTGTAAATATAAGGCCTTTAGGATATCCCCTTAAATATGATTCTCATGAACCAAAGACTTCAAAACACATTTCTTAATATATATACATATATATATTCAATTATTCTTTAAATTTTAATTTCATTTTTAAATTTCATTTTTATAAAAATTTAAATTTATAATTTTCATTATATTTAAATATTTATATATGCACAGACACACATGTGTATATGTAAATTAAAAATTTTATAATGTTATATATATATCTGTATATTAGTATGTTTGTATATATTTATATGAATATATATATATATATATGTATATGTATGTATGTTTGTTTGTTTGTATTTTTGTAACATCACAACCTAGATACCCAACAACTGACCCTGAGTTGTTACACTACAAAATCTCAAGTGAATTCCTCAATTTCCAAAGGCTAAAATTAGAGTTAAGTGATAACACATAATCATTAGGGAATGATTTACCCTTAAATAATATATATATATGTGTGTGTGTGTGTGTAAATAACACTATATTTTAATTCAAAGTCCATTCTTTAAAAACAACCTCTTAAAACCAAGTACCAAAAATACAGTGAAAAATAAGTCAACATAAATAAAACATGATAAAATAAGGTAAAAGTCTAAAATATAGTTCTTTATTATATAAAAATAATCTAATTACACATAGTTGTAACACTCAAGACTCTATAGTGGCAGGTAAACACCATATCAAAAATTATCAGGAAATGCACCAATTAAAGAGACCTTATTCATTATTTTATTTAATATATTAATTAAATAATTTTAAATCAGAAAAACTAAATTTAATTTTTAATTCATCATATCAAAATTATATTTGGTTTAATTTTTTAGTATTTTATGAAAAGGTCGGTTGTCAGTCAAAAAATACATTTTTAATTAAACTTGTAACTTTTATCACTTTACCATTATATAAGAACGAACTAGAAGTTTTGAAAACCTTTTAAGTAATAAAATATAAATTTATAGAACAGAAATATAAATTTTAAAATATTTTTTGAATTTATAAATCCTATGCACAATGTTTTTAGAACTAATTATATTGCTACTTTAACAAAAAAACCACTTTCATTATTTTCTTTAAATCAAGTACTTTCAGGGGAGGTTCATTTTTAATTTCCTTTAAAGCCTAATAAAATCAAATTATTTTATAATAAATCAATTTATGTCATTAAAATCAGTATCCAAGATAATTTTATCTTATATATAAATTTAAATCTTAAAATACTATTTCTCTAAAAACTATTTTTACATGATTTCGTGTATTTAATTTAAAAATAACTTTTCACACCTTTAGAAAAATTATTTAATAAAATTATATTTAAATTTAAAATAAAAATTATCAAATTAGGTAAAAATTACATACTTAATCTTCACCATTAAAATTAATTACTATGGTTAAAAATTAATTACCATGGTAAAAGTAAAAAAGAGCCAACTTGAGTTTAATATATTGTAAAAGACCTAAAACATTTAAAACATGTTCCTCAAATTGAACGGTTGATATACCTCTGGACCAATACATGTTTAACCTAATTTTTTTCACTTTTTTGGCCTTTCAAATCTGAAGAGTAACTATTTATTATTTAAAATGTAAGGGCTTCTCTTGAAACTACCTTTATCTTCACTTATTAAATGGAAACATATTCATTAATTAAAGACTCAACAGTAATTTGAATATATCATTGAAAATATACAATTTGACTCTCCATATAACGGTCTCCCACTAACATAAGCCCTTATTAACTAATAATTTTCCAAATCCCTTGAAATTTAAGTAGACTTCCAAGTAAAACTCAAGTCCACGACATGAGTATTATCAACTATTGAGTATTATTATTGATTATCTTATTTCAAATATATTCTAGACACACTATTACAATGATATTATTATCATTTATAAACTTTAATATTACTATATTAAGGGTATTATCTTTATTTATTTATATACCTAGACTATTAATCAAAAACAAAATTATTGTTTATGCATTGTGTAGACTACGTCCACATGGAATAAAATGTTTTTCCTTCATCACATTACAATTTTGGTTATAAGGATGTTATTAAAGGATAAATATTATGTTTATGAAGTCATTATGGTTTTGGTACAGAAAATTAGGGATCCTATTAATGGTGTGATCAACAAATAGTCATCATAAATTTAATCATTTAAAATAAGTGTGCTAAGAATATAATCTTTTATTCAAGTCATGTAAGAATTTCATTTCCACTTAATTCATATTTTAATTTCTAAAAATTTTAATACATCACACTAATAAACACAAAATAAGATCATTATTGTAATTTCTTGGCCTAAGAGCTACTAAAATGGTTCCCTGAGCCGATTGGATGCATGGCCTCAAGTGTGCCTCTCCATACGACATATTCCACAAACTAGTATCGGGGGACTAAGGTGTGTCCATGGAGAGATTATACTCTCATATTTTATTAATAAAAATTTAATTAACTATATAATATCCATATTAGTTAATAAATAGAGTGAAATATTAGTAAAAATTAACAATATTGTAATAATAAATGGAATGTAGTAAATGCCCAAATGGTCATGTCATACATACAACACTAATCTCCCAATGGAATAATCACATATACACGAGTGAAATAAAAGAAATGGATATAAAAACACATATATATATTTCTAACTTTAAGACAAACCACATACTTGATCTCCAAATACATATTTGAGACATTCTTTTTTGTCAGCTCTAGGACTTAGCCTAGTATGTGCCTGTAGTCTAGTGAAAAACTTCTTAGGTACCATGGCGCAATGGAGGCTTGAGAAGGGTGTGATTAAAAAATATAGCATGACACCACCAATGTCGTCCCACACTAAACCATTAAATGCAGTTTATGTATATGTGATCTACTCATCAGCATAAAAATAATAATAACAATTGTTGAAAAATAGACTGGAGGAAAAAATTATACCAAAGCATGTTGTTATAAGGGAATTCTCATACAATGTGTTCAACACATCCAATAAAAAACTAGAAAAGATAAATGAAATAAGGCTCATTCGATCCCTGGGTCTATGATCCCAATTAATGATACTTTTTTATCCTACGTTGGGATATCTCAGAACAAGCGCCGTAATATATATATATGTGTGTGTGTGTAAGGAAGAGTATAATATAAACAACTCATTCCAAATTTTATCCTTGGGTTTGTGATCCTGATCGACTAGACATACAATGACTAGGGTATTGATTTATATTTCATACCACTCAATCTAGGTGTAATCATATCAATTCTTGGGTCCATAAACCCCATTGAAGATACCTACTTTTTAAAATGATAAAAATATATCTAGGAAAGCTATATCATTAAAGGGGGATACATTTCCTAGCCCTAGTTTTACCTGTACTCTCTTCCAATCATTAAAATGAAGTATTCCATCCAACTATGGTATATTCTGAATAATCATGTTTCATTTAAGGCCTATATAGACACTTTAAATATCAAGAAACTATGAAATATTTCATATTATCATGTATCAAACCTTCAAGGGATAATACCTAGGACTATTGACCAAGGAAACCTCTTTGATTATACAAATCACATCCATTGAAAACTCAATATAATGTAAACCTACATGGTCTAGGACCCAAGTCCCATATATGAAGGCATCCTATTTGAGTCCATGCAGATCATCCATAGGAAAGTCAATAATGACTTTTCTTGAGCCCAATGATCATTTCTGAGGTGGTCCAAGAAATCTGGATCCAAGGTAATAATCTAAGTTGTCCAATATAAGTATGTAAGTTGGTCGTCGATATCATACTATGGTACCTCACATAAGTGCCATACCATGTCATCCTTACCAATGTAATACATAAATATTCAAGGGAATATGTTAGTGTCCATTCCCTTCATCCATTCAACTCATAAATCAATTAAATAAAATGTGATAAAATGATTGTTTTTTCCAACATCTCCAAAGAATGACGAGGAGCATCATGTCTAACATTTGATAATGTAAGGCTCAAATCTGGATCTCGAGAAGTACCTCTGGGTATCCTAGTCATAATCAAGTCTCAATGTCTATATCCTAAGAAGTATTTTTAGGTATCCCAATCATATCAATCAATAAGGATCAAAATATGAATCTCGGGAAGTATATTTGGGCACCCAAATAATCATATTGTCTTAATATCCAGATCCCAGGAAGTATGTTTGGGAATCCAAATAAGACAATAGTCAAGCAAAAAGGCTCAGAAGGCAGACCCCAGGAAGTGACTTTGGAAATCCTATCTTCATAAACAATAATAATTTAATTTAATACATTTAATCATGAGGGTGTCCAAATGCATAAACCCAATCACTGTGACATAGCCTCACAGGCTTACACATTCGATTTGGGTTCTAGGTTCCTCCTGCTACCCAGTTTACCTCAACCCATAAAATACTATCTTAGGGTTGGACAAACCTTAGGGCACCCACTAGGCCCCTCAAGTCAAAACACTGGAGTGGGATCAAACTTAGTGTCCTCAAAGTTAGCGTGTAAGAAAAACCAACCCTATTAGGTCATTGGAAACACAAAGTTGTAGGAGGCATCCTACACAGGATCCTCATAATGAAGTATGTAAGAGAAGAAATCCTATACAGAATCATCTAGTTTGAAATGTAAGCATAAGAATCCTATAGGGGATCATCAGCCTCAGTCATAGTCTCAAGTTGAGATGTGAATCTAAGAATTCTGGTTGCTAGTGACCCCTAGTTTCAATAAATATTAAGTAACTAAAACATTTAGTTCAACAGTTCATTGGAATAATTATAACAGGGGAGTCACCCTCAAGGATAATACCATTCATGGAAATACTAATATAAACCTAAAAAACCATAGGGAATGTATGAAACACAACTTATCATTAGGTTTAATCAATTTATGAATTGCTCGTAGCAACTCTGTCCAAGATTTCCAATGTCTGATCCAAGCCGCATTAGCTTCCAAGCTCCTATCCAACATTGGTTAGGTCAATAATAGACTAAAAAATAAATTAAATCATTAAAATATTTAATATAAAAATAAATCCCAAAATTCATAACAACAGGAATCTCACCAGAAATCTTTTTACTCATGGAAATATGAGAAACTACTTACAGAAGGTATACTGGGTGCCCCTAACACTATTCTTAGGTAATTCCTTATCCAATAGTGCCATACATTTTTTAATTAAATTTACTTGGGGTGAAACCCTATGAAAATAATAATGGAGGAGTAACTCATCAATTTTATGAATGAACTTAGTTAAACATCATATTAGGATCCCCTCTCTTAGTCTTAGTGAAAACCCAATCCAAAAAAGAATACTCCACCATACACTGATAAAGTTAATGAGGTACCCTAAACAAAACTCCTAAAAATGATGGGAGAATAATAATGTATAATAAAGTAGGAGGAATTTTATAACCACTGATGTCATCACATTGAAACTAATACAACAATGATTGGTGAAGAACAAAGATAGAGAAGTGTTGGATGAGATCCTCCTTTGTGCTCTCCTGTTTTCTTGAAGAAACAAGGGGTAAAGATCCTTTTTAACATTTTAAAAAATAGCCCTTCATTATTCATGAAGTGAACTATATTCACATGGTGAATTCTTAAGGCTAATCCCCTAGTATTTCACATCACATAACCTCTCTTTATTCCCTTAATGAAACCAATTAACATCATGAATTGGATTCATGATGCAAATTGCTCATTAGAGTTGTTTTCAGCATCCCAACATGCTTGTTTCTTCCTCTAGTGTTCGCCTAATCCCCAAATACTTCCACCAAACCTTAAAACCAAGTCTAAAAACAAAACTTATGGGTGTTCAAACCCTCATAACCTCATTCCAATTAACGGTCCTCAAAATGAACCATCCAAAAAATAAAAAAAATAAAATCCTTCGTAATTTTCCAAATCAAAAAAACACAGGACGTTACAAAATCTCCGTCTTAGAAAATCCCATCCCCAAGAAGCCTTAGTGGCTATCAAAATGAACTACATGGCCTAATTCAGTCATAAATTCTCACCCATACAACCATGTTATGTCTCTAAACACCCGAAATGATTCTATATACTCCCTTTTTAGACATACAGTGCCTAACCCCCAAACCTGAACAAATACTAATAACTATGAATGATACATCAAGACAACACTTACCTATGCCCATCTTAACTAAGACATGATCATGTCATCTTCCCTTATATCAATCAACCTATGACACTCCCCACCACTGATTCTTTCTTTGTATGAACAATTCTATGCTACGGTACTTCCACAATCAGAAATGTAAAATGAACCAAGCCCTTATCATCCTAACAACACTCCCAACACATTTCTCAACTTGGTGTATCTGATGATGCATCACCAAAACCCGATTATTATTCCCTTATTCCAAGGCACATCAAAATCCCTCCAAGAATTCTCATTAAATTTCATAATAAACATTTTCTTAATTTTCCTAAATAAGCCACCCCTTTTCCATTTCCATGGTTTCACCACAACATCGACATCGAAACATACCCGATCCAATACCTATAGATCATCACAAGTTATCTTGATCCTAAAAATTGCATTCAAAACTATATTTTTCATTCATCGAGGTATCTAAATGACCATCCAATGAATAGTCTCAAAGTCCCATAACCCTTCCTATATAAGGGTTATAAACTAATGACCAATGAATCACTACCCACCTTACAAGCATAATTTTCATCATACTAATGAGAAAATTCCTAGAATACCAAAACTCATTCCCCGTACATTATTGAACATAACATCTAGAATGGCTGGAAACCCTTTCATCCCTAAGAACCAAAGGAAATTCCACCAGGTATCTATCATTGAATCCATGGTAAAAGAATCCATGACATTAGTTGAATTTAAATTCCTAACGAGGGGGGTGACCACTTTCAAATAGACAATGGTGTACTTCTCACCATATGGATTACCTTATACCACTCCTTAAGTGTAACTCCCAAGGTGTCCCACCATCAACCCATAAAATATATTTAGATATATCTTGGTTCATATTTAATGCTCTCTCAATGTACTCATGATGATGTTAAGATATTGGGTAGGATCACCACTAAACTAGGAGTGTGGTTATATTACATTGATAGGTGTTTATAGCTCTCTTTGGGCCATGATCACATAAAAATGGTTGTACTTTCCTTTAACCAATTCATGAAACCATGTATCCCTAAATATGGTCCAAGTCCAACCATGGGTCAATTTCATCCTAAAGATCTATTTATTTTCAATGTATCCTTTACTATGGATGGATATTACTCATTTAAGTCACAACTTACTAGAAACCTTTCCCATTGTATTTCATTAAAACCACTAGTCATCAGTTTGTATATGGTCGTCACTAATTTATGATCTAAACAGTACCATTATAATAGAGGTGTACCCTTGTCACCTAACTCTTGCTTCTACAAGTCATTTATCACAAGGTTAAGACGACCGTGCTATATAGAACATCTATCTCATTAATCCAGATGCTCCCTTTGAAATCCAATTCAATATTGAACACCTCAACTATTCCATGATTTATCCCATGACCACCCATTACATGGTTTCATTTTTTAAAAATTTAAGTCTCAAATGCATAACTACTGGTCAATAAATCCAGGTACCTGAATAGTCCTTCTCATTAAACTCAATCTCAAAACACAATCACTGTTGGTGCTTCCTCAGAATTCAAAGGAATCATCATGCCTATATTGCAAGCCAAAGAGCCTAACATGAATTGGTCTCAAAATGATCATATAACCATGATCTCGACCTCAATGGAATATATAAACCTATTCCAACCCCCTCACATGTTTATCTAGATCAAGGAAACATCGACCTATATGGTTTTGAGTCACAAATAGGAGCCTCTAGGTCTCCCAATAATACAAATAGATAAAGTATCATGTCTATGTCACTATGTAAAACTACCTATCCCAAAATGATCAAGCCTCTCAACAAGGTCACATATCATGGGGCATCATTTGTACATCCATTTCAACACAAGGAATCTAACGTGCCTATCAACCATATTTAAGGGAGGTAAATAAAATATCAATATAAATGGGTTAAAATAATCAACCATCGGCCTTCTAAGGCCTTGGTCCTCACTAAGAATCATCATAAGGTATTTCCCCAAGAGTATCATGATATGAACATAGAAATTATAAAAAATTAATCATCATCAGACATCCGTATATGGTAATACCCCATCAAGGTATTCATTTTCTATAAACCTCCAGGTACCTATCAATATCACACTGAAGGATTTGAATAGATAACCATAATCAAAGAATCAACTACAAAAATAAACCTACGAGGGTTAAAATACTCGAAAAACATTGTGTCAGTGATATATGTCAAATCATAAGCAAACAATTCAGTTAGGTATAATGTCATTCCAAGATGTGAGGGAAAAAAATGTATAGGTTGTTACTGAAACATTAAATTACTAATCCTAAAAAAAAAAACCTACGATGGGATCCATCGTTGGGAACCATGTAACCTATAAACCTAATAGGGTCATTGCACCTCCTGTGAATGAGGACCGAGTAATTAGCATCATAATCAAACATCTCACAATAGATCCATATAACCTTACATCAGAAGAAAATATGTATACACATCAATAAAATTGAGTATAATTCAACCAAGAACCTATACATGAAAACAACATATAAGATATTGTAGGAACTTTATGTAATTGGACTCTATCATTAGTTATAATCACACACTTTCAATACTATAACATATAGACTCTACATGTTGAATATGATACATGATACGCCTCTTTAGTTTTTTTTCCAATATTCAAAGTTTGTAACTATCCTGTCACTAATGGTTAGAGATCGAAAAATCCATAAAAAATCATTACTCCACATCACATGAAGGTTTCTCAAAATAAAATCACAACCATCCATAATATCACATATCAGAATAACAATCCCATATCCCTGGAAACCAGGACTTCATATAGGAATTGGTGTTCTTGATGCACCAGTCCAATATCCATCATAGGTTCTAAATCCTTCAAAATACTTCTATATAACATATCCTAAATAGTAATACAATAGAAAAGGAACTGCTCTGACACCAAATGGTAATGTATTGGGCCAGGAGCCACTAAAACAGTGCACCGGGTTGGTTTTCCACCAGGCCCCAAGCGCGTCTCTCCATACACCAGAGGCTTCTGACTAGTAGCAAGGGCCTAAGGTGTATCTATGGAGAGACCATTCCCTCTTATTAGAGTAATAAAAATAGAAATAATCATAAAACATCCATATAATAAAATAATTAGAGTGAAAAATAGTAAATACAAACAACAATATAATAATAAATGGAATGAAGTAAATCATGAATGGTTATGTCATACACACATCACTGATCTCCCACTGGTCTGATCTCATATATCGGAGTAAAATAAAAAAATGGAAATAAAATCATGTGGATTTATTTCTAAATTTTAACCAAACCATATACCTGATCTCCATATACATATTCGATCCATCCTGATTAATTATTCCTAGGCCTTAGCCTAACCTATAGCTACAATCAAGTGAATGTCTTCTTGGGTACCCCAGTGTAATGGAATCCCAAACATGGTTTGAGTAAAAAACTCATTAGGGAACCACCTATGTGTTCCCACACATATCCATTAAATTCAGTGTATGTATATGTGAGCTAATCATTAGAATGACAATAATAATTACAAATTATAAAAAATAGACTGAATGAAAAAGTTCAAACCAAAGAATGGTGTTATAATTTCCCACTCATGCAAAATTCTCAGCCCATCCAAGACAGAACTAAAAAAGATAAATGAAATAAACTTTAGTTAATCCCCGGTTCTGTCATCCCGATCGATGAAACCTACTTCAATTAATGTTAGAATGTCTTAGAAGAAGTGATAATATATATATATATCCCCACATATATATATATATATGTGTGTGTGTGTGTGTTTGTGTAATGTGGAAAAAAATTTAAACAACCCATTATAATTTCGATCCTTTGGTCTATGATCCCGATGAACTTGTCATCAGGTGACTGGGGAATTGAGCTGGATGTTATACTACTGAAGCTATGTGTAATCACGTTGATCCTTGGATCTGTAATCCTGATTAATGATACCTAATTCAGACAACATTAGAAATGTCTCTAAGAAAGCTACTTCACCACAGGGGAAACATTTCATAGCCTTAATTTCACTCATACTTACCTCCAATCATTGAAATTAAGGATTCTAGGTAGCCATGGTATACCCCAAATAATCATGTTTCAGTTATGGACTAAAATAGAACATAAAATATCAAGAAACTACAACATACTCTAGATGGTCATGTATCATAACTATGAGGGCCATGACCTAGGACCATTTGACCAAGGCATCCTCTTTGAGGCTACATAGCTCATATATTCCATATAAAACTCAGTTTAATATAGAGATATACAGGTCAAGACCCAGAGACCATGGCTGAAGGATCCCTCTTAGAGTCCACAAATCTCATCCATAGACAACTTAGTAAAGACATTAATAGATCCCACAGAGCATGTATGTGGCAGTCCAAGCAAGTCACGTCTAAGGTAATAATATGAGGCATCTAATTTTTGTATATAAGTGGGTCAATAGTGCTATATGATGATACCTCATATTGGTTCCACACCGTCTCATCCATTATCAATGTAATACATAAGGATTCAAGGAACCATGTTAGTGTTCATTACCTTAATCCATTAAACTCATAATGAAATTCACCAGTATGTGATAAAAGGAGGGTCATGTCTAACATCCCCAAAGAATAATAAGGAGCATCATGTCAAACATCTGATCATGTAAGGCTCAATGTTGGATCCCAGGAAGTAACTTTGGAAATACTAGTCATAATCACGGAACAAAGGCTAGATCATAGGAAGCATTTCTATACATACCAATCATATCAATCAATAAGGCTCATAAGATGAATCCCAGGAAGTCATCTAAGCACCCCAATAATCAAGTAGGATTAACATTTGGATCCTAAGAACTATGTATGGGAATCCCAATAACATAATATCAACGCATAAAGTTTCAGAATCCATACCCTAGGATATACCTCCAAAAATTATTCTTACATCAACAGTAACCGTGTAATTACATAAAAGTAAGTTTGAGGGTGGATGAGTTCCTAAGACTAATCACCACTACAATAGACTCATGAGCTTACACGTTCAGTCTGGATTCTAGGTGTTTCATGCTGCCAAATCTACCCAAACCCATGAATTACTAGCTCATATTCGACCACACATTAGGTAACACACTGGGTACCACTGGTAAAAATATTTGGGAGGCATTATACTTTGGATCATTGAAGTCAGTAAGTAAGAAAAGTTTCCCACTAGGTATCCTTAGAAATAATAATCTGAAGGAGGCATCCTACAAGGGATCCTCATAAATAATTATGTAAGAGAATAAATCGTAAATGGAACCCTCTAGGTTAAAACATAAGTAGAGGCATCCTATAGGGGATCCCAAATCTCAGTCATAGTCTCAAGGTAATATATGAATCTAGCGCAAAATAATTGTTTACGGCCCCTTATGTTCATCCATCTTAACGAAACAAACTCTTTTAGTTCAATAGTTCATTGGAATAATTATAACAGAGGACTTATTTAAGAACTAGGGTTTTCATATGTGGTATGGATAACTGATTTATAAGTTTTTATTTTTAAATATGGCCTAATGTGAATGCCTTTTGAAGTCATAGAGGTTTTGAGGGTGTTTGGGGCATGTTCGGAGTCTAGAACCCTTGTTTTGGGGAGATTTATCCCTAGAAGATGATCAGTTAAAACCATGAGGGGTAGGTCATATAGATTGATCAACCATTCAAGGGTGGGAATAGGAAATCTATAGATTCATGGTTAGGATAAACCATGTGGAATGGGATTCCTGACTGTGCTTCTTGGTCTACAACAACATAGGCTTTTTCAGGGTTTTTTCACAATTAGTCAAACTGTGTGAGGAAACTGTATAGGTTCCCCAACCCTACATATAATCTTGTGGTTTGGCCCAAATTTTATCAAAAAATGTGTTTAAAATATCTAACCCATTTAATTTGGGTGATTTTTATAATTTTAAATTAATTAAAATTATATTTTAACCCTAAATTGGTTTTCATTTCAACGGACAACAAACTCACCTTTGAGAGATCCTCCTTGACTCCTAAGGTAGAAATTGAGGAAACTCTCCCATTTGAGCTAGTAATTGAAGGTAATTAATCACATTGGATCTATAATATTAAGACATTGATTCATTTTTATCCATTATTTGTTCTTTTGGATATCAACAATGTTATTTGGGTGCAAGCTGATTTTCCCTATTTTCAAGTTCTTCATCCGTTCATCAGATTTCTCATAATATGAGTAGAATAAAGAGCTGTAACTATATAATAACTCCACTTCCAATATAATATAGGTGGTATTTACAACTTCCTTGTGTTTTAGTTCATCACTAGGCTACTTTTCGTTAGGTCTCCCACCATAATTTCTGGCATAGCCCAGGAATTAAACTAGTTAACTGAAACAAATTTAATTAGACCTATTAAGGATGCCCTTAAGGTATTGTTGTGATGAATTGGTGTATGTTCTAAGAACCATGGACACCCATGTGATGTTCCATATGGAATTACCTTGTTATTAATTTTTTGAACCACCCAAATGGGAGAGTTCTAGTGCTTTCCTAGATGTAGGAACCCTAGTTATATTAAGTAGAATTTAATTGCTTGTTTAAGAAATGTAATTCCTATTTTCATTATGCTATATTGATATTCCATGATTGAAATAGTTTATTGTATTAAATGGTTTTGTGTTAAATGAGTTGTAATACTCATTTGGTTGTTATTAATTGATTGAATGGTTAATTTAGAAATTGTGATGTATGAGTGGGTATACTCATGAGATGACTTCCATGTGAAATGGTTATGTGAGTGGGTATACTCATATGGTTTGAAATCATAAATGGTTTCAATGGTAAATTTATGAATATATTCATTGGACATGATACTTGGATCAAGAACATGATATTGGACACCTTGGATAGAGATTCTCCTTGGGTATTGATTTTGTATGATGCTTTGGGATTTGCTACCCCTTGGACTGGATGATATGGACTCACGCAGGACATGTATGGTATGAAAATCTCACTTGGATTCCAAATAGTTCCCAACTGAGTTTCCTTTGAGATGCACCTGGGACTCTATGAGGATTCCTCAGTCCTTGAAACCTTGGATCTGGCCCTTTGTGGTCTGACTCTTTGACATGAATCACGACCATGAGAAGTATGACATATTTGGTTGAACGACTTGGTTGTGGATGTTTCTACCACTTTAGGTTGTATGTAAAGACCGTGTTGGTATGTTAATATGGTTATATGGTGAGGTTATAGTGTTTTTTCATTTTACTTATAGCTACCCTATTAGGAGATTGAATTTTGTTTTTCAATGATCCTTAAGAGTCTAGTTAGTATCAATTTCTTAGTAGTGGATGTTCCATGGGAACTGTACAATTCTTTACTGCTCACCTTATTTAATTTTTACCTACATAGCTTGTTATATTTCACATTATATAATTTATAGATCTTGGGTGGTTTCCTACTGGGATGTTATCTCAAACCTTTTTCGAGCCACCGTTGGGGTCCCAAGTAGATTATATGGTTGCAGGTATAGATAGGGGGAATCACCCTTATATAGGTTCTTGATCGCTACTTAATAGGAGGGCATGGTACTAAGTTGAGGGTTATGGTGATACTATGATACTTTTGGTATTTTTGGATTTTTTATACGTGTATTGTAATGTACTACCTTATACCTATTTTGGATTTTGTTTAGATACATGTGTCATCATCATTGTATGTGAGACACTTATGGCCTTTTTGTAAATTCTTGTCTTGTTTATTTATCTGTTTTCTGCTTGTGGTATCTGATTCTGTAGTTGGTATGTTATTGATATTCCCTTGTGCATACTCTGGTGAAGATGGAATAGTTTCCCCACTGACACACCTATGCCCTCTCTTCTAGTTTTCAGCCTCTGGATTCTGGGGAGATGTGCTTGAGGCCTTATGAATTAACTGGATTGGGGAACTATTGAGTAGAATCCGAGTCTGGGACATTACAAAGTGGTATCAGAGAATTTATTTTTGGTTTTCTTTTCTATTTGGTGACGATAGGAAACTATATGAATGGAATATAGTTTGGTAATAAGTTGTACCTGAGTTAGCCACATCGTGTAAAAGGAAAAACCAAATTTCCTTGAATAAAATCACTATTTTATAAATTTTGGCTCTTATAGTTGATTTGATTTCACCATTGGGTGATGATTATGATGTTATAATTGATAGGAATATGGGTTCTATTGTATTGATACCTAATGAGATGAGGGTATTCTATCTCATGCATCATACTAGAAACTTCTTAAAAATCATATACCATTAAGTATGCATTACCTAATTCTTGATGTTGTGTTAGGTGCAGTGATAGTCGTACCTGATGTTGTGATAGATTTTTTCTAGAGGAAGAGGAATTGATTCCATCTTCAGTTCATAAGGAGTAAGGGCCCTTATGGATAGGAAAGTGATTCAACTTTTTAATAAATTTTTTAAAGTGAAATTGATTTGATATGAATTATATGAGAAAAAAATTTGGTTCATGAGGTGTTATGGGCCCTCATGAAGTGGAACTTGGTGAACCATTGGTTAAATAATTAAAATCAACAAATGATGAGAAATTAAATGGAAATGGATATAAAATTAAATGAAATGCAACAACAATCGTAAAAATAGATACTCAACATATACATGAATTTTTATTGGGAAAGAGGTAGTATCTCAAGTGGGTGAGTAACTGTTCTTGTTACATTCTTGGATTTAGGAGAAGGTGGTGAGTTATGACATTGTTTTATAAGGGTTTTTACATGTCCTATGATTTTGAGCTATGGATATTGATATCATTATTTATTTAGGCATGTGTTTGGAATTGTATAGGTATACCAACATGATGAACTCCAGTCATACTCCATGAGGGAGGAGACGACCACACTCCAGAGCCCATAAGCCATGGGATAGCAGCGGATCCTCCTCTAGTTCCAACCGGGTAACCAAATATTGTTCTTGACATAGGTGTTGTGGAATTGTTCTGTATGGGATTCTTTCTCTTCATGAAGACTTTTTAGGGAGCAAGACAACCTACCGTGTCTATGTATGAGCTAACTCCTGTGATCCAATAACAACATATTCCCACATTTTCAAGGGATGTAGGTCCATAGGCTACTGCGATATCGATAGAAACTATATTGATGATATTAAATCACCTTGAGACACCTCCTAATAGGAGGGTGAATCTCATGACTTACATGCTTCATGGGGTAGAAAAGCTTTGGTGGGATGTTCTGAACCAGACTGAAAGGCTATGAGATATGGTTTGGGTAGATTTATAAACTAGGTTCTATGACTATTTCTACCCCGAGACTCTTCAGGAAAAGCGTTCTAGTGAATTCATGTGTTTGGAGTAGGGTATGATGATAATTATGGAGTACACAAGACACTTTATCGAGCTATAATGTTTTTTTGCCAACGTACCTTACTGATGAGCTATAGAGGGAAAGTCACTTCAAAGAAGGTCTCCAACATGCTATCAAATATCAAGTAAACATATTTAGATTAAACACTATCACAAATGTTGTTAGTGAGGAACTGATTATAGAGAGGAACTTGAGAGAAGATGGGGTCGTATAGTAGGGAAGTGGTGTTTCTTGAACTAGTAGATCAACATCTTTAAGAAGGAAGTGATATTTTGAGGATAAACATGAGATAAGTACCAATAATTATGTGATTACTAAAATATCGGTGTTCTACTCTCAATGTGGATAGGGAGCCACATGAAGAATCACTGTGACCGCAACCCAGTTGAGTGTCGAGCTTGTGGAAGGATAGACCATGTGTAGCATCCCTATAAGACCTTCCCTCTAGCTGTGAGTGGTAGGGGGTCTGCTCTGACACCAGGTTCAGGAGTAGGGTTCTTAGCTCCAATTTAGGTAGGGTGTTGGAGTAGTTTTGGTCGATCAGGACAAGGTAGTGGTGGTCATGGTCATGGGAAAAAGACACCAGTTACGTTAAGACATCAAAGTGGGACAACTCTAGGCAGTGAGGCTGTGCCACATGGATTTGGTATAAGACATATCATTTCAGTACAAACTACCCCTAAGGAGAAGGGTGTCTGACTATCTATAGTGTTATGTATGATCTTAGTAGCCTATACTATTTCATCTTCTCTTTTTGTTAAATTGAATCACATAGTTTTATATATGAATTAGTGGTGAAAATATTTAGACCCATTATACTATCTTCTAATGGAATTATTATGCTAGAAACATCGTTGTAAATCAGAACAGAGGATGTGTGATAGTGCAGGGAGTTCCCCCTTGAAGTTGGTGTGTGTTTCTTCATCTAGGATCCTTATATTATTAAGATGATGGGGTTTTACATCATACTCGAGATAGACTGGCTGGTGTCTTACCAAGCGTACATTGGCTACTATTGTCGGAGGGTGACTTTCACATCACCATCGGGTGTAGTTCATACTGTTAAGGGTGAATGTGATATCTAAGAGAGTCGAGCTAGACCAAAACATCAGGGTATGGGAAATATGACACCCCATATTACTAGTTTGTATTTGGATGACTAGTGAATGTCTTGGGTCGACTTTCCTGTAGTGGTTGATCATTTCAAGGATGTGTTCCTAGACTAATTTTTTGGCTTAACTCTAAATAGAGGGTTTGAGTTATCTATTGAACTAGTTTCCAGAGCTGCACCAGTATCCATTACTCCTTACATGATGGATGTGATAGAGTTTCAAGAGCACAAGTTGAAGCTAATGGATTTAGAGGTGATGGGGTTTATCTGATCCAGTACATCTCAATAGGGTTCACTAGTCCTTTTTGGGAAAACGGTGGATGATACCTTTAGGCTATGCATGGATTATCAGAAGTTGAACCAGTTAATAGTTAAGAACTGATATCCATTTCCATGGATAGATGACCTATTTGATCAGTTTAGAGGAGCTTTAGGTTTTCTTGAAAACCGATTTGAGGTTAAAATATCACCAGGTATGTGTTAGACCTACATTAATATCTCAAAAAAATATTCGTAGATGGTATGGTTTATATGAGTATATGGTTATTTTGTTCAGTATAACAAATGCACATGTAGTTTTCATGGTGTTGATGAACTGAGTCTTCCAACCTTATCTAAATTCATTTATGATGGTTTTTGTAAAAGATTTGGTGTATTCTCATAAATGACATGACCATGAAAACTATCTTTTGATCAAATTGATTATAATGAGAGAGAATCAACTATATACTAAGATTACAAAGTGACACTTCTATATGGATTAGATTAACTTTCTGGGTTACATTATCTTAGGGACAAGAGTATTAGTAGAACTAGAAAAGGTGAGAGATATAGTTTTCTAGGAGAAGCCCAAGAATGTTTTTGATATACATAGTTTCTTGGGGCTAGGTGGATACTAAAAGCATTTTATACAAGAATTATCATGCTTAGGAGCACCATTTAAGACCATGAATAAGAAGGTTGTGAATTTTGTATGGTCAGATTCCTATGAGAGAGTCTTTCAGGAGATGGATGGTAGATTGAATTTTATGCCCGTCCTGATACAACTAGAATAGGGACAAATTTACACTATGTATTTTGACATTTTAGGTATTAGGATGGGAGTAGTGTTGATGTAGGGTGATATATTCGTGACATACAAGCATCAAAATATGAGGCCACTTGAGAGGAATTACCTGATGCACGTTCTTGAGTTAGCTATATTTGTTCACGCATTGCACCGTTGGATACATTACTTATTAGGAGAGCATTTTGTGGTGTACACAGACCAAAAAATCCTCAAATACATATTTACACAACATGATCTAAATCCGAGGCAATGAAGGTGGGTGGAATACATCATTTCTTTTGACATTGAGCTTTCCCACATTCCTAGTAAAGGAAATGTAGTGGCCTATGAATTGAGAATAATGTCTCAGATATAGGTAGTTCAATAGGCCAGTAGTGAGTGTCATATCATTGGTTTTTTTCATGAGATAAAACTGGATATGCATGATAGGCAAGGACACACTTATCTACCATCCTTAGATATTACCTCTTCCCTGTTAGATAGAGTGAGAATGATGCATCTATCAGATTCAATAGTCCTAGTCCTATGGGAGAGTGTGGTGGGTGAGGATCCACCTCCTGGTTGGACCATAGGTGAGGATGATATCTTATTTCTCCATGGTATTTTTTGGATTCCAGTGGACATACATGAGTATTTGATGCTGGATTTACATGCCTCATTTCTGGGAAGTACACCCTAGAGTCACCAAGATGTATTGTGACATATGCTGTCAGTACTAGTGGCTAGGTATGAAAAGAGAGGTGACTGGTTTTGTTATGAGGTGTTCCACCTATTAGAAGGTGAAGGGTAATATTAGCAGTTGGAAAAAAATATCAGTAGCTACCTATTCATGAGTGGAAATAGGATAATGTTGAGATGGATTTCATGACTAGTTTACTGAGGTCGCCTCGAGGTAACGATGTTGTGTGGGTTTTTTCGACAATATCATGAAGGGTTCTAATTTTTTTTATTGATCAAGGATACATTCAGTGTGTATGATCTTAGGAGTTTATACATCTATGAGAAAATATGACTACATGGGGTCTCGCACACTGTCATTTCTGGTAGGGACACATGATTTATGTCACATTTCTGGAAGAGTTTTCATAGGTCACTAGGTACACAAGTGCTTCTAAGAATAGCATACCACCCTCAGACTAATGGCCAGTTAGATCATCTAATATAGGTTCTTGAGGACATGTTTTAATCACGTGTCTTGGATTTTGAGGTATCTTGGTTGAACCATATACCCTTTTTGAGTTCACCAACAATAACAACTATTAGGTGATCATATAAATGGAACCTTATGTGGCTTTATATAATAGGCCATGTCGATCACACCTTTAGTAGTTAGAGGTGGGTGAGGTAGCTTTACTGGGACCACTTCTTGTGTAGAATACATCTTATAAGATCTAATTGATTCAGAAATAGATGTCTAATACATAGTCTCGATATAATTCTTACACCTATCTTTTCAAACAACCACTAGAGATTGAGGTCAGAGAGAAATTATTTCTACTTGTTTCATCAAGGTTGGGACATATATGGATTAAGAGACATGATAATATTTTACCATTATATGATAGAATGTTCGATATTCTAGGGAGAGTTGGGTCGGTAGCCTATTAGATGTAGTTACCTTAGTGATAACGAGCCATGCATGACATCTTCCACGTATCACATCTGTTCCATAATCATTCAGAAATGTTTCATGATTTTCATCCTAGGGTGGTTGAGCTATAGGTTGATGTGTCCTCTAAGGAGAATATGATTCATATAGTTTACAGGAGAACAAGGTTTTTCCATGGATAGTCAGTTCCTCTAGTATGGGTGTTATAGTATCATGACAATTTATAGGACCAAACATGGGATCGAGAGGTTGATGTACATTCTCACTGGTCAGAGTTGTTCTCAGATGAATATTGACCACCTTCATAGGGTAATTAAAGGATGATTTTTTCTAAGGGGGGATATTGTATAAACCTAGGTTTTCATATGAGTTATGGATCCCTTATCTATGAGTTTTAATGTTTAAATATGGCCTAGTTTTAATTCAATTTGAGGTCATGGAGGTTTTTGTGGTGTTTGGGGCTTGTTTGGATACTAAACCCCGAGTTTTGGGGTGGTTTAATCCTAATACATGTTTAGTTAAAGCCGTGTATGATAAACTACATGATTTGACCAAATAGTGTGAGGCTGGGCAGAGGGGAGCTACATGCTAAATGGTTAGGCCAAACCATGCGAAATGGGACACATGGCTATGCGGCCAGTTCTATAACGTTTATAGAATATTTTTTCATATTTTCAACACTGTTAGTCATACCGTTCAAGAAAATGGTATGGGTACCCATACTCTACAAATAACTATGGGGTTTGGTGCATGGTTTGTCAAATCGTGTGCATAAACCATGTGACCCCTTTAATTTTGGTGATTTTTATAATTTTAAATTAAATTAATTTCTATTTTAATCCTAAACTGGTTTTCATTTCAATGAATGGTAAACTCAACTTTGAGAGTTCCACCTTTATGGATAAGGATTAAATTGTTGTAACTCTCTTGTCTGAGCTCAGAATCAAAGTTTGTTCATCTCGTTGGATCTATAACACTAAGACCTCAATTCTTTTTTAGTCATTCTATGTTCTTATAAATATTAGCTACACTATTTGTGTGTAATATGATTTTCCTTATTTTCAGGTTATTTTTCCATTCTTAATATTAATTACAATTTGAGTAGAATAAAGATTCAATATAATATGATCACTATACTACCAAGATAAGGTGGGTGGTCTATACAAATTCCTTGAATTTTTGGGCTTTATTAGGATACCTTTCATAAGGCATCCCAGTAGACTTTCTAGTGTTTCCACAAAATTGAACTAGGTAATTGAAACAAATGAAATTAAACCTATTATGGATTACCACAGGTTCCATTGTGATGCGTTGGTGGTTGTTTCCCAAACTATGGCCAACCATAGGGCGTTCCATATGGAATTACCTTGTTATGCCTTCATTGAACCACCCAAAGTGGAGAGTTCTTGTTCTTTCCTTAATGTAGGAATCCCAATTATATTAAAGGGAATTTAATTGATTTTTTTGAATATTTCCTACCTCCTTGACTTATTCCATGTGGATATTCCATTCTTGAACTAGCTAATTGGCTTAAATGAGTGGGTATATACATTTTGTTGTTCTTAATTGATTGAATGGTTAATTAGGAAAATGTGATATATGAGTGGGTATAATCATTAGATAACTTGAATCTGAAATGGTTATGTGAGTGAGTATAATCATATGGATTGAAATGATAAATGGTATGAATGGTAAAAGTATGAATATATTCCTTGGAAATGTTCCTTGGATATAGAATGTGCTAGCACACACCTTAGATAGAGATGATCCTTGGGTCTTGATTCCCTAGGATGTCTTGGGATTTTCTGCCCCTTAGATTCGCCTTACTAGGAGTCATGTAGGACATGTCTAGTATGAAAATATCCTAAGAATCCAACCAGTTATTAACTGAGTTTCCTTTGAGATTATCATAAAACTGGATGAGTATTCCTTGGTCTTTGACACCTTAGACAAATCCCTATGTGCTATGACTCTTTGAAATGTGGAATGACCATGAGAAATATGACATGTTTGGTTACGCGGATTGGTCATTGATGTTGTTGACACTTAAGGTTGTACGAAATGTCATGGTTTGTATGGTACTATGGTTATACAGTGATTCCATTATGTTTCCTCCTTTTACTTGTAGCTGACATGTTAGGAGATTGAATTTTGTTTTGCAGGGATCTTTTAGAAGCTAGATTGTATCACATTCTCAGTAGTGGACATGCCATGGGAACTTACATTTATTAACTACTCAACTATTTTATTGTTTACCTACTTAGATTTTTATATTACAGATCATGGAATTTTATATATATTGGGCGGTTTCCTATTGGGATTTTACCTCACACCCTATTTGAGCCACCCTTGGAGTCACAAACAGATTATATAGTGCAAGTATGTATAGGGGAAATCACCCCTATACAAGTTCTTAATCACTTCTTAGAAGAAGGAGAGCATGGGACCAATTTGAGGCTTGTGATTCTACTAGGATACTTTTGGTGTTTTTGGATTTTTGGATACTTGTATTGTACTGTACTTCCACGTACCTGTTTTGGATTCTTTTTAGATACATGTATCATCGTCATTGTATATGATACACATCTGTCCTTGTGGTATCTTCTTCTGCTATTGGTATGTTATTGATATTCTGTTGTGTTTAATCTAGTGATGAGGAAATAGTCTCCCCACTAACACACTGAGGAACTCACTGCTAGTTAGTAGCCTCTATCATTTGGGGAGATGTGCATGAGGCCTTGTGATCCACCAGGCTCGGGGAACTATTGAGTGGCATCCGGGTCTGTAACATTACATTTTCACCCTCAACGGAAACCCCAATAATCATATACTACTATAAATATGAAAAATACCCTTGGAAATTTATGATAGACTACCTACCTTTAGGGATATTTAAACCATTTATAAATATATATTGACAGATCCATCCAAGCACATCAACGTCTATACCATGCTATATCAACTACCATGCTCTAACATAATATTTTATTGTTAAATTATATACCAATAACATAAGTTACATCATTTAAAAATTTAATATAAAAATAAATCCAAAAAGGGATAATAGGTGGTATCTCACTGAATGCATGTCGATCGATGGAAATGTGATAAACCACTTACATAAGGTCTATCGGGTTCCCCTAGCACCATTCTTTAGAAAATAACAAACCAAAAGTATCACACATTTGTTTAATTAAATTGATTTTTGGAGAAACCATAAGAAAAACCATAAGAGAGGTATACATCCTCGAATTGATGTGAAAACATAGATAAACATCATATCAGGATCCCCTTTTAGTAGGATAAGAAAAAACCCATCCAAAAATGGGAGATTACTTAATATGTTGGTGAAATTGAGGAGGAAAACTAAAATAGAAACTCCCAAAATTAGAAACAACGGGATAAGAATGACATAGAAGAAAGGAGGAGGAAGATCTTACCCTTTGATGCAATCAAATCATACTCAATATTTATCTAATCAGTAAAGAATGGAGGGATATGATCATTAACCTAGAGCCTCTCGTGCAATATCATGTTTTCCTAAAGAAACAAGGGTTAATTACATTTTAACATTAAAAAAATATCCATGTATTATTCACGATGGGAACCGGATTCATGTTTTTAATTCCTTGGTGTAAGCCACTGAGCTTCCACATCATGTATCCTACATATTTTCACCCCATGAATCCCATTTATGTTTTGAATTGGATTCACGATGTGAGTGGTTTACTACAACTGGTTTCAAAAACCCATCACACCAATTTCATCCTTTAGTGCTCACATGAACCCTCAAGACATCCACTGAACCTCAAACCAAGTACAAAAGAACCACTTAAGGACATTTTAACCCTCATAACCTTATTCAAATCCTCATTCATAAAAATGAACCACCCATAAATTGAAAAAAAATCCTTTTAAATTTTATAACTCATAAAAACACATAGCCATACAATTATGCTTCTAGTATAATGACATTACAACAAAACCACCTTATAATAATTCATTAAATTAAGGTCTATTCATTTTTGGGTCGGTTTAACCACCTAATGGAACAATATTAGGCATTTATATCATGGATTCCCATTAGAAAATATTTAGTGGTATAATATGATATAAATTTTTAAACAATTATTATTTTTGGTTCTTGAGATATTATATTAATATTTAATTCATAAATTAAGGAAACACTTTCTATTCATCAAAAATCACTAAAACATGCTTATTATCGACTTTATATTCAATGATAAGTTATAGAAAACTCTTGAGAATTTTTTTAAAAAAAAATAAATTATTATAAATCATCCCTAATGGTATCTTTAATGACTTAGTAATAACGTGTTTGCAAGATGAATGGATACAAACACCACTATTTTAAAACTAGTACAAACGATCAAAATTATAAACACCAATGTAGAAACTTAGAAGAATTCAAGAAGATAAAGAATTTTTATGAAGATTATGATTGAAAATAGAGATGTCTATGGTTATGAAATAATTGATTAATATATCTATTTTTATGACACAAGAGATTAAAGTATGTTTGTATAATTCAAGATAAGAGGTAGTGGTTTTCTGTCTCAAATTCCTCTCTTTGAGACGTATTATTTATCATAAACAATGTTTCCTTTATTTGGTGTATATAATTCCTATTTGATATGTCATATCATGAAAATTTATTATCCATGGTATTTGAAAAATAAATTTTAATCCCTATCTTTTAAGATTTTATGGCTAAATTTCTACCCAATCATTAAGTGGGGGTTTTTTATCTAAATTTTTATTATTTGGGTCTCACATTAAAATCACCACCTGTTTTCATGTGTGTGGTTCAAAAATTTCCATGGAATAATTTTTTCCCTTTCACTCATAAAATTTAAGGGATTTAGAATCTAATATTGTTATTACACTCTCATATTATTTTGATTCATGAGTAACTATTTCGATGTTAAAAAAACAATCATAATTTTATGTTAAGTAAACATGTGTGTAATATCTTAGAAAATTTGTTCCTTTATAGATTCTATAAATTTGATAAAGATCTGAAATAGAATTTACTAGGGGTAATCACCTTGAAAATGGTTGATTTAGAATCGAATAAATCATAACTTTGATGCATGATGAGTGGGCCTAAGACTACACACCTAGAGATATATTCTCTAGGGATATGCTTTGTAATATTCACACATTCTTAATAAACCCTGATGAATGATTTTTCCTACCATTTCCTTGGTATCATACCAAGGAAAACTATTAAACTCAATTAATATCATCCATGGATAACACAACACATTAAAGTTACCCTCGAAACTCTATTTCCTTGATAAGGGTACTTCCTGTTACATTGATGATAAACAAAAACATAAAAGTTAATTAAGGGATATTATCCCAAACATATATATTAATTTTTTGAATGGGGAATTATTTGATGTCTGTATTTTTAAATATACATATATCCAAGTTTTATTCAGTAAGAGGTTCCTCAAGGAACTGTATAAATGGTATTGATGACCAATATGGTGAATGAATTAGACTTAATCGATTGAAATGGGGGCCTAGAATTATATAGCCCCTTGATGAATCGACAAGTCTCATGAGACAAAACATATTAGTTTTTGGTTTATTCTTCTTCACATGATAGTAAAATATCTTAGAACAAGTCCTTGAAAACAATATTTTGATGTCTGATATTACGCATATAGTGACCCTAAATCTTCATAAATAGATATTACATCTAAATAAATTAATATGTCTTACATAACATAAAGATCCATTCCAATATCATGCTGGTCTATTATATTTATAAAATTTGAAACATAATCAACAAGTTCATAATAGTTTTAAATTGTTTCCCACTTAGATATTAATGTTTATCACACTTCTTTGACATAACATACATAAATCCTTTCGTCATAACCTAGGAAACAAAACATAAGAAAAGGGTGATCTATAATTATTAGTAAGGGTAGACATAAGAGATATAAATGATCAGATAGGAATAACATAATAAAAAGGTTATAAGGACATTCAATTAACATTTAAAATCTAGACCTTTCATATTATATATCGTAATATTGATTCATGACATGAATCTTTGTAGTTTATAAGACATGAATCATAAATAAATAAAGAACAAGATTCATGGGAGCATAATATGGGAATAATACATGTAATTTTGGCATACACATAAGTATATAAAATAATTTCCTTAGTAATAAAAGATATTTTCCAATACTATCATAGTGGAATGAGTTCATTCCACAAACCATAAAAGTAGTCAAGGTTCACTCCCAAGACTATCCTAGTGGACAAAGTCCCTTACTAAATTGGGTTCACTTCCCATTATAGTCCAATTTATCTCATGATATATAAATTTTTACCCAATCAACTATAGGAAGATATAGGTCCCACTCATCATATAATAAAAATCATAAATTTTTTTAAAATGAGATAATAAACCATAGATCACATTAGAAACCATGAAAAGAAATGAGTTTCAAAAAAAAAATTATCATAACATAAACCATTGAAAATGAATGGGTTTCATAAATATTATTACATAATAATCATAAACCATCCAAAGAAATAATAAGGATGGTATCCTTGGATAATATTCCCAAAAAATCATAATCATTACTGAAGATTGTTTTCATTGATGAATCAAAAGATCATTAAAACATTCTTGATGAAAATAACCGTTCTATTATAAATTATGTTTAGAAATATTGTGTTTCCATAATGGATGGAAAATTTTCTAATTTTTTATAAGTAAAAAACATTCCTTTCATACTTTTGTCAAAAAATCCACAAAGTTAAGATTTATTTCAAACAAAATTGTAAAAAATAAACATAGGTAAGAGAGAATTTAAAAAGTATTATGATAATATTAAAAACCTTATTTAAAACATTTCTATAAAACGTATAAATGGAAGAAAAGGTTTTTTGATCAAATAGAGAAATTGAGTTGATTTTCCTTAAAAGCATTTTTTTAGAATATTAAGTTCATTTGGTGAGGAAAATGAAAGTAAAAATATATTTTTAAAAAATAAATAGGTTATAATAAAATTAATTAGTATATTTATAGTTTTATCATAATATTTTATCATCAATACATAATCATAAGCAATCTTGATACACAGTGAGATTATAACATAAAACCTCTTGCCTTAGGTCTAAATTCGTTTGTATATTCTCGAAACTCCTATATAATAAAAATAGGTTTATTATATATCTTATTATAGAGACATAAATATATATATCAAACCATATATTATTTAATTTTAATCTTTTATCATTATTTTATTAATAATTTTTTATTAAAATCATTATTCCTGATGATAATTACTTTGATTTTCCTGAATATTTTATTACGGTAGTTCTAGTTATTATAATTTGATCACAGTTAGATCATATCCATAATTTTAATCATTTAAAAAATATAATATATATTCATTATATATATATATATGTATATATATTCATCGATAAAAGTTAGGGATAAAAAATGAATTACACAGTTCATTGAGAAAATATGGCATACATACGCATGAACACTATTTTCATTTTTTGACGGATGAAACAAAAGAAATATAAATACTAATTAACAATTAAAATATCATTATTATATCTTAAATATCATATATATTAATCAAATCTATCCTAAATTCCATCAAATTAAAATATAAATTAAAAACGAATCACATCACTTCATGGAGGTGGTAGTCCACACATTCACATGAGTGACGTTATCATTTCTAAAATGATTGGATAGTAAGAAGGTTGACCTAATTTTATTATTAAATAATTATTACAGCATCATAAATATCATATCTAAATATTAAAATTATCATAATACCCACCAATAAAATATGTTTGGGGGAAATTATTTTTATCGCTACATGGAGACGATAAGTCGTGTGTATGCAAGAGTAATAGTTTCACTTACCATTTGATGGAAAAAACACTTAAGTATATTTATTATAATTAATATATTATTTTATAAAGAATATAATATATTTATATGAGGTAAAATAAAAAATTAAAAGAAATTTATCGATTAAGGAGATTACCTATTCTTTGAAATGAATCCCTTATATCTTATCTCAAGGGCTCTAGGGTTGGTCTTTTGGGAATAAAAAATATTCTAGGATGTGTATAGGGATGTTTAAAATAGAAATTGGTAGATTTTTGGTTGAGTTATAATTCTAAATTTGGTGTGAAAAACAGAAATGAGGGTTCTCTTTTATAATTAAGGGGAGGATAACCCTTGGAATTTCTTAAAAGTTAAATTAATATGAATCAATTTTGACGTAAAAATTGATAAAAATTAATAATATTAGAATATAATATGAGGATTATTCTAAAACATATAACAAAATAATATTTGGATAAGTTTTTATCACATTTTTACTCTTATCTTTTAGTTTTAACCTCCCATAAACACTTTTGACAATTACTGTAAAATTAATGTTTTCTATGATTTAAGGATTAATAATGTTACTATAAATTGAAAAGAACACATAAATGGACCATGTTTGATTTTTAAAACCATATCCCATTAATGTTTCTAAATATAATTTTATTTTTATTTTTTTTATATCAATTAATAAAATATTATTTAGTATAAAATATGGTTAATGTCATTTTTAACACTATTCATTTAATTTAACTTTAAGTATTTAAATAAAAATGGTGTATTTGAATATGATGCATTAAAACCTTCCTAATATTTCATATATATCTATAAATTTTAAGGGATGTATTAAATCATTCAAATTATATCTCATTTAATATTTTCAAAATCACTTATTTTATTGTTTATTAAATGGAGAAATACTGAATCAGTGTTGCATAAGATATTAAGGTCATTACATAATTAATAAAAATTTAAAATAAATTTATATTATAAAAAAATTAATTAATCTCAAAATAGACACTTATATTCATTTATAACATCCTTTTTTCCATATGTGTACACATAATATATATTAAAAATAAAGTGAGTGACATTTTGTTATTTTCTTTAATTTATATATTATATAGTTCATTTTCATGGAGAAGTCTCCATTAAACTAATAAATTTCCATAATAATGTGATAAGAGTAAAATTAATTTCATAAAATAATAATTATGATAATAATTACAGTATTTCCACTTAGTTTTAACCATGATTAGCTCGATTTACCCTTTTTCCAAGGTGATGAAGTTTACCGTAGTTACTATTCATATTGACCAAAAATAAAAGGGTCCTATTTAAAATTTTTATCCTCATGATTTTAAATATAAAATTCATGTTATTTAATTAAATACCAATATATTTTATAAAATAATATTTATGCAAGTGCATAAAATGTGAAGAAAACCACTTTATAGAAAAAATGCATTTTTAAGCATAAAAGTGGATTTATTATTATCCTGTGAATAGTAAAAAAATAATAAATGAATGTTTAAACATTTTATTGAATTTATAATATATAAATTTAATTAAAATAATTCACTAATAGTGATCAATTTAAATTTTTAGGATAAAAATATATTGTGCGCATAATTTGTCTTTTAAAAACAATTTGTTCTTTATTTTCAAATGATTTTTATTTTCATTTATAATTAATTTATAACTAATGAATTAATTTTATAAACTTTTAAAATATAATATTTTATAATTTATATAGTCTTATTCGTACCCATCAATCCATTGGCTAGGTGGTAATAATATTTTAAGAGTATATCATGGCTCTTTTAAACTCACTGTTGTTTGTAACGTATGTTATCAAATAAATTAAATTTATTGGAAAAATATATATTTATTCAAAAAATGTGGGTGTTACAATGTATTAAAAAATTATAGGATTAATGATTGTTTTTTTATGTTTTCCTTTATTTGTATGATTATATAATTCCCATAATTTCATCTGATTATGGCTTCTTGTAATTTATTGATTATTTCCATATCACTTATTCTATGTTTATTTTTTGAAATATTCTATTGTATTCTACTCCTTAAAAAGAATCTATGAACATACTTTTTTTTTCCTTTCCCCAGTAATTTTAGAGGAGGAATATGTATAATTTTTAGGGATATAATCGAAGGTATATTTGTAATATCATAATATTTTTATATTTTATATTATGTTTTGAAATTTATTTTATGTATGTATCTTGAAATCCAAGACTACTAAACTATTAGATCCTTCAAGAACTATGGAACTTTGTACCAATAATGTAATAAAACTACTAGATCTAAATTTCTAGAGTTTGGTATGTTACATTTGGTATGAAAAGAAGTTTAATAGAAACCTTGGGGATTATATTTTGAACAAAAAAGATAGATAATAGAAGTTCTATAAAATAACTTCAAGACTTATAGGGAAAACTATAGAAATCATAATAGGAATTGTATTCTAAAATTCAATGTTATGATCAAATTATGTGTATTCCATTAAAGAAATATAGTGATAAATATGAGGAATATGAACTATATCAACACCCATGGTCAATGCTATGATGTTCCCGTAGAATAAATTAATGAATCTGGAGTTGAGGCTAATCAGTTCGTAACCATATTAGGATATTTGACCCAGGCTATGAAAAATAATCTCCCTTTAATAGAGTTGCCTTCTCATACAAAAAATGGTGTGACTATAATGGATAACATCATGTGAAAATAACCTCCATCATTTAGTCGAACTATTAATCCATTTCGAGTTGAACAATGGATAAAGTACCTAAAACATATTTTTCTCACTTTGGGAAGTGGTGAAAAGGAAGAAGTCATCATGGCAGTCTATCCTCCAATGGGATATATAGACTAATAGTGGTATCTAATTCAAAAAACTAAATAAGAATATGAGATCAATTCCATGGAATAGATAAATTTCAAGGAGGTATTCTATGAAAAATAATTTCCTCATGATAAAATAGAAAAATTAGAAACTAAGTTCCTCAATATTATAAAAAAAGAGGATGAAATTGATGAAAAATATGAGGAAAACATTACATGGTTATCTAAAAACATTGTGGACTATGCGTGTAGACTAGAAATAAATACTAATAGTTTCTTTTATGGGTTAAAATTGAGCCTTTGAAGGTAATTAGTCTCTCAGACCCTTTCTATATATGAAAATATAGTCTCAAATGATATTAAGATAGAAAATGAGTTCACTAGGATGTATATATTCAAAAGAAATTTGGAGAAGAATAGATTAGATGAGAATTATTGGAAGAAAAATATTACTATGAGGAATAAAGTAAGGATGTGATTTCCCACATGTGATAACCATGGGAAGAAACACCCTAGTGATTTTAGGAAGGGAACCATATTTTGTTATAATTGTGGAGAAAACAACAATCAAACTCACCAATGAAAGGTAAAGGTAGAATCTATTGATTTTAAATTCATTAACAATGGGGATAAAGTATGTTATGAAAAAATGCACCAAATTTCAAGGTAAATTTCCATAGAAAAATCCAGTGGAGAAATTTCAAGCTTATTCCATCACCACAACTGAAGTCAAGGTTCTTAATGACATAGTGGTAGGTAATTTGATCATTAAATCAAATTTAGATAATTTTTTTATTTTAATCAATATCTTCATACTCTTTTATATCATCCATGTTTTTAGAAAACATTTTATACTTCCCTAGAACCTTATTAGGGGAGTTATTAATTAATACACCAAGTGGGAGTATTATGTCAACAAAGTTATGTCAGATAGTTATAATTATGATACATGGGTGAATACTATTTTCAAATTTGGTTATCATTCCTATGGTTTAATTTGATATGATTCTAAGTATAGATTGTATTTCAATTTATAATGAAAATTTTTAGTTCCAATGGATGGAGATTGAATTTCATGAAGATAAAGTAGAATATCTTGTCTTCATAGGGGAAACTTCATCATCTTAATCGTGTTTGGATACTCCCCCCGTATCTATCTTTAATGAAATTTTGAGTAGAGGGGAGGATCAAGTACAAAATATAGAAAAGGAATATGTCATAATAATATAATATATACATGTGGTACAAAAACTATTTAATATTTTTTCATAATAATTACATAGTCTTCTAAGAAAGTGTAAAGTTGAGTTCTCTATTGAACTAATTTATGATGCAATACCTATATAAAAATTATATAAATAATGGATCAGGGGGAGTTAGTGAAGTTAGGAAAACATTTTTAGGATTTGAGTAATAATGGATTTATATTCCCTAGTGTTTCACCATGGGAAGATCATGTTTTATTTGTGAAAATGAAGGATGGTTCCATGATATTGTGCATAGATTGTAGGTATATAAATTTAATTATTATAATGAATAAGTTCCCACCATTCTTCCCTTAAAAGGGGGGTCTACTTTTAATAAAAAATTATGAAGGCCTTCGATCCATTGGATGGATAAATAATAAGTATTCTTTATCAATCATTGATGCCTTATTTGATCAACTTAAAGTAGAAAAGTATTTCAAAAATCAATCTTCACTCTGGTTATTATCAACTATGGGTGAATAATGATGATATTATGAATATGGAATTTCAAATAAGGAATAAATAGTATGAGTTTATGGTAATGCCTTTTGGATTGAATAATTCACCTATGATCATTATAGATCTGATGAATATAATATTTAAGGAGTATATTGATAACTTATTGGTTGTATTAATTGAAATTTGATATACTCTAAGTGTTATGAAGATCATGAGTGTCATATTAAAATAATTCTAGAGACCCTTAGAAAACATTAATTTTATGGGAAGTATAGTAAGTGTAAATTTTGGCACAATAAATATTCTTTTATTGGATATATTTTCTCTAAGGATATAATATATTTTGACCCTTCAAAAAAAAGACATTAAATGAATTTCCTACACAAAAAAATATACCATATATCCCAAGTTTCATTGGTTTATAAGGTAACTATTTGTGGTTTGTTCAAGATTTTTCATAATTTTCCAACCCATCGACCTTGTTAACATTTAAAGGGGTTAAATTTACATAGTTAATGGAATGTGTGGAAAGTTTTTAATATCTTAATAAAAGGATGATTAACTAACTTGTATTAAATTTACCATTAGGTAAATAATTATTTATAATTTATAGTGATTCATTGAAGAAATTAATTCATTATTTCCTTATGAAAAATAATAGAGTGATTTCATATACATCAATTTGGTTAAAAATCAATGGAAAAAACTATATAACTCATTAATTTGACCGGGAAGATAAAATATTTTCATTGAAAATATGGATACACTACCTCTATGGTGAAATATTTGATATATATATAGACCAAAAGAGTTTGAATTATATTTTCTCTCAAAAGGATCCCAACATGAAGAAAAGAATATATTTGGAACTGCTCAAGGACCATGATTTATTGATACACTACCACCTGAGGAAAGAAAACAATGTGGTTGGTGCATTGAGTAGAAGAGAACATGGAGTTCTAACCAAGACTAGGATTAAAAAGGATCTTATATATAGAGAACTAGTAAATGTGTATCTGGTGATTTCTAGGAAAAGGGATACAACATTCCTTTTATAAGAAATTATGAAAGCTTATATACAAGAAAAGATGGATAATTCCAAGTAGGATGATGATAAATTACAAATGAATATTAAATTAGTGAAGAATGGGAAATTGAAATACATCATCTATAGAGATTTAGTGTTGATGTTTGGAAAGAGGTTATGCATTTTAACCATTCAAGAGTTAAAAAGGGAACTTCTACATAAACCACATAGCTAAAATTTCTCTATACACCTTGGTAGCACAAAAATGTATCGGTATTTAAGAGAATATATTTTTGAGATGTTATGTGGTGGGAAATTGTGGACTATGTGTCTAGATTATTAGTATTCCATTTAGTAAAGAATGAAAGGAAACAACATGATGAATTCATGAAACCAGTTAATATACCTAAATGTATGTGGGAAAATATTACAATGGATTTTCTCAATGGACTCCCAAAAGACTCCAAGGAAGAATGATTCTATATAAATCATCATTTATTATCAAACCAAGTCTCCCCATTTTTTAAAATAAGAGAATATCAACCCCTTAAGTGCATTTCATGACTTTTTATTAATGAAATTGTAAGGTTTAATGGGAACCTATATCTATTGTATATGATCATGACCCTCCATTCCCATATAAATTATTAAAGTTTCTTAAAAGGGATATCAATACTGATATACATTTAAGTATCAAATATTATCTCCAGATTGATGTGTAGTCTAGAAATACTATCTGAACATTGGAATACATACTAATATCATGTTCTCTTGAATTCCAACGTATATGGGATTAGTATCAATCATTGGTGGAATTTCTATACAATAAAAAATTCCATTAAAGAATCAACATGGAACAATAAGAAGCATTTCATGGGAATAGGTTTCATACTCAAATATATTGGGAATAAGTTGTAGAAATAATGTTGATTGTCTTAGAGCTTGTAGATGAGACAATAGTTAAAGTGTGGTATATTTAGGATCACATTAAAATTGTCCAAAACTGAAAAAATATCTATGATGATAATATAAGGAAAGAATTAGAATTTTAAGTTGGATATCATATATCACCGAAGGTTTTACCATGTAATGGTTTTTTAATATTTGGTAAAAATGGGAATCTAAGATTGAGGTACATTGGGCCTTATGATATATTAGAAAGAATTGGGGTGCAACTTACTGATTGGATATGCCTCCCATCCTTTCTAAATTAAATGATGTCATTAAAGTATCATTACTGAGGAAATAAATTTTAAACCCAGTGCATGTTCTCTGGTATGGGAGAATAGATTTGGACTGTGTCATGTCCTGTAATTAGGATGTTGTTTATAATCTTGACACTATAGAGCATGTATTACAGAATCAGACAACTCATTTGTTGAAAATCCCATGGAGAATCTCATACTAGAAGGGGAAACATGGTTTCCTATAGAATCTATAAGAATGGAATATCTTTATTTCTTAATATTTTATATATACCCTTAGTTTTTGGACAAAATTATTTGGGGGGAGAACGAAACACCCAATATTCTAATGTTCCAAGTAAACACCAAATCCTGAACCATCACACAATGTGCCCTTTCAAGGGCCTTTATTTATAATATTACTTAATATATTAATTTAATAATTTTAAATTGAATAAATTTACTTCATTTATGAATTCATAATATCAAAATTTTCTTTGTATAAATTTTTTATTTTTTTTATAAAAGGTCATCTTTTATCGTAAAAATATGGTTTTCACAAAACATGTAATTTTTGTGACTTTATCATTATATAATAATGACCTAGAATCCTAGAAAACATTTTAAGTAATAAAATATTAATTTAAGGAATAAAAATAGTTATTTTTAAATATTAATTGAATTTATAAATCCTCTACCCAATGTTTCTAAAACTAATAAAAATGTTACTTTAATAAAAAAATTTCTTTTGGTCTTTTCTTTAAATCAATAATTTAATGAGATATTAGGTTCTGGATTTTCTTTAAAGACTCATTAATTATATAAGTTTTATAATAAATAAATTTATTTCATAAAAATATTTAGTAAAAATAATTTTGTCTTATATATAAATTTAGTGCTTAAAAACACTATTTCTATATAAACTATTTTTACGTGATTAAGTGTATTTATTTTAAAATTAATTTTTCACACTGTTAGAAATTATATTTAACACAATGATATTTAAATTTAAAACAATATTTATCAATTTAATTAAAATTTCAATCTTTTTCTTTATTATTGAAATTAATTAATATGCTTAACAATTAATTATCATTGTAAAAGTAAAAGGGGTAAATTGAGATTATTCTAGTGTAAAAGTACTAAATCATTTAAAATATTTTCCTTGAATTTAATGTTTGATATTTGTATCTAGCATTACACTTGGAACCTATTTTTCCATTTTTTCTTTCTAAACATGAATAGTAACATTATATTGTTGAAAATGTAAGGGTTAATCCCAAAATTACCCTCTCATTCACTTATAAAAGGGAAACATATTCACCACTTATAGAATCGCCTGCAATTAAAATTTATCCTTAAAACACTACATTTTTTCTATACCTATAATGCTATCACATGATCATAATATCCTAGTCAATAATAATAATCCTAATCCATTCAAATTCATGGATACTTTTAAGGAAAATTCTATTCCCTGATGTGAGTATTATTAAATACTTAGTTTTGTTCTTGATTATCTTCTTTAAAATTTATTCTATGAACACCAGTGTAAAGAAAATAATTTTATTTAAATAATTTCATTTTACTATGTTAATTGTATCATCATTAATTATTCATATACCCCATCCATTAAGAAAAACAAAGTTGTTGTTCATGCATTGTGTAGACTATTGCCTCCACGACATAATGTGTTTTGTTTTCCTTTACTACTTTACCAATATGGGTATAAGGATGTTATTAAAATATAAATATTATTTTTATGATATTATTAATGTATAGGTATGGTAAATTTAGGAACCTATTAACGATATGATCAATAAATGACCAACATTAATTTAATCATTTATATGAAGCATGTTAAGAATATAAGTCATGTAAGATTTTTTATCTATTTAATGATTATTTTAGTTCTTTAAAACTATAATATATCACAATAATAAGAAATAAATAATATAATTATTATTTTGGTATAGTGATATTACCCCAAAACCTCCTCATAATCATTCATTAAATAGGAGTTTGTTAATGTTTGGGTTGGTTTAACCATAAAATTGAACAATACTAAGTATTTATATCATGGATGAATATGAAAACTTTTATACTAGTATAATATGATATAAAGTGGTAAATAAATATTTTTTCTAGAGATATTATATCAATATCTAGTTCATCAATAAAGGAAACACCCTTCATTCCTCAAAAATCACCAAGACATGATTATTATCGATTTCATCTTCGAGGATAAGGTCTAATACACTCATAAAAGGAATTTTAAATACAATAAATTATGATAAATTACACCTGAAAGTGTAATTAATTACATAGTAGTTATTTACTTTATAATAATAACGAATACAAACATTCTTATTATGAAACTAATACAAATGATCAAAAATCTAAACATCAATGCGAAACATCAGAAGAATTCATGTAGAGAATGACTATTTATGAAGAGTATGAATGAAAATAGATATGAGTAAGGTTATAAATTTAGTTATTATGAAATATATGTCTATTATACATGAGGTTAAAGTACTTTCATGGAATTTAGGATAATAAGTAAGGGTCTTTTGTCTGAAATTTCTCTCTTTGAGGCATGTTATGTATCACACAACTAATTTAATTAATATGGTGTATATACTACCTATTTGGGATTTTATATCATTATATTCATTTATTAATTGTATTTTTATATCATGTCTAATCCCTTTATTTTAATAGTATATGATTTAATTCCTTCCCAAGCCATAAGGGGGTTTTCCATCTCAATTTTCATTCTTTGGTAGTCATGTTATAATCACCAACTATTTTTTGTGTTTCATACATTTACCTAGAATGATTTTTATAGGTCATTCATGAAATTTAATTGATTTACATGACTATATTTTTTTCCCTCTATTTTATTTTTTATTTAGTAGTTACATTTTCAATTGTGAAAAAACCATCCTATGTTTCAGAAAAGTAAAATTTTGAGTAATTTCCTAGAAAATACATCCTTATCTTGATATTGGTTAGCAGATACAGTTATAGACCAGATGATCCTAAGGTAAATCACCTTGAAAAGGGTTGGTTGATAACTGACTCAATCATCATCCTGATTCATGTTGAGTGGTCCTTAAACTTCACACCTGGTGAAACACTCTTGGGGGATATGATTTGAAAAATTCACATGCTCTTAATAAACCATGATGTATGATTTTTCTAACTATTACCTCGGTTTCCTAGAAATGAATCTTTTAAAATAAATTATTATCTTCTATATATAACCCATCACATTAAAGGTATCCTTGACCCTATATTTATTTTATAAGGCTACTACCTATTAATTTGATGATACGCTATGACTTCCAAGTTGATTAAGGGATGTTATCCTAGACATACACATAATTCTATTGAATTTGAAAGTATTTGATGTTTTTATTTCTCAATATATATATATAAATATTTTATTATGCAAGAGTATCCTTAAGGAATGGTATGAAAGGTATTTATAACTCTTATAGTGGATGCTTTGGACTTAATCAGTTGACAGGTGGGGAAAAAAATTATATACCCCATTGATGCATTGACATGTTTCATGAGACAAAAAAGGTTGGGTTTTGGTGTATGCCTCATCCCATGTTAAGAATGTGTGATGGAACAAGTCATTGATAATATTTTTTTGATGTCTATAATTATTCATATCCCTAGTATGATATCAATGATTATTTTCATCCATGTTTTCATTTATTGTCACCAATATAAAATTTCTGTAGTTTTAGTTGATTATGGATTCAAGTTATTCATTTATTATTGATATATCACTTATTCCATGTTTATGTTTTGTAATATTCTATTCTATGCTACTCTTCACTGAGAATATCATCTCACCCTTATTTTTTTTCATTCCCTTTGGGAACCTATAGGAGGACTATGTGTAATTTCCAAGGATATGATAGATGGGATAACCATGTTCTTATAATATGTTCATGTTGTATCTTATGATGTGAAAGGTATTTTATGACTGTATCTCATATTGCAAGTCTAATAAACTATTTTATCCTTTATGAAATCATGTACATTGTAACAATAATGTAATATAACTACATGCTCTTGGTTTTTGGAGTCTAGGATATTACAATAACTTAACACCATTACATACCACCTCTAACCTAACTCATATAATCCATAATTAATGAAACAAAGTAGACTATAATTTTTTATATCATGACAAACAATGTATACATGCACACAAATATGTGTGAGTGATGGTTATAAACACTTTCCATAGTAATATTTCCTCGAATCACTCCCTTTTATTCTCATATATGATCTATTACAAACTTGAATCCTATTCTATTTAGAAAATGAATAAACTATTTTTAATTAATAGTTTGAAAATACTTCCAAAAAATAATATTAAATTTTAAGAAATATTATAAAATAATCCATATTTCCTAACATACTATACCCATATTATTTTCAAATAAACCAAAGGTACATAATTTAAGGCATGATGTGTTGTATAAAAAGTGATAAATCATGAAAACATACATAAACCAAACCAAATAAAGTCATAATACACCTAAAATGAATCCTTACCCACCCAAAAGTATTTATAAGGGTCTTTTGACACCATCCATGACTATTTACAATCACGAGACATGGTTATTTCCTAACAAGGAGTTCCAAATTCTTATATAATTTAACTAAATTATCTTACAGATCACATTATTTCTAAAATTATTTCCCATGCCAAAATCATAAAAATTAACATATCTTAAACTCAAATCCAATTTTCTTTGAAAGGTACATAAATCACAATCCATGGAATCATAAAAAACTAAAGAAGGAATTTGGTCCACCTATCTTTGTTTATTTCCTTTGAAATCTCTACTACCTCTCAGGCTTATGACCTTAAAAATATAAAATACTTAACCCAATCATTAAAATTACCCAAAAAACACAGTTCTAAAATCAAATGAACTATACTTATTATTTAATTGAGGTTGGCATGATATGTGCATAGTCAACATGACCTCATTCTAAATTAGTACGACCCATATTAGAATGAAATAACACTCATGTGACTCTCATGTTTAATTTAAATTATCAAAAATGGCTGGCATGACCTCTGTGATTTTTCAAATGACTCCATGTAACTCATTGTATTTATGGTATAGAATAATAAGTGTTTAAGGGTAATATCTAGATATTGTAATGACCCTTATTCCATTAAGAATATCCTGGTTCCAAATATCATAAATCCCATAATCCCACCTTTTAGGGAGAGAAAAGTTAAATTGGGGGATTTAAGACCAAAATATGGATTAATTAATAATTCATCCATTTTATTAATAATCTAACATAATATAAGAGCATACCATAACAATATATTTATAATCCATCCAATTCTCCATCCTCTGGTCACTTTGTATCAACATTCAATCTCTATTAGTGGAGAAGTATATAGAGATATCAAATAGAATAATATATTAAGTCACTTATTTATTTATTATCTATATTTATCTACTCTCTAACATGAATCATCCATGTATAACCTCCAAAAAATAATGTGTGAAATCCCATTGATTTTCATCTATTATAACCCCCCTCTCTACCCTCTATAGATTTAATTTCATTAATTTATTATTCCTCTAATTAATTTACTAATAATCTAACTTTTTCAACTTTTATAAATCCTCTAAATCCTAAATTTCCACAAAACATTCCTCACATCCAAATTTTAATAAATTATTTTAATTAACAACATAAACAACCATAATTTCATGTCATATTTCCAAATATTTTATACCTTTTTAACATTACCATTAAAAAATCCTCTAGGTAGACAATGATAAAACCCAAGTAAACCATTTCAAATAATAAAATGCTTCTAAATTCTCCATGTCACATTAATAACACTAATTCCATTTCATAAAATTAATTTATATAATATACCACTGCCGATATATCTCTATTTCTCAAATTTGAATAAATATCCCCACATAAAAAATAAAAAAATTATAAAAAAGATCTATTTTTTTCGTGGTATGAAATTTAATAAATAAAGTTAAAATTATCCTCTCATAAATTAAATAAAATAATAAATTATTTATGTTAAAATTATCCCAACCATAAACAACTTTTCCATAAAAAGATAATTAGGATATCCTTTATGATCTAACCACTATTGTCACATATTATATTCTTTATCCCATGTTTCCTTCTAAACTTTCCATGATACTATGACAATGAACAAAATAGATAACTTTTACTCTCAATAAATTATCTTATATTTCAATAATCCATACTATAATTTTAACAAGGTTATATCATATAACCAATCAACAGATTCCCATATAATAATATGTGACTGGTCCAATTGATACATCCTCAACTATGAAACTTGAAACATATCGTGCACCATAACATACATCAATGTAAACTATAACCAACCAAACATATTCATAATTGGATCAATGATTTAAAATTGTTTCACATACTATGGAATAAAAAATCCTTGTTTATAAATATATTTACCTTGAAAACACTTAGAAAAGACTCAATCACCTATTGTAAACTCTAATATTCTTCATTAATAGTCTACATATGACTTTTTTTGAGTTTGATATGTCATTAATATCATCCAGATTAAATGTGTATAATTTGTTGTAGCTTTCACCAAACCTATTTCCAATCACAAAATAGATGTCTCTCATACCAAATCCCAATATATAGGTGATTGACACAACATTTCATATATTTCATTGAAAGGATCCATTCATATTAAAAAATGATAACTATTATTATAAAAAAATTATACTGAAGGAATGGTATCCTCTCATGATCCATAAAAATCCATCTCACATGCTTAAATCGTATCTTCTAAAGTCTATATGATATATTTTTATTTATTATATGTTTAAGGGTGATATTATATACTCATTTTGAACTAAGTACCCATTATATTCTTCAATAATCTCCAAAACCTTGTAGTAAATTGGGGATCCCTACCAAGTGTAATAGTTAAATGAACTCCATGAAACCTAATTATTTCCTCCATGAAAAAATAACCCATGTATTTTATTAATAAAATGTTTTGGATGGTAAATCAGTAGCCTAATTTATTACTAAGTTCAAAATAACATATATTGTATTATGGATCCATGTTGACCTCAACAAACTAATTGAAAAATACATCCCAGTATTCTACCACTTCCAAGTCAGCACTATTAAAGTATTAAATAGTATCAAGGGTCACTGATATTTAGCCTTCTCCTTTTGTAAATCAATCATTGTGAGATAAACTTAGTTATCTTATTATTTATTCCTACCCACCAAAACTATCATTTGATTACATGATACATATTCATTAACACAGGATTAATTTCTCAATTATATTCGTGAAACTATTTCATAACCTATTATATTAATCATGAGGGGCCTCTATTTTATCCTTAAAATATAGCATAAAATCATTTATAGTCCACTAGTTAATGGTTTCCCTAAAATTTAAAATATCTCAAAATATATTACATTAAGTATTACTTATTTTCCCCACATTTAAATAATAATAAAAAAGTGACATCATCTAATATAGAACAATATGATATGCCTAATTAGGAGCCTCTATATGCATATCATCCAATAATCCCATTTGTTTCCACTAATTTCATAATTACTTTACCTATTGATTATTTCTACTCAATGTATCTAAAAAACATTATTATTTCTTATTATATAATATATCTCAAACATAAACTTAAAATATACCCAATCATTCTTATTATTCTAAAGTTTAAATATCAATAAGATAAAATATAATTTTTTCTCATATGATAAAAATATACCCTAAAATTATCACCAAATATGTATTGTCCCAATATTTCTAGATTATAACTAACTACTTCTAGCTCCAAGTCATGTGTTGGGTAATTTTTCTCATATGGAAATAATTTAATTGATCCATATGCCACCACATTTTACCTTTACATGAGTAAGCATCCAAAACCATCTCCCAATAAATCACAATACATAGAATACCCTTTTTTGTTTCAAGAAATATTAACACTAGAGAAGAGGTCAATATTATCTTCCATTTATTAAAAAATTCCAATAAATCCTCACTCCATTTATCCATTAGACACTTATGAGTAAATTTCATCATTGATGATGATAATATCAACAAATATTGAATAAATTAACTATAATATTCTAGAAGTATATTAAAAAAAATTATCTTGAAAATATTCTAGGGATACTCCCAAGACATTATCAATTCCTTCTTCTCCAGGTCAATTGAAATTTGATTTTCAGTGATAAAATTTCTTAAAAAAATTACCTCATGAATTCAAAATTTTCATTTGGAAAACATTACATACAATCAGTATCTATGTAATATCTCTAGGGGAATCCCCAAATATATTTCTTATTATTACTTAGAACATATATAGAATAAAATATCATCCATGTACAACACTATGAATGATTAAATATATTTTTTAAATAATGACCCATAACAAATATAAAATGAATATGATTATTAGAAAAAACAAATTTAATTACTAAAAACTCATAATTTACATTATAGATTCTAAAAGTTATATTGGGAATGTTCTCACTATTCCCCTATAACTAGTGACAACTCTCCCATAAGATGATATTCAAAATCTACATAGCAACTTTAAATTAATCGAAAAAATCGTCAACATGAGGTAAATGAAACATATTCTTCAACATCATCTTGTTTACCTTCAAGTTATCAATGTACAAGAATAAGCTACCAATAAAATTCTGAATAAAAATAATCTGTGCTACCATTGGAGATACACTTTTCAAGATAAATAATTTTTCATTTAAAAACTAAAATTGAATCCTCAATTATAGTGGCTTTTAATGTTCCATGTGATATGAATGAAATGACATTGGACTTTATAGTGTTCCCTAGTCTGGTTAGCTAGAAAAACTCTATACTAGATTGGCTTCAGGATATTAAGCACACATTAACATATGATAGAGGCTTATGACTACTATTGGGGGTTAATGAAAAACTTATGCGGAGACTATACCCTCTATCAGATAAATAAAAATACCACTAAAATAACCAATAATCATCATCTTAATTAAAAAAACATAAAAAGGGACATCATAATGATAATATAATCATAACAAATATCATCACATGAAATGGTAGAATGATATACACATTAATGTCATAAAAGGAATACATCATGAATATAACCACTTAATGGTTTGGTAATATACAACAAGATTCCAAATGTATAAAAGAATAGAGAAAATACATGAAATGACCCACCCTCCCTTTGGGTTTCGCCTCCTACAACATTTATTCCTCCTCCATTAATCTTTTGAATTTAATTCTATAGATCTTGGTGTATTAATAGAGGTAAGTATAAGGTTCCACTAGTGTTTATTCTTGGTTTATAAATATTATTTTTATACATTGTGATGAATCCCTAAATTGGGAATATTTATTTGGAATAGTGATTTTTGTCATTTCAGGACAAATCACATGAGGATATTCAACGAGTAAGAATATATGACTACATTGTTGTTGGTCCAAAATTATTTTATCATTATATATGTGTTAATTTATCTTATGATATACAAGTGTTAGAAGGTGCATGTTAATGTAAAAGAACAAAATTGAACATAGGTTCATTAGTTCTTAAGGGGTGAGACTGATCTATTTAGCTAGTGATATACTCCCCCAAACATTTTGATTTATGTAAATGGTTATCAATGATTGTGTTTCTTTAGATATTTTTGAGCAACATGGTAATTGGAACCATGAGGTGTTTCCTTGAATACGTTTGTTGTAAGGGGCCTTAGGAGGCATACTTGAGAATTCTGCATTATTTATAAGTGATTATATATGATTTGATAGTATAGTATTAACCTCTTCAAGGTATTTAATGATAGAAACTTCCCTCTTACATATAAAACATTAGATATAAGGGTTTATATAGGACATTTTTTTATGAAAAGAGGATTTACACTTGACTTTGGATTCCTAGGTGTATGACATTGATACGTAGGTAGCCTAATGGGTGACTTGGATTAGTAATATCAATTCCTTGGTGATAAGTAATTTACTAATGTTATGTTATAGACCTGAAATCATTGTGATTATGGTGTTATGATACAACGTTACCCTAGGATAGGGAATCACACTATGATACATGAGATCACTCTATAACACACCCTATTTTTAATTTTTCTTAAAAATTAATTAGTTTATAAAAATATCAAACTTATAATATTTTTCCACTTAGTTATTTACCCAACTAAATGATCATATTTCTTTATCTTTGGTTTCTCCCCCTCTAATCTTGAATGCTCCTCCATTTATTCTCTAATATAGTTTCTGTCTATCTCGATGGATCACTAGTGGTAAGGATAAGATTCCTCAATTTTTTCTTAGTTTTCTCACTATTATCAACAATCTCTATGATAAATATTAATATTGGGGGTATTTGTGTGGATTAATTATTTGTACCATTTTAGGTTAATTCACTCAAGAAAGTTCATCAAATGGTAATCTATGACTTTAATCTTGGTGGTCTATAAATTCCTTCACTATTTTAAATGTGTTCATGTGTTATATGATATGTGAGTGTTGGAAAGTGTGTGAAAACAACCCAAAATGGAACCAAACCTAAATTTCATGGTTCATGAGGTGTGAATATGTACTATCTTTCCAATGATGTAATTTTACTAACATTTTTACTTATATACATGGTTATTTAGGGCCATGTTTCCTTGGGAAAGTGGTAAGATATGTGGTAATTAGATCCCATGAGGGGTTTCCTTTAATACTTTTCATGTGGAGGGCCTTGGTTGGTGTTCTTGAGAGTTCTTTATTAATATATATCACTTTTATAAGTTATTATAGTATATTATTATCCTTTTAATTGGATTTTAAGAGATAAATTTCCCTCTTACATGTGACCATTGAGCGATGGGGGTTTGTATGGGATCTTATATATGCCAATAGAGGTCAAGTTTTACTTATTTTGTGTTAGTGTATGATTATGTACCATGGTTATCCTAGTAGGAGTCTTAGGTTAGTGGTTCCAATTCCTAGGTAATAATACATTATTTGGAATTATGATATATACTTGATATCATGGTACTTAAGGTGGTTATCCATTCACCCATTTTATTGTTATGTAAATGTTATTACTCATTTAAAATTTTTATTTATATCATTTTATGATAATCAAACGTTTATTTATGATTATGGTAATGGATTTATTGATAATTCACTCCCTAAATTTAAGTTATGTCTATACTGATAGACCTTTCACTTTGGTTTTGGTGATTTCCCTTTCATCTTGGTATTATTATGATGGTCAGTTGTCTTCATATATTATAATGGTGATAGCCTATTCCCCTTATTGACAAAGTGAAACCTTATTCATCTTATGATAGACTAAGGTGATAGCCCGTTCTCCTGGTCATAGGCTGGGGTGGGTGGTAGCTTATCCACCGAGTCATAGGTTTGGAGGGGTGATACCTCATTCACTCATACTACTTATAATGATGATATCTCATTTACCTATTGATAGAATAGGGTGATGAATCATTCACCTAGTTGTATGATATGAGTTTTGATTGTTCATTCCCTAATACACATTATCTATGGTGATACTCCATTCACTTGGAATATTGAGGATAAATATGATAACCTGTTCATCTTCTATATCAAATGTGATACCTTGTTCACATAGTATGTCGATGATAGGGTTGATAGTTCATTCATTCCCTATCTAGGTTTAGAATATGGGAACACCATCCCATTATGTAATTGTCTTATTTAGGTATGATCATTCTTGTGAGTCTCTATAATACCAATGGATATGATGGTATATATGTTGTAATTTTTTTTCAATCCATATAGTGCATGCACCTATATATAACGAAGAATTTATTTAGAGGAATTTTTGTGGTCTCCTAGTTAGTTTTACTCATTCCCTATATGGGTATCCTTATGTGTGTAAAGAACTCATAGTCTATGATGTAGGTAAGGAAAATGGCCCTATAGTCGATTATTTATTTGAGGATGTATGAAATGAGTTGAGAGACGGGACCAGACAAAGTCTCAGGTCTATTCTTACAATTTATCCAATATATTATAAATTTTTATTCATTATATATATGTTCATCTCGTTGGGTAGTCCCACACTTGATGTGTGCCATGTATGACCATACAATTATCTTATTTCTCTATAGAATGTGATGATACTTACTATCACACTAGAGAAAAAACTAGATTTAACGGCTGGTTTTTTAAAATTATTTACAATGTTTTTTAACCGAAATCCTTAATGATAGCATAAAAAATAATTTTTCAGTGTTTTTTTAAAAACTGACACTGAAAACCAGCTAATACTCAATTTCTGACAATGATTTTCATAACAACAGACACTGAAAGCTAGTCGACACTCGATTTTCAACATCGATTTTCATGAAAACCAATGCCGAAACCCATAAGGGTGGTCGGTCTTTAGTGTCGATTTTTCTAGAAACCAATGCTGATACCCAAAGTTTATTTTTTTCATGTTTTAGTGTTGGTTTTTATGAAAACCGATGTTTAAAGTTAAAAAAATTAGAAAAATCAAAATATTACACTTCCCAAATAATCATAATCCCTGTAATAAAAAACAGTATATAGAAATCAACCAATAATACTCATTAACTAAAAAACTACAAGAACTTACATAATTTTATCTACTTAACCAAAAAATTATCTATGAATATTATTATCAAGTTGATTTCAAATATAAATACATGAAATTTACAACAGGATCATTAATAGTTATTGTGGAAGCATTAATTTGATATCATTATTTTAAAACACGTTTTATGACAAAATAATTAGTTTTTTGAAAAATGTTATTAGGAAAATTTAATATATTATTCATAAACAATAGAATATACATACCTCAAATAATAATCAAATATAACAAATAGTTCACAAACAAAGATTGAAGATGGGTAATTTCAGTTTGGGAATAAGAATCTGTGTCATTGAATGTCTATAATACCATTGAACGATATTAGGTTAAAAATAGAATATAATGATAGAGAATAAAAAAAATTAATATAACTAACCTTATGAAATTCTGTAGTTACCCAAGTTGTGATTATCTCGTACATGAATCATAGAAAATAATACCCACATTCAACATGTACTAGTTGATGATGACATTGTAGTTATAAAACATTAAATCAATAATAAAAACCAATATATATATATATATATATATCTGTATATATATATATATAAATTAGAAAAATATATAATATAAAAAACAATTACCTTTACTTTCACATATTTGTTTGCATTTGCTTTCTTTATTGGCCTGTATTATTTGTTAAATATTTTCCATGAATTGTATTTTCAAATATATAAACTAATAATACATGTATAAACAATGAGAATTAAACATAATGAGATTATGAAAAACAAAAAAAGTACATGTCTAATAAGGTGGAAAAACTTTTATAAACAATCCCTAGTAAAGAGAAAACCTAATATAAGGTGAAATCCCTTGGAAAAAATACGCCTAACATTCAATTTCACTAAATACAAAAAAATCACAATTAATGAAATAATAATGATCATTAGTTAATAATTATTTTTTTGTTCTTACTTATCATGAAATAAAAAAAAACCGACATCCAATCTCTGTATGTGATAATCTCTTATATATATATATATATATGCAAATCTACTAGGATTATTGACATGTTGCAATTCCATGGAAATGTATTCTAGATCCATAAATCTATAAAAAGTTGTGATGTTATTTTGTACAATAATCGTGTGTAGATGGCTAATTGAAAAATAAAATATAGTTAGTCAATTTAAACCATCTTTTTATTAAAAAATAAAAAAATCATCAATTTACTTACATATAAAACAATTGAAACAAATTCAGACCGAAATTCTGAAATTCAACTAGATTTAGGATATATTCTTTAATTAATATCAATGGATAATCTCTTCCACATATATATAAATTCATCTAAAAGTCATAGATGTTATTCAAGGAAGAAGAATCCTAAGATAATCTTTGTATTCCATAAGAAATATCAAAAGTATCTATAGTCAATTTTTTTGGAACATGTTGTTACAATTGTGAAATTTCTTTTGATTTCAGATAATTCTATATACGTTAAATGTAAAAAAAATTATAAGTAATTTTCAATTATATGTAATTAATATTTTAAAAAAATGCATACCTCATAGTAAATCTGACGATGAAGTCAAGTTGTCCAAACTAAAAAATGACCCCAACAATCCACAACTCTGGTAATCTCCATAGTAGAGAATGGTAGTAGAGAATTAGGATCAATAATATCAAGTACTAATACTTTAACTTGACCCATATACATAGGCTGTTGATGTACAGAATCCCCTAAAATATATACGAGTCCTAACATAACAATATGTATATTAGGATCTCCAGCAAAAAACTCACAGTATAGGTTTTGGTCCGAGCGAGGAGGTGGAGGATCAAAGTTGGAAGGCTGGGTAGGGTAGTATGACTTGGATGGAGGTGGAGGATCAAAATAATAAGGATGTGTAAGGTACTCTGTCTGGGATGGAGGTAGAGGATCAAAGTAAGCTGGCTGGGTAGGGTAGTCCGGCTGGGATGGAGGTGGAGGATCAAAGTTAGAAGGCTGGGTTGGCTGGGAAGGTTGTACAGATTGTGACCGTCTTGACAAGTTTTCTAACAAATCATGATGTATGGCTGTTTGAATTCCATCAACTATACACTATTTCATATCATTTAGTTTGTATTTTAAGGATTCCATTTATGGATCATTTGATTGCTTACTATGATAAAAAACATTTCAAATACTAACACCCACCTTATATCCACTAACACATCTAGGGTGTTCTGACTTTCCTAATGCAGTGTCTACGATGTCCGTCCTACCCTCATCGATAAAAGATTTTTATATCTCTAGCTCATGAAGTTCATCCTGAAATAAAAAATGAAAAAGTAATATTAGTGTTTATAATTTATAAAAAATAAAAAATCATGTAAAATAAATAATAATTACTTGCAATTTTATCAAATATTTATTGTGCTTCCTCTGTAAGATAATTTTCATTTTTCTTTCTTCTCTCTCATTTTCATTTTTTATGGCGAGTGGGAGGAGATAGAGGACCTAATTGGACCTCTTCTAAACCACTACCAGATCAAGCTCTTAATGCTTCAAATTTTTCTTCAATCATTTTCTACTCAAAATATGGATACCCTCCACACAATAAAGTATGAGGGTATACATTTTTCAACTGGATCTCTTTATGAGATCTCCTGGAGGCCTATTACATAAAAATAAACAAATAAGTAATTAGATAAATATATAATAAATTTTACATTATAAAATAATTATCATACCAGAAATTTTTCTTCATGACGGGTGTCAACATATTTCTTCCATGTATCTGTATCTATGTATGGATACCTAAGGCATGGGTTTTCAAACTTTTTCTTTCCAAAAACATAATTTTATGTCAGTTTTGTTTTAAAATCTCTCCATTGAACCCCCACTAAAGAGAGATGTCTTTTATTAATTTATTTTTTTCCTCAAAATTGAATGTCATTTGTAATTGAATAAATGAAATATGTAATTTAAAATATTTAATAGTAAAAAAATGAGATGAAATAAATCAATGGAGATATTTTACCTTCACATCCTCCTAAAGCTGTGGTTTTTCAATATTGTCCATAGAATTATAATCGGGATATAAAATATTATTCCTATAATGGCTCTGCTTGATATATATAATGGGTAAACTGAACTACATTTTGGCTAGTTGCATTATTATCATCATCAAAACTAATATGTAATCTTCCATCTATACGAGAAAGTGATAGTTTGGGTAAAAATGTAATACCATGTTTACCAACTTGAGAACTTTATTTCTCTATAGTAATAGGATAAGTCTCCTCTGTTGAGGATAAATCAATAGTCCTACAAAAAAATATAAATTAAATGTTTTATTTTATTAAATAAGTATATTACTAAATATTTAACAATATGAAAAAATTGATATTCCTCATTAACTGCTCATCTCTCCATGTATCTAACATTGACATAAGAAAGTGTAATGAAATTTTTTGTAGCTTCATATTATTAGAAAACTAATTATTTAGAAATAAGATTGAAAAAAATAAGTAAAAAAATTGGCACTCATTTGTATGTTTCAAATAAAGAAACATAATATAAATAATTACCAGAAATATTAAGAGACTAATTTAGTGTTTTCTCATATACCATCATCATGATCATTATGTACTGTATGAACTATGTCTATCATGTATTCATTATAATCATCTAGAAATTTTGTAATAGATGAATAAGACTCATTTAAATAAAAAACATCATTATCACCACTTTCATCACCCTCATGGTATCTTTTTCCTTGAAAAATGATGGACCACTAATCATTAGATGGATTGATGACATAAAATATCTACTTTTTATGTGTCGCCATGAGAAATGGTTCCTCATTGTAATTAAATATTTTCTAATCAACCAATGTAAATCCACAATCATCCTGTTTCACACCACTATTTCTGTAAACCCAATTACACATAAACATAGTGAATCAAAATTTTGTATAATAAATTTCTCATATATCCTCATGGTCTCCAACATATGCCAACGAAACAGAAATTGGGTTTTTATCTGTTGCACTTCAAAAACGCACTGCTTCAGCAATAACCATCGCACCACTATTTTGAACTATACTCTAATCATCTAGATTTTTGTGTGTAAAATGTGCACCCATTAATATCAAAACCTATCCATGTTATCAAATTAAGATATAGTCCCCCTTCCCACCATTTCAAAATTTCTGATGCAGATATATTTGTTCTCACTTTCTCTTAAAACCATGAAACAAATCTCTTTTAATGCTCAATCATCAACCAATTTTCATTTATTTTTGGATATTGTCTCTTTAATTCAGAAATATGTGATGATATATATGATTGAACATCATCTATGTTTTTCAAAATATATAAATCTGTTTTCATCACTTCATCACATGGAATGAACTTTACCTTTAAGCCTCGAATCCGTCTACCTTTACTATCAACTGTAAAATGTCGAGATATATAGAGACCAATATGCTCCACTTCATAAAAATATTCAATATAGAACTCAATCACCTCTTCATATACATATTTTTGAAAAATAGAGGCCTCTGGTCGATATGGATTTTTAACATATCCTTTTAAATTTTTCATATACCTTTCAAAAGGATATATCCTACATAAATAAACTGACCTGCTTATTCTTATCTCACACAATAGATGAACCACCAGATGAACCGTTGTATCAAAAAATTTAGGTGGAAAATACATCTCGAGGTAACAATGTATAAGAGTAGCTTCATTCTCTAACTCTGTAAAAAAGTTGGATCAATAAATTTTTTACAGATGTATTTGAAAAAATTACATAACTCGATGATAGTTTTTCAGACAGTTGACAATACTATACCACGCAGTGTGACAGGTAGTAGTTGTTGCATCAATACATGACAGTCATGATATTTTATACCTATTAATTTGAAATCCTTCACTGAAATGAAATTCTTCACATTTGAAGAATATCCACTGGGTAATTTTATACCATACATACACTGAAAAAAAATCAACTTCTCACTCTTTCTTAATGTGTGAAAAGCCGAAGGTAAATATATTCTATTTTCTTTCATAGTGGGAGCTAACTACAAACGTATTCCAATTGATATCAAGTCAAATATAGAATTCAATCCATATTTTTTTTTCCTTTTATGTCTAATAATGTTTCAATAAAACTATCAAATATATTTTTCTCAACATGCATAATATCAATGTTATGTTTTACCTCTAAATATATTCAATAAAGTAGTTCAAAAAATAGACTATTTCTTCTTGATATTTTTTAAGACCAGAACTACTTTTCCTTCCAAATGTAGAATCAATATTTTTCACCCTATTGTAATATTCTTAAACTAGAAATGGTTGTGGGGGAAGATTGTATTCTTGTAAACCGTTAAATGTATTTTTTGATCTACGATAATAATTTTCAATTTGTAAAAATCTTTTATGCCCATGTACAATGTCTTTATTCTATTCTACAATTGATAATATAAAGTATCTTATTTACAAATTGGAAAAGATTTGTGTCCCTTAATATTGTATCAATATAAGTTTCCATATACAGAAAAATCATTTATACTGAACATTATTATAGCATGCAAAGAAAAACACTCTTTCTTGTATGCATAAAAAACACTTACACCTGCCTCCTATAGCATGTTTTAAATAATTAATAAATGGTCAAAGACACACATTAATATTTTTCTCTAATTGTTTTTTTCCGGAAATCATCAAGATCATCATAACATATTTTTTCTTCATACAAATCTATGGGGATAAGTTTTAAAATACCAACAAAATTGGCCACAAATTATGTTCGATACTTAAGCTCCAATATGGATTCATTCCATCTATACACACTCACATTATATGATTTCTAACTTCACTTCCAAAATCAGGAAATTGATTATCAAATATCTTCAATTGTGATAAGTCAGTAGGGTGACATAATTTACCATTAAAGATACATTCATCTGAATTCCATCTTAACCTTTTTTAATCAATTGAATTTGGAAATAGATGCTTTAAACGAGGAATTATTCGATAGTACCAAATCTATTTAGTATGAGCTTTGATTTCAGTACCTGAAAATGAATCAGACATAATTTATCGAAATTATATAAATGGATATTGGAAGAAATTATTTGATTTAGCATGAGGTTATATGTTAGAACTTATGAATGAATCTTAATTTACTTTTACATCCATATTATAGTGTGATATTCCAAATTTATGATGGTCTGATAAAAATTAATATTCTTTCCTATACAACACACAATCATTGAGGAAAGAATGTATCTTTTTATATCCCAATCCCATTGGGCATAATATTTTTTTCACCTCATAGTCTGAATCTGGAAGCTCGTTGACTTCTTGAAGTAGCTCTTTTAAAAGGACAAGTATGTTAGAGAAACGTTTTTCACTCCAACCATTAAATGATTTCAAGTTAACCAATATCTAAATCACTGATAACACTATATATTTACTAAAACATGGGAATACTTGTTTCTCATAATATCCATACATTCATTTAACACTTTCTATTTTTTCAACGGTTTCAACACCAATATCATGAATTGAATCTTCAATACGATCCTTTGTTACATTAGGAATATTTTCATTAACATTATCTGTTGAATTTATGGTTCTTTCACCATGCCATATCGAATGTGTATAATTAATCCTAAAACCATAAAAAATTATATGATTATTGATTTCTTTTGAGTATAACTTTCTCATATTCAAACCCTTTACACATAGAAAGAAAATCAAATCAATGTTTTGAAAATTTTGTTTAGAAAATTCCAAAAATTCATCAACTCCTTTTGCATATTCAGCAATGTTTTTTCATAAATTTATCCAATTATGATCCATTAAAAACCTCATATTTCAATATATTTAGTAAATATATTAAAACATATAGAAATTTAGATATATATATATATATAATGATAAACTATAAACAAAAACACATTTAATAAAAACTATTGATAACTAGATATAAAAATCAGATATGAAACACAATTACATATAGTAAAATTTTTATTTTCATATTATATAAATGTGTTTTATTGAAATTATAATTTAATTCATTTTAATCATCTAACATTTATTAGTTCATTTTACACAGTTGTTACATTAGTTCGGTGTTTCATGTGTCAAAATTATTGAAGATTTCATTTATTTATTAGTTCATTTTATATAGTTGTTAATAAAAAGTGGGGTATGTTACAAGTGAGAATCATTGTTCATAATAGTTATGGAATTCTCACATCTCATTACTACACCTCCAATAGATTGAAAAACATCATTAATAATCTCACAAAGTTGCTAATCAGGATGATGTAATACTATAAAAATAAGATCTATATCAACATATGATGTTACATACTCATTCATACCATATGAGTTTTCAACCAACGATCATTGTAGTAGAATTATATTACCATAAAAAGTAGACATATAAATCATATATACATCCAATATGAATATTCCCTATAGTATATTTAAATTTTCTTGATCATGTCACTATTATAAGAACTTATGACATGTTTCCTTAATTTTTGTAGAATTAAATTAATTTATTATGTATTGTATTATTTTTGTATATATTATAACATATTAATTAATTATGTTTGGAATCAACCATGAGTTTATAAAATTCATGAAATCTTTTAACCTTATTAATTAAATAAAGTTCTATATAAAGTGTTTCTGTACTCATAAAAACAAACATACTAGTGTTATAATCTATAAATTAATCTCTATTTATATCTTATTGTATTATTTCAAAGTGGTTATAACAATCTTTGTAAATATAGAGAGTTCTACTAATTCTTAATTGTGATTATATAGGTGGTGGAATAATAGTGGACACAATAATCCTTTGACTATTTTTAAAGCAACCATGTCAAAATCACTATGAAATTATTTATCAAAAATAACAGATGTTCTATATTTCTATTTACAATATATTTTACAACATATTCCTTTGAATTATCTTAGGAAAAAATTATCTAGACATGTTTTATAGATACAAAACCCATCAATATAATCAAATCCACTTCAATGAATATTCATAGGATTATTACATTTAAAAAAAATTATATATACATAAAAAAGATATAACATAGGGTGAAAAAAGATATTCCACTATAAAATATTATATTTTTCCTGACTATATAGAGATATCATGGGATAAAATATATCATGACTAAAGGAGAACCAATTGAGATATTTATTGAAACAAGTGTTTAATCATATTTCAATTTGTAACATGCCTAAACATGGGTGTCATAAAACAAATTATCATGTCAAAAAATTGATATGAATATATAACATCGATTTATATAGTTAATTTATGTTGTTTTAGTATTTCATATGGAATTATATATGTGTTAAGGTTCCACAAAAATAGTGATATTTTTTTAGGGGATGAATAAATAAATTCACTTCCTTCTACATTTTACCATCAATTGTTTTTAAAACACGTTAATGTGAATTACTAGATTGATATGAACAAACCAAACAAACATCAAGGAACAAATAAATTAGGAAAAATATATTTTTATGAGGTTTAATACTCAAAATGATAATTTAAAACCTTGTAATGATCTAGTAAAACTCATGATCACATATTCAACCAAATTAAAAAAACAGCTTAAAAATTTGGAGTTCAAATTATCCTCTATCGTAAATCCAAACTTCATCCCTTGAATGTGTTGAAAGAATATTCACTACCTATAAGATATAAATGAAAATGATTCTAAAGATGAACATTAAATATGAAAAAAACTAAAATAAAATCATGGTTTAGATTGGAAATAGGATTTTGAGAAAACATTAATGTGGAGATGATGATGTAAACGAAGAAGATGTAGAATGGAGACCACAGATCATGAAAATTTAAGAAAATAAACAACAATGGAGTTTGAGATCATTGGGTGGCCTTCAAAGTCGTCACAATATGGGAGGGATTCTTCATGAGTGGGAGGGTTTTGTAGATCCAAAAAATGAGGGTTTCCTGATAAGGGATGATTTATAAAGTTTTTTGGTGTCAATTATTACAAAACTGATTTTAGAAAGCCCAAGAAAATATTTTTGGCTTTGGTTTTTACAAAACCCGTTGTGATTTTTTAAAAAAAAAAATTGTGTTAGTTTTTTACAAAACCGAAATGGATTTATTTTTATTTTTGGCGTCAGTTTTGTAAAAAACTGACACAAAAAATAAATTGTTCTGCAGTTTTGGGCATTAGTTTTAATAAAAATCGACATAAAAAACAGCGTATAAAAAAATTTTGGTGTCTTATTTTATTAAAACCGATGCAAAAACTCTCTTGTACATACTTTTTTCATTGGATTAAAAAATAGATGTCATTTCTCTGATGTTAAAAACACTATTTCCACTAGTTTTCGATTTTCATTGTGATTTTTCTTTCTATGATATTTATTATGAATGACGAATAATATTTATTCCACTATTAATTATGGTTATATAATATAGGGTATTTTTACCCATGAGTTATTCATTGGAACTTGTTTCAAGTTGGTAGCTTTTGTCATATAAGTATTTTCATTTAAGGTCACATGGATAACCAAATTTAGAGCTATTTGGGCTGACCAAATCATAGAACACTAGAATTTTTTTGAGCCTTGTTCTTCGTTTTCTTACTATTTATGATATAGTGTATAAATATAGGAATTTTTATAACTTGAAATGAAAGTCATTCTTGTTAATAGATAATATATATATATATATATATAAGGTCTATGTTACTAGGGATGAGATTATCTTTCTTAGTTTTTGAGTGTTATGATATTTATATTTTGAGAAATATGATGTGTGGTTTATGATTCATTTTTTAAACATTTATAGGGGTGGTATTATATTGTGTGTTCATGAATATTATTTGGAATGTATGATTCACAAGAAATTTTGTATGATTTTATATGATGGATGATCTAATTACGAGACAATTTCAGTGATTAAAGTATTAGAAAAAGCTTATACAGTTTCTTCCTATAAAACTTCCTGGTGTCATTAAACTCAAGTCAAACATGATTAATAGTTCATGTTTGGCATATAATTATTGGTTATGTGAGTTTCTATATATTTTATACATGGACCAAGTGTGAGTAGGTTTGGATAGAGATATGATAAAGATATTTAAGACCATTGTGTCTTAATATGTTTGTATAGAGTAGTGAGAGGATTTCTCTATTATAGATTTTCCAAAATTGTTTTATCAAGAACTATTACAGACATGTACAAAGTTATGTATTTTTAATTCTAGTATTATGCCTCCTCAAAACGCTCCTATTGAGTTCTAAGAGGGAGAGAATGAGCATTTCTCATCAGTTGTTGATCCAGAACCCCATATTTCACCAATACCTCCTATGGATTAGCAACTTTGGGTGAGATTTATATAATTACTATGGTTTATGGTAAATGGGAGATCAGGGACTAATAAATCCTTATTATAAATGACCAACCCACCTATCATTTCAATTTATTGTTGTCCACATGCTATATAGTTCTAGAAAAAGTCACTGTAGATTAATTTTGAATAGATTTAGTCACCCTTAGAGTAGAGAGTGAAGTTGTATTTGTATTTAATTGGAGGTCTATTAAAGAATTGTTGGGTTGAACTATTATATGATGACTAGTATGTAGTTCTCCCCTAGAATTAATTTCACGATCATTTCTTTGAAATGTTCATTTCTTTATATTCTAAGGGTAGATTGGACCTAATAGTTGATGCATCTCATTTAGAGGTATGTGAGTCATGGACTATGTCTCTTTTTTTATTATATACTTTTATTTTACTCATTTTTATAGGTGATGAGACCATTTAGGATAGGAAATTTGAGGATGGATTAATGTCACATGGCCTACCTACTTTGGAGTTGTTCATGTTGACCAAACCAGAGAACATTGGACTAGTTCCTTTTAGAAATTTAATCGAGAAATCCACATCTCTTTGTGGTGGTAATCCAAAGAAAACATCAAGAAACATATCCAATTAATATTACACTACTAATAAAAACCATGTTTTTTCCTTTGTCTCAACAAATCCAATAATTAATCTATATTGATAACAATTTCAATCTCTTAGCTTCACAAGGAAAGGTCTCACTCAACTTTCTGGAATGTCTCACTCTCATCTAAAAGAGTGAATACTCACATATAGTAGGTTAAAATGGAATATTCAGCCATAAATACTCTGCACTATACCAAGGAATCCTTTATAGTTATTTGTTTTGTGGGATTATCACTAGAACCAAAATATCCCTGGAGATTTCCATATCACTAATCATAATAAAAAATAAGTATACTTGAGTCCTTTTTAAACCTCACTCTAAAAGGTGTCTCAATATTCATAGAATGGTGAATTAATTATATATTTATATTAAATGGATCTAATACCCATGTAGATATTAATGAAATAAATACATATTTATCAAGCATTATAGAGATCATAGTCAAAGAAATAAGAAAGGAATCGTGTAATATTATTGGACCATGTTTTGATTCATCTTCCACATGATCTAAAGCCAATAACATTACATAATTCTTCTATATATACCATTGTTGAGGGTTACCACATATTTTCACATGAGACATAGTTAAATAATTCTTTGGTACTTCAATAGGTTTATTCATTCCCTAAGTCTAATTAAAATATTCATTGGTGGAGTCCCTACAAAACCTCTTCATGTGTCCTAACTCCCCATATTTATGACAATTTTTAGGAACATTAGGATAATCTTACATCAATTAAATCATGACACAACTTTGATAACACATATTTTTTACATTCCCCTAGGAGGAATTAGATACACAAATTTCTTCTACTTACTCCCTTTATAAAATTCATTTTTTACTTTCCCTCTATTGGATAAATTATTTTGTCAATTAGGTAGAGGAAGAAAATAAATTTCACATTTACTATCAATTATATCCTCTTCTTCCAATGCCTCTTTTTTTATCAGCACTAATAAGTGGGAATGTCAAAAAAATATATTCATTGAAATAGTCTTAGGTTGTAGACACATCTAATATATTTTATCCCTATGGTTATCATTTTGAATTAGTTTTTGTGGGAAAACTAATTTCAAAAAGAGAAAAGTGTATTTTATAACAGTTATTTGAGTAAGTAATTTCATTATTGAACTATATAGAGATTAAAGTTACATGAAAATTTGGTTTATCATACCCATCCAGTCTTCAATTCCCAATACTCCACCATCTCCAATAAAGATAAGAGGATTCAACATTAGAAACTTTGAATCTTGTTTGACTTCATTTGTCTTATATTGATTCATTACTCATTTAAGAAACTTATTTAAAAATACTAATGAATGTAATATTTCAAGAATAATTTCAATCTTAACATATTCTTTTTTATTATTAGACGTAGAAGTGTTTTTATCTTATTTTTCCGAAATGATATCTTTGTGCGGAGTAGTATTTAAAATGCCACAAAACCATATATTAACTAATAAATTGTATATAAATTCTGTATATACTCGATCATAAGAGCTCTATGAAACCAAAAAATAATTATATCATATTCTAAGTGGCTATATTCACATTATATTGATTCGTTCTCTTCATGTGTTCCAAATTCATTTCTAAAACTAGATTCATTTTCAAAATCATTTAAATTGTTTCAAAACCAACATCTAAGTAATGAAATAATTTTAAAAATCCAATGAAGGTGAATTTCATCTATATCTATGATTATCATGATTAATTATTTCATGAACCACCCCAATATGTTATAGTTTTATATGCTTATTGGGAAAAACATATTACAAGATATCATCCAATAACTTGTTCTATTAAAACTCCTAAGAAACTCAAGTTTAACTATAAAGTGGTTAGTTGTGACTTTTTATGGGTACCATATGAGTTATGAATATATTAATGACCAAACCTACTGATATTACAAAGACATAACTTAAAAATATACATTAATACCATTTTAATGTCCCAACTAGGATACCCGATATTTGATCATGATTCTGATTCCCATACAACCTCAAGTGTATTTATCAATTTCTCTAAGATGTAAACTAGTTTCAATGGATACATGTAATATACCAGACCTTATTGGATAGTAATTTGGTGTTTCCCATGTTTTGGAGGAGTTTAGAGGAGGTTTGAGGGAAGTTTAAAAGAAAAAGATTGAATCTTGTCTCTTTTAAGTCCAAAATTCCTACAGTGGTGGTCATGGTGTCGATTGTTTCAAAGATGATTCCATGTGAGTTTGAATTTTTGATTCATAGTGAACCCAAAGTGATAAAAAATTCTTTAAGGGTGTTTTGTATAGGATATTCTAGTGATATTCTTGTAAAAAATTAGGAGATGCATAATGCTCATTTTGAAGGGTGTGACGTCATGGGGAGTCTCGGGTGACCCTTATGAATGGTAAAGTCATAATAAGTGATATAGTATAGATATTACTATATGATATCACCCATTATGTGAGTGATAATCACACTATAGTAAAGAAAATTCTATGTGAATGGTTCATGTAGATTTTCCTTATAGAAAATGGGGAAAGGAGAACTACCTGTTTTAAAATCCATAGTAGTGACATACCATGGTTATGAGGTTTCATTAGTATAATCATGTTTTTTGTGTATTTTTGAAATAGGGATGAGTTAATCTATACTATTTTGGTACTTTTAATGTTTCATGATCAAGGTCTATAGTAGTTTTTTGGGTAATAATATGTTAAGATGATCAAGGTCTATAGTAGTTTTAAATGGGATAAATGAATATCGAGAAGAGTGGATATACTTCATTTTTAAGACTATATTTTTAGATCAAAATTTTGATGAGGTCAACATAGCCATTTATAAGGTCTCCACACTATGGGGATGGACCACTGGGTTTCTTATATAAAAACGGGCTTAATATTTATTTGGATTTATTTTTATTCCATTCCATAAACCCTAGATGACCCAAGCCTTCCTTGGTGCCTCCCTTCCATCTATCTTGAGGGTCTGAACATCTTGATTCACATGTATTGATCTATCTTTATCCAAGGCCCCCCTCTCCTCATATTTATCCATTTCATATTGATCATTCTCTTCCCATAGGTTATATTAGTGATTTATATTTTATTGTTAGTTGGTATTTCAAGTTTGTTTTGATAATGGTTCATTTTGGTTATGTCCTGAAGCATTTTACATTGATTTTGGTGGTGTTGGATCTTTAATTATTCCATTATTGTGCATTTTCCCTTGAATTTTTAATCAAGGTAGGGTATTCAAGGATTTTATGATTTATTTTTTAAAATTATATAATTATTATTCTTTTTTAATTGAGTGGATAGTAAGGATTAAACTAATTAAAATAATAGATGTACAAAAAATAAATTGAAGGGAATGTGGTGGTTCACATGTGTTTATATGATTCTATGGTATGATTTATTTTTGATGGATTGTTTTTTGTTGTTACTAAGAGTCTTTACTTAGTACTATGATAAATATGTTGTTTTTGAAATTTATTTACTTAGACTACCTTTCATAAAATGGTAATCATTTAAATATGTAAATGAAATAGTTTCTTAGAATTATGAAATTTAGTAATGATGTTGGTGCTATCTATACATAATTTACATGGAAATAATGATAAAAGGTGATTTCTTAATTTGATTTTGGTGATACTTTGGTTTTGGTTGGTTTTGTTTCCTTTTTTATGTGTAAAATGGTTCTATTTGGGGGCATTGTGATTGGTTATGGTTTGTTGGAATGAGATGAATAGTGGGATATTTTGTTCGTTTTCCCTTTTTGGAAAGGTAAGATTTGGTTATTGATTTGGTAGTGGTGGATGGGATTTTAAGTGAGTTGGAAATGGTCTCATGGATGATTGTGTGGAAAAAGGAGGTGATTTGTGGATGTTGTAGTGGTTGTTGGCCAATATTGTGGGTTGGATCATATGGGTCTTGTTTGTGTGTTGTGGGGTTCTGTTATATATTTTTGGATTTATGAAATGTGGTTAGTAAAAATTAACTTGGTAATAGGTATGGGATAGAATTTAATAATATGTGGTTGTAATGAACTGCTACTATTTTAAATGAAAGCTAAATGAGTGTGATGAATGTGGGTGATGGATAATGAATGGTTTGAAATTAAATATAGATAAATTGATGTATGGTGGCTCTTAAAATGGTAAATATATAAATAGATACATGATGTAATAAAATAGGGAATCATGAATGTTTTTATGGATATTTTGGTGTGAAAGGTGGGGAGAATTGTGTTCTAGTGGTGGGATTGATTGATAGTTGGGGTGGTTATTGAGTGGTAGTGTTTATGAGCTATGGTATAATTGTTTTAGTAAGAGCCCTTGTGTGTTTCTTGTTTGTTGCTATGATACAAGTTTATTTTTCTTGTGATTTCTTATGCTTCCCACTCAAGTCATAAAAACACACAAATAACCAATTTTTTTAATGTGTTTTACCCAACATCTAGGTTGTTGACGGAATTAATAGATAACTACTCCTAGTTCAACGCTCTCTCTTCTAAATAAGGATAGGATATAATGGCTATAGGTTATGATGTATGAAATGTGGTTGCTAGAGTCTTGAGTGAAAATATGTGATTAAATGAAGATATGATAATGATGTGGTGGGAAAAGTAAGTGATATATGGACATGATATGTGGTATAATGTGTTATGTGGTGTGTGATGATTATGATGTTAGGGTTTTGTTTAGATTTTAGATATGGTTATGATTTTATAATGAATGTATGAGAGGTTAAGGATGTTTTCCATTGGGGAGTGAGAGTGAAAAAAATTATGAAAAATTGGTCATGGGGTAACTTCTTCTATATTCATTGATACTATGTTATTATACTGAGATTTAATATTGGGTGATTTGGGCTTAGTTAGGTTTGGGGACAGTTGATCAGGTATTAGTGCATGTTGGTTTTGTTTCTTGTTCACTAAATAATTAGTATTATTCTTATACATTTACATGATAGGAATTAAAGAGGATCATATTAAGTATAATAATATGATCACCACTATATATAAATCTAGTTATTAAGATTTCAAGATGTATTTAGTGATTTAACTAGACCTTACTAGCTTAAGGATTGGAGATACAGTTGGAGTCACTAATGTAGGAGTTTTATTTTGGAATTTTATTTTATATACTAGTTTTTTTTCAAATTTAACATATTATGGGATATAGATTTTTATTTTATATTTTAGATTTGATTATTGGATTTCTCAATAATTGATTATAAATTATGAGATAAATTCATCCTATTTTTATTTTTATACCCATAGTGCTAATCACCAATCCATGGATTATTAAATGTGGGCTTTGAGAGTCACTCTTGCCTTCCCTGTAGTCCCAAAAAGGGTTCCAAGTGAGGGTGGGTTGTGACCAAGTGGTATCAAAACAAAGGATTTTATTAGGGATATAGATTATAGTTAGTGACTGGGGATGATTATAAGATATTGGAAGTGAAATAGTATTATTTGAATATAGTGTGTGATTTAGTAAGGGAGACCAGATAAGAAACCAATGATTAGGTACCCTTATGATCTAATGTAATGAACTTATGTTTTATAAACACTATAGGAATGATAATATTGATTATGAGGTAGGGGCCTATAATAGGAACATGCATCATGTTTTTTTATCTTGTCTTTGAATTATAGTGATTTTTGGTAAGTTAAAATGATTCCAATTAAATGATATTTAATATATTCTATGTTATTAGTATTAAAAATTTCATTCCCTTATTACATAGATAGATTATAGTCATTTTTCATATACAATTTAGGTTTTTCTGGTGTGACAGGATAATTTGGTTGACCATCAGAGGATTGACCTAGATTAGGAGGATGAGTCTTAGAGGAATATATTTTTGGATTTCCAACACTAGGGATTGGTGAAATATGATGGGATTGAATCTGATTTAGAGAAGGAGAACTGATTATATGAGGTAGGGATCAATTTTAGTTTAATTCATTATTGGATAGAGTATCACGTCCCAATGGTTGTTATTCAGATGAGAGAGGTCGTGCACCAATGGTGAATCTAGTTACTTGGAGAGTGTAAGTAGGAATATGATTCATGGGATGATATTCAGGGTTAGTTTTGTTGGTTTTTATTTTAACGATAATGAGGGATAAAAAATTTATGAGTTTCTCTCACTCCAAAAGGGGATCTTAAGCATGTAGGAGTTTGAGATTAGATTCTTGGATGATCTTCACTTTTCCGTAGATATTATTTTTAAATGAGGAGGCCAAATATTGGTGTTGAAATGAGGAAATAAATCCATCTATCTGGTATGGAGTTACCTTATTATGTTTCATATCGATTATTTGATGTATAAGGGTTTCATCTAGCCCAGTGTGTCACCATGGGGTGCTCATGTGTTCTCCACCAAGAAGGTGAATGGTGGTCTAATTTTTTTTGTATAATATCATAGGTTTAATCAAGTAATATTCATGAATAATTATCCTCTTGAAAGGATAGAATATATATTTTATCAATTTAAGGGAGCTAAATAAGCACATGGAAAATGATTCTTCCATCAGTCCCTTTCCCACAACAATTTTTGCTTCCAAATATGCACCTGGATATCCTCTGGGTGTCTGGCAGGGTTAAATGGAAGGGAAGACCTTATTGGGAAGCCGCATTGGAGGATTTTGAACTCATTATGTCCCAATTTCAAGACTTTCACCTTGAGGAAAATGTTCGAATTGTTGAGGGGAAATTTTAAGCTATCTGAGTTATAGTCTAGGTCCAGGGGGTTATTTACAACACTACCCAGACCCACCTATTCTGTACACTTACCAATGGAATGTTAAAAGGGTAATGTGACCTAAGTTAGGGGGTGTGGTCTTTGTGGGTTATATAGAACCGTTCTATCGGCCAAAATTAGTTGGAGCGACTACTAAGATGGAAGGAATCAATTATAACTCCAAGAGTCTATTGGAACAGAACATGAAAGAGGTAGTGGGGTGGATTTTGATCTTCACTTCTTCTACAGTAGGTGGAATAACTGGATGAGGACTCTCCATTTAACTGTTGTATCATTATTTCTTCTATAGTTGTATTGCATAAGTTTGGGTAATATCATTCCCTAATTCCTTTATAGTATAAGTTTTAATTTTTTTCGAATACACACACACAGTAATAAAAACAATTTTTTATTCATAATTTACCAAGAGAATTGAATAAATCAATGATTTAAAAGATATTATGTGTCTTGGAAGCTTCAAGATTCACCTCTTGGATCTAGCTCGAAAAATTAGGCCTCCATGTTTAGAGGTTGGAGATCATGCACTAATATGAAAAAAGGTAACACATAAAAATTATTTACAAGCTAGAGGAAATTTACATAAGAGAGTGAAAAACAAGAAGAAGAGATCAAAAGGATATAGAGAATTATTTAAAATGACAAATGGTTTCTCTACCTCTCTAGGATTTGATGCCTTGTTTAAAAACCTAAAATAAAAAAATACAAAATGACAGTCAAACAAAATACTTCCACGTGGCGGTCTTCATTACCTGGTATCATCCCCATATGATGCAAAAAACTCCCTCTAAAACCGCCACTCTAAAAAAACACAATTATTAATTTCATTAAATTATAGAATTCACAATGCATGGTTCAGCTCTGACATGTACCCAACTAAATTAAAGAATGTAATTGTCTACCAAAACGGTAATGAATATATTTTGCCTCTAAAATTATATCCTTTCCAGGGAATTACCAAAACTAACCAATGTAGACTTCACCACTTTAGATAACTCCATGAAATCTCAATAAAGGTTCCATCAACTAAGGAAACCCTAAACTCTCAATAATTACATCAAAAATCAAGCATGAATCCCTCAATGGCCTTAAAATCATATAAATAAAAAATATTGAGTTCTATTCCATTGTTTTCAACCTGCACGGAGAAAAAAAAATACAGAAAAAAAATCCAAACACCAATTTGTTATCTTCATCCTTCAAAAATTAACCTAGTGAAATTGGACTATGATTTTAATGGGGTTATATTCGACATTCTCGAATCATGATTAACTACCTACATTGATCTTGATCTCTCTTCAATACCTCATCCATCTTCATCTGGAAAAAAATTTCATTGAATGCACAAGCTCACTATCTTCTTGAACACATGATTAGGAATGGGTTCAAATTTAGGGAGAGAAATTTGGTGATAACAACTCCTAGATTCAAATAAAATGCTCAAAAACCCACCAAAAATGTCAAATTCCAACACAGATCATCATTCATAGACTCATATTCTTCGATGGTAATGGATTTGACTGAGATTCAATCATAAATTCATTCAATCAGTGTCACGATGTAGGATAAAAAATCCATAGAATCAAATTCATAAAAAATAGCTTTGAACTCCATCTTTTACCATCAGTGAGCGCATATTTTCTACAATCAACTTCTTCATATTCAAATCACAAGGTGAAACCAATCTAAATCTCATCATAAAAACCCATTTTGTTTGAATAGGGACGAACATCCGATGTTGTTATCATGTTGATTTAGTATGAAAATCTCATATCCAAAAGCTTCATATAACAGTGATGTTCAAGTTAAGAGCTTCTAATTTGAAAAAATGATTTAGTGTCTACAACGAAGTAGATTTTATCACCAGACCATCAGCCTCTTGGCTTCGGAAAGATACCCAAACTCAGAGCTTCACTCATCAATGTAAGTATCATTGGGGTTTGGCCTCTATTTGATCAGGATTTGGCTTCTTTGGTTATCAAACTTAAGGAGAATGAGAATTAGGAACCAAAATTGGGACCTAATACTTCAGTGAAAAACCACTGTTCATATAATTAAAGGGGTCCTTAACTAGCATTAGGGGCCAGTTTTGGTCCCCCATTGTCATTCTCTCTCAAATGTTTTCCAAAATCCACTCTCTGAAATTGTGTAAGAAAAATAATCTTACAAGAAAATTTATCTTACATACCCTTCTCAATTCTATACTGCAGACCCAATTTCTATTACTAAGTATATTGATATTTATCTTACAATGTTGATTATTTTCAAATTTTTGGAATTATCTTACATCCATGTTTCTGAAATTATATCATGGATGATAATTATTTTTCCCAATGAATGATAAAAATATTTTTCAAATGAAATTTCATTTTATAGAATGATTATTCTACTTTTAAGAATCTTACACCATGAAAAATAGATAAATAAAGTAAAACAATTAAGAAATTTGAATTTGAGATAAACAAAATAAATTATTAGTTATAAATTCAAATTTACAAATATCAAAAAAATGAAAAATAAATTTAAATATCATTAATTAAAAATGGATATAAAACAAAAACAATAATAATATAAAAATTACTAGAAATTAAAAAATATTTAAATTGTTAAAATTAAAATTCAAAGAAAACATACATTAATAATAATATAAACTAAATTTAAAATAATTAAACAATCAAAAATTAAAGCATAATAACTAAAAAATTATCAAATAATTCATAAATTTAAAAATTATACAACCAAATGAGTGAAACACTATAATTAACCAAAAATAAATAGAAATAAGTATTAAACACATGTATTTTTCACAAAAAGCAATGTGGTAAAATACATGAATAAATTCCCAAACAAAATTCCCCACACTTAATAATTTCTTACCCACAAGAAATTACTTAGTCAATTTCAATGGAGAAAAATAAATCATAAACATGATAAACTAAAATGCCTCAAAGAATTATTTTCTGAATAAATTTTCTTTCATTGAATCTCTCAAGTTAAAAATGTTATTTCCCCTTAAAATCATATAGATTTAGTAAAAAAATGGGTTCTTGTTTTACAAAAGTAATTGAAAATGAGAATTTTGAAAATAATTAAACAAAATTCAATTTGAATCCAAATGCAAGTCCAAACTTATCTTTACCTCCTAGTGAGGAAACACACTTAATTAAAAGACATAATATTTAGTCACTCTACATGTATGGGTAAGTTTAATAATTACCAAAAAGATAAATAACTCATCCATCAACTAAAATAATTAAATAATGAATGAATAAAGAATTTTATACTCAACCTAGATTAGGATTTTCATTCCATAATCCATATGAATTCATATATTATGAGTTTAATTCCAACCAAAAAGTTTAAATCCGATAAAATTTGTAAAACATTCCACCAAAAATTTAACCAAAAACAAAATTTTCAAAAGGAAAATAAAAATGATGTGCTTAATTAAATCCATGGTTTAATAGAGATTAACCACCTCAAGTTGTAATCATAATATTAATACTTAAGAAAAAAATTCACCCACTGAAAATAAAGGTAAAATATTGAAAAATAAAAAAAATTAAAGAATTTTATAGATTCTAATGGGATTTTCATTAAAGCATAGTTCAGATCATTTAAATAGACCCTCTCCCCTACTATTAATACATATATTTGTCCTCAATGTTGAATCTCAATATGGAAGAACATTTAACTCAATAAAATGTCATAAATATTTTTAAAATTGTAGTGAATTTTTTAGGTCTTAGGGGTCACAATAAAGATTAAAACTTATTCTACCACATAAAAAATGAACTACGTATACAAAAGATAAACATTGGTTACTACATTAATAAATTTAATATAATTTCATGGTTTTTAGAGTAGACGTGTGCTAAAATTTAATGTTCAATAAATTTTTAAAATAGGAATGCACAACAAATTTTCAGTGTATATATGTAGTAAAAAGTGTAGCAGTAACTAGAAGAATAAAAAATTATTTTACCATAAAAAATCATTTAAATTAAAATTTCTTAAAAGATTAAATAAACCACAAAAAACATGTAGAAAATTATTATTTATCAAGATTAGAATAAAGATGTAGAACTTGAAATTTTACTCCCCTATTTTGAAGCATTAACACTTAATTCTTAACAAAGGAAACCTCCCCCTTTGAACCTTGAAAGAGTCACCATTTAATTAAAATTCAAAATCTAAATAATTGAAAAGAACAATAATTAAATTCCAAGATTTAAAGTACAAAATTAAACAAAACTACTGTAAAAGTTTAAGGAAGATTGGTTTAAGTAAATCTAAATAGTATCTTATATTTAGGAAATAAAAATCACGGAATTTATACTTCAACATGTTGAAAACTTATTCTCACCTCTACCATTACAAAATTGAATTTAAAATTAATATGCCTTAATTATTTATGGACATCAAAATATTTTCTATAAAATTCAATTTTGTAGAATGTTTTACACTTACTTTAGTAATCATAATCACCCAAAAACTCAAATATTGGAGCAGAAAAGAATCTAGAATGTACTCCTCACACAAACTTGATATATAACATATAATAAGAAGGTAAATTCATTTAAAAGTAAAGGTTAGAAGGATACAACTTGTGAGTTATAGGGTAGGAAAGATGTTACCCAAAATTTATTTCCACACAATGGAAAGTACTGCCATATTATTTTCCTACAAAATAAACTACAAAAATTAATTATAAAAATAAAAAAAAGTAAAAAATAAAAATTGAATAAGAATATATTAGGTTTAACCCTTCCAAGGGGTGATGTATTTAAGTTTTCCATAGTTGTATATCCTTGAGATTATCCCCAATCTTCTAGAGGATGTGGTTTCTTCATTAAAAACCACCATATAGATTTCTTACAAACTTCTATACTCAAATCACACATCTTGTTGAAGACCCCATTATCATTTTACATTTTACCCTCCCTTTCATAGTAACCATTATGTCATAGTGGAAAGGGGAATATAAAATATGGGATAGTTATCTCTTCTTAAACTTGAGGTGTAGTGTGATCAGATTCAAGAAATAAAATTTTAGGATGTGATTTTTCTTATGATTCAATATCCTTTGTAAATTTTTTATTTAAAACCACGTATGTATCAACATCCACTATTTCTCTAGTGCACAACTCGAAATCCTCCTCTTTCTCATAGAATACTCTCATAATTGGATCGACAATTTGATGTGAGAGTTTTGTATGTTCCTCAATAGGTGTTGTAGAAACCTTCTCAAGTCCCTCCAAAAATTCTTGAGGTTCAACCAACTCTTCATAAACTACCCAGGGAGAAGCATTATCAAAAATAACTTCACTAAAATTGGAATAAAATGAAAGTAAATCATCTACAATTAAGTTAAATTATCATTGATTTTGGTCAACTTGTTCTTTATTAAGAAAATTTAGTACTCATGGGGGTGTTTCCAAATCAGGAGAGAGGTAGTCAAACTCCTCCAAACGATTCTCAAAATAAACCAATTTTTATATGTTATTATACAAGTCATAATAGAAGTTATATTGAGCTGTTTTAGCCTATAAAAAGGTGGAAATCCTTAAAAAAATTAGCACAATTTAATTCATCAAAATGAAAACCAAATGAAAGTTGTTCTTCCAAAGTATGTCATGTTTATTCAAATTCTGCCTAAACCTTCTCCTTCCACCCCTCAAAAAATCATAGTATGTTGATTTTGAATTTGCAGATAAGTATCCAGAGAAAAGTAAATCTCAATAATAGGAATCTAAAGCTATTCAATAGTTTTCTTAATTGTTTTCTTGTTATTTTGATCCTCCATGGAAAAGATGAATGTTTGACAAAAAGTTTTCAGCTTCTCAAGGGCTAAAAATTATTTCATTGTAGGTTCTATAACAATTTAGTGGTCTGTAAAACTCTGGATGTATTCCATGTCTTGTGTGAGCTCTTACACCTAATTTTTTTCAAACATTGTTAAATATTCAAGAATTTGTACATCCCAGTAATGATGAAATTCTTAGATATCTTGTCATATGAACTATCAAGAATATATTTTTAATTCCTTAGATATAGCATTGTGTTAAACCCAAGGGTAGTTCTCAAGGATGAAATGTGTTTATCTTATTGATCTCTCAAAAATATTTTTTTTGTATTTTTGTTTATTTGAAAGAAGAAAAGAAATTTGAAATAATGATGATGTATATGAAAAGAAAATATAAAAGGAAAAATAAAAAAAGAGACAAGAAAGGAGAAGAGAAAGAAAAATCAGCAAGAATGAAACTAATTCAAGAGTATAGTTTCATTTTAATGACTTAAAATGTTTTCGTAGTTCATAAAAAATTTAATGAAGTGTATCCAGAAAAATGACTTGATTAAACTCCCTCACCAAGATTTTAATTATGTGAAAGAATGGATCTTGTAGTTCCCCACTTACAAGAATTAAACAACTAAGAAAAGAGTAAAGAAATTTCAAAAGAATCAATCTCACTAAAATTTTCTAATGAAATTAAAGAAATCTTAAGAAGCACAACAATCAAATCAGCCAAAATTGAACTCTCCATAAAATTATGATGAAATGAAGAAAATTATGTGAAGACATAAAAAATTAAATAAAACAATTAAAGTCTCTCTACTACCTATCACTGACCTAAATATTTAAATCATAAACATTCAACCTTACTCAAATTGTGTTCCATGTCTCGACATAGCAAACCACCCCTTACAAAGAATAAATTGAAAACCCCATTCTTGTATATGAATTTGTGGTCACATATACTCACTTCACATTCAAAATTTACCCATAGAATTAAAGAAATCATTGATTGAAAAGATATTCAATCTATTAGAAGCTTCAATATTTGTCTCCTAGCTCTTGCTCCACAAATTATCCATCTATGTTTAAGGGTTGAAGATCATGCACCAAGACCAAAAAACGTAAAACAAAAAAAATGATTTAAAAGCTAGAGGAAATTAGTAGAAGAGAGAAAAAACTAGAAACAACAAAATTCGACATAAAAAAAGACATTCAAAGCCCACAACAACAAAATCTAACTACCAATCTTTCATCTTCAGTCATCAAAATTTAACCCAATAAAATCAGACTGGGTTTTGAATGGGGGTTATTTTCAGCATGCTTGAATCATGATTGACTACCTTCTTCGATCTCGACTGGGATTCAGTGCCTCATACATCATTAATCAGAAAACATATTCATTGAATGAACAAGCTCATCATCTTATTGAACAGTCGATTAGGTATGGGTTCAAATTCAATAATCAAAATTTGGAAAGAAAAACTCATAGATTCTAATCCCAAGTTCAACAACCCAGAAAAAACATTGACTTCAAATACATATCATCAAATACATATTCATATTCTATTATGGAATGGTATTTTACTAAGATTTAATCATAACTTCATTCAATCAATGTTGCGATGTAGGAAACATTATACCTAGTCTTGAATCCACACAAAAATGACATTTAACTCAATCTTCAACCATCGATGATCTTGGATATTATAAAATTATCTTATTTGAATTTAAATCATGAAGTAAAACCAATCTCAATCTTATCATAAAAACATTTTTCATTTGAATAGGTATAGATATCTGACACTATTATCTGGTTAATTAGGTATGAAATGATTATACCAAAATTATTCAGATAACATCCATGCTTAGATTTGGAGGTTCCTATTTGAAACAAAGATTCGGTGTCCAAAGCGAAGGATGTTTGTTCACTGAATGATCGGCTGTTTGGCTTCATAAAGACCCCCATACTCAGGGATTCATTCATCAATGCAAGGTTTGGTTGGGTTTGGCCTCCATTTTCTTGGGATTTGGCTTATTTGGTTATCAAGATTTTTCCATAATCTAATCCATAAAATTGCGTAAGGAAAATCATGTTACATAGAATTTTATCTTACATACCCTTCTCAATTATATAACGCATACCCAATTTCAGTTAATGAGTATATTGATATTTATATTATATTGATGATGATTCTTGTATATTTGGAATTATCTTACACCAAATTTTCTGAATTTATATCATAGAAGATAATTCTTTTGCCCAATGGATAATAAAAATATTTTTTAGATGAAATTTTATTTTATGGAATGATTTACTTTTGCATTTAAGAATATTAAAATAGAATAAAACATTTAAGGGATTTTAATTTCAAATAAAAAATATATATTATTTTTTATAAATTAAGATTTTCAATTATCAAACAAATTAACTAAATAGAAAATAAATTTAAATATCATTAATTAAAAATTTATATAAAAAACTAAAAAACAAATAACAATTACTAGAAGCTAAGAAAAAATTAAAACAACTAAAATTTAAATTTAAAGAGGACTGACATAAATAATAATATAAATATAATATGAAAGAATAAAAAAATCAATATTTAAAGCATAAAAACTAATAATTTATCAAAGAATTAATAAATTTAATAATTATACAACCAAATGAGTGTAAAACTATAATTAACCAGTAATAAACACAAATAAGAACTAAAGACACTGAATTTTTATCAAAATAGATGTGAAAAAACACATGAAAAAATGCCACATCAGAAGAGGTTGGGGTGTATGTCATTTCAAGGTGACAACAATAGGGAGTTTTATATTTTGATGTGTGGTGAATCTAGGGTGTGAAATCTCTATTATAAAGGGTGTCCATTCTTAGATATTTTGTTGAAATCCCTATGAAAAATTGGTAGAGTCATAATGTACGTTTTGAAGGGCCTGAAGTTTCAAGGAGTCTAAGGTAACCCTTACATATGTGTGAGATATAATTGATGATATTGTTAGGATCATACCTTACGATTACACCCAAAGTGTGGGTTATCTTCATGTTATGGTTAATACTCACTGGAAACTAAATTTTTTATTTCAAAATCACTTATTAAGAAAAGGTTGGTATATTTGAAATGATGAGATAAGTTTCTCTACATTATGGTGGATCCTCATAGGTTTCTAGTTTGAGGCCTATCATTAACATTTTAGATATGAAAACACCATGGTGTTAGTCAAAATAGTATTCAAACATGTGATATGACTACTAAGAAGAGTTTGTATCTATCATTTTTTAATACTAGAGTTTCATATAATGCTTTGGAAGAGGCCTTCACCATTTTAATAGTCTCCATGCCATAGTGAAGGCCCATTGGATTTCCTCTATAAATAGGTAATTGTAATTCCTTTGGTTTTATTTTTATTACATTCCCTGTAACCCTAGATGTACTTAGACCTTCCTTGGTAAATCCCAACCATATCTCTTGAGAGTTTAATCCTCTTTACTCATGGGGATTGATATCTCTTGATCCAGGGTTCTCCTCTATTCTTATTTTTTTATTTCCAACTGATATATTCCGCATCTAAGGTAATTATATAGAGGTTTATTATTTTTTAGTTTGTATTTAGATTTTACTTTTTATGATAGTTCATTTTGATTAGGTCCTGAGGTTGTTTCTATTGAATTTTTAGTGGTTGATGCTTAGCTCTTCCATTCTTGTGTAAATCTCAACAAAGATTCAATGGAGGTAAGGGATTCCAGAGTTCTCCTGTTTTATTTTGTGAAAATTATGGAACTATCATATTCTTTTTTTTCTTTGAGTGGATGTTAAGGATTAACCTAATAAAGATAATAATTGGAATACAATAAAATTTAATTGAATGTGGTAATTCACATGTGTTTATATGATTTCATAATTAATTTTATGATAAATGGATCATTTATTTTTGTTGATAAGTGTTTTATTTTATAGTGTGATATATGTATCATTTTATGAAATTGAGTTTCTTATATCACCATTTATAAAAGAATAATAAATTAAAGATGGAAATGAACTAGTTTATAAAAATTTTAGAATTTAGTAATGATGTTTATGAGGACCATAAATAATTTACATGAAAATAATAATGAAAAAGTGATTCCTTGGTGTGTTTTGACTATAGGTGTTGTAGTAGTTAGTTGTTTTTTACTTTTTCAATTAAAATGGATTTGGTTGGGGGTGGTTATAGGGTGTTATCATGAGATTTGCAATGAGGGTTGTGGTTAGATTTCCCTAGTTGGTAATTAAATTTGTGGTTGTTGATGTGGAGGTAGTGGATGGGCTATTATAATTGCCATAAATAGTGTAATGGAAGGTTATGTGGAAATAGTAAATCATTTATGGCTACATTGGTGGTTTTTGCCCTTTGTTTTGAGGTGGCTCATGTATTTATCGGTTAATCATCATGGAAATGTATTACAAATATAGGCCATATGGAATGTGGTTGATAAAAATAAACATGGTAAGTGGTATGGACTAGAATTTAATAAGTGGTGATTGTAATGAACAATTAATGATTAAAATTAATTCGAATTGACTGAGATAAATTTGGGAGACGAATAATGAATAGTTTTCCATTAAATATGGATAAATGAATAACACAATGTTTGTAATGTGGCTAGTGAAATGGTAAATCTATAAATTGAGAAATGATATGATTAAATGGAGAATCAATAATGTTCTTGTAGTTGTTTTATTGTGAAAGGAGGGGTAGCTGTGTTTGAGTGATGATAGTGGTTGATAGTTGTGGTGGTGGTCATGAGGTAATGGTTATGACCTATGGTAGTTTCGGTTTAGTAGGAACCCTTCAGATGTGATTGTAAGTGACTGTGATATATATCATATTTGTAACAAACCATGTATCCTTGTAAATGATATTTGTTTCCTTAGAAAATGTGTGTTATATTATATTATACACAAAAAAATCATATCTATTTAATAATGAAGTGTTATTTATATAGTATAAAGGTAAATGTGACCATTGGGAAATTTGAACATTGAGATCTATACACTTTTTTTTAATAATTTTACCATTATAATTAGTGTTTATAAGTAGTAATTACAAAGTATAATTGATATATAAATGAGAATCGATGGCCTCAACCAGTAGAGTCATGTTGTTTAAAGCCCACTTTTCATAACATAAGAGGGAGGTATCATCTTTGGGGTTCTCACTTGACAAATCTGAAGCCGAGCATCATCAAGTGAAGCTTTAATGAAATCTCCTAAGGAAGAAGTTCAAGTTAGTAACTATTACCACTTAGTCGATGTTAGTAGAACCACCCCACAAAACTATCACCATCCCACACCTCACAATTAGGGAATATGTGGGTGTAATAAGGGGTTATGTGTCCAGGAATTAGTTGCTTAAAGTTTATTTAAATTTTATTAATAAAATGTTTATTTCATCAATCCCGTTGTTTATGAATAGTTTTTCTAAATAAAATATAGTTTTAATTAAGATGAGACTTAATAAATCAATTTTTCATACGCAAACCATACTTTTCAAAAAAGATATAAATTCTTATAACAAACTTAGGTATTATTAATAATATTTATTCACAATGAAATAGTATGTTAAAAACACTCTTATTTAAATATAAATGATAAAATAATTTTTTAAATGTTATAGGAAGCATTTATGTACCCGAAATTTGACTATGCATTATAACCCTAATTTTTTTTAATAAATAAGGATTTATTTATATTTAAATTTTGAAATTATAACATAGATAGAATTATTCTTATTAAATGAACATCATTTTTGAAATCATCCCATTGAAATTAGAATATGACGAAGTTATGATAATTTTCTAAAACACATTATTTTCCTATGACTAATAAAATTACATTTTGAGTTTTTTACATGTTTAATGACTTCATAATAATATCATAATTATGTAATAATTATTAAACCAAATTACACGACCTTAAATATGTTATTTTATTAATATTAAGTATTTTAATTTATTTTAATGTATTTTAGTCAATTTACAAACCTATAAATGACTTTCCAAATTCAAAATAGAAACATTGATTTTAAAAACACTACCTTGTGGAAACATTAATTTTCCATCATAAAAGAAGTAATATATAATCAGGTTCAGTTCTTGTGGGATAAAATAACTTAAAATTTGACCCAAATTTTCCAAACCATGGGCAAAAACCATTGATAATCCAATGATTTTTCTTTTCCATAACCTATATTTCTGAGGCTTGTATTAGGAAATTATTAAACAAATCCTCCACATTTTCTATAAATAACCAAAAATTTATCCATTTCCATTAAATCCCAATCCATTCTCCATGAAGTTCTTGTATTTTTTCCTTCCAAGGAGTCCTCCCAAGGTGACCTCAAGACACCAAGGTTCAATTTCTCAATTTCTAGGAACAACATTTCGAGGTAAGTGAACAATCCTTATTTTCTCTTCAATTAAACAACAATTTTTTGTATATGTATCCTAATTGTTATGGATACAATATTTTATTACTCTTTTTATCAAAAAATTAATGAAAAATTGTGATTCATCAATGGGATACCATTTTCCCCTCTCATTTTAACCTTTTCTAAGACCACATTTTATAACCATCATGCTGCTAAATTTACTCCTCAAAATATCTATCTAATTGAAAAATTATCAATAATTTTATTTTTATGAATTCCCAAACCTCTATCATTTCTTGGGGTATTAAAATAGATGTAAAAATTATTCATTTTAATTATATATTAGAATACATAAAACTCACATTCCATTTCCGTAGGTTAAAAATGAAAAAACGATCATGTATTTAAGCACTTTTGAATGCCCTACTTTTGATAAGAAACATGTTCTTTATTCTCCACATTTTATTTATGAAATTTTTTATTATGAACTATGTGGATCACATTAACTATCATATATAAGTTTTGTGTCTTGATATCACTCAAATTCATAGGGAAAATAATTTAATCTCTATAGATGACATGTTTTATGATACCTTGGTGAATTACATTGGTAATTTTCATTTATGACACCTTGGTGACACACACTGAGAAGTACTTGTGAATTTCTCATTTAAATTTTGTAGATACATTTCTAGGTTATGATTCATGTTCTTTTTATTAATATATTACTCATGTTCCCTTTCTCATGCCATAACTATATTCCTCATGTTTTTTATTTATATTCCTCATGATAAAATGTAAACTGTTTCTTTTACTTTCCCTTATTGGGCCTCATGTTCACCCCATTCCATTGATGTATGTCCCCAAGATATGATATGCAGTAAACATAATTTTAATTAACCCATTAATAATCCCTTTAAGTTTATTGAAATATTTTTTTAGGTATTCATGTATTCTGTACCTTCTTTCTAAGAAACTAAACATTAAAAGATCCTTTATTTGTACAATGTATTAAAAAGATTATGTAATAAAAAGATTATGTAATACAAAATTTGGGATTTCATAGTTTGTATAAAATAAAAATTTAGTTATTTATGAAAATTATCCTTTCAAAACGTTAGGGAGAACCCAAGGGGAAAGTTTAAATATATGAAAATTTCCTCGTATTTTGGTGAATTATTATGTAAGTGGTTTCTGAGAAATCAAATCCATATTTGGATATAAAAAATTAGATGTGGATCTAGAACATATTTATCTCGGGGTAACACCCAAAAACACCACTTTGATCTAGAGGAAAATAAGAACTATTTTACGACAACAGGCCTTGCTGCACTCCTAGTTAGACACTTTTGAGGGATATGTTTGGCTAATCAAAAGCTTTTTATAAACCATTGTGAATGATATATAGATAATGTAATTGTTGATAAAGAATAACATATTTAAGAATTATTTTTTAAGATATAGAATTCTTTTATAATTATAATATTTTTAAAAAACACATTTATCACTAAGGTTTTCTTGTTTTTGAAAATGGTGAGAAATAGGAGGAACCGTGTAAATAATGAGAAAGATGGATGATGTGCTGACAACCCTCCAATGGATGCTGGAATGGATAACTTCATGAGGATGATGAATCAACTATCACATGTTGTGAATAATAACTTGAATCAAGTTGAGAGGCCAGATTCACCTTAAAGGGAACAACCTTCTATTGAGTCCTTCATGCATCAACGCCCACATTATTTTAGTGGATATACTAACCCATTGATTACTAAAAAATGTATAATCTCTATATAAAATATCTTTTTTATACTATATTGTTTAGAACAATAGAAATTCACCCTTTCAGTATACCTCTTAGAAGGAGAACCAGATCAGTAGTGGACACTATTTAAAAACATGAATCCGAGTGTGGATATTGATGTGATGGAGTGGGAAGAGTTCAGGGGAATCTGTTTTAGTAAATATTTCCCCCATTCGATTCGAAAAATAGATAAGGAATACCTCGATCTGAAGTATAAGGAAAATAAATTTTTGGGAAGTTATGAAATGAACATAGCAAGACCTTCTTTTCACACCTCTAGCTTTGTAATGGATCTCAAGGGAAAGGTTGATAGATTTTTAGTGGAATGGGACAACATCTATCGAGTAATATAAAAAATATTGGCTATGAAAGCTATGAGTAGATAGTGAGGAGTGATATGAAGGTTTAATTAGAGTTTGGAGAAACACAATGGTAACATAGGTCCATTGAAAAGAAGAGAGATATAGATCATAACTCATAGAGTAACATTCATCATGGATGATAAGGAAAGCTAGTGGAACTTCCCACATGTAACAAATGTGGGAAGAAGCATTCAGTGAACATATTGATAGGGAGTGGGAAATGTTACAAGTGTTTAAGAGAGGTCCATATATCTCGGTACTTATAAGGTGATGTGAATCCTCAACTTCTTAACACCAACGACAAAGGGAAGATGGTGTATGCCTAGCCTGTAGTTCAATGATTCATGCGTGGACAACTTTGACACTTTTCCAATTACTATCCTAAGAAGTTTATAATGGAATGAAATCACCATCAACCACAACATAGGTCAAGGGAGAAAGGTTGAGTATTTTTTATCACAGTGGCTGAATTACAGGCTCCAAATGATGTGGCGGTAGGCACTTTTGTTGATCTCCCAAAGCTTGAAAGTACTTTGTTTGATTCTAGTTCTACACATTCCTTTATCTACTCCATGTTTTCACAGAATATAGAATAAATCGTTGAGCTTTAGGAAGTATATTCATCATTCAAGACTCCTAGAGGGATTATCCAAGCTTCTATATTCTATAGAATCTCTAGTATTGAGTTTGGTGAGAACAATACCATCCCAAATCTAGTATTCATTCCCATGTTAAAATTCAACACTATACTAGGGATAGACTAGATCTCAATTTAAAATTATATGATCAGCTAGAAAATAAAATAAATCATAGTATTCATAAATATACAACATACATCCATTTTTATAGGTGATATATCTCGATCTGAGCTTTGTCTAGAAGCACATCCCATAGTATTTTTTATAGATATTATCAGTGAATAAGGAGAAGTAATTGAAATTATAAATATAGATAATGTACCCATCATTCAATAATACATTGAAGTATTTCATTAATAGTTTTCTGGACCTCCCCCAGAAAGAGTGGTAAAGTTCTCTATTTAACTCATACCTAGATCCAAGCCATATATCTAAGACCCCATGTGGAATAGTAAATGTGGAGCTACATGAATCAAATAATCAACTTATAAATCTTTTATATAAGGGTTTTATCCAACCAAGTGTGTATCTTTAGGGAGAACCAATTCTATTTGTTAATAAAAATGATACATTAATGCATATATGCATTGATTATAGTGAATTTAATGGGATCACAGTGAGGAAAAATACCCTCTTCCAAGTATTGATGATTTATTTGACCAGCTCCAAGGGGCTCAATTATTCTTCAGTATTGATCATAGATATGGTTATCATTAATTGAGGGTGAATAAAAAGGATATTTCAAATACTTCCTTCCAATAAAGATATGGGAAATATGATTTTTTTGTTATGCCTATCAGCTTGACTAATGCTCAGGTTGTATTTATATCTTTGATCAATAGAGACTTTATGGACTACCTTGATAAATGTGTGGTAGTTTTTATTTATTGTATTATGATATATTCTAAAAATCATGAGGATCATAAGGATTATATAAGGGTTATATTCAAAACTATGATGAATGATTGGCTATTTCTAAAATTTAGTAAAAATGAATTTTGGTTAAAAAAATTTTCTTTCGTGGGGAACATTGTAAACAATGAAGGAATATTAGTTTACATTGCCAATACAATGTTTGTAGAGGAGTGACCTCATCTAAAAACAATAACTGAGATTCATAGTTTTCTTGGTTTATCAAGATATTATAGGAGGTTTGTGAAAAACATTTCATGGCATTCTGACCCACTGACCATGTTAACTCGAAAAGGGGATAATTTCATCTAGAAAAAGGTGTGTGAAAAAAGTTTCCAAGATCTAAGTAAGAGATTGGTTAATGATCTTATGTTAACTCTAAACTCATTAAGATAATGATTCTTTATTTTCATCTATACATATCTGAAAGTTCTTGGGTGTTTCATCATGAAAAATGACAAGGTGACTTCTTATGCATCTTGGTAGTGAAAGCCTCATGAGTTGAATTTTCCAACACATAAACCTAATCTATCTTTGGTTATTTTTTTTATAAAAATATATCGAGGGACTATATTTATGGAAATAAATGTGATATATACCAAGACCACCAAATTCTGAAGTATATTTTCACAAAAAAGGAATTGAACATGAGATAAATGAGATGGTTGAGACTTCTTAAATACTATGATTATTCAATTCATTATCACCTTGGAAGAGAAAACAAAGTCACTGATGCATTAAGTATGAATGTATTTGTTGTGATGAAAATGATGAGAATTCAAGAAGATCCTTTGATTAAGGACCTAGTAAGTAAGTATGTGGGAATCATGAGGGAAGATACATTATTAATCCTATCCCAAATGATTTCTCAACCATCATTACTAGAGATGATCTAGACAACTTAAAAATAATATCCTTTATTATAGAAGAAGATAGCGGATGTGAAGAATGGGAAGTTCCCCGATTCCAATGTTAATTAACAAGGTGTATTTAAATTTTTTATAAGTCTATATATTCTATCTATTCCGAAGATAAATAATGAACTAATGGATAAAGCTCATATCTCTACATTCTTTATACATCCTAGAAGCACTAAAATATATAGGTACCTTCGTAATAATTATTGGTGGAATCATATGAAAAGGGATATTTCCTACTATTGCAAGGTGCTTGGTTTTTCAGTAGGTGAAGGTGGAGCAATAAGTTTCTAAAGAGTTATTTTAACCACCATCCATACCAAAATAGAAGTGGGACAATATCACTATGTAATTTGTCCCTAGTCTCCCATGAACATACAAATGAATCTTTTTGATATGGGTTATAGTGGATCGACTCACCAAGTCTTCCAATTTTATCACTATTATGGAACATTTATCTCTTGACCAATTTTCAAAGATATACATAAAGTAGTGAGGATATATGGGGAACCACTTTCTATCATTTATAATCATAATCCAAGGTTCACATACAAATTTTGAAAAATTATTCAACATGCTCTGAATACTGAATTGAATTGTAGTGCAGACTATCACCCCTAAACTAATGTCCAATATGAAATGACTATTCATAGAGTTAAGGATATATTGAGAACATTATTTATTTTATTTAAAGATTGATGGGAATAACACCTTCCTTTGGTTTTGTATGCATACAATAATAGATTCCACTAAAGTATTCAAATGGTTACCTATGAATATCTATATGGGAAATGATGTAGAACTCTTACTTATTGGGATGAAGTTGGTGAGAGAAAGCTGTTTGGTCTTGATCTTGTGCAAGAGATGATAGAAAAGTTTTATGCCATCCAACATCACATTAAGGCTTCTCAGAGTTCGAAGATGATATATGATGACAATTGTAAAAGGAACATAGAGTTTGATGTTAGAGACAATTTTTTCCTTTTAATACCACTTTGGAAGAGACTCATGTGGTTTGGGAAGAAATATAAGCATAGCCCCATGTACATTGCCCCTATGAAATCCTTGATCGTAGAGGACCAGTGACCTATCGGCTAAAAATTACACCAAATATAGCTTAAGTTCATGATGAATTCCTCATATCTCTTTTGATAAAATACATTATTGACCCATCACATGAACTAAATCTAGAGGTGGTATAACTAGAACATGACCACTATTATGAGGAGCAGCTGGTGGAGATCTTGGACCATAGAGAAAATGTTTTACACAACAAGACTACACATCATGTCGAATTTTTGTGGAGGAACCATATGTTAAAAGAGGAAACATGGGAACTAGGGAAAATACTGAAACAGAAGTACCCTAACCTTTCTCAATCAAGAGAATGATTTGAAATTTCATGGAAGAAAATTCTTAAGGTTGGAAGAATGTAACAACCCATGTTTCTTTTTAAATGTTATTGTTTTCCTAATAAAATGTGTTTTATATTATATTATACAGAAAAAACCATATATCTTTAATAATGATGTGTTATTTATGGAGTATGGAGGGAAGTGTGACTATTGGAAAATTTTACCAATGAGAACTATACCCTTTTTAAATAATTTTACCATTATAATTAGTGTTTATAAGTAGTAATGACAAAGTATAATTGATACAAAAGGGATAATTGATGCCACCAACTAGTAGATTTGTTCCATTTGAAGCTCATTTGTATGAAATTGGGAGGTAGGTATTGTCTTTGAGGTTTTCTATTGACCAATCCTAAGTTGTGCTTCAGTATGTGAAGCTTTAATGAAATCACCCAAAGGAGAAGTTCAGGTTAGTGGATATTACCACTCAACCGATGTTAGCTGAACTACCCTGTAAAACTATCACCATCACAAACCTTACCCTTAGGATATATGCGTGTGTAATAAGGGGTTACATTTCTAGGACTTATTTACTTAAAGTTTATTTCAATTGTATAAATAAAATTTTTATTCCATCAATTCAATTTTTTAAAAATATCTTTTCTTAATAAAATATAGGTTTAATTGAGACGAATTTTAATAAAATTATTTTTCAGACACAAACCATACATTTCAGAAAAGATATAAATTTTTATAATAAAATAAATAATTGTGAATAATATTTTTTTAATTAAATAGTATGTTAAAAACACAATTTTAAATATAAATGATAAAATAATTTGTTTATATCTTAATAAAGTTTTAAGTGTCACAAATTTGGTTATGCATTACAACCCGCTATTTTTTAATAAATAAGTATTTTTTATTTTTAAAAGTTAAAATTATCATATTTTGAGAATTATTTTGATTAAATAAATATTTTTTTTAAATATTCATCTCAAAATTAGGTTAGGGTGAATTTATGATAATTTTATAAAATAATATATTTTTTAGTAAATAGTAAAAATACAGTTTTGGGTTTTCATTATGTTTAATGACTTAATGATTATTTAATAATGATTTAATAGTTAATTAACAAAAGTAAATGACCTAAAATATGTTATTTTATTAATATTGAGTATTTTAATGTATTTTAATCGATTTCCAAACCTATAAAGGACTTTCTAAAGTCTAAATGGAAACCCTGCATGGGACAGCTAGCTAAGCAGCCATGCGATGGTGGATGTTTGACATAATGACGTAATCACTAGGGAGGGGATTTTCTTGTGGTATTTTTCTAGTTTTTCTTTCATTTTAATTTTTTTATTGGGTGAATTTTTTAGGTTTCACACTTAGCCTTTAAAAGTTTCATTTGAAAATAAAAAAAAATGGATTCAAGAGGAAATGCAAACTTTGATTTTAAAAACAATACCTTGTGGAAACATTATTTTTCCATGCCAAAATAAGTAATATAAAATGTTTCATAGTACTTATGGGTTAAAATAAATTAAAGTATGACCCAAATATCTAAATTCATTAGAAAAACCATGGTCAATCCAATGGTTTTTTCATTGTACACAACTTTTATTTCCAAGGCCTATATTTGGATATTATTAAACAAATCCTCCATTGTTACTATAAATACTCACCCATTTATGCATTTATATTCACTCCCAAAACATCCTCCACCAAGTTTTAGTGTTTTTTTCCTCCAATATCATGGTTTACGGAATCCCTAAAGATTCCATTCCAAAATATCTTGGAGTAACTTTTCAAGGTAATGGAATTATACTACTTTTATCTTCAATTCAAGAACCTCTTTTTGTATATGTCTCATAATTATTATAGTTAAAATATTTTATTACCATTTTTATCATACCCTTATATAAAATTTATTTTTCATCAACGGGGTACCCTTTTCCCCTCTCATTTCACCCTTTTCTAGAAACACATTTTATACATGTCATACTACTGATTGTACTCCTCAAAATGTTTCTCTCTATTTAAGAAATTCTATTTTATTTTCTTTTTGTGGATAAAAAAACCTATATTTTATAAGGGTATTCATATAGATGTAAACATGAATTATTGTTTTTGGTTATTAAAATACATAAAATCCATATTTCATATCTGTTGGTTAAAAATGACATAATGATCATGTCTTTAATCACTTTGTAAATGTATTGATTTTGATAAGAAATTCATTCTTTATTATCGATGGGTTATTTATGAGAGATTGTTTTATGATATATGTTACTCACGTTAATTAATAAATATGAAGAGTTTTCCATAATATCTCTCCAATTCATTGGGGGAAAATTTTAATCTCTAGAGATGACATGTTTTTTGATACCTTGGTGAATAACCTTGTTAATTTTCATTTATGAAACCTTAGTACCAAACCTTGGTGATATGATTATGAATGTATAATTTAAATATAGTATCAAAATTCACATGATATTATTCATGTTATTTTTATTATGATATTCTAAATTTTCCATTTCTCACACCATAATTACATTCCTCATGTTTTTTATTGATATTCCTCTTGATCACATGTAAATTGTTTCCCTTACTTTCCCTTATGGGGAATCATGATCATCCATTTCCTTTGATGTATGTCCCCTAGATGTGAGATGAAGTAAATTTACATATAACTAACCCATTAATAATCAAATAAATTGGATTAGAATAATTTTTTATGTTTTTATTTATTATGTACCTGATTTCCAAGAAACTAAACTTTAAAAGATACTCAATTTGTACCATGTAATAAAAATACTATATAATAAAAAGGTGGGATTACATAATGTTCTCCTTGTGCCTCACATTATTTGGAAAACAATATCAAATTTTTTTTGGGTTCTATATGTTTTACCAAACAACCTGGTTGATGAGGGAATATATGGATAACTATTCCCACTTCCTTACTCTCTTCCACAAGTTTCTAGTCTATAATAAATAGAGGCTATGATGAATTGTTCATGATGGATAGAGTATAGTGTAAACAAATGAGATTTCGTGATGATGTGATGATTATGTGATGATGATGTGATGATTATGGGATGTGTGGTTATGTTATATTGATATATGGATGAGATATGTGATATTATATGGTATGTAGTATGTGGTGGTGATGATGATGTAATTTTAGTATAGATACAAGATCTGGTTGTATGGTTATATGGTTATATAGAAGGGATGAGAGCATAAATAGATTTTCCATTGGGTAATGAGATCCATAAATATATGGAGAAGTGTTTATAGGTCACCATATTAAATAATTTATTTATACTATGTTATTATTCTTAGATTCAGTATTGGATGAGTTAGCCTTGGGGAGGTTGGGTGATAGTTGACTTTCATAGGTGTATGTTGGTTATATAAGTTTTTAACTAAGGCATTAGTATACTTCTTCAACATTTTCATGAGAGCTATTAAGGAGGATCCTACTAAGGATACATTTATTCTCATCCATATATATAAATATATTAATCAATTTTCCTGGTGGGATTTAATTATCGAGTAGAAAATTATTAGCTTGAGGCTTGGAGATGCTATTGGAGTTTCCACTGTAGGAGTTTTCTTTCGGTTTTTTATTTTAGAGGTTTATTTTTGTGTTAGATTTTTTTATTATTGGATATTTATTTTCATTTTATATTATTTAATTTATTGGTGACTTTATGTATTTTCTCATGGTAATTATCAAGAAAATTCCTCCCATTTTTATACATTATACCCTCTGATCTTTTCGTCAACTCATGGACTATTAATGCTAGGATTTTGAGGCAAGTATCGCCATTTCTGTATGCCCATGGGGGGTTCCTAGCGAAGGTGGGTCATAAAAATACCACATAATTATTAGAGAACAATTTTAGTAAATATACTCATATGAACAAGTGTCAACAATAAAGCATAAAAGTAGTTATAATAACTATGTGAGGTCAACCAAAGGAAGATGACTTACACATATCCATCCAGGATAGAAAACATATCTAATGATTCTTAGTTGAACACTATTATATCCCACCACTAATATAGTTCATAGGATTCATCCTTTATAAATAAGTAAGTCTTACATTTTCCTACATCATAGTAAACATTGTATACATACACAATGATTTGTTCAAGTGGGGGTGGTTAAAAATTTACTCAATAGGATTTTCCCAAATCAATCCCATATATTCCTATGCATGATATATTTTAAAAAAACTAATCTTGTTTGGAAAATGAATAGAAATTTATTAGTTAATCGATTTTAAATATATCCAATAAAGCCTGATAAATTCCAATCATCCTTACCAGAGATTCCATAGTACCAAACAAACCAAACCCCAATATGTTTTAACAAATAAACCATATTTTAATAATTTACGGAATCAAGAGAAATATAAAAATGAATCAATCATGTACCCTTGTATAATGGTAACCAACTATGATCATTGTTAACCTTCTATGAATCTTCATCCATGAAGATGAATCCATACAAGTTTTTTTACACTATCCATGGCTATCTCCAACCTCAAAACATGGATATATCCAACCATAAAGTTACAAATACTCATATCATTAAACCAATTTCCAAAACAAGTAATTTTATTTCTAAAATAATTTCTGATAACTAAATTTTCATAATAAATATATCTAAAATGAAAATCCAATTTCATATAAAAAACCTTATTTTCCATAAATCATATTCCATGATTTTAAAAATCTAATATTCATGATTTTCATTAAAAATAATCATTTTTTCATTTATCACTAATCTTTATAGACCACCATTTTATCAAATTAAATCAAAAAAAATATTTGATAAAAACGAAATTTAAACCAAACATTAAAAAACACATCAACCATAATCCATGGAATCATAAATTACTATGGAAGGAATAAACATTACCTGTTTAAGATGCTTTCATGGGAACTCTCTACAAGTTCTTATACTAATGACCATAATGAGGAAAATTGAATAACCTTGTGATACAAACTATATATTTACAATAGTTAATAAATTGAGAGATTTGAAATTATAATTTAAGATAGGTTGGAATAATTCTTACACATTTCTTATGACCCCATGAAAATTTATCACAACCCATGTTAAAATGGAATGACTCACATGTGACACTTGAGTTCATAGTTAATGGATTTTAGTGAGGGGAATGACCCACATTAAATTTGATATGGATATGTGCAACTCATTTCCTATTAGGTATATATAAATAAGGTCTAGAGGTTAATAGTCAGAGAGTTTCATGATCCCCATGCTATTTATCACATTTCCATGCCAAATATCATAAATCCTTCACTCTCTCCTTTTAGAGAGAGAAAAGTTAAAATGGGGGTTTATGACCTAAAGATGAACTACCTAATAATATAAGAATAATTATAACAATCTTATATCATATAATAATATACCTTGATAATCAGTCCATAATTTTTCCAACTAATTTCCCTTTAATCACTTGATGCTAAGAATCCATTGCCAACAATGGAGAAGTAAAGTGATATATCAAAGATAGTAAATTTCAAGTTACTTATATATTTATAAACTATATTTCTATATTATCTAACATAAATCCTCTATGTATAACTTAAACTAATTAAAAATTCAAAATAATTTCACTTACCTATATTAAAACCCCTTTTTTCTACCAAAACAGCAGTGTAAATCCTTTATTAATCTTTTCATTTCCTCTATAATAATCACATTGTGGAAATGTTTCTAAATATTTTATATATGATAGTTTCATAAAACATTTTTGGTTTCAAAATAACAATCAATTACTTTAACATAACAAGATCAACTAATATAATTTGTTCTCCACATTCCATATTTTTAGTACCAATTCAACTTCCCCATTTAAAATCCTTTAATTATCCAGCATTAAAATACAAGTCAATCATGTCAAATCATAACCTCATAGTCATTTATCTATGCCAGATTAATGAATCAAGTGTCATGTCATGAAGTTAATTTCTTTAATATTCTACATGTCAATATATCTCTATTAATAAAATATCTAAAAATATCTTTATATTAAATAATCAAATAATTATAAATATATGTTCTGTTTTCCCATGGAAAAAAATTAATAAATAAACACAAAATTATCTCAATATAAATTAATTACACTCAAAAAAATATTACAATTTTTATATATATGGATTAAATATGGTTTATATATATTATTTATATAAAGAATATATATATATAAGGACACATAAATATGATTTATATATATATAATAAATATAAATACATAAAAACACACAAATATATAATAATTTATATGATTTATATTGATAAAAATATTATATATATGTGTGTGTGTGTCTTCTTAAATAGATTTTCTTCAGTGATAAATATAAGTGATGAGAAAAAAGGTCATTTATTATCACTCGTTTATAGTGTTAGGAAAGGATGATGGCCAATTTCCATGATTTTATAATAGTAACTTCTATTTAAAAAGGTTACAATTACTTAAAATATAGAACAGGAGAAAAATATTATAATGTTTAGTAGCACATTATCATGTTGATAGACCCATCATATTCAAATGATGTAAGTGTACAAAAAAATAAATAATTTCAAATAAGAAATCAAAATCTATAGAGTTTACTATTTTTTATAAGACTCGTGTCACATGGTTTCCCACTATATACACATGAGATAAATAAACATAAAGGTTCTTAATGGGTTCAAAAAATTATTGAATCCTATGAATATACCTATATGTAAGAGGGAAAATATTACAATGGAATTTCTCAATGGACTCCCAATGAATCCAAGGAAGAATGATTCTATATGGTTCATCGTTGATTATCATAATAAGAATGCTCATTTCTTAAAAATAAGAGAATATTTACCCCTTAAGTGATTTCCTGACTTTATATTAATGAAATCATATGGATTAATGGGGATCCTCTATCGATTGTATATGATCATGACCCTCAGTTCATGTCAAAATTCTTGTAGCCAGAATGGCCTGAAGGCCTTATTTTTTATTTTATTATGAATAAACCCCCTTTCATGGGTTGAAGGGAAACCCATAAATAACCTATAGGCCCAAGGCACAAGGCCCGACTGACCGGCAATACATGACCTGAAGGCCCATAGGCATACCATGCCCAATACATGACCCATAGGCCCATCCCACTTGAACTGCCCCTCCCCAGCTTCTGTGTCATTGATCACCTAGCTCCCCACCTTGAATTGTTGATTGGCTATAATTGACTCATACAAAGATGCATAGTGCCTGGTCCCGATGGTGGCTACCATACGCTCTCATTCTTTCAATCTGGTTAGCTCTGCTTCTGGTGGCTACTACTCTTAGAATACATACTGATATCATGTTCTCTTGACCACTAATGTATGTAGGATTTGTATCAATATTTAGCAGGATTTTTATATGACAATAGATTCCATTAAAGAATCCAATTAGATACATAAGAAGCATTGTATGGGAAGAGGTTTCATACTCTAGCTTATTAGTAAGTAGTTGGAGAAATAATGTTAATTGTCCTAAAGATTGTAGATGAGACAATAGTTAAACCGAGGTCTATTTTGGATCACCTTAAAATATTACAAGATTGGAAAATATCTATTTCTATAATAAAAGGAAGGAATTGGAATTTCAATTTGGATATCATGTATCATTGAAGGTTTCACCATGGAAAGGTTTTTTAAGATTTGGTAAAAAAAGTTAAGACCTAGGTACATTGGGGCATTTGAAATACTAGAAAGAATTGAGGTGTAGCTTACCGTTTAGACAAGCCACCCAAACTTTATAAAATACATGATGTCATCCATGTATCATTAATGAGGAAATACATTCTGAACCCAATGCATGTGCTCTAGTCGAGGGTAATAGATTTGGAGACGGACATGTCTTATAATGAGGATAATGTATAGAACAAGTACTAAAAAATTGGACAACTTGTTTGTTGAAAATCCTTTGGAGAAATCACATATTAGAAGTGGAAACATGGGAGAAAAAAAGAAGATATAAAAAAGTAGTATCAATATTTATTAATAGCTGATATATACCATGATTTTGAGGACAAAATTATTTAAGGGGGAGAGAATGTAACACCCAATACTCTAATGTGCCAGGCATACACCATATCATGAACCATCACATGATGTTCCCTTTGAAGGTCCTTTATTTATGATATTAATTAATAGATTAATTTAATAATTTTAAATTGAATAAATTTACTACATTTCTAAATTCATAATATCAAAATTATATTATTATTAATTTTTGAGTTTTTTCTAAAAAAGTCAGTTTTTAATAAAAAAAATACGGTTTTCATGAAACTTATAAATTGCATGACTTTACCATTATATAATAATGACCTAGAAACTTAGAAAACATTTTAAGTAATAAAATATTAATTTAAGGAATAAAAATATTCATTTTGAAATATTCCTTGAATTTATAAATCCTATGCCCAATGTTTTTAAAACTAATAAAAATGTTACTTTAAATAAAAAACTACTTTTGGTCTTTCCTTTAAATCAATTATTTTAAAGAGATATTAGGTTTTAGATTTCATTTAAAGAATCATACATTCTGTTAGTTTTATAATAATTCAATTTTTTTCATTAAAATCAGTATTGAAAATAATTTTATCTCATATATAAATATAAATCTTAAAAACACTATTTCTATATAAACTATTTTTACGCGATTAACTTTATTTATTTTAAAATTTATTTTTTCACACCTTTAGAAATTATATTTAATAAAATGACATTTATTTTTGAAATAAGATTTATCAAATAAATTTAAAAGATAAATATTATTCTTTATTATTAAAATTAATTAATAAGGTTAAAAATTAATTAACATAATAAAATTAAAAGGGGTAAATCGTGTTTAACCAAGTGTAAAAGTCATAAAACATTTAAAAAATGTGCCTTGAATTGAATGTTTGATATTTATATTGACCAATACATTTTTCCCCTAAACTTGTTTCCATTTGTTTCCTTTCAAACTTGAATAATAACATTATATTATTTAAAATTTCGTGGTTAATCCCAAAATTACCCTTCTATTCAATTATAAAAAGGAAGCACATTCACCACTTATATAATCACCTATCATTCAAATTTGTCCTTAAAAATATGATTTTTTTTTCTATACCTAGAACCCTCTCACATGAACATAATAACATAGTCACTCATAGTAATCCTAATCCCTTCAAATTCATGGATACATCCAAGGAAAATTGAATTATGCAATGTGAGTATTATTAACTACTTGGTTTTGTTCTTGATTATCTTATTTCAGATTTATTCGATAAACACTAGTATAAAGAAGTTATTTTAATTTATATAATTTCATGTGACTATATTAATTTTATCATAATTATTTATTTATATATCCCATCCATTAAGAAAAATAAAGTCGTTGTTTGTGCATTGTGTAGACTACTACCTCCATGATGTACTATCTTTTGTTTTCCTTCACTACTTTACAAATATGGATATAAGGATGTTTTTAAAATATAAATATTATTTTTATGATATAATTAAGGTTTTTTTATTGTAAATTGAGGAACCAATTATTGATATGATCAATAAATTATCAACATTAATTAAATCGTCTAAAATAATCATGTTTGGAAGATAAACCATGTCATATTTTAATATATATATAATTATTATTTTAGTTTTTTAAAACTATAATATAACACAATAATAAACACTAATTAATATCATTACTATTTTGGTATAGTGATATTACAAGAAAACCACCTCATAATCTTTCACTAAATTAGAGTATGTTCATGTTTGGGTCGGTTTAACCACCGACGTGAACAATACTGGGCATTTATATCATGGATGACTATGAAAACATATATAATGGTATAATATGATATAAATGTGTAAATAACTTTTTTTTGTTTTTAGTGATATTATTTAAATATCTATCTCATCGTTTAAGGAAACACCCTTCATTCATAAAAAATCACTAAGACTGTTTATTATCAACTTAATCTCTAAGGATAAGGTTTAATACAATCAATAAAAGAATTTTAAAACCCATAAATTATTATAATTCATACCTGAAAGTGTCATCAATTTACATGTAATGATGTACTTTATAAGAATAATGAAAACAAACATTTCTATTATGAAACTATTACAAACGATCAAAACTCTAAACACCTATGTGGAAAATCAAAAGAATTCATGTATAGAATGACTGTTTATGACGACTATGAATGAAAATACATATGCATAAGGTTATAAATTAAGTGATTATTAAATATTTGTCTATAATACATGAGGTTAAAGTATATTCATATAATTCAAGATAAGAGTTAAGATTTTTCCATCTCAAATTCCTTTGAGATTTTAATGTTGCGCATTTATAACAATTAGTTGATTAAACTCCCTCACTAAGAGATCAATCAAGTGGAAGGATGAATCATGTATTTCACCACTTAAAAGATTAAACTAACCAAGAATATAGTGAAGGAATTTAAATTGAATAAATCTTTCCAAAAGTTTCTCTAAATGAAATAACAGGAAGTGTATCAAACAAAACAAGCAGAATTGAACTCGCCATAAAATTATGATGAAATGAAGAAAATGACGCGAAGACATAAAAAATGAGACCAAAAAATTAAAGTCTCTATAATTCCTATCATTGAGCTAAATATTTAAACTAAAAAAATTCAACTTTAATCAATGTGTGATCAATGTCTCGATATAGTGCATCTCCCTCCTTAAAAGAAAATATTGACAAACTATTCTTGTGAATGAATGAGTGGCTGCATCTACTCACTTTGCATTCGTAATTTACCAATATCATTGAAGAAATCAATGATTGAAAATATATTTGATATCCTTGAAGCTTTAATATTCACCTCCTAGATCTAACTCAACAAATTATCACTCTATGTTCTGAGGTTGGAGATCACACACCAAGATGAGAGAACATAACACAAAAAAAATATTTACAAGCAAGAAAAAATTTACATAAGAGAGGTAAAATAAGAAGAGATCACAGAAAGGTGAATTTTTTATAATGATGGATGGGTTCTCTCCTTATCAAAGCTTTGATGCCTTATTTAAAAACATAAAAGAAGAAAACAATTTCAAAAAGACAATCAAACAAAATACTTCTATGTGGCGGTCTTCATTGCGTGGTATGATCCCCATGTGTTGAAAAAAAAAACTTTCTCTACCACTCTGTAAAAAATGAAATTATTAATTTTGTTAAATTCTAGAAATTACTCTGCATAGTTATTCTCTTACATTTACCTAGAAAAGGTAAATAATTTAATTTCTACCAAAACTGCAATGACTAGAATTTGCCTCTAAAATTCTAGCCTTCTTATGGAAAACCCAAAAAGAATCAGTATAGACTTCACCACTTCGGATAAATACATGAAATCATGGTAAAGGTTTAATAGGCTAAGACAACCCTATACTCTCAATAATTAAATTAAACATCAGGTGTGGGATAATTTTTAAAAATAGGTTTTGGTTTTTTTTTCAAAAAGGGATAGGGTAAGAACTATTTTTAAAAATGGGTTCGGAGATGCGTGAACCCTGTTCAGGCATATTTCCTCACTAGGAAGTGTAAATGGGGTTCACGTATCCTTTGTAAACATTATAATGGATGAGTGGACCCCATTAACGCATCCTAAAAAATGTTTTAACTATTAAATTATTTTTTATTTTTAAAATTTTTATTTTTTTTGTTCTGTTTTGTTTATATATATATATAACAAACTATTTAAGCAGAATTTATCTACTATTTAATATCCAGTAGTACTTCCATTATAGCAGTCGTTATTCTGACAGAAACCCTCACACCGGGCTTTCTTTTATAAGAGTGTTTTTTCTAGAAATCATTCTTCATTTTCGATGTGAGATTCAGGTTCTCCCTTTCCTATGCAGAACATTCTGCATTTCCAATGTGGGATTCTATTTCTAGTACCTGAATTTGAAAGACTATAAAATAAAAACTATAAGACCAATATAAATGAAACATAAAACATAGACTAAACATATAATAAATAGTTGAAAATAAAAATAATTTTGTAAAAAATGTGGATGAATAATAATTTATAATATTTAAAAACTACCAACATGAAACTTAAAAATGTTTCAAGTACGTGACCTTGAAATCCTATAAAATATTTACTATAAGACCAATATAAATGAAAATCAAAACATGGATTAAACATATAAGAAATAGTTGAAAATAAAAATAATTTTGTAAAAAATATTGATTAAAAATAATTTATAAGCTTTCAAAACCACCAACTTGAAACGTAAAAATGTTTCAATATAAGGGTTTGAAAGCTTATAAAATACAAACTATAAGACCAATATACATGAAAATTAACACACAGATTAAAAATATTATAAATTTTAGAAAAGAGAAAGAATTTTGTAAAAAATGTGGATTAAAAATAGTTTATAAGCTTTCTAAACTATCAAGTTGAAACTTAAAAATGTTTCAAGTATGTGGCTTCAAAAGACTATAAATTACAAAATATAAGGCCAATATAAATGAAACTTAGAACATGGATTAAACAAATATGAAACAATTAGTAATTAATTAGTTAATTAGTAATATAATAATATAATAATATAATTATTAGTTAGTTTATTATTAATTAGTTATTAATTAATATAATTATTAATTATTATTATTTAATTACTAATATAAAATAATTAAGTAGATAATTAGTAATATAATTATATAATAATTAATTAGTAAATTAGTGATATAATTATTGATTGATAATTAATTAGTTAATTAGTAATATAATTATTTATTATAATTATTCATTATAATTATTAATTATTAATTATTAATTATTAATTATTAATTATTAATTATTAATTATTAATTATATAATAATAAATTAGTAATATTTTTATTAATTATAATTATTTATTATTTATTATATAATAATTAATTTTTTAATTTTTAATATAATAATTAATTATAAAATAAATAACATATAAATTAGTAATAAAATTATTAATTATTAATTATAGAATAATTAATTAGTTAATTAGTAATATAATTATTAAATATATAATAATTAATTATTGAAGTAGTAATATAATTATTAATTATAATTAATAATGTGATTATTAATTATAATTATTCATTATAATTTTGATTTTTGAATTATTAATTATTAATTATATAATAATTAAATAGTTAATTAGTAGTATAATTATTAATTATATAATTATTAATTATATAATTTTTAATTATAATTAGAAATAAAATCATTAATTATAATTCGTAATGTTATTATTAATTATAATTTGTAATTATTAATTATATAATAATTAATTAGTTGATTAAAAAAATAGTTATTCATTATTATTAATTATTTATATAATAATTAATTATTTAATTAGTAATATAATTATTAATTGTAATTATTAATTATAAATTATTAATTATATAAAAATTAATTAGTTAATTAATAATATAATTATGAATTGAATAATTTATAATTTTTTATTATAATTATAATTATATTACTAATTAACTAATTAATTATTATATAAATAACAATTATATTACTAATTTACTCATTAATTATTTTATAATTAATAATTAATAATTAATAATTAATAATTATAATGAATAATTATAATTATTTATTATATTACTAATTCATTAATTAACTAATGCATTATTATATAATTAATAATTATATTACTAAATAAATAAATAAATACTATATGATTAATAAGTATATTACTAATTAACTAATTAATTATTATATAATTAATAATTATATTAATAGTTAATTATTATATAATTCATAATGATATTACTAATTAACTAATAATTATATAATTAATATATATATTACTAAATAACTAATTAATTATTAACTATTCCTTATATATTTAGTCCATGTTTTATTTTTCATTTATATTGGTCATATTGTTTTTATTTTATAGGATTTTGAAGCCAAGGGTGTTATTTTTAAGAACCCCCTCAGGTTCCCTTGTTTTTTGTCAAACAAATAAAGTAGATCCCTCTTTCTCTCTCCTTCTCCCTCCCTTTGTGTGGATTCAATATTGATGGATTATTGGTGATTTTTTATGTTGATTCATGATATGATCCTCCCCTTCCTTATCCCTCTTATCTCTCCTTTCATTTTTATTTTTTTGGATAGGGTCTCTAGAGCATAGAGAAATCATCGCCCTTCATGGGTATTTTGTGTGGGACTCATAATGGATGTCTTGGGAGGGCATATTCAAGTCATAATTCATATTTTCTATAAGATATGTTACCCAATGGGTATATTTAGGTTTTTTAACAAATATGGGTTAAACTATCCATTGAATCGGTATTTTAATTTGGGGATTTTTTGTGGCTTAGGTTTGGGTGTCTTTTTGGAGGGGTTCGCACCCTATTGCCTGTGGATTGGGTGTCATAGGGCTACCCAGTGAGTTTGATGTTATTTATTATATTTTTAAAATTTTATTTAATTATTTGGTTAATTAATTTTGTTATCATTTATTGATGAGATATGTGCTTGAGTACACAAAGGATGATGGTACAATATTGGGGAAAATTTGTTAACATTGATTGAGGTAGATGGCCGTCACATTATTTGAGCCTCCTGGTTAATTGGTGATTTTATATTCTTGTTACTTTATTAGTATTATCTTCCTGCATGGTTGCATGACTTGTGTGTGATTTTTTACATAAATTGGGATGATCTCACATTGACATAATATTCAACATGAACTACATATCTTGCTAAATTGTTTGATGGTGGATCTTTGGTTAAATGAGTGTTGGTGACCCTATTTATGCCTTATTTAGAGGAATTTGTGATTTTTTTAAGTAAAAATGGTTTTACTTTTTAAAAATTATTTTAAATATGGGTTTAACTTAAATAGGAATTTTCAAGGAAAATTTATTATTTTAAAATCGGTTTTTGAAATGTGAATTTTGTTTTCTAAGGAGTGGCCTAATAATATTTTGTTTATGGGACTCACATGAGTAATATTTCATGTGGAGATTTTTATAAATGGTTTAAAGTGGGGATTTTGACTTCATTTCCAATGGAAAACTCGATAGAATTAATTGAGATAATTTTTGTCTGACTGACCTCATATGGATGATGCCCTATTTTCCCAAGTTTATTTGGTCATTTTGATTCTTAGTTTTTGTTTCTTAGTGTGTACCTTATTTCATGATGATGCATGTTATTTTTTTTAACCTATAATAAAATTTCATTTGATATCAAAGTGTTGGGTTGGTTTGGATGGTTGTGATAGAAACCTTAGGGGGTTGAGATGGGTATTAAGATAGGATTGAGATATGGGTCTGAGTCTTGATTGACTAGAACCATGTGTTGAGATGGTGAGTTATGATATGATATTTGTGTATTGTTTTTTACCCACGTAGGCCTGATTGTATTATTTTGACAGAAAAAGGATATCTATGTGGTAGAGAATCATGAGTCCAATATTTTTGATAAGTGAGATAGATTCATGGGACAAACATGGGAGAAATTGAGTCCTTGTTATGTGTAATGTCTAGGTCATCGAAAAGTTATAGGGTTGACTTGAGTGGTGATAGCTGACCATGAGTAAGATAGTTGGGCCTGAGGTGATGGAGATTAGATCGCTAAGAGTGATATGGGATCCCAGTTATGTTTTGATGCTAGTAGCCATGTGTGAAAAGGTTCACTTATGGGAACCTATGAGTCATATAGTTGGCCCTATGATGTTATGGATTCTCCTACCTTGAGAAAGAAGGTAATGGTTAGTTGGTGATGTATCCTTTTCTGAGTGAGAAGGGATGGTCAGTCATTTGGTATGAGATCATATGTGGTATGGCATGATACCATGAATCTTTGGGTGTGGAATAGTTTTTGGTATATTTTGACTCTTCCATCTAGAATGGAGTATAGGTAGGTATGGTTAGGTGGCATTGTGGATTGATTGTCATATGATGACCTGAATTGTCTAATTGTATGTGCATTATGTCTTATGTTTCTAGGTGGGTCTGTTTCATACACATAATTTCACTTTATTTTTTGAATTTCATGAACATCCACTAGATTACTGCAGAACTTAGTATTTTTAAGGCGTTAGGGATTTCTTCTAGGTTATTGGACTTTCCCATTACCCCTGTACATGACACGTGTTTCGATGTACGTGGGTAGACCTTCCTATTTTCCCTCAATTAATAGGTACTACGTAGATCTAGACACATGATACGGGCCTAGAAGGTTGTGGAGGCTGAGGATTTGGTGGGATTTTATGTGAATTGGGCCAGAGGCTAGTTTATTTATTTTTCAGTTATTTTTCAGCATTTATTGGCTAGTGTTCCATGTTTATTTATATATAATTTTTTATTTATTCTATATCTAATGTTGTTTCACTATTATAGTAAATTCACTATATAGATCTCTTTATCCTATATATTATGGATTATAGAGGCCCATGGGGCTCCTTTTTTATGTCTATAGTATTTTGGGATCTCTATTATATAAACAATTTATACAGAAAATTTCTTAGATTCTACATGAATCTTAGGATTTCTATTAGAGATCATGGTCTCCCCATGACTATCATAGGGTCTTGTAATTAGATAGAAACTTTGGAATATGGAGAGGTGTGCCTGAGGTCTTATGATGACCTTGCTCGAGTACCATTGGAGAAAATCTGGATGGGGCATTATAGGAGGGTCACCATACTAATATTGGGGAGAATTCTTCTTCTCTAGATAAGATTATGCCCGAAGTTATTATACATGGTATTACACATTTACTAAAACTTTCACTTGATCCTGGGTAAAAGTAGAGGTTTCCAATTGAATCATACAATAACAATAACCTAGTATGCTCAAATGAAAAGTACTTTTAGAGTTTCATGGCCTTAAAGATCTAAGGTACGATTAATATATTACATCATTATAGGAGGAGTGTTGACCAAATCATTTTAGATCATTTGTAGGATTTTATGATAATAAAATATCTCAGTTAATTTATGTTTTTCCAATTGTTTATATATTATAAATTTCATATGAATAACATTTCATATATTAAATTACAAATGAAATTCAACTTATTAGATAATAAAGTAGTTAAAAATAGGTGGATATATTTTGTTGATATTAGATAGAGGGGTTATAAACCAAATTTTAATTTGTTTTATATTTGTAGTGAAAAAAAATAAAAATTCATGCCTCATGTATGATTTTTTAGATATAGAGACATGAATGAAATTTTTCATTGGATGGTATGAGGACTCCATTTTTAGAATATTAATTATTATTTATAAAATAAATTTTTAATTATTTGATAATTACTTGATGATTTATTCATTTATTCATATATAATCAGAATCTTATTATAAATCCAATGTTAGAATGTATACTATCATACTTTTTCACAAAGAGTATATCCTTTGTTGGAGGAGAAAATGATTTTTGAAAATTTTTATGAATTGAGAGATAAATATAGTAGTAAATATAAAGAAAACATATGATATGAGGACACACTTCAAGAGTAAGTGATGTAGGGGACCACTATTCCTAATGTTTTGATGGAGATTCTTGTGACTGGTTTAGGTAAATAATAACACTCTGGTCTTGTAAAAGGATACGAGGCAGGTATTAGTATCAATAACTTATTTGGAAAACCTATTAAAACATCAAGAGAGACATAATACAAGTTGAAATATCTTCATTTAAGAATAAAATTTAATAGATGAATCAATCAATAGATGAAAGAATTAATTCATTTCTATAATCTATATTTTCATAAATGCAATGATAAAAAATCATGTGTAGCTTGTCTATCCAGATCATCCACTTCCTCATTCAAACCTGAATGTGTACTACGAGTTTCATACTAGGGATACCCATTTAAATATTATATCATATAAAATAATATATAATCTAGTGGATTATATACATCATCACAATATATATTTGGATCAAGTAAGGGTAAGAGAAAATGATATTATTGATGCAATTGCTCTATTATTGTTTCCCACCATGTAGGTGGCCACTTTTGGATAGAGTATGGGACATTTGTTACTCTACCTAGATTGCCTTACTCATAAGTCTCCATATGAGGTATGTTTTGTTTTTTAAATGTTAATTACCATTGATTTAAAATTACATATGTTTTCATACATTTTACTTATATAAGAGTATCTGAAATATAAATAATCATTGTAAAATAAAAAAAGTGTTTGGAACCAATGTCTTCAGATACTTAGGTTTTTCAAGGTCTAAATAAATTATCAATGAATTATTTTATGTTTTTTATTTTTTTGTGAATTTCTAATTAATTATGAAATATTTAAGAGATATTATATGTTAAGAATATTTAAAAATTCATATTAAATGTTGTTATTTGTGAGGTATTATTGGTTAATGTGTTATAGATTCTTTCCATGTGTGTAAATTTCAATTTCAATTTTCATTTCATTAAGTAAATATAACTTATAGTGATTTAATTTACTAATTAAATAATTAGGTATCTAAAAACTCTTTTAAAAAAATGAAATAACTTTTATTTATGGTTTTATAGATCTAGAATACATTTGAATGATTGTGTAATACTTAAGTAACCCTACCGTAGTTATATATATATATATATAAGATTGAAAAACATAGAGATTATGTGTTGGTTTCCTATATTCCTTGAATATTTACATAACTTATATAATTCTGAATTATTATTCATTATAATGTCATTCATGATGATATTTTTATATTTTACTTGACTTTGGAAGTTAAGTGTATTAATCCCACACAATTTCTCAATATAGTTTTTATTATCTTTATTGGGTGAAGTTAGTAAAAATTTACATTATTTTTTGAATTAATATGTTTTGTTTTATTTTATTAATTCTTAAATATAAATTTTTTGATGTTATATATGTTTTTGTATTTAATATATGAAAATAATACAGGTCATGGAAGGTGTTTAATATGATTCACTAGTCAATAAATAAGCCAAATAAAATTAATAGTGTTCTAGTGAAGGTAGATAATTTTTATATTAGTTATTATTTATATTTTCTTACATATAGATACAATATTTATTATATTAAATGTGTTGTTCCATAACCACAATTTCATCATCAATGATAAAATTTGAAAAGCGGTTATCATATTTTAAGATTCATTTGTTATAATATCATGAATAGAATGACCATAGGTTTTCACAAGGTTGGTATAATTAAAACTATTATATTTTAAACCAATATGTTCTATTGTTAATTGCATAAAAATTATTTTTTTTATAGATTTAAATGATGTTTCATCATATTCATAATATGAATTAATCCTCCTTTGAAGATTATTTATAGAATATTCTATAGTCTTGATTGATTATATCTAAATGTTTCTTATATGTGTATTTTATTGGTAAATTATATTATAGTAATACTTAAATTGAATTTTTATCAATTGTTTTTTGCATGTACTATTGGATTTAAAGATTATAGGATATGTGGCATTTTATTTTAATATGTATATTTTTTAAAAAATTAATCAGGTTTCAATGATAATCATTATAAAAAACAACATTAAAAGTGACTTTTGAAGTTTTTTATTTAAAAAAAATTGATGTTGAAATTGACTTTCAATATTAGTTTCTATAAAAATTGAGATCAGGAATTTCTATATATATATATTTAGTCAATATTTCGATGTTAATTTTTTTTATAATAATTGATATTGAAATCCTTTTTCCATATTGGTTTCTAATAATTTATTTTAAAATTATTATTTTAACATTGGATGTATTTACATTACTTTTTAATCGATGTTAAAAATGTAAAATACTTGTAATTAAATGGGTTACTTTATAGTATTGTAAATTGTAATGTCCTGACCAGGAAGCCACTATACTGGTGCCCCGAGCCGGTTCTCCACAAGGCCTCAAGTATGCCTCCCCGTATGCCAGATGCTGCAAACTAGCAGCGAGGGCCTAGGGTGTCATGGTGGGGAGACTATGCCCTCATACCAGATTAAGTAAACAACTGAAATAACAATGTATCATACACAATAGAAAGTAAATAGAGTGCGGAAGCAATAATCAACTGAAATAGAACAAGTTGTAATAGTAAAATGTTGTAAAAGCCTGAATATCTATGCAATACAATACAACACTGGTCACCCACCGGGCTGACCATAAATATACGAGTACAAAGAATCTGAAAGTAAAGTACAGTCCTCTACTACTAACTCCAAGCCAAGACAACGTACCCGATCTCCAAACACTGTCTAACTGCAGCTTCCCGATCAGTAGAACCACTCTAGCAGCTCTGCTCGATCATGAAACACTGGGCCTCAGGCCTGTCCACCATGCAACTCGTGCTCAACCCGAAATGCAGACATAAGGTCAACACGTACACCGAGGTGCATGTGCATGGGTGAGAAATAATCTCAGTAGGGCACCCCAATAAGCAACCTATAACTGTGTTGCTAAAAGGGTATGCAATAACAATGTGCTCAACATAGCTGGAACACAACAAAGGGGAAGTAAACCCAACGTCGAACCACATTCGAACTCTAGGTATGAAATCCCTGTCAATTGGGAAAGTGCCACCATGGATGTCCATATCTATATACATACACATGTATATTCCCATACCTATATACATATACATAAATATGATTATTCATGATTAAGTGATTGAAATAACAAGAACAACAATAGAAGTCGATCCTTGGGACCATAATCATGATCTCCTTGACATCTTGTGCAAGGGAATTGAGCTGGACGTCGTGCCACTCAAGCCATGTATCATTAAGTCGATCTCTGGGTCGATAATCCCATCAACATATACCTTCTTCAGCCAATGTTGGAAATATATCTTTGAATAAGTTAACCAAAAACAAGTAACCAGTTCAATATAATTCAATTCCGAGTTTCTCCGAGACTCGGCCTTGATCGACCATCTTTTATACCAAAGCCACCGCATAAACCACAATAGGCTATCAACAAGTCAAAGATAATAACAATGCCAAGCCTGTGATGTAGCTTGGCAGGTTCAACAAAATAAATCACCACAGTGAATATACAAAGTAACCACTCTCCTCAGACATGTGAATCCTTTCCCTCAGGCGAACAGAAACAAAACCCTCAGGTGACTTCCCTCAGGCATAATGAATAATTCCCTCAGGTGTAAGTGATATTTTCCTCAGGCACAGAAGCTATTGCGCTCAGGCATGAGAAACGTTTCCCACAGGTTAAAGAACACTGCCCTCGGGCTAAACAAACACTGCCCTCAGGCATGAGAAACGTTGCCCTCAGGCTAAACAAACACTGCTCTTAGGCTAAAAAAATACATCCCTCATGCATTCCATAGGAAATCAAGTAACCGGGCCAAGCCCAACATACAAACAAGCATTTATATATGTTTCCTCTCAAGAAAACTCAAAACATACTATCCTCATGGCATACCCATGGGTATCCTAGACAAACAGATAAACAAGTGAAACACACCCACATGGTGGCCCTGGATCCAAGAAATGATCCAAAACAACATTTTATATATATATATATATATATATCATTAGATTATCTATATAATTCTAGATATCTTATCAACTAAGTCATCAGCCACACGACACCTCGAACATGGGCTTGTGGCACAACGATACACAAATTCAACTCAATAGTTGGAAATAAACACCGAACCACCTACTACTCAGGCACACATTGCAAAGTAGGCATCCTAACAAACAAAGAGATGCCTCACGTCAGTCTCAACAACCACCGACCAGGAATCACCTCTAGTAACCACTACAGCATCAATAACCCAGGTTAGATATAAACAAACAAGCTCGGGTGGCCCGAATACCCAACCCAATAATACATCTGAGGCCCAAAGGGATCATCAGTTTGGCATAGGTTCCAGGTGACACTCGATCACCAACTCTACCCAAACCCGACATAACAACTCTGGGTCGGTCAAACAACGTGTACCCCCTGGGTCCCTCAAGTAAAACACTGAGGAGGCATCATACTCAGGATCCTCCAGGTGAACATGAGAGAAAGAATCCTACACGAGATCCTTAGCGAAGGATAAGGGATGAATCATACACAAAATCATCAAATGAAGTACAACATAGGCATTACATAACATGGGTCCTATCAAAGGAAGAACCAGAGAGAGATCCTACCAGGGACTTCGTAGGTCAGTACACAAGTAAAGGCATCCCTTTGGGGACCCTTAGAAGTGCCCGGTTTCACGACCTCACAGGACATAAGGGAAAATATCACAAGGGAAACATCCTCTATAGAAAAGGTTACGATAGATAGATCACAACTCATCTCATATTAAAGGTCTTGACTGAGTTGGTCCGAACACCCAACCTAACAAGCTTGCCAAGTCTCACCCTCAGGTGACGACTGGGCTCGATAAATGGAGGAAGAATCCCCTCCATTTAGATAAAAACCCCCAAAACCTCATTTATATGACCTCAAATGTCAAAAGAACTCCACCATTATGATCTGCGTAGAACAATGCTTGGAATCAACTACTCACATGCCCAATTTTGACTTCCAAAGCATTAGATATCCCAAAATTACCGAACTGAAGCAATATATGGCCAAAGTACATGGCCAGAGCGCATTGGGTCAGCCTGTGTAATAGTACATGGCATGTACTTTACCGTACACGACATGTACTATTCACAAAAAGTTACACCATGCACGTTCTCACTAAAACACATGCCCAAGTACCACTACACATCATGTACTTTACTGTACACAACGTGTACTTCAAAAAACCACTATTCCGTGTTCTATTTCACACGACCAGCCACACGACCACCGAATACACGGCGTGTACTCAAATTACACGACATATACTTAATAAAACATCATATTACCCAAACGGGAAGAACACATGGCATGTTCCCTTGGAACACATGCCATGTATACTGGGTTTTCCCGATGGGATATCCCTAAAAACGCCCGATTCGCCCGTTTTCGCCCCTGAAATAACAGATCGAGCCCCATGGGCTTACAAGAAAGAAATATAAGTATTTAAGAACTTAAAAAAACATTTTTAAAGGGGATATATGGTGAAAAAGAAAACATCCCTACCTTTGGGTGGAAACTATCAAAGCCTCGGTTGATTTCATAGTCCACGGATGTCGCACGCTGACTCAGCGCGTCGAGGGCTTCGAATCGGTACCCCTATTGCCTCCCAACTCCCCCTATTTCTCAATATCCCAATCACCTCATGGGACATAGACAAGGATTAGAACACATGGAGCATGAAAAAGGAGTAGGAGGATTGAAAAGAGAGAAAAGAAAAGTAAAGAATAAAAGAAAATGAAGAAAAAGTGGCACGGGCTGGCCCCGACGCCCGACATGTGTTTCTGCCTTCTCTAGGATAAACTCCTCATTACGAACTTAACGGTGTAGGTAGAATCTCAATCTGAGACTCCAATTAAAAGTTATTGACAAATTAACCTGCACTAATAATTTAATATTTAATTTAAGAATATTAAATTTTAAATATTCCGCTAAAATTTGAACAGCTCATATTTTCACCAAACTCCTATCCTAGGGTAAAAACAATATTCTAGGACCAACGGAGTAGTCAGAAAAATTATCCGAGATCATATGGTAGGGGAAAATTACCATTTTACCCCTTACGAACGTCCAACAGCAAAAATTCAAATTTGTACTCAAAACTAAAATCCAGATAAACATGGGTTCTTACAAACTCCCGAATATAAACCTTCTCATCCCTAAGAAGCCCAGTGAAGGACCAGCTTCCATGCTCCCAAACCAAGAATCTGCACAACCAAGCTATCTAGACTGTCCAACGACCATCCTTAAAGTGTTAACAACTACCTTCTTCTCAGAAGGCACTCAACTATACCCGATCTGGTACTCCACACCATATAAATACCCTTATCATCATCTTAAAAGATAACCCCAATCTCAGAAGCTCAAGAAAAACACCAAAGATTAACCAGAATGAGGATAACCACCCTCAAACGGCCATTGGTGCACTCCCCACCATATGGATTTCCTTAAACCGCTCTAAGAGCACAACTAGAATAGGTTCCACCCTCAACAGGGATGAAAATTAATAATGAAAAAGGAGCTCAATGTAGCGTCAAAGCTCTCTCAACATACTCAAGATAAATCAAGATAGAACATGATCATCTCAAATAGAAGTACACTAAGATTTCACCAAAAGCAAGTCTAGCTCCCTCCAAGCCACACTAACATCCTGAAAAACCCCAACCAGGAGCAAGAACGGGTCAAACATTCTCACACAGGCTCCCTTTGAATTGAACAGACATCGAACCACTAGGGTTTGAGTCAAAACCAACGGTCTCTAGGTCTTCCACATAGCCCCATAGAAAAAGCATCACAGCTGGGTCACAAGGTCTAACCACCTAGCCGAAAAGATACAAAACCTTTCACAAGAAGGTAATGATCACAATTAACAAAGAAGTCAAAACCAAAACACAACCTACAAGGGACCTGATCCTCTCTGAGCACCCATAGAAGGAACTACTCCCTGGAGTTCACAACCCAAGAAGAAGAGAAACTGAACTAACACTCATCGGGTATTTTTATACAGAAACACCCCAATTAGGTCCAGTTCATAAGAAAATCCTTGGTACCTATCAACATCGTTCTCAACGATCCGAATAGATAACCACAGACCTGAGAAACAACACCCAAAAGGGGTTAAATAGAAAGTCATCACATGCCATGTCGACTAACTGGGGTCACTGCACCACCTATGCATAAAGACGGAGTCATCATCCTCAGCAAAAGGCCTCAATGTAGATCCTCATAACCTACCACCAGAGTAAAAAGTATGCATAAGCAGACCCAAAGGTCCTAGTTTTCAGTAAAAACACACACTAGTAGGCCTATATGCTGTGAATCCAACGTGCCTAGTATTATGCATGGGACACCTCTTTCCTTTGTTGTCCAAGAGTCAAAATACATCTCTAGAATCTTACCAATGGCCAAGAGACAGAGATCAATAGTGAATCAAAACACCACACAACATGTGCGTTGATTAAGGCGAAAATAATATACAACTGTAGCATCGAAAAATCAGAACAGCAATCCCAAACCCTAGCAACTAGGACTTCTTACCGGAACAAGTGTTCTCGACGCACTAGCCTAATATCCATCACAGGTTATGACACATTCCTAATAATCTTGTTTACCATATCCCAAATAGTAAAGACCAGGAAAGAAAACTCCTATGATACCACTTTGTAACGTCCTGACCTGGAAGGCACTAAACCGGTGCCCCGAGCTGGTTCTCTACAAGGCCTCAAACGCGCCTCCCTGTATGCCAGAGGCTGCCGACTAGAAACGATGGCCTCGAGTGTGATAGTGGGGAGACTACTCCCTTATACCAGAGTAAGAAAACAGCAGAAATAACTAAGTATCATACACAATGGAAAGTAAACAGAGTGCGGAAGCAATAAACAACTGAAACAGAACAAGGGTAATAGTAAAATTTTGTAAAAGACCGAATAGCTTTGCAATACAATAAAACACTAGTCACCCATCAGGCCAACCATATAGATACAAGTACAAAGAAATTGAAAGTAATGTACATGGATCTGCTACTAACTCCGAGCCAAAACCACGTACCCGATCTCCAAACACTATCGAACTGTAGTAGCCCGATCAGTAGAACCACTCGACCAACTCCACTCGATCATGAAACACCGGGCCTCAACCCTATCCACCATGGAACTCAGGCTCAACCTGAAAAGTAGACATAAGGTCTACACGTACACCAAGGTTCATGTGCAGGGGTGAGAAATAATCTCAGTAGGCCACCCCGACAAGCAACCTATAACTGTGCTGCTAAAAGTGTATGCAATAAAAATGTGGTCAGCATAGCTGGAACACAACAAAGGGGAAGTAAACCCAACGTGCAACCACATTCGAACTCAGGGTATGAAATCCCTGTCAACTGGGAAAGTGCCACCATAGATTTCCATATCGATATATGTACACATGTATAGTCCCATGCCTATACGTATATACATAAATATGAATATTCATGATTAAGTGATTCAAATAACAAGGATAACATTAGAAGTTGACCCTTGGGACCATAATATCGATCACTTGGACATCCTGTACAAGGGAATTGAGCTGGACGTCGTTCCACTCAATCCGAGTATCATTATGTCGATCTATGGGTCCATAATCCCATTGACATGTACCTACTTCAGACAATGCTGGAAATATATCTCCAAACAAGTTAACCAAAAACAAACAACCAGTTCAATATAATTCAATTATGAGTTTCTCTGAGACTCGGCCTCGACCGACCATCTCCTATACCAAATCCACAGTAGAAACCACAATAGGCTATCAATAAGTCAAAGATAATAATAATGTCAAGACTGTGATGTAGCATGGAAGGTTCCACAGAACACAACACCATAGTTAATATACAAAGTAACCATTGTCCTCAAACATGTGAATCCTTGCCATCAGGCGAACAGAAACAAAACCCTCAGGTGACTGCCCTTAGGCATAATGAATAATTCAATCAAGCATAAGAGATATTTCCCTTAGGCACAGAATATACTACCCTCAGGCATGAGAAACGTTTCCCTTAGGCTAACAACACTACCCTCAGGCTAAACAATCACTGCCCTCAGGCATGAAAAATGTTGCCCTCAGGCTAAACAAGCACTGCCATCAGGATAAATAAAATACTACCCTCAGGCATTCCATAGGAAATCAAGTAATCGGGCCAAGACCAACATACAAACAAGCATTTATATATGTTTCCTCTCAAGAAAACTCAAAACATTCTATCCTCACGGCATACCAACGGGTACCGTGGACAAACGGATAAATAAGGGAAACACACCCATGGGGTGGCCCTGGATCCAAGAAACGATCCTAAGCAACAGTTTATATGTATCATTAGATTATCTATGCAATTATAGATATCTTACAGGCTAAGGCATCAGCCACACGACACCTTGAACATGGTATCGTGGAACAACGGTACACAAATTCAACTCAATAGTTGGAAATAAACACCAGACCACCTACTACTCAGGCACACAAGGCAAAGTAGGCATCCCAACAAACAGGAATATGCCTCGCGTCAGGCTCAACACCCACCAACCAAGAAGCACATCTGTTAACCACTACAGCATCAAGTACCCATGTTAGATATAAACAAACAAGTGTGGGTGGCCCGAACACCCAACCGAACAATACATCTGAAGCCCAAAGGGATCACCAGTTTGGCACGAGTTCAAGGTGACACCCGATCACCATCTCTACCCAAACCCGACATAACAACTCAGGGTTGGTCAAAAAATGTTTACCCATGGGTCCCTCAAGTCAAATACTAAGGAGGCATCATACTTAGGATCCTCCAGGTAAACACGAGCGAAGGCATCCAACACAGAATACTTAGTGAAGGATAAGGGATGAATCATACACGGAATCCTTAAATGAAGGACAACATAGGAATTCCCTAACATGGGTCCTATAAAAGTAAGAACCAGAGAGAGATCCTACCAGGGAATCCCTAGGTCAGCACACTAGTAAAGGAATACCTCAGGGGATCCTTAGAAGTGCCTGGTCTCACGGCCTCACAGGCCAGAAGGGAACATCTCACAAGGGAAACATCCCCTATAAAAAATTTTATGGGTGGTAGATCATAGGTCATCTCATATTAATGTTCTCAACTAAGTTGGTTCGAACACACAACCTAAGAACCTCGCCAAGTCTCACCCTCAGATGACGACTGGGATCGATAAATGGAGGAAGAATCCCCTCCATTTAGATAAAACAACCCCCCCCCCCAAAACCCATTTATATGATCTATAAATGTCAAAAGGACTCTAAAATTGTGATTTATGTAGAAAAATGCCCAGAATCAACTACTCACATGCCCAATTTTGACTTCTAGAGCATAAGATATCCCAAAATTACCAAACTAAAGCAGTTCATGGCCAGAGCACATTTGGTCTGCCTGTGTCATAGTACACGATATGTAAATAACTGCACACAGCTTGTACTATTCACAAAAAGTTACACTATGTGTGTTTTCACTAAAACACATGCCCAAGTACCACTACACGACGCGAAATTTACTGTACACGGCGTGTACCTCAAAAAAACCACTATTCCGTGTTCTATTTCACACGACCAGCAACACAGCCACCGACTACACGTTGTGTACTAAAAGTACACGGCGTGTACTTAAGAAAACAATGCCTTCCCCAAACGAAAATAACACATGGCGTGTTCCCCTGGAACACATGCTGTGTGTACTAGTTTTTCCGTCGGGAAATCCCTAAAAACGCCCGATTCGCCCGTTTTCGCCCCCGAAACAACAGATCGAGCCCCATGGGAATAAAAGCAAGAAATATAAGGCTTTAAAAACATAAAAAACTTGTTTAAAGGGGATCTATGGTGAAAAAAACTTCCCTACCTTTGGGCGGAAACTGCCAAAGCCTCGGTTGATTTCGCAGTTCACGGATGTCGTACGCCGACTCAGCGCGTCGAGGGCTTCGAATCTGTACCCTTCTTACCTCCCAAATCTCCCTCTTTCTCAATCTCCCAATCCCCCCATGGGACATAGACAATGAGGATCACACATGGAGTGTGCTCAAGGAGGAGGAGGAAGGAATAGAGAGAAATGAAAAGAAGAAAAGAAAAGGAAGAAAAAGGAGCCTGGCCTGGCCCCGGCGCCCGACATGAGTTTATGCCTTCTCTAGGCTAAACTCCCCAATATGGACTCAACAGTGAAAAAAGAATCTCAATACGACACTCCTTTTAAAATTTATTGACAATCAAACCTGCACTAATAATTTAATATTTAATTTAATAATATTAAATATTAAATATTCCGCTTAAATTCAAAACATCTCAGATTTCCAACAAACTCGTATCCTAGGTTAAATACCATATTCCCGGACCCATGGAGTTGTCCAAAAAATTATCTGAGATCATATGGTAGGGTAAAATGACCATTTTACCCCTCACGAGCGTCCAACAAAAAAAATTCAAATTTTTGCGCAAAACTACAGTCCGGATAAACATGGGTTCTTACATAAATCCTATCTATAATGGATAAAGGTGGGAGAATAACCACTTATTGAGTCTAATATTGTATATGAGACACTAATTTGGGATTAATTGATCAAGAAATTATTGGAAAAAACTTATAGAAGGAAGTAATTTATACAAATTGAAGAGGTTGACCATTATATTGTGGCATGGGTAAATGGGTATTTCTATGACTATAAATTTAATTAAGAAATATATATTGAGGATGAAAGGGAATCTAAAACCATACACCACTATAAAATTTTCTTTTTACAGTACTAAAAATGATATTTGTCCACACTTAAAAGCACTAACAATCTAAGAGATATTAAAACCCCAAGACATTATTAGGGATTTCAAAAAGCACTGATAAAGGATGCCTGTTTCAGAACTTTTTGGAAGTGCTGATAAAGTGTATCTTTATCAATGCTATATCAAGTGATGATAAAAGGTACATTTATCAGTGCTATATAAATAGTTGATAAAGAGACCTATTATCTATGCTAGATGATGTACTGATAAAGAGACCCTTTGTCAGTGATAGATGAAGCATTGATAAAGGTACTTTTTATCAGTGATAGATGAAGTGTTAATAAAGGGACCCTTTACCATCACTTCATCTAGAACTAATAAAGGTCATTTCAGTTACGACATAGATTCATCCCTACAATATCCTTGCATCATCTTACCAAAATCAAACCCAATTGTATTACTAAAAAAGGAATAAAAATATATAGTAAACCAAATTGGAATACAAATAAAACATTGCACTATCATTTGAATTCAAAATTTATATACAATAAATTTACATTAATGTCATATTTACAATTAAAAAAAATTAAAACCCATATAAAAAATCAAGACTAGCACACTTCTAATGATTAACTCTATATAAAAGTTTATCCCTACAATTAAACCAATGTTTATTTTAATAAAAATAAATAAAAAAATAAGAAAAATTATAATTTTAATGATTTATAATCCACATATGATAAATTATATTGTTAATTATGGTATATATTAAAGTTATTATTATTTAATCATGTGCTAGATTGATGTGAAGTTAATTCAAACATGTAAAGAATATATTATGTATTGTTTTTCTAAAGTTCAAAAATAATCTGAGATCATTTTCTTAATTTTGGCTATGTGAGGTGTGTTTTAAAGTAAAATGAAACTTATATTAAAAACATGCATTTTGAGTCATACCGACCACATCATGTGTTAGGTTAATGTTCAGTAGATTCTTACACATCACAAAAAAATTATAGATCATTTTCCTAAATTTTGAAAGTAATAAAATCTTGTTTTCATGGATTTGGATATGTGATACACATTTTAAAATAAAATGACACATTTATATTGAAAACATGCGCTTCGAGTCATACTGAACACACCGTATATCATACTATTGTGCGATCGATTCTTGATTGTTAGAAATATATTATAGATATTTTTCCTACAGTTTGAAAAAAATTGGAGCTCCTTTTCTTGGTTTTGTCCATGTGAGTCTCGTTTTAAACTAAAATGACACTTATATTGAAAACACATACTTCAAGTCATACCAACCACATCATGTGTTGAATTGATAAGAGGTCAATTTCTATAGGTAAAAAATATATTTTGGATCATTTTAATAAATATTAAAAACAATACAAGATCATTTTCCTAGTATTGGAGATGTGATATTCATTTTAAACTAAAAAGACACTTTTATATTGAAAACATGCACTTTGAGACATAACGACCACATCATTTTTCATATTGATATGCAGTTGATTCATACATGTTATAAATATATTATGTATCGTTTTCCAAGACTTTGAAAACAACTAAGGTTTTTTCTCAATTTTAGCTATGTGAGGCATATTTTAAACAAAAATGACACGTGTATTGAAAACACACACTTCAAGTCAAACCGACCACATCATGTGTTGAATTGATGTATGGTTAAAACCTACACATCATAAATTTATTAGAGATAATTTTACAAAAGATTTAAAACAATCCAATATTTTTTTATCAGTTTTGGCTATGTGATGTTTGTTTTAAACTAAAATGACACTTCTAAATTGAAAACACAAACTTCGAGTCAATACTGACAACATCGTGTGTCAGATTTATCTGCGGTCAATTCCTACACATCAAAAATTTAATATGGATCAATTTAATAAAATTATAAAATAATATAATCACTTTTTATAGGTTTTGGATATGTGATGCACATTTTAAACTAAAATAGAGATTTTATATTAAAAACATGCATATTGAGTCATATCGACCACCTCATGTGTTGGATTGATGTGAAGTTTATTCCTATACATCCAAAATATGTTACAGATCATTTTCCTAATTATTGAAAACAATCAAATATCATTTTCTTGGTTTTGGCTATGGGATATGCATTTTAAAATAAAATGACACTTCTATATTGAAAAAACGCATTTTGAGTCATACCGACCACATCTTGTGTCAGATTAACATGTGATCTATTCCTACAGGTTGAAAATATATTATGTATCCTTTTCCTAAAATTTAAAAATAATATGAGCTCGTTTTTTGGGTTTTGGCTATGTGATACATGTTTTAAAATAAAATGGAACTTTTGTATTGAAAACACGCACTTCGGGTCATAACGACCACATCTTGTGTCAGATTGATGTTAGGTCAATTCCTACACATCGTAAATATATTATTGGTCATTTTTCTAGAATTGTAAAATAATAAGATCTCATTTTATTGGTTTTATCTATGTGATACACGTTTTAAACTAAAATGACGCTTTTATATTGACAATACACACTTTGAGTCATATAGACCACATTGTGTTTTGGGTTGATGTGTGGTCAATTTACAAACATTAGAAATATATTATGGATAATTTTAAGTAATTATGAAAACAATCCAATATTTTTTTCTCAGTTTTGACTATGTGATACACATTTTAAGCTAAAATGATAATTTTATATTGAAAACATTTACTTCAGGTCATACTAACCACATCGTGTCACAGATTGATATGTGGTCAATTCTTATAAGTGAAAAATAAATCATGGATAATTTTAATAATGTTTTAAAACAATATAATCTTATTTTTTATTATTTTATGTGTGTTTTAAACTAAAATGATACTTTTGTATTGAAAACACACACTTTGAGTCATACCAATCACATCATGTGTCATATTAATATGTGTTCTGTAAAGACCTGAAAATTACATGTAATGTTATTTTATTTTTTTGGGATTAGTACAAGTCTGAAAAAATTAACGACGCATGACTGGGAGGCCTGATGTGCCTGGAATGAATTTTTAAACTTTTATTAAGGTACGTTCAGTAAATCCATGGGTGGAATTTTCTATATTTTGAACCAATACTTGGATTAAAAATATGAGGACATTGTTGAATATGTAGTGCTAGGATTCGATTAAGAGAAGATTCACTTCAACTGTAGTAGGTCAGAAGAAAAAGTTATATTTTTAGACTTTTCAAAAAAATAATAAAATAAATTAACAAGTTATTTTATTTCTTTTTCTCCAGCGGATGAGTGGTGATGGTGGGGACCGGTGAATTTTCAAGCCAATTAATGACTTGAATCTCCTTTATTTGTAACCACACCGTTGGAGAATTAAGAGTTTTATTCATTAAATGAACTGCATTAATTACTCAGTGCATTACTCTCCTTTTCCCCTCTATTTAAGTGAGGCTCAGGGTGGATTTTTGACATAGCTTCACCAGGAAAGGAACCTCTGGCGAAGTGACGTGACACCTTCCACCGAAAGAGACAAAAGCTCGCGCGACATCGAACTAAGAGCGATGAATGCCGGTGGCTTCATCAAATCACAGACTCTTCTTCTGCCAATGACCATGATACCTCTGACAGTTCTCGAGGTAAGGGGTTGTTATTTAATTCAAGAAATTCCCTCCATTCATTTCCTCATTCTTGAATTTGCGGGTGGATGTTGTGGGGGATTTGATTGGGGTTTGTTTATTAAAGATGAATTGAATAATATCATACTTGTTATAATGCTAACACGTTGGGAACGATCCAAATGAACAAGGCCCAGACCCTATGATGCTTCATTCTTGTTGCGTTCTTTGGGGGATAATTCTACAAATCATCAAAATCTGGAATCTTGGAGCCTCATAGTGACATCGAAATCCTGGGGAGCCCGTAGACATGAGCATAAGTGAAAACTGAGCTCTAGAGCATCGTCAGAGCCCCGTAGAAGAAGCATCGGTGCGACACTGGTGCGGCAGAACTGACGACTGGTGCTAGCAGATGAGAGTGGAGGCTCGAAACCGCGGGACATGGTGGAAGACTGGTGTCGCTCGACGCCACGGTGGTTGGACGGTTGGTCGACCGTAGAGGTGGAAGCGGCTCACCGTTGCGCGCCACGCTGAAGGAAGTCACGACTTCAAATTCATGGCATGCTGGTAATTGGGCCATGCAGGTGACAAGTTGGCACCACTTGGCACCACCCTTAAATAAAGGAGCCGAACGACTCCATTGAGCCGTTCAGAAGCAGCAGATTGAACGACTGCGCGTGGGTCACGCCAACTGGCGGGTTGAGCTGGCGTGGTCTATCCCAGATGGGGTGGGTCGAGACGGTCCGCAGCCCAGCGGGCCGAGCCTTCCATGGCCCAGCCCAACTGACCTAGCCCAGTCTTGTTCGAGCCAGGACGAGTCATACCCGGACCAGTTCGGGTCGACTCGAACCAGTTTGGGTCGAATTGGACCCTGACCCCTCTCAGGTCCTAATATGAAAAAGTGACCATATCTTGCGAACCAGAAGTCTGTTTGAAGAATCGCCTATGGCGCTGAGATCCTTAGAGAGAGAAGTTCCTTTTGAGATACTCTATGAGAGTTTCAGAGAAATTTTGAGTACAACCATATTGGATCAACTCTGAAAACAATCGGGCCCTCGTCACTAAAATGCTAATAACTTTTGAACCGGGCGTCCAGTTGATGCACCGTATGTTGCATTGATACCCTTTTTATGGAATTGATCATCGGGTTACTTCTTAATTTGACTTTGTGCTGGTTGAAATACAACTGATGGCTTTAGGAGCGGTTCTCCCAGAATCAAGAGTACTATGAGCAGGAATCCAATGGAAGGTAGTGGGGAAAAGGTTGGAGACAGATCATACGAATGTTAGTACCGAGAGATCCTGTGTGGGTCAGCACCTAGTGATCATGTGTGGATAATCACCCAGGGATCCTATGTGGATCAGCACCGAGTGATCCTATATGGATCAGAAGCACACGACCTGACGAGGACCAGACTTAGAGCCGACTGTCATGGATCAGTGACATACTGATCCTGTATGTGTTCGATCTTATGTGGGTCAACGCTCAGTGATCCTGCATGGGTCAGTGCATACTAATCCTATGTTGGTCGGATCCTGTGTGGGTCTTGTGGGGGTTAATACGTATCGACTTTAGGTGGGTCGGATCTTGTGTGGGTCTTCCAGGGGTTAGTACCTATCGATCATGTGTGGGTCAGACTCCGTATGGTCAGAAGAAGTGCCTCTCGATAGAATAAGATGATCCAGCTTCTTGACTAATCATATGTACATTTGTACTTTACCTATACCAGGTTTGACCTGGGTATATTTCTTTCCTCCTTGTGATTGAGATCATTCCTTTTGGTTTTCCTTTGTGGAATTCTGTGAGACCTTCAGGGTTCTTAGGTTCCCTACTAGGTATTGTTATACTCACCCCTCACTGGCTTCACCCGCACCATATTGTGTCTTATGGAGAGGACGAGTAGCTTGACTGAGACATGAGGGATCCAGGACCTGGTGGTACATGTAGGAGATTGGCCGACATGGAGAGTTGTGGAGATGAGTTGTACCTACCCTTTAGGTTGGATCCTAAGTGGACAATTCCAGGATCTATTTTTTATTTTTCAGTAGTAGTTTTACCTTTTAGTTGGGATTTTATTCTGAACCCTATACCTTCATTACACACCTTTACTACTATAGTTTTACTTCGTGGTTGCATATTATTGTGTTCTTAGATTGTGTTTTTTTCCAGGTTTAATGGAAATGTCTTCCTGTTTTAGGGATACGTCTTTCTAGTGCTAGTCACCAACCCCTGGACTATAGAAGGTGGGCTTGGTGTAGTCACAGCATGGGCCCCGAGGGATGGGTCATGTCATGGTTAATTCATATAGTTGAAAAATTAATTATGGATCATTTTCCTAAATTTTGAAAATAATTCAAGCTCATTTTATTGGTTTTGGCTATTTAATGTATGTTTTAAACTAAAATGGATTTTTTTTAATTAAAAATACACACTTCAGGTCATATCAACTACATCGTGTGTCAAATTGATGTGTAGTAAATTCCTAAATGTGGAAAATGAATTATGGAACATTTTATTAATGTTTGAAAACAATATGAGCTCGTTTTCTTTGTTTTGGATCATTGATGTGTGTTTTAAATTAAAATGGAACTTTTGTATTGAAAACTCACTCTTCTGGTCATATCAAACACATTGTATGTCATATTGATGTGTGGCCAATTCCAACATTTGAAAAATAAATTATGAATAATTTTACTAGAGTTTGAAAATGATCTGAGCTATTTTTCTCATTTTTTTCTATTTGACATGCATTTTAAACTAAAATGACACCTTTCTATTAAAAACATGAAATTTGGGTCATATCTACCACATCTTGTATCATATTTATGTTTGGTCAATTCCTACAAGTGAAAAAATAATTATAATTCATTTTTATAAAGTTTGAAAATGATCCATGCTCATTTACTCGGTTTTGACTAATTGATGTTTATTTTAAACTAAAATGTCACTTTTGTATTTAAAACACACACTTTGTGTCATACCAATCATATTGAGTGTTATATAGACGTGTGGAAAATTTATACACCTGAAAAATGAATTATGGATCATTTTATTAAAATTTTAAAATAATATGAGCTTGTTTTCTTAGTTTTGGCTATCTGATGCACGTTTTAAACAAAAATGACACTTTTAAATTGAAAACATGTACTTTGGGTCATACCAACAACATTTTGTGTTCCATCGGCATGCGATCAATTTTTACATGTGAAAAATGAATTATATTTTTTTAATAAATTTGAGAATAATCTGAGCTCATTTACTTGGTTTTGAGCATGGGATGTTTCTTTTGAACTAATGTGTAAAATAAACAAAATAAGCATCAGATAAAGTTGATAATGGAATTAACTATAAAGGTAGATAGAATTATGAGAAAATTAACTAAATAATTAGTATAAAGTTACTTATTCATGATTTCAGTATACATTATGACATCATCTATTCTTCTCATTCATTTTTAAACAAACTTATTTCCTCCATTGTAATTCTCCATGAAAAACAGATAAAAAATAATATATAATCATTTTAATACTAATGATTCCCACCCTAAATATTTTTATAAGGCCATAGATCATACTAGATCACAAACATAGTAGTTAATCACCTAAATATTATGTTGGAAAAAATTCTGACACCATGTGCATTTCCCAGCCATCTCTAAACAAATTTATTTCTTCTTTTGAGTATGTAGATTGTTGGAAATCTTGGTAGTACTGAGAAAATATAAAAAATTAAATGACTAATAAAAAATGACCAAAATAAGTAAATTGTTTTGAAATATGTTTTGATAGTTAAATATTTCAATATATACATTAATTTGTTTCCATTTGAAGAAATCTTTTGGCTTCTTATATTCAGTCACCAACTCCATACCATGATTTAGCCTATATTTAGGGATCTCTCGATCATAATACAATTATTTTTAAAACATATAATAAAACATATAATAAGAGGTTTATCTATAAAATATTGATTGTATTTAATTAAAAATTCACAATACATGTCATGTGTGATTGGTTTGATGGATATCCATGCATTGGACCCAAAAAATAAATTTTTGGGCATCCATATTGATTGTGATCAGTATTCAGTGATTCGTAAAGAAACAAATAAGTAATGAAAAAAATTTATTTTATATGATTGTATGGTAGAGTTTAACACATGTATTGTAGGCATCAAAAATATTCTATCATCTATTATCTTATTCGCGAGAACCTCATTTAGTGTTTCTTTTTTCTTATCAATTTATTTCAACTCCAATGTAATTTCATCTGTAGAAATAATATAAAGATTAATGAATCCAAATCATTATTTACAAGGTTTTCCCTTTATATAGTAGTAATATAAACTCTAGTAGAAAATATTTATAGTTATTAACTTTAATGAAAATGTTAGATTGTTTTTTTGAAAGACATATTGTGAAAATATACCTTATGTATGTATTCATAGCTGAGACTCCTAGCTATTCAAAATGGATAATCTTATTTAGACTCTCAAGAACAACCACATATGTAATGATGATTCCAAATATTTTTTATTTATATGGATTGTAGGAAATATATAAATCTTTGAATGTGTTGTATTCATGAAGTTTTAATGATAAAATATGTTGCATTGAAACTGGTAGGGAGAAAGTACTCCTGGAATGTCCTTTTGTTTTCTTGTTCTATTCATTAGATTATCTTGATTCGACCTTCTGTTTCCCCATAATTTTATACATATGTAATATCATACCTCACTTCATAATTTTTTTCATCAACTTTTGTAGGTTTTGCATTTGAAAAAACTTGTTAAAGACATACCTTGTGTATCTTTATAACATTAGATAGCCATGCTATGAAAGTTACAATAGGATCATTGACTATTTTAATATTCAAATCGTCAAGTAGAATGGACAAATTAGTGCTCATATCTTGAGCTACCTCAATCCCCACTCTCATATGATATTTTAATAGTTCTTTATTGTTTAGCATATATGTCAAGATATTATACATTTTACCCCTCACCATAAGGTCGTGTATGGGTTTTGTTAGATATAGATCACATACAACTTTACGCTAAATAATTTTAGTAATATAAAGTTATCAAAAGTTATTTGAGTTACATTTAAGAGAAAGAGTAATGAAAAAATTTATTATCTTGGGTAAGGTATGCGGTTGAGGAGAATGACTGGACTCAAATCTAGAGGTTCATTTAGTTGTTCATGTGCTAATATTTAATCCACTGTTGGTTCGACTTGATCCTTTTGAATATATCGGTCAGCCAAACTAGACCAGACAATCATATCTTGTAAAGAACCAATATTCAACTGCAATCCTTTTATCATCTGATATGTATCTTCTTTCATTTTTTCTTCTCAAAATATCTTTGAGGATACACTTGAAAACATTCACCTGCAATGTTACCATATTGTTCCAATCACTTAAAATCTACTGAAATTAGTTTTTCAACTAGTATAGTTGCTATCAATTCTCATGTCAAAAATGTATATAAAAAATATTAACATAAATAGATATTTTTATGTAATAATGTTATAAAGCATAAAAATTTACTATTATCTCATACTTCAACATGTTTTCCATAATTCTTTTGTGTTTTCATCAACTAGTTTATGCTCTGTATTTACATGGGCCTCCTTCCATAACACATGATGTGGGATGGAAGTGGCTTCGGATTTTGATTCATCAATATTCATATAAATAAAGAAATATATTTTATTTTATATCACATAAATTTTTTATTATTTATTTAAAATACAAAAAAAAATTATTCTCTATTGAAGCATCCCCCATTTTTTCTTTGTGATAGAGGTACATTATTTTTTATGCACTTTGTTTATTTTCATCACTCCTTTGATGTTTCATAAATTAATTTTTTTGGATTAAATTAGATAAAATTTAAAATTTCAAATAATATATTAATGAATATAATGCACTTAAAATGATTTATCATCATGATGACTATTGAAATCAATCCATGTTTCCCGCTTTAAAATGAGTGTATAAGTAACTGGTGGGTGGGGATTTACTTTCCCTTCCTCATCCCTAAGATGAAACTTGGTAAGAAGGTTTTGGTAGCCTCTAGATAATTTTCCAGTAACCATTAAGACACACTTCTTATAGAAATTATCTAAAATAAACGAACTCTATGAAGAATAATGAAAATTAAATAAACTTTTCATTATATAATATTTTGATAGAATAGATAAATTATATTATAACATTACCTTTACATCTTCCCAAAGAGTTTCCTTCATTATAGGTTGGACATGGTGCAAACAATCTCTACAATTGGCATGTTTATCCTCATCAGGAGCCCAATATAACCAATGAACATTTACTTTTTGGGGACAATATGTTGACCGCATTGATTCCATCCAAACTCAAATTTTATACCCTTACTTATTTCCTTGATAATTTTAGATTACACTATGATTCTGAATCATTCTTTTTTTCTTCATCAAAATGGTGTTGATCCCCTAATAATTCTATAGTTTCAACATCAACCTTTTATTTTTCCATGATATTAGTAACATATTCATTTGAAGAATCCATTGCCTACATGATTCATTAAAAATTTAATTTATATTATGTGAATATAGTAGATAAAAAATAACATTTTATAGAAAATAATAGTATAATGAAAAGCACTTTAACCTTCTCGTTGAACACTATTTATTTTATTTAAAGGTTGAAGGGATTTTCATCCTCTATTGAGAATCCAAATCCCATATTTTTGTTCCCCTATAACATATAGGAAAGTTTCTCCATTGGGACAACCATGAAATTATTATGATCTCCCAATTAAAGGTTCATCCTCGATTGAATTTTCATCTGACCCTAAATTTGGTTTAGTCGCCATTAGAATAATTGACTAATTCATGTTTTCTAGATCCGAGATATAAAATACTTGTGCTACTTGTGATACCATTATGAACAGATCATCGTTTTCCCATTCCACAATGAAATTCAACTTCATGAAGCCCATTTCATCAACATTCAGTACACTTCTATTGTTAACCCATTTTTCAATGGAAAATCGGGACTCGAAAATTTTTATAATCCAACTCGTATATTTGTTTGATGATGCATAAATATGATATATTCACAAAAATTGTATTTTTATCCTTGGAACAAGATATGTGCATTGCTTCAACAATAATAATAACTCCACTATTTTTAATCTTACTATGGTCATCTTGTTCTTTGGTATATAACATATAACCACTAATTATAAAACTGGTGTAAGATATAACATTTTCCTTTGGTCCCCTGACTAGACATTGAAGTAATTTGATAATTGAATTCATATTTTTAGATAACTCTTTATAAATATAATCTTTAAGCCATCCTATAAACTATTTATTATCTGTAATTGATATCTATCCTTAATCCCCTGATGGATTCACCTATCTAAAAATTTCCTTATGGGATTCAATATATGGGTCATCATCTCATTATTGTGTAAAATGTAAAGGTGAAAATGCTTCTAATCTGTGATAATAATTGTAACAAAAAATCTTCCAAAAACCCCTTCACCCATAAGGCATTTGCTGTGACGATAATTTGGGATACCAATTCTATCAACATATGATAGGTAATCAATAAATATTTCAACAACTTCTTCAATAATATATCATTCTTCAATACATCCATCTGGTCGAATTCAATTCATGATGTACCCTTTACAAATATTTATATACCATTCAATGGGGTATATCTATTTGTAATGGTCAGTACCACATAATTGAACCTATATAACCAATTAAACCATCATGTGGACCATTATATCCAAGAATGGTGGTGAGAAGAACATCTCTATTTCACATAATATGAATACAACCTCCTTATTCAGGATTGGAAACATTGTTGGGTCTATAACTTTACTACATATGACTTTGAAAAAGAAGGAGAGTCTGGTTAATGTAAGTCATACATTTTTAGGTAGAGTGAAATGTAAAGCAAAATATATCAAATCTTACATTGAAACATTGGATGTAATTTGATTTTAGTCCCTGTAACTTAAAATTATTCATTAAAATGATATTATTGATATTTTACAAATACACCTATAGAAATTTTAAACCATTATAGAAAATAAAAAATTGAAAATTTTCTTGTTTGGATAGAGTGTAAGCTTTTGGAGGAATAAAATTATGAATTTTACCCTTCATTGGTTCCAACTCTTCCCGTATCCCCATGTTAATCATGTACAACCTAGTCTTGATGTCATATTTTATTTTTCTAGGAACATTTAGTAATATGCCAATAACACTATAAAATATATTTTTTCTATACGCATGATACCAAGAAAATTTCTAATGTGCAAAAAAGTTCAGTACAGTGATTCAAAGAAAATTGATCTCTTTTTCCAACATAATTTCATAAGATTTTCCAAAAATGGTTTATCGAAAACAATTTCAATATATTTTTTACTTTATCAAATAGTTGATCACCCAGTATTGGAGATGGTTTTATACCTTATTCAGTAATTCCATTGAACGTTGTTGTTCATGGTCGATATTTGTGTCACTGAGGTAAAAATATCCAATTTCCAAAAAAACAGTCTTCAAGGAATGTTTTAACCAAACTGATTTTGTAAATTATTCAAAAATGGGACTCCCCAACATTCCTTTAATGTTATAGCCTGAAAATTTTACATAAATAGTAAATTCATTTATCATCCTATACAACATGACCCTTAATGTGAATTCTTCACATCTATGAGAATTTTACATTGTATCACCTATATCCAACATCAATTTCAAATATTCGGTAAAAAGATCCAAATAGGCATAAATATTATTATCATGTTTTTTGGTCCATATATAAGTAGAGACAACATAATTTATTTCCTCTTCATGAATAAACATGGTGGAAAGTTATAATATACCAACATAACTAGCTATGTACTATGAGTACTACCCTGTACACCAAAAGGATTTATTCCATATGTAGATAACACAAGAAGGTGCTTTCACAACTCATTCTCAAATTCAGGATACACATAGTCAATTTTCTTCCAATATGGAGATTTTGTTGGATAACATAGTTTCTCATATTTAATTATTGTATTTTCTCACCATGTCAATTATCTCATGGTTTCTTAACATCCATATAGTATTTTAAACCATGTAATTATTGGAAATCTAATGAGCTCGTACCCGAGTGGTAAGGGGTCCTGCTTGGCATCCAAGAGACCCAGGTTCAAAACCAGGAGGAGGCGAATTTTTTGGTACTAGAGCAGTCACAATAGCATTCACTATAGCAGTTAATGTAGCAGTGTTGTAGCAGTTACTGTTCTGTACTGTAGTAGCCAAAACTATTCGCCCGATTTGGGCCTTCGGGCCACCAGTTTGGGCCTACGGGGCTCAAGGGCCTTCGGGTCATCAAATCCTTCGAGCCACAGGGCCTTCAGGTCACATGGCCTTCGGGCCATGTAGACCATGGAGTAGCCCAGTTCACACAAAAGAAACCCCAGAAGAGGATCAGAGCAATACGAGTAGCATCCACCAGAAGAAGAGATAACCATATTGGAAGAATGAGAGGGTATGGAAGCCGCCATCAGGACCAGGCACCATGCAGCTTTGTACGGGGAAATTCTATCTGATCAGTAATACAAGGTGGGGAGTTAGGTTATCAATGATGAAGAAGTTCGGGAGGGGCAATTCAAGTGGTATGGGCCTACAGGTCATGTATTGGGCATGGTATGCCTCTGGGCCTTCGGTTCATGTATTGCGGGTCAGTCGGGCCTTGTGCCTTTGGCCTATGGGTTATGTAAAAGTTCACCTTCAACCCTTAAAAGGGGGATTATTCATAAAAAAATAAAAAAGAAGGCCTTCAGTCCATTCAGGCATGTAATTATAGGAAACTACCATAAATCTTTTGACATACTTGATTCATCTTTCTTGTATCGATTCATGCCACACTTAGGGAATTTTATGAATTATGAATAGTCCTTTAAAAATAATATTAAATCATTTGGACAATAATTTATTTGTTTATAGATCATTCCCATTGAATGTAACATTTATTTAACATCATATGTTTTAAAAGGAAGTTCGTTTTCTTTTGGTAACATATCTTTCAAGAGACCAAGTAGTTTTGTAAAGCTGGTATCGCTCCATCCGCTGCCATCTTCCAAATTATATAACTTCTATAAAGCTGACAATGTTGTGTATTTAGTACAACTTATATACAATGGTATCTTAGCAGAATTGTTTATCTTCTCAAACAAATTTCGGAAATTACGATGTTCATCTTCAATTGCAATTTTCAATTCATCTATATTATCTCCATCATCATTTACACTGGTACACATATCAAATGATCCATAAACCATAATTTCATCCCAATTGGTGTGAAAGTTTAGTTTTTTTCCATGTTTAGTCTGAAATTTATAGCTCTGATCTATTCTGTGACAAATAAAATGTTCTTATTACTTTTTTGTACAAATTTTTCTTGAATAAAAATAATTTAAACATAGAAAAAGTAATTGATAAGGGTCGTATTCATGCTCTATTACAAACTTGATGAACTATTTAACTCTTTATTCATACTATTTTATCATATGGTTATAATGCATCCATTTTGGATTTATATTCATCCTATTAGGTTCATAAAATATTAATTTTTCACAATATATATTTATATATATAATATTCAGAATAAATTGAGAAAGTTATGGGTAATTACAATAAGGGGAACCCAACATTTTAATGTCATCGGTTATGATTCCTGAAAAGTTATCATTTTACACAAGGGTGATATGAAAATAAATGACCTAGGGTAAACTATGGTTGGTGGTTCTGGTTCTCAGTTTGATGATGTGTTGGACAAAAATGTGGTAATAAATATGTTGTATAAAAATATCTTTCCTCGGAACAGACAAGGTTATGTATTCACCAGATTTTTATATAGGGTCATGGAGTATAGAATTTCATGAAACTAATGGATAAAACTATTATTGATGATAGAAGTAAAGTTGTATTCCATGTTACTCTATATTTATATTGATTATTATAGACCATGTATTATAGGAATACCCACAAATATATTAGTACTATAACCCCCCAAAAAACCCCTATTTAAGAAATAGTATAATTATTAAGCTTAGTTATATTTCACATATCCTATAATATCCAAAACCACAATTCAATTTCCTTAAAAACACAAAAAATACATTCCATTAATAAATGTTCCAAAAAAAAATAGTCAGTATGCATTTCACATCATTGAGATCTAAATAATTCTTACTCCACCTCTAATAATGAAATAGATCACTATAATTTATACCCCATATCCAGTAGTCAAAACCTTCATAGATATATTCAAAAGAGTATACTCATTATTAATGAAATCCAAAACACATGTATGATTATGGGAGATTATAATAAACTTTATAAAATTATCCCACTTTCTCATAATCCTTTATATTTCTGAGATAAATGTGTTTTAAATTAAAATTTTTTATGGGTTCCACTTAAACCATTCCTAATGATACAAAATATATCAAAATAATAATAATATTGTGTACATGAATTCTATGTTATTATATTTTATATAAAAAACAAGCATATTATATTTCAGTTAAAATTAAAGTAATGTGAATTAAAAATGTATAATTCTACAAAACACAATAATGCATACCTTATTAATATAAAATTAATTCATAGAATATTGAAAATGATATTTAAAAATTAATAAAATCACCAAAAATAAATAAAAAGATCCTTTTATTAATGAATATTGAAATAAACTTTTCACCAATAGCCAAAAAAATTTGATTCTATAAAGAAACCATATTTTATTATATTTTGGTTTGATGAAAAGAAAAAAATATTGAAAGATGATAATATAATGGTCACTAAATATAAAATACACAATGTAATGACATGTTTAAAAATATATCAAGGTTTTAATCTATAGGATCTGAATGGATACTTTGAATGAAATGGGTAGAATTATTTTATTTTAATCCATGGGAGTGGGAGGTATACTTGAAACTTTTAGTCTATTACCAACTCTAAAACACAAAAAATTTCATACTTATATTTGAAGTTAGCACCTTACACAATAAGTGGGTAGCATTTTTGCAGTGCACGAGTAGGAGCTTTATGAAAACAGATTTAGAAATAACGATGAATGAGTAAAAATGAATGTGAAGGTGAGGGATAGGGTAACCAACAATATCTCAAGGAGATAGAGATTAGGTAGAACATGGGAACAAGAGGTATACTTGGAAATTTTATCTGATTACCAATTGTGCACCCCAAAAACAATATATACATATCATTTGTAGTTATCACCTTACATGATAGAATTTAGTGTTTTTTGGTGCATGACTAGGAGGTCTATGCAATTAGTGATATAAATAACGATGAATGAGTGAAAATGAATGTGAATACGAGGCAGAGGGTGAACCAATAATGTATTGAGGTGAATATTAGAGTATTATGGAGAACACCCATTCTATATTTGGGTTAAATATTTAATTGACACCTTTATGAGATCGACCTATATACCAAATACATCTTTGTAACCCTCTTGAATTAAGTAAGTGTATTAGAAGATGAGGATGTAGAACATAGATGAGAAGTGTTGTTATCCAAAATATTTTAATGACATAATAGTGAAGTAGTACATAATTGGAAGATGAACACATCATTGATATTTAATCCTTGGATATATCCCATTACAGGTGAACCGTGTAAAATTTTCATTTCATTTTATATATACTATTTCAGTATTTGATTGTGCCTACATAACAAATTCAAAGTGTCTGGTATAACATGAATATAAGATCCAATTTGTTTTAAAGATAAAAAGAATTTTTCAAGACAACATAATTCATCCCCACCATAGGGTGTACAATGGAACTATAATTTACATCATGTGTCATCATATCCACATGTTATTCATTAGAGAATCTATCAAAGGAAATTTTCATAGAGAATATTTTTAATATAGGGGGAGTAATCTTATTTAATGGGTGTAATTTTCATGTATGGAATAAGATTATGGAATATTATTTAAGATCACATGGGAAAGATGTTTACTCATCAACAATACATGGGACTCATGTAAGTGATCTTTTTAGATGGTCAATGATGTAATTAGGTAACATGATGTGTAATAATGAAACTAAATATCAAAATGATTTATCAATATCATTATCTAATCATATTTATATGAAGGTGATTTATGAAATAAAATCAAAATAAGTTTGGAACAAGCTTGATAATATCTATGAAGGTGGTAGAAAAGTGAGAAAATAAAAGTTGAATGTTTTGTAATGAAGATTTAATGAATTTAAGATAAATTCAAATAAAAATTTGGATGAATAATTTAATCGTATTAAAAAAAGTATTATATATATTAATGACCTTGGTCATGTGTTCAATGATTCAAATATTGTAATTAAGATCATATAGTGATTGACAACAACTAACAATCTGAAGGTGTTAGCATATGATGAAATAAATCTAGTAGAATTATCTCTTGATGATTTATATAATAAACTAGTTTCATAAGGAATGTTAGTGAATCTAGAAATATATTTATAACATTCATATAATGAAATGTTATTGAAGGATATGGAGAACCAACATGTTTGGGTGATTAGAATTGAAGAAGTGGTAAGTGACGATTCATTATAATTTTTAAAAATGACTCTCAAAATAGGTAAAGTAATATTTGCAGGTATGTTACATTTTTCTTACATTTATTATGGAAATATTTTTCTCTTTGCTACTAGATGTAAAAAAAATTGATGAAGAGGATGATTAGTTTCAATTTTTGAATTTTTAGCAAAACAAAATTATACATTTTCACATATAAATAATTTCAATTCAAGAAATTCAAGTGGATGAGAGTTTCAAAGAAAGGTGTTGGTGAGTGATGAGGTATAGGATTCTGTGGAAAATACCATAAAATGTATTGAATAATATTTTATGTTAGAAGTGGAATATGGTATATTTCAATCACTAGAAAAATAAAAAATCTATTATTGAGGATGATGTTAAATAAGAAGGATTTATAGATCTTAAGTTAGAATTGTGAGGGGATATCATGGTGCTCAATCTACAAATAAATATGTATAGGAAAATATCAGGGTTTTTCTAAAGGATTAATTAGGTTATGTTGATAAACATGAAGAATAATTTGATTAAGAAGTAGGAAAATAAAATTGTGACACTATAAGTAGAGGTTGTTTCATTGAGAAAGAAAGTTGAGTCTGAATGTAAAATTTACGACTTATAGAAGAAGTTCCATTTAAATAGGTTTTCACATGAAGTGTTAAAATAAATATCTAAATAAGGCACAAGATCAATTTAAGAAGTGTTAAACACTCAAATACCCAATTTCATATGTCAAACTACTCTTGGATTTGAGACTCAAACATCAAAAATAAATACATCAAATGTGAAAAGTAAAGAGAAGAAGACGGAAGGGTAAATTTCTCAACCATCAACAATTTATCAATAACTAAGGAGTTATACAAAAGTTAGAGATATGCTGATAGATGGAAAAAATAATATATTTCAATTATTATGTTTTAGTAATGTGTATATATTGGGTAATAGATTTATTATTATCACAAAGAATAAATATATTTTTGATTTAAAGAGATTGGTCACAAATAGAGTAGAAGAAAAAATGTATCCTTTATATAAAAATAGGAATTAATTTTGTAGATATTTTTTTAATTTCTAATTTTTTATAAAGAATTAGATTACATGAAAAAAAGAGGAAGGTATTTTTATGGTATTTAAAGTTAAATGGATTAAAGACAATCCAATTATTATAATTTTTGAAAAACTTGTTTTATCCTCTTGACGAAGAAATATTCAGTCTAATTTCTTATACTTCAAAAAATGGGTAGATATTAAAAAAGTCACAACTAATTTGGGAATATATTGAAAGAAATGATAAAATATAAGGAATCAAATTTTGGGTGATATTTCCTTGATATAATTAACAAATAGTAAAACATGGATTCTGTATTTTGGGTGTTCATCTTATATGATAAATAATATGAATTTTTTAAAGAATTCAAAGGGAGATTTTTATGGAACAATTCATTTTGGAAATGATTTATCATTAAATATTGGAGGTTGTGGAAAGAAGTAGTTGTCTAGAGATGGGTTAGGGAATACGGTAGTCCTCTATGTTTATGGACTTACTCATAATTTATTGATTATAAGTAATCTTTGTGACTCAAGCTAGGAAGTCACATTCAATAAGAAAGGCTACAATATCAAAGGAAAGGCTGGGAATTATCTTATAAAATATTGGAGGAAAAATTACAATATGTATCAGATAGATAGAAAAAATAATACTTTTATTCTAATTGTATAATGGAAAAATATCTTATAGAACTATAGGTCAGGCCACATTAATCAATAAAACATGGATAACTTGTACATTTTATGATTTGTAGTTGAAATTTCTAACTTTAAGTAAGACTTGGAAAAGAAGGAACCTAAGCGAGCCATGGTAGGTTAAAATAAGGAACATAGAGACTCACAAATATGGAATTGTTAGAGGAGGATGAACGATGGAGGAGACTTCATTAACAGTGCTCTTAAATGTTGAAACTTAAGACCACCAAGCCAAGATAATGCCACACTATCACACACCATTGAACCAGAACAATCAATCAATTAGAGAGGAGTAAAAAATAACATACCTTAGATTTGAGGCTTGATTCTTCCGAGAGAAGGTCGAGGGGGAGAGACAACTGCACTGAACTTCTGCGATAGCTTGAATGACACAATGAAAATCGGTTATGTTATGGTTATTTTAAAAATATCGGGAAGAGTTTTATCATCACGTCCATAAAAGCGCTGATAAAGAGGGGTTTTATCAGTGCTAAATTAATAAGCACTGATAAAGATGGATTTTTCAATGCTTTCTGAGTACTAATAAGGATTTATAATTCCAATTATAAATAAAATTTTTCTAAATATTTTTATATAATTATAAATATATTTATATCATTGTACACACACACACATATATATATATTTAAAATATGAATATAAATATAAATATAAATATGTTCATTATATTCAATATTTAAATATATTTATTATAATTTTATAATTATTTAAATATGTAATTATTTATTTATAATTATATAAATACTTTTTTAAACATATGTAAATATATATAATTATAAATATATGATTTTTTAAATATAATAAATATATATTTATAAATATATCTATAAATAAATATATTTGTTAATATATTTAAAATTATAAATATATTTATATCATTATATATATTTAATAAATAAATATAAATATAAATATAGTAAATATATTCATTACTTAAATATGCTTATTAAATTTCTATAATTATAAATATATTTATATCATTATATATTTATATAATTGTATATATTTAGTAAATAAATATAAATATAGAAAATATATTCATCATTTAAATATATGTATTATAATTTTATAATTATTTAAATATTTATTTATTTATTTATAATTATATAAATATCTTTAAAAAACATTTATTTATTTATAATTATAAATATATAATATTATAAATATAATAAATATACATTTATAAATATAATAAATATAAATTTATAAATATAGTTATTTATAAATATTTATTTACAAATATATTTTTAACATTATTAATGAATATATAATCTTAAATGAATTAACGTTAAAAATGAGTGAAATTGAATAATTAAAAATGAGTATACTTTAAAAATATTGAAAAAATGGATGAGTTTTATTAATTATGCAAATTATTAAAAAAATATGGATATATACTGAAATAAAGATGAATACATATGGAAAATTTTAAATCATAGTAAAAAATATGTATAAATAATTATTCTAAAATGAATAAATTCAAAAAAAAAATAAAAAAAAAAATTTTTTATAAATGATTAATTAATAATAACCATAATAATATTAAAAATAAATAGAATGTATTGATTAAAGACATAATATATTAAATATATTATTTCACTAAATAAAATTCCAAAATGAATATTAAAATTTGAATAAAATTCATAAAGACTTAGTGTATCTATTTCTATATAAGATATCATTAATAACGCAAATATTTGTGTGTGTGTGTGAAATTAATGTGTGTGTGTGTGTGTCTATATAAATGTTTGATATATATTCAATTTAATAATGAAATTATGTAATATGTATCGTTTATTAATGAAATAAATAATAACAAGAGCGAACAAATTTAAAAAATAAATAACTATTAATAATTATGTAGATAATTTAAAAAATTTAAAATTGAATATTTATAGATGTTAATGAATACATATTAATTATATAAAATACAACCATATTAAAAACATTGAATGTTAATGAATAAAAATTTATAAATAAATATTGAAAATGGATAAAATTCGAAACATATTAAACAATGAATAATTGAAAATGAATAAATTTAAAAAATAAATTTTAAAAAATACAATTATTAATGAATAAATTCAAAAAAATATTCAAAATTAATAAATAGTATATATTGAATAAAAATATAAAAAATGATAAAATTTACTGATTGGATACATGATATATATTAAACATATTATGTTAAGAAATATAATTCTAAAATGAATATTAAAAATTGAATACATTAAAGAAATATTATTTATGTGTGCATTGTATATAAAAGTGAATTAATTATTGTTACTATTTATAATTAATATATATGTATATTAAGTTTATTAATTTTTATTAATTATTCTTTCATTAATAATTTATTTTTTATAATTTTTGTAATTTATTCAATTTTTAATAATTTTTTTTAGTATTATAATTTATTCATTTTATATATCTATATTTAATATATACTATTTATTAATATTCAAAATTTATATATACGTGGGTTAAATTAATTCATATTTATTAATAATTATTTAATTGATAAAATTTTAATATTTTTTAAATATAATAATTTTTAATTTATATTTGTTTAATTATTTCAATTTATTCATTTTATATATCTATATTTAATATATACTATTTATTATTATTTATAATTTAAATATATATATTGATGTAATTAATAATTATTTAATTTATAATTTTTTTAATATCTTTTAAATTTATTCAATTTTTTTTGTTTAGTTATTTCAATTTTTTTAATATTTTTATTAATTTTGTTTTTTGTATATATAAAAAATATAGGACATGTTCTGCATGGCCAGGCAGATTGAGTACTATAGGCCTAATTGTGTGCGTTAGAAGCATATGATGGGCCAATCCCTGTAGCAGGCTTCTGAGGTTAGCTTGCGGAGAAATCTTATATAAATAAATGACTGAACAATTGCTATTTTGATTTGGGACTCATGTGCATGACCAAGACATTTATCACTTCTTTTTTCTAATGTTGATAAAGGGTAGTGAGGTATATTACGCCTTTTGTAGTAGTGCATACAAAAGGACCTCTCCACCACCCCTTCCGAACCCTTCACAACCTTCAGCAATCTCATGAATATGTCCTCATTTTTCCTCACCATAAATTTTATTATACGTTTTTAAAATGCCTAGTGGATCAAGTGTCGAATGGAGAAGGGGGTGGTGAATCAAGTGTTGACTAATTTTTACCAATTAAAAATCTTCTTAGATTTATTAACCCCATTTGGTTATGAGTTTTTATTGTCAGTAATGATAGTTGGATCTATTTGATGCATAACAAATAAATCATGCCACATGCAATAAAATCATTCAAATAATGAGATCATGAGGTATTTTTACAAGGTTCATCCAGAATGGCTTACTCCATTCCAATATTGGCTATTTTCCCCGATCAAGGATTATACACTAGAATCAATCACTAATTAAAGTAGTTTAGTGCTTCCCACACCAATATAGAGTCCCCCTATGTATAAACTTTCATTTATCTCAATTATTTCAATATATTATCATTATATTCAATGATTCATGCTATCATCTTGCTGTATACCCTGAGTCCCATGGGTTTTACGACTTCTCAATAATTATATTATGATAGTTCCGGGTGCAGCGGAAGCATCCCGTGATGAGAGATATATTAATTTTTTTAATAATCGTTTATCAAAACCATGAATGAGGACCATTCATGTCAAATTTATAATTAATTTATTTAATATATGAATAAATAAATACATGGGATTACGAACTTTGTTCATTGATGGTTGTTGATCATCTGAAACCCCCCCCCCCATTCATATTTCCTTCACTACGTTATGAGGATCCAAGGATAGAATCCCTCTAGCGGTGATCCACATGTACTCCAATGATCTTCGAGCCACACCACTCGATCACCGGATGCTAGCACGGTGAATCAAATGTCATGCATTGTTCATTATTGATCACTCATTTTTTGGTCTTTAAGAGATCTCTCTTTTGATTCTTTTTCTTGAGAGGGAGAGATAAGGAGGAGTTGAGAGAGAATTCTTTGTGTGCAACAATTCTCTATTCTTAATTTTTTGATGAAATATATTATAGACATAACCATATATTTATAGAGTTAGGGTTTGTGTCGAAATATTATTTAAATACATGTCGGTCATTAAATAATATTTAAAACCTTTAATAAACCCAATGCCACATATTATTATTATTATTATTATTATTATTTTGTGGTGCGTTCCAACTTGCACAATAACAAATATTATGTAGGAGTCTTGTTAACTAATATTTGTCACTCAACTTAATCTTTGTCCATTCAAACTCCTCTAACATTTATTGAATAACCGAATAATTATTTTATTTATTATTAAATATTTTATTCACAATATAGAAAATAAATATTTATTAAATAAATAAAATATATATTTTATTAATAGTCTAGAGAATAAATAATTTATTTATATTCACATAATCAAATAAATTATTTATTAATAAACAAATAATTATTTATTACCATGTGAATATTAGTGATCAATAAAACTTGAATAAACTTATTCCTTAGTCTTGAAAATAATATTTTTTCCGATAATTAAATTCCAATAGAATTTAATTGAGATCAATAAAAATAATTATTGTGTAACCCACTGAGATTATTTCTTGTTGGTATTAGGCGGGCTTTCCAAAATTCCAATATTACTATCTATAAATAGGTCAATAAACCCAATAAAAATAACTTAATTCTACAACAATGGAAACTACATACAAATGCTCACTATGTAATATAATCACTTTTCACAATATCTCATCAAGCAGGCTGGACATCTATGCCACTAACCTATATCCTTGATATGTATATCATTGACTCTCTAAAATAAACAACTCATTACACTATGGTCATGGAATTTAATGTGTTATATTTATTCTAATCAAAGGGCCAAGGTATCAGCTTCCATAAAGATGGAAGGGAATATTTCTTCCTTGTATTATCCATTAATGACATGTTGCTTGGGTCGCACCCAACATATAAAAATTCTCCATGAACTATTATCATCCTGGTTTATGAAATACATCTAAGTACGTGAGTTGTAACATGCCTTAATAATAATCTTAAAGTCTAAGGACCACAACAAATGCTAATAGATATGAATATCCAATGGCACAAAAACATGAGGAATTCCTACTAGCGGTTCTTTCAAAATCTCTTATCTTGAAGATTACAAGTGTGAACTACATGAGAAGAAGCCTCATATTCTTATGAGTACTCACATGTAACAGTATATATACTATATGTACCATCACATTATATTATCCAACCACATTAATTTATTTAATAATATCGTCATAGAACATCAAGGTTCTCATCATAGTGGGGAACTTATATAATATTATCAATGTAATGTAAATTCTAGGACATTATTACATTGGATTTATGCATAAAAATGATCAATATGCAGTAAGTGGTTTTATTAATATTCAATAGATATAATATATATGTAATTAAAGTAAAAATAGATGGTCCTAGGACACTAACTCCAACAAACTCCCACTTGGACTAGAGCCAACTGCCTATGACCTTCAGTCTGCTAGACCTCACATGATAATCGTGTTTCTGCTGAGTAAAGGGATTATCCAAGTGGTATGAAACTTTTTCTTCCATGGAAATACTTCTCACAAAAACTTCACATATCTAATGAAAATCCCTCAAGAGATGATACTTTTGATGTTTGTCCTTCGTCTGCTTATGTGGCCTTGGATCTTTTTCAAGATCCACCATTATAGTATTATCATAATAGAGTGTGATGTGATATTCACTTCTAGATGTTAGGTCAAGATCATTGATGAATTTGTAAATTAATACTACTTCTTTATCTACCTCATAATCTTCAATATTCATGTAATCTACAACCACAATGGCATAGAGGTATGTGCACGACTCATCACACGTTATTAAATAGGGTGAGTTATACATTGATGATGGGGAAAATTTTGCAGAGTACCTAGTGGAGATCGAGGATCGATAGGAGAGGGTCCTTCATGGATAGTCAATCCCTCTAGTGTGTGTATGGTTGAAGCACCAAAATCTTCATGAGATAACTTGGGATCGGGAGGCTCGGATGCGTGCTCAACACCCTTATTTTTTAGTTTGAGTAGCCCTTATTTTAGATTTCTAATACGTAAATCCGTAAGGTGGGGAGAATGTAATAACTTGGATTTTTATCTGATTTATTTTAATAATTTTATTGGGACAATAATGAGGTTTTGGGATGAGATGGAATGAGCTTCCAAGGCCTAGTGTGCCTGGAATAAATTTTTGAATAAATTTCTATTTTTAAATTAAAAACATTAGGTGGCTAACTTGGAATTTTTATAACTCCCAAATGTGTTTTGGGATAAAAAATCTAAGGGTACCATTATGTCTAGAACATTGGATTTACCTTATTTAGGGCCTAACATCGTCTGGTGTAGGCTAGATGAAAAAGTATGATTTTAGACATATCCTTCATTAAAAATATCTTAATAATTTTTTTGGTGTAGTAAAGATTGTATTTACTTTTTATTAAACCCAGATGAATGGTTCCAAGGTTACAATTCCTAACCCTGAGTTCTTTCATGAGATCTATGGTGATAGGAATGCTTGGGAGGAGCCGTCGGTAATCAGTGAACGAGGATTTGCAGATCAGGATCACTAGACGACAGATTGACAAATGACGAACGTGAACATTATTCATCAACCAATCCAATCTAGAGGTAGGGTTTTTTCTTGATTCAATTTATATTACCCCATTTCTAAATCTCCAAGATGAATGGATTGATTCACAGATCATGTATACTATTAAAGGATGTATTTGATTTTGGGATAATCATTGGGAAATTGGATCTATGTTGAACCTATGATTAGAATTTATTTTTTTGTAGTCGTCCCTAAATTCTAATGTGGACTGATCAAGGCTGACACGAACAAGAGCTGATCCTTCCACCTTGGGTGTTTATGTGAAATTATTCCTCCCCCATTATTTGATCTCCCGATCTTCGTCACTGAAAAAATCAAGGAAAGAATCCAAGATTTCAATAACGACTAGAGACCGTAGCCAGGCAGGCCTCAGTTGTGACAGACGAATGCTACGGTAGGAGGCCACAACCGCAAAGGGTCTTAGTAGTGCGGGAGGCTGCATGTGTTTGTGGTGCACCATAGTGGAAGAGGAGTCTGTTAGCTAGAGTCCGCGGGCGGCGCACAGGTGGTAGAAGCTCGACGGCCGCAGCTCTGCGGGAGGCGGCAGAAGAGGCCCACGTCTATGCCGCGGGCGATGGGCGAGGGCTTCCGGCAATGGCCAGCAGCTATCTTCAGTGGATGCGGCCCACTGCCGCATCATGCGGTTGGAGACCGTGGTCTAGCTGGACTAAGGGTTGTTCAAAGACGTAGCACCCGCTGCATCTCAGGTATAGCAGACCACGCTGCTCCATTGGGCTGATCCAGGTTGGGTCAGACTGGACCCTAACCCAACCGACCCCTTTTCACAAAAAAGGATCATAACTTTCAAACTTTAAGTCTGATTGACAATCTGTTTGTAGTGTTTAGACCCTCATGATGAGGAGGACCATTTGATATATATTTTTGGGTTGTTAGAAAAGACCAATATAGGTATGGAGTTCCCCCTTGGTTCTTCCCTTAAGGGTTTGATACGACATTGCATGTCAATCCGCTTGAGAGACAAGTTCTGGATAGAGTTGTAAATTGTCAGTGGGAATGCAGTGGTATTTTATTACCTCTTATAGAGTTTTTTTGGGTATTTCTGTGACTTCCGAGTATAGCGAGTTAATCCTCTATCTAGTGGGTGCTATCATAGGGTTCATAGTATTCTTTGGAATCTCCTACATTACGAGCTACACCATAGGGTTTTTGGTATTCTCTGAGAATCCTCTATATTGTGGGCTAATACATATTGGGATAGTGGTATTCCTCGGAATCCCCCATCTATATACCATGACTTTTGACCAGCGTTTCCTCTTTAGGTGGGACCCATGATAGAGGTGCCTTATAACTGAAGTTTGGCTATGAATTATCTTCTCTTTCCTTGTGGATGATCAAGACTATACCTAGGTATCTTGGTATATGTATGGTTGTATACCTGTGTAGAGCTGACTTTACTTTCCTTTGTGTCTTTCCTTTGTGTTTTTTAGGGTGTCCTACTGAGTATTGTTTTACTCAACCCTGCACAGGATTTTCCCGCATGTGTCGTGTCTTGTGCAGATGAACAATGCTTTGACAGAGTCCTTGGTAGAGCAGGACCAGGGCCAGGACTGAATGGTTCCTTGTGAGATCAAATGGGCAGAGGCATTCCTGACAGCTTTCTACTATAGCTTCATTACCCTCGTTATCAGGTCGATCTTTTTAGTTGTATTTATTTTTTGGATTGTATTCTAGCCCTAGTTTTCAGTACTACACTTTACTTTCCAGTTGCACTCAAGTTGTATTACTTTTACTTTTTGTGTTTTGCATGCATGTTGGTTTGTGTTTCCCTTTCCTTTTATCTTTGTGGTCTTGGAGATGCATGTGTGTGTATAGGTACTTAGGTTAAGGCCTCCAATTTGTGAGATATGCCTACTTGGCGCTAGTTTCCAACCCCTGGCCTATCAGAGGCAGGCTTGGGGTGTTCATGGTATGCGCCCCACCAGGACAGGTCATGAAAATATATTTAGGTCATACGATGAGGACCTCTATATAAGGAAAAAATTCAAACAGTTCTAAATTTTGTATAAAAAAAATATTTTCACCATAGTGATGAATCTATGAAGGAAAACCTAACGTGATGGGTTTGACACTAAGATGAAACTATTAAGGGTAAGGGTAATTTTATTTTATCATAGATTTATAGATACATAACAATATTTTGGGCTCCTCATGTATATCTAGATAAGATTTAGAGTATAGGTCACATGGAATGGACTAGTATAATTAGTTTAGGGATAAGAAAGTTGGATCATATGTCATGAAATTTATTTTCATATAACAAGTACTTCAGTGTTCTGTAGTTTAGGTTCATATGATGGGAAACTATATTTTCACTCTGTATAAGAAGATTTTATGTAGACTTGGTTTCTTCATGAAATAAGATAACACAAACCTAGTGCCAATTTAGGGGAGATGACCACAAAATGAAAGTAAAGGAACTAAGAAAAGGTGGGGTTTGATAAGAATTAGAAGCTATGACTAAGATAGGAGACCTAGACATCACCATGTATCTCAAAAATTCAAAGTATTTAATCTCATATTATTTAACTAGATAAGGAAGGAAAATGTCAATATTAGATTTGTGACATGGATGTAAAGAAGAGGATTTAACATTTAACATTATCCTAGTGTAAAGAATATCATTGGCCCTAGTTCATCACTCAATTTATTAAATGACATCCACTTGATTATCATTGTTTAGAATATTTAATGAATTCTAATAAAGATGAACTACCAAAGAATAATCAGAGTTTAAAGAATCAATTTTTCATTATGAGAAATATCCTCAGAGTCTATGACCTCGCCTTTAGCTTAGGGATGATTCTAGAACATTGATATTTTTACATATAACACTAACATCTGATCATGATACATATAGGTCTTGTTTTATCATACCTGAATCCAATGAAAATCGAAAATATTTTGACATATAAACTTATAAACTATATTAATATATAATCTATATGAACATATAAATAGTATTAACATATAAGATTATAATCATATAAATTATATTAACATATAAATATATATATATTGTTTCTAAATTGAAAACTATTTATGTTAATACAAATGGAATTTAAATAGTGTATATGTTTATTTTGATATTGGTTTGTTTAATAAAATTAACATATAAACTATATGGGATGTTTGGTTTAAATTTTTTTTAAAATATTACCATATAATCTGAAAGAATTAAATAAAATTAACATATAAAATCATATTTTCATGAACAAATTTAAAATATAATCACTAAAATGCCAATAACTAAATAAAAATATAAAGTGAAAAGTGACTCTTTGAACGAGTTTTTAATATAGAAGTAACTTATATCCGGAATAAATTATTACATATTGTTAGGTACATTTATGACATTGATATATTAATTAAGTTAGTTTTTCGAGATATTGCATCAAAAGAAGAACCCTATAAGGAAATAAATAGTAATATCAGATTGAAGACTACCCATATTTTGGACATAGGTGGTTGGAAGTAGCTAATAATCTTCACTCTTGTAAACAGATCCTCGTACTTATACTTGTGAATGGAATTAATTCATCCCCATTACCTTATAAGCACGCCCCATCTCTCTTTAAATATTATATTCTACAAAACCATTCCCAGGTGATGCACCTACCATTAGAAAAAGCATGAAAACATGGGTTTGAAAATGTAAAAATTATAACATTATTAATAGGTGTAAGAAGCTTATAGAGACCTACTACAGCATTCTCAAGTGTCATACTATGATATTGAATACTAAAATAAGCTAATATTTTCATAAATATTTAAAACCAATTTGTATGTTGGATGTTTTGAAATCACTAACCAAGTTTATACATGCTTTACAAAGTGATTCATGTCATACCTGAAATTTTAAAAGTCATAATATTTTTATGTTCTCTGTACATGACGTCATCTAAATTTATGTGATTTAATATTCTAAATTTCTAAAATATGTGTATACACAATAAAAAGGCCTTATGATAGCATATGTTTAGTGCATGCTAAATTGGTATCTCATGGAATTTGAAGATTCTATATGTAGTTAGACAGGGAGAATCATGTTTATGGATGAAGAAGGTGAACAAAACCAACATTTTTGATTGATTATTCATGGAAAACTTCATATAGAAGTTCAAATGCTTAGTAATGGTTATATCTGCTACCCTATAGTTTGATCTTGGTTGGATTGTATTTTAAACATCGGAGAATAAAATATGGGAAGTTATGAGTACATGTATATACAAGGGATGATCAATGGGAATAATGGTTGGTTTAAAGTTTGATCATGTTATAATCAATTTATGCATACTAAGTGATAATGTTTGATGTAGAATACTGAAATTTGCTTTTGTTTTCAAGAATTACTAAAACAAATTGTTATCTTGGGTGGCTTGAAATCAGTGACCAGGTTTTTACATTCTATAAAAATTGGTTCATGTCATATCTAAACTTTCATGAGGCATAATTTTATATACTATAATCAGTGCTAACATATAATAGTATGTGTTGTAATCTTTTAATGTTCTAAAAACCATAAAAACACATTAAAAAAGACATCAAGGCTGGATTAATGGTTTTTAGTTAAAAGGAAGGATAATGTTACATGTATAGTAGAGTTCATACATTTTACTATAACTATATATATTTAGGACATTTATATACATACAGAACATACATAAGTTTTGGATAATTAAAATTCTCTAAAATAGCATAGGAAAATTATAATTCAAATTCTCATAAAAGAAAATTATATCATATTGAGGTGTCCAAACAAACTAATTCATCTATTTAAGAGACTCTCAAAAGAATCTAACTAGTGGACTCAAAGGGGTTTATTGATAATTCTTGAGTGGAATCAGTTCAACTTCCCTCAATGAGAACCCTCTCATTATGGTTATATACAACCCAAATTCACAATCAAATTTTACTGCAAATGAAGATAACATAGGAATGGTCATTTTTCATACCTAAAATTATAGAATAATAATTAAATAATTTAAAAATTAAGAGAATAATGGAAATAATAAAAATGAAAATTAGAAATACTGTTTTTAAGGGAAACTCTCTTTTCATACTTGAAACCATGTAGAAGTAGTTTCATTTCTTATGAATGCATAATGACCTAAAAATTATCACCAATCTAAACTATCTGAAGGTGAAATATTTATTTGAGAAAAAATCACACAACAATAAAATAATATTAAAGGTATAAAGACTAATATATTAGTGTCTTATTTCATTACCATTTTTCCAAGTCCTTCTAAAGTGTTTAACAATTATTTATTCAAATCGAATGAGTAGGTAATCACAAGTAGAAAATTCAACACAAAAAGTAATTCTTAGAACCAAACGAACCTCTCATTATGGCTATATATAACCCAACATCCCGACCTAATTATTTTTTAGAAGAAGCTTACATAAGAATGAACATTTGTCATAATTGAAATTATAGAATAAGAATTTCATAATTTAAAAAATTAATATAATTAGAGAACGAATAAAAAAACAATAATTAGAAATGGAATTTTTAAAGGAAACTCACTTTTCATACATGAAACCAAATAGAAGTTGTTTTACTTATTATGAATGCTTAATGGTCCAAGAAATCTTGAATTTCAAAATTTTATTAAGGTGAAATATTTAGTTGAGAAAAAATCCTACAAAAATAAAATGATATTAAAGAATGTGTCATCTCATATAGAATACAGAATACTACTTTACAATTTAGAAAATTTCTAATGGAATAACCTAAAGAATATAAATTATTAATTCAACTCTAATAATCACTGTATGAAGCATAAATCCACATTGACCATGATTATATATTTCATTTTTTGTATTGAGATAAGGGTGCCAAAATTATGAAAGGGAATAAAATAGTAACAATTAGTAGATTATGGTCCATATGATAACAAATATACTAGTATTTATGATATATTTTTTTATGTTTCCATTAATTTGATCAAAATATAATAAATATATATTAAAACAATTTTTTATAATATTTAAAAGAAGAACCCACTATCTAACTCCAATAATCTCACAAAATTATGCACAAATTTGTGTGTATTGAATAGGGAATCAATGCTAACATGAGCCTATAAACATTTTGGGTCAAGAAGGAATTTTTGGAAAGTGGAGAAGATAGTGGTATATTTTATAATGAAAAAATAGAATTCATAATTATGAAACTAAGCTCTATAAATGAGATAAACAATGAATGTTGAAAGTTTATAATGAACATAAGGTAATAAGAAATGAAAAAATATTTATAGAAATGCAAAAGTGGATAAAAATGAATATTTTTTTAAATCACAAAAATGAATGGAGTGTAGGGAAAATGTAATTGTTTCATTGAAAGAGTTATTTAGTATAAAATACTAATGGTAATGAAGATACATAAGATTCATTTCATAATGTAATTTAGTTTACTTGACATATGAATGAATCCAATTATAAAAAAATCAAATTTAATAAGAAATGTCAAAATTTATTCATAATGTGTGTAACTGAATAAAATTTGAAACTATCCATTTCTTAAAAAAATATTGTGTATTAAAAACAGTCAGACGTGCATATTTTAAAACTTGTGTATTACAAAATTCTATTAAAAATGTTAACAGATATGAACAAGTAATTAGATTATGAATCTATATATTTGAGTTAACATATATAAATAGATACAAACAATGAATTGAAATATGAATATGCTTTACAAAAAATATAAACTAATATGAACCAGATTATATAAGATAGAAATATTGGTTTATTATGCTTATAATATAATAATTAAACAAAGAAAATGACATAAATATTGACAAACCAATTGAAATTTTAGTTTCATAACCTCATGGTTGGTAACTTTGAAGCAATGTAAAATGTACAAATTAGGTCATTCTTCAAAATCCTAATATAAAAGAAGCAAAAAACTGAAAAAATTTAACCAATATAGAGAAGGGATATGGGATGAAGAGTTTTGTAAGGTTATATGAAATAAAAATATGAAGTAGTGTCACATCACATGAGTATCACAATTGGTTAGTTTCACAGTCGGTGAGGAATGCCAATGTTTGGCGATGCGACCAATAGTTGGACAGGATGAGGCATCTGATGAGGTATTGTAGAGTACTAATGGATTATAAAAGAAAGAATGGAGGATTATGAGGAAGTCTTCATTTGAGATTATAAGAGAAATTTCTTCAAGAAAATAGTGCAGACCCATAAAAATATTTCAAAAACGGCATCTGTCGGTTAGTATATTTAGGAGGCATGATAGAGAGAGATCTACGAGGGATACAGAGGGTAGGAAGCAGGGAGCCTAGGATTGGGGATGGGGGGAGTGGAGGGACGCCGAGAATAGTTTGAGATGTTGACACAAAGAGCGGGAGGCAGATACTGGAACTGTGGGAGATAATGGGAGGTCAATTGGTAGAGAGGGTGGGGAAGGGGAAAAGGGGAGGGGGAACAGGGTATGGAGGGAGTGACATATGTACATGGAGCCATACACATTAGAATGAATAATATATATATATATATATATATATATATATTCAAAAAATATCAAAATATATATTTCCTTTCAGAATATATATATACACACATTTTATATATAAAAACCTATGAGGGCAGCCAATCTTACACTTTGGTAAGCTCAAGCATATTTCCAAAACCCCAAGCACTCTATATGATTTATGTTAATTTATTTACCACTTTAATCTCTTGAAAATATTATTCCTAGATTTTTATAATCCACTACAGATATCCCAAGAATGCCTATAAATATTTTGATCTTGAGTTTAATTCACCAATGTAGGCTTGACCTGCTTATACCTCTTAAACACTAATTTCCACATGCGTAAATGACTATTTATGCAACAACTATACCCCTTAAAATACCGAATTATGTTTAACTTATCATGAGGGAATAATAGAACTTATAATTACACCATATGAAATTAAAAAGCATTGATTGACTCCTAATATACCATTATTCTCATTATTTCTTAAATTTTTAGCCATATTTATCTATCTAAAATTGTCACATTATTGTTCATTTATCTTATGCATTTCATATTCACCTTTCCCCGACCAATTTATCGATTTAAACATGTCCAAACTTAATTCAAACTATATATCACTATTTTAGGTTAATGATCATCAATATAAAAATTGAAAAATATATATTTATTACTAATTAGATTAATTACAAATAAAATAAACACATAGAATCAATTTAAATCAATAATCAATCCTTAATTCACATATTAACACATACCAAGCGCATGAGAAAGTGATAGGTCATCTAACTCAAAGACGATAAGGAATCCTATTATGGTATAGAACCATAGATTCTCTAAGAGAAAAAGGATTCAATAATATGAAGAGATGAAAGTAGAATTATAAATATACAATTGTCAAGGCCCACATAATTTAAATGCATTTTCGAACAATAGAGTTAAAATAAAATTACTTAAGTGATAATTTTGAAATAAAATCAGTTAGTGATCATTGCTTGAATTTTTGTTTCCTGCAAATGGACATGCAACCTAATCACTCAATTAATAATTTGAAAAAATATTGGAAAAACATAATAATGAAACTAATATGATTCATTTTTTAATTACATATCAAAGTAGATTTCATGTAACCTAATTTCTTATCGATTAATCTATTGATTTAAGAAAAACAGTTTACTATTCAAAACATGTAGATTCAAAGGGTGAAAATATCTAAGAAGATTACAATGAATTATTTTTGGAATTTTACAAACACATAATAGAAGAATGGATGTTGTAAACTAAAAGAATATATATTAGAAGAAATTAAATATAAATTATAAGCTGAATAGAAGAATGCAAGAAACATACTATAGAGGAGGGTATAAGGGGTTTGAGGGAAGGACATGGTTTAGGTGGACAATACATGGGGGGTGATGTTAAGTAGGGGGAACCACCATAAAATAGACTTTAGAGGCTGGGAGGAGTTAAGAGAAGAGGTGGAGAATGAATTTAGGTGGAAGAGGAGGAAGATGGGTCATGGTCGCAAAGGGTCTCGGGCATCGGGGAGGGTGGTAGTGAGTAGGGAATCATCATTGGTGTTGGAGGTGTTGATGGTGGTGGGTGTGGATTCATCAGGGGAATAATCTAAGAGGGTGTTTTTCATGACTCGTACACTGGGGGTCGTGTCGTGACTACACCAAGCCCGCCTTCCATATGCCAGGGGCTAGCGACTAGCACCGAAAGGCATATTCACTAAAACTAGGAAGGCATTGCCTTTATAACCTATAAACTCACACAACTAAGAACAAAGTAGGATACAAGCGCAAAGTGAAACTATATATTAGACAGGATGTGTACAGAAAGAAAAGGGGGCCATAATACAAGCCCAACTATAAAGTACAAGTAAACTGAAATGTATATGTAAAACTGAAAACAACTCCAGTGAACACCCGCCAAGAATCCTACTTGAAGGGTAGTTACATCTCTTGAACAGTTGTCCCTGCGGTATGCCTCGTCTAATGTCTACCTACGAGATACCTCCAGTCTTGGTACCCTCATCCTTCATCAGCACTACCTGTCATCGACACCGAACACAACAAGGTTCGGGCATATCCTGTGCAGGGGTGGGTATAACGATACTCAGTAGGGACCCTGAGACCCTAAATGGTCTCACAAAATCCACAAAGGATAAATCACAAAGCATGAAAACAACTATAAACCCTACTTAGGTATATGCTCATACATATACCTCAGTTTTCAAGTATACCCATCTCAATCATGTGGAAACACAAGGCCCAACTCTTTTAGCCAAAAGCTCAATTGTTCCATGGAGGAAACATTACCATGAAGGTAACACCCAAAAGGTAAGTACCAGAAAGGAAAAGACACACAGAAGTATACCAAAAAGGTATCACCACAAATGTATGTACCACAAAGGTAATGCCAAACAGAAGAATACCACAAAGGTAAGACTCATCTCACACCATGTATAATTTAGGTACGGTAGTAAAGATGATTAGATGTAACTACTTAATCATCTTACTCTGTTGAGAGGCAGACCAACGTAGGATCCTACATCATCAGACCCACGTAGGATCCTAAATCTTCGGAACCATGTAGGATCCTAGTATAGCAGACCCACGTTGGATCCTAGAGTAGTGCCACATGGATTCCTAGAGAGGATCCAAGTGGGATCCTCGAACACAGACACATGTAGGATCCCAGGGCACATACCCACATAGGATCCCTTTCTCATGTTATAGTCAGTTACAGGGTTCCCTCACTAAGCTTGCATGATTCCAGGAGGGTCTGATACTTAAGCCACAAGTCGATACACCAACATCCAATAATTCCCACAAATAAGTATCCCAAAGTACAACCATGTAAAAGGGGTCTCAACGCAATAGACGGTGCGTCAATCGGACGCCTTGTCTATAAGTTATTGGCCTTTTAGTCTTGAGGGCCAGGTTGGATTCCTGTTCAATCGAACTCGAACATACCCAACTTTATCCAAATCTCAATTGGGGTATACCAAAATGACCATATTGATCCAAGGTTTCTGGTGACATAGACGGTTCTTCAAACAGACACCCGTAGCTCTAGTTATGGCCAAAAGAGTAAACAAAGTTCGAAGCTGGTCTGGGTACGGTCCGACCCGGTCGGACCGATCCGGCCAGCCGTTGCGGCCTGGCCTATCGGGTAGCCCTCCGGGAAGCCCACGGCCGGGTGTCCCCATAGTGGGGTCCGCCCTGGCCACCACCCAAAGAGAGGTGCCCCCTAGTACCCCGAACGGCTAGGCTGTTTCAGTTGGGTGACTGATTGGATGGTGCCACGTGGCGCCGACACCTAGCACGCGGGACCCCAGGTCCCGCTCGGCTCCCTGGATAGCTGAAGGACTAGCCCACCCATGTGGCATGGTCGCGCACCATGCCACCGCCATTAGCCGGTCACAAGCCGTCCAACCTTTTTCGTTGTCGCGGCCCATGCACGCCCGGCGGCGCAGATGCGCGCCCCCACCCCTTTCACGTGGTCGTCCGAGCACTGGTCGCCGCCCTTGATCTATCGCAACCGATGGGCCACGACCCTTCTCCAGTGGTGCGGTTGCACCGCCGCCATCTTCACCATCGGCCGGAGTATCGGCTGCCACTTCCAAGCCCTTCCAACACCGGTCGTCGGTACTGGTTGCCGGCGGCGTTCCTCAGGTCACTGGGCACACCCCGGTGGACCATTGTTCATTCCGTAGACTCCCACACTCATCTCAGAATGTCTCCATCAATTCAATACCACCAAAATCTACAAATGTTGTGGAGTGGTCGGGCTGTGTTCATTTGGACCGCACCCCCCCGTGTTAGAACAATAACAAGAGGCATATTTGTTCTTGATTCAAGAAGAACGACAAGAATGGGGTAAGGGGTATTCGAAACAACAATACCTACCTCAATGATTCATTGACGTTGGTGAGGAGTGGGAGAGATGGTCGTCGGTTCATCTTTTTTGAAGATGATCCTCATAGGAGATCCTTTGAGGGAGTTCTTCGTTGGCGAAATGTTCGTTGGAGGAGAAGAGTTCTTGGTTGGAGCGAGATATTCCCGGTTCTCCACAGTTCTCCCAACCCTCCTTTTCCAATGATTTTACCCTTGGAAATGAAGAGCCAACATAATAAAAAAAAATATGTCGATCAATTAATTTAAGTTGACATAATTAATTAATTGATGTTGGCACAATTAATTAATTGTTGTTGTCACAATTAACCATGGAGAGTTGAAAGGTTTTCCCACATTAAAAGGGGTTTGGGTGATCAAACCACAAAATTCAAATTCGATGGATTTCCAACTCGGGTGGTCCCCACCTCCATTATTCAGAAAGAGAGGTTTCAAAAAGAAAAATAAAATATTAATTATTTTATTTTCCTTCTTCCACGAAAAATTGAAAAACTAAATTCCACCCTTGACCGACTATGGTCAAGGTGAAGGTCTCCTTAAACGAATATCAGCGTTGTGAGTTCAATGGTGCCCTTAGATTTCAATTCTGATCACCGGTTCAAAAGTTAGAAAATGCCACTCACGCGTTTATTGAACGTACCTTAAAAAATTCAAAAATTCATTTCGGGCACACCGGGCCTCGGAATCATCCATCATAAATTTTTACAGACTCGTACTATTCCCATATAATTGAAAAAATACTTGAAAAAATTCAGGTCTTTACACTCTCCCCACCTCAGGAATTTGTGTCCTCATAATCTTTAACTCAAACTAAGGGAACAAGTGGGGGTAGTGAGCACGTATCTAAGACTCCCTCTCCCATGTGCTCTCCTGGAGGTTCTCATGATTTCAGTGAACGTGCACTAAAGGTATCGATTTCCCATGAAGGAATCTCTCCTCTTGATCCCGAATCTCCCTTGGAACCTCCATAAATGTCACCCCATTGTTGATGTCTTGCTCACCGTGGTCGATGACATGAGATGGGTTGTGCAAGTATCTCCTCGGCTAGGATACCTGGAAAACATCGTGCACCCGGTGCAACTGAGGGGGAAGTGCAAGGTGGTAAGCCACCTTGCCAACTCTACTGAGGACTTGAAAGGGTCCGATGAACCTCAGAGATAACTTACCGCCCTGGCCAAATATCTGAAAACCTCATCTAGGTGAGACCTGTTGAAAAGTGTGGTCACCCTCCTCGAACTCCAGAGGTCTCTGTGTCCTATCAGCATATGACTTCTGCCTGCTCTATACATTCTTCATCCATTCTTGGATGATCTTCACCTTCTTCGTGGTAGCCCGTACCATTTCTGGTCCCCTGAGTGATGACTCCCCTGGGTCAGTCCAGCACAAAGGTGATCTACAAGGTCAGTCATACAGAGCCTTGATTAGTGGAATCCCAATGGTGGAGTGATTTGTTTTATTGTATGAAAACTACACCAAGGTCAAGTGATCCTCCCAGACGTGACCGAAGTTGAGGATTCAAGCATGCAACATGTCCTCGAGGGTCTGAATGGTCTGATCAGTCTGTCCATCCGTTTGAGGATGGAAGGTAGTGCTCAAATGAAGATGCGTCCCTAAAGTCTCATGCAACCCCTTACATAGCTGGGAAGTGAAACCTGCATCACAATTGGATACAATCGTCGAGGGTACTCCATGTATCCATACAATCTCCTTCACATAGAGGCATCCCAAGCTCTCTACTGAACCCTGATCTTTGATCGGTATGAAGTGGGCCGACTTGGTGAGTCGGTCGACGATCGCCCAGATAGAATAATGAACCCTGGTTTTACGTGGATGTACTGTCACGAATACTATGGATATCCCATCCCACTTCCACTCTGGGACCTCCAAAGTTAGACCAAAGCCTGATGGTAACTGATTCTTCATCTTCACTTGCTGACAATTGAGGCACCGAGAGGAAAAATTTGCTACTTCTTTCTTCATTCCTGGCAGCCAGTGCTATCATCAGAGGTCCTGATACATCTTTTCTACTCTTGGATGTACCGCTAGATGGGACGTATGGAACACCCTCAACACTTCCTCTGGTGAATCCACCAGTACCGTAGTACACCCTCTAAATATGATGACATGCTCCCCACCATTAGAAATTCTTTACCGTGCCTACCCTATGGATATCTGAACACGTCGAGCCTTGCAATCATTGTCCCCATGCTGCACCTCCTTGACTCGTTGAAGAAGTGGGGGAGTGACTGTAAGAGACTAAAGAAAAGATGCTCTATCTTGTTCCACAAAGGATATCTGTAAAGTGTCTAGATGCTTCGTCGCCTCACCTAGCAGTTGTATACCAGATCTCCTGCTGAGTGCATTTGCAACAACATTCCCCTTCCGAGGAGTATAGACTATCTTGAAGTCATAGTCCTGGAGGAACTCAAGCCACTGCCACTGTCTCAGGTTTAGGTCCATCTGGGAGAAGATATACCTGAGACTCTGGTGATTAGAATAGATCGTAAAATGCTCATCCTTCAGATAGTGTTGCCACATATTCAAAGAAAATACCACCACTGCTAACTCAAGTTCATGGGTAGCGTTTTTGTGATCATGCTGTCTTAGCTATCAAGAACCATAAGAGATAATTTCTCGCTCCTATATCCGCACACATCTGATCTCGGTCCCTGATGTGTCGCAGTAGACTACGTACCCAACTCCCTCCTCCGGAAGCCTCAAGATGGAGGCACTAGTCAGCCTCTGCCTCAGCTCCTAAAAACTCTGCTGGTATCTCTCCGACCACATGAAGGGTTTCCCCTTCTTCTCCAATGCTGTGAAAGGTGATGAAACTATATAATTTTTTTTCACAAATCTCTGATAGTATCCGGCAAAACCTTGGAAACTCCATACCTCTGTCACACTTCTGGGTGGTTCCCATGTAAGTACCACCTCAATCTTCACTGGATCCACCGCAACACCAGCCTCTGAGATGATATGTCCCTGAAAGTGAACCTCTCAGATCCAGAACTGGCACTTATAGGGCTTACCATAAAGCCAATGCTCTCAAAGTGTGTCTAAAACTACCTGAAAATGATAGGAATGCTCTTACTCAGTAGCCAAGTAAATCAGAATATCATCAATGAAGGACACCACAAAGTGATCAAGATATGGCTGAAAGATCCTGTTCATGAGTCCCATGAATACTTATGGAGTGTTGGTCATGCCGAAAAACATAAAAAAACTCATAATGGTCATACCGACTTCTAAAATCCATCTTCTGCACATCCTCATCTCGTACTCTGAGCTGGTGATAGCCTGATCTGAGGTCTATCTTCAAGAACCACTATGCTCCCATCAGCTGATCAAAGAGGTCGTCAATCCTCAAAAGTGGGAACTTATTCTTCACGGTCACCTGGTTCGGACGACGACTATAAAAAAAATTCTTAAGATCCCATTCTCTTTCTTGGCGAACAAAATCAAGGATTCCCAAGGAGAAACACTGGGCCAGATGAACCCCTCCCCCAGTAAGTCCCCCAGCTGTACCTGCAACTCACGAAACTCCGCAGGACCTATGCAATACGCTAGTGTAGATATCAGTGTCATCCCAGGGTACAAGTTAATGTAAAATTCCACCTCTCTACGAGGAGGTAGACTCAGAAAATCATCATGGAAGACATCTATGTACTGGTCCACCACAACAGGATTGCTTGGACTCTCCACATCAACTGCCCCGAGGGTAAGGCTAGCCAAGTAATGAGTGATCGGCTGCATTCTCCTTCGGGTAAGTCCATCCTATGCTAAAAATTCTCCCTTATTGATGGCGAAGGAAATCCTAGTCCCATATGTATGGAAACATTGCACTTTGCGCCTAATACAGTCAATCTAAGCATGTATTGTAGATAACCATCCCACACCCAAGATGATGTCATAAGGCCTCAACGCCACTACTGGGAGATCCTAGCTGAATCTCTCACCTCCTAGAGTAAGCTCACACTACCGGCACCAGTGTGTAATCATCAAATCATCTCCAATAAGAGTCTCTAGATGTAAGGATCGATCCATCGGCTCCACCGAAATCTCTGAGCCCAGAACGAGGGTAATGGAAATAAAATAATGGCTGGAACCTATGTCTATAAGCACTGTAGCTAAGGTGGAGTAGACACAGATCATACCTTGTATCATCTCCAGAGCGCCATGGTCATAGGCCTCAGCTGCCTGGAGCTGAGATCTCCCCTATCCACCTACTCACTATGATTGGGGTGGACCACCTGGTGGTGGTGGCAGTAACACCTCGAATCGTCACCCACATCCAAGTACACGACCATTTCCTCTACCACGTCTGCATTCTCCCTACGAACCTCCTTAGTCGAACTTTTGTCTCTGCCTGGGAAGTCCATCAACCGTCTACTGATCATCCATATGGTGGGTCAGGCAGTCACGAGCCATGTGACCCTGCCCTCTGCATGCGTAACATGACATGCTCCTCACATGACGGGCTCTGTCTTGGGTACCCCACACAACTGACCCTGAATCTTGTGGTCGTCCACCTGTAGGTCTAGTCCTCTTGGACCTTTGTGACATCTGTCTAATGCTAACTGTAGAAGACTTCTCTACATTACACCTAATGGTGGGTTTCACTACTGGTGACTGCTTAGAAAGAAAACTCTCCACTAAGAGGGCTCACTCTAACACCCCTACCTGCGTCGGGATACTGAGAGAAATCATCGAAGCCCTAATCTCCCGCCTGAGTCCCTACACAAAGGTCTGGGCCCTGAAGAATGGGTCCTGCACCATATCAGTGGAGTGGCATGAGAGGTCAGTGAACCTTGCTGAGTACTGCACCACAGTCATGCTACCCTGCTATAGATGAAGAAGCCCCAGTATGCGCACTCCGTGAAGGGTCGCTGGGACAAACTCTACCCGAAATAGGTTCTCAAAGTCTACCCAGAGAATTTTCACCTCATCGGGAACCTAGAGCATCAAGCCCCACCATCTTCTTGTAGCTGCCTGTAGAAGACTGGCGACAAGTATCCCCATGAGATCAGCTGGTGTCCCTACCAATCAGAAGACTCTCACTAATGCCTCCAGCCAATCCTCAGCCACCTGTGGGTTCGTCTCACCCCGAAACCTAGGTGGCCGCTGGTGCTAGAACTCATGCAATGTGCTCAATCATCATTCACTCTCTTCTGATGAGGCTGGTGACTTTGGTGGCCCAATGTGTAATGCTACTATTGGTGCCTCTATTGGTGCCTCTACTGAAACCGGGCCCTGCACAGAGGCCTCATCGCTCGGTGGGCTATCATTGCGTACTATACCATGAACCCTGACTGGCTGTCTACGTAGAGGCATCCAGAAAAGAAACAGGTGTGCCATGGTCAATAATTTATACCTAGTTAGCTGACTCAAAGATATTACAAAGAAAATTTTTTAAAGCACACACGCAATCAGTGTTTTCATGCACTGAGTCAGAAATCAGAAGTCAGGGTCCCGATGTATGGATATGTTGGCCACTGCACCAACACTAGATTCTATATACTGATAACCATACACATGACACATAAAACTATTTCCATTAAAAGATTAGAGTCCAATGTTCTATGGTAGAACCTACTCTTCTGATACCATTTTTTCATGGCCCGTCCAACGAGACCCGTGTCATGACTACCCCAAGACCACCTTCCATAGGCCAAGGGATGGTGACTAGCACCGAAAGGTGTATTCCCTAAAACTGGAAAGGCATTTCCTTTATAACCTATAAAATCACCCAACTATGCACAAAGTAGGATACAAGCACAAAGTGAAACTATATAGTAAACAGGGTGTGTACAGAAATAAAAAGGGGCTAGAATACAAGCCCAACTGTAAAGTACATGTAAACTGAAAAATATAGGTAAAACTGAAAACAGCTCCAGTGAACACCCGCCAAGAATCCTTCTTGAAGGGTAGGTACATATCTCGAACAGTCATCCCTACGGTACACCTCGTCTAATGTTCAACTCCGAGCTACCTCTAGTCTTGGTACCCTCATCCTCCATCAGCATTGTTCGTCGTCTGCACTGAACACAACAAGGTGCGAGCATAGCCCGTGCATGGGTGAGTATAATGATACTCAGTAGGGGCCCTGAGACCCTCAAAGGTCTCACAAAATCCACAAAGGATAAACCACAAAGCATGAAGACAACTGACAACCCCACTTAGGTACATGCCTATACATATACCTAATATTTCATGTATACTCATATCATTCATGAGGAAACACAATGCCAAACTCTTTTATCAAAAAGCTCAACTATTCCACAGAGGAAAGATTACCATGAAGGTAACACCCCAAAGGTAAGTACCACAAAGGAAAATCCACACATAAGTGTACCACAAAGGTATCACCACAAATGTATGTACCACAAAGGTAACACCACACAGAAGAATAACACAAAGGTAAGACTCATCACACACTAGGAATAACTTAGGAACAATAGTAAAGATGATTAGATGTAACTAATGAATCATCTTACTCTGTTGAGAGGCAGACCCACGTAAGATCCTACATCATCAGACCCACCTAGGATCCTAAATCATCAGACCCACATATGATCATTATATAAAAGACCCACACAGGATCCTAGAGTAGTCCCACATGGATTCCCATAGTGGATCCAAGTGGGATCCTCGAACACAGACCCACGTAGGATCCCAAGGCACAGAACCACATAGGATCTCTTTCTCATGTTACAGTCAGCTACAGGGTTCCCACCCTAAGCTTGCTTGATTCCAGGATGGCCCGATATTCAAGCCATAGGTTCATAATACAACTGAAATTAAGTCCTATTAAAAACTATCCCAAAGTACCTCCTAGTAAAAGGGATCTCAACGCAACAAACGGTGCGTCAATCAGACACCCAGTCTGTAAGTTATTGGCCTTTTAGTCTCGAGGGCCCGCTTGGATTCATGTTCGATCCAACCTGACGATACCCAACTTTATCAAAATCTCAAGTGGGTCATACCCAAAGGAATGTATCGATCCAAGGTTTATAGTTCCATAGAAGGTTCGTCAAACAGCCACCTGTAGCTCAAGTTATGGCCAAAAGAGTGAAAAAGGGTTGAAGTTGGTCCGGGTCCGGCCCAGCCTGTTGGTACGACCCGGCTAGTCGGGTGGCCCACACTGGATGGGCCGTAGCTTGGAGTCCCTGCTACGGGGTCCGCCCTAGCCACCACCCAAGGGGAGGTGCCCCCTACATACCTCGAATGGATGGGCCGTTCTGGTTGGGTGACCAACCAGCCGGCGCTACGTGGCGCCGACAGCTGGCACGCGGGACCCCAGGTCTGGCTTAGCTCCCTAGCTTGCCAGATGGTCAGCCCACTTTTATGGCACGGTCATGCACCGTGTGACTACCGGTGGTCGGCTGCAATTCATCCTCCCTCTTTCACCACTATGGCCTCATATCAAGGCCCTTGTATGCCCAGTGGCGCAGATTCACGCCGCCACCCCCTTCACGCAGTCGGCCGAGCACCCGCTGCCACCCTTTCTCCACCGCGGCCCTTCTTCGGTGGCACGGTCGTGCCGCCGCCACTATCACAGTTGGCGAGAGTGTCGGACACCACTCCAAATCCCTTCCGGCACCGATCGCCAGAACTAGTTGTCGACGACGTTCCCGAGTCACCGAGAGCACCTCAGTGGCCCGTTCTTCATTCCGTAGACTCCCGCACTCATCTCGGGACATCGCCATCAATTTAAGACCCCAAAAATCCACAATGGTTTCGGAGGGGTCAGGCCATGTTCGTATGGCCTGCACCCTCTGCATTATAATGGTAGCAAGTGGCATAGTTGTTCTTGATTGAAGAAGAACGACAAGAAAGGGGTAAGGGGTATTCAAAACAACAATCCTTACCTCAAAGATTCATTGACATCAGTGAAAAGTCGGAGAGACGGTCGTTAGTTCGTCATCATTGTAGACATTCCTTGTTGGAGATCCATCGACAAAGTTCTTCATTTGAGAAAAGTTCATTGAAGGAAAGGAGTTCTTCGTTAGAGCAAGTTCTTCCCGGTTCACCATGATTCTACCAACCCTCCTTTGCCAAAAATTTTCCCCAAGGAAATGAAGAGACAATATAATAAAAAAAATAATTCTATCAATTAATTAAAGTTGGAATAATTAATTAATTGATGTTGGCACAGTTAATTAATTGATGTTGGCATAATTAACCATTGAGAGTTGAAAGGTTTTCCCAAATTAAGAGGGGTTTGAGTTATCCCCACCACAAAATTCAAATTGGGATGATTTCTAACTCGGGTGGTCCCCACCTCCATAATTCAAAAATAAAGGTTTCAAAAATAAAAATAAAATGTTAATTATTTTATTTTTCTTCTTCCATGAAAATCTAAAAAACTAACCTCCACCCTCAACCTACTATGGTCTAGGTGAAGGTCTCCTTAAGCGAATATCAGCATTGCGAGTTCAACGGTGCCCTCAGATTTCAATTCTGATCACCTGTTCAAAATTTATAAAATTCCGCTCGCGCGTTTACTGAACGTTCCTTAAAAAAATTAAAAAAATCATTCTGGGAACACTGTGCCTCAGAATCACGCGCCATCAATTTTCACGGACATGTAATATTCCCATATAATTAAAAAAATACATGAAAAAATATGGGTCTTTATAGTGTTGGGATGTCTTCCTCAGTATGAGCATGTTGAGAGTTGTGGGGGACATCTATTGGGAAGAGTGGGGGGATTGAGTTGTTTATTGTTTTTTATATTTTTTTGGTCATCATCATGTATGTAGCTTAATCTAATGCCACAAAATCCTTCCAACCTTGGGTATATCTAACCTACAACCATGGGTTTTAAATAACCATGGCTATAGGTATGTTTTTATAGGTCTAATTCCGAGTAGTGAAACGGCATCTAAACCACTCCTAAAATTTACTGTCAATTAAGAGGTTGTATTTCCCCAATATTGATCGAAGGGATAGTGTGGATGATGATCTTGTCATTTTGTTCTATAATTAAATGAGAAGATTATTATTACTTTTTCTTCATTACAAATTATTTTAAAAATAACTCATAAATAAATAAATTTCATTAAATATACCACTATTCTATCAATTTCCACTAACCCTCACCATTGAAATCAGAATTTCTAATTGCTATGACATTCTAGTGGTAGGGATCCTTGTTACTTTTCATAATGATCAGGACTTTATCCATAAAAACCAAAAGAAATAAATTTAGGTAGGTTGTCTTACCAACTACTGACTTGAAACTCTTTGATCTGTTGAGTGGATTCCCCTATCCTAAAATTATGTCTTGGATTTCCTCAACACTTTCCTCCAAAATTGTATTGAATAAACCTTTTTCATTAAACTCAATACAATCTCGGTTAATTCAACCAAAAACTCTCATGATAATTCCATGATAAAATTAAGTATCCATACTTTGGCCATGTACTACACTTAGTTTTATGGTATCATTTCCAATCAAGTAATGGAAGGCTTAGGCTACCTTAAAATTAGGTTAAGGTATTTTAATTATTTTATGCATAAATTTTATATTTTTTAAATTTTTTACATGTCTTGTTAATATTAAGTGGATTTTACTTAGTTAATTAACCATGTTGGATAAACAATTTACACATAATTCAGTTATTTAATTTCTGTTTTTTCATGTTAATTAATTAATTTATGTGACTATGGTCTTGCATACATAAAATAAATAATATATATATATATATATAAAATAAACAATCTGATCATGATCTAATCTAATGGTAGATCTAGTGAGCGGTCATTAAATCAACCTATGAACAAGGGAATTAATTCCATTTGTCAGTCATGGCATGAGTTAAAACATTCCACCAGTATATTTTTGTATCATTGATTTGTCATAATAATGGTTTTATATTGAACCGCCTCCACATTCATTGGGAAGCTCCATTAATTACAAGTATTTAATACCCACATGTAGGTGAGGAGAATTGAATGATTGGTTAATGAGGATTACATAAATATCATTGGATACATAGTTCTTACATAATGATGGAGGGATGGATGACTCACAGGACATCATTTAATTTAATATTAAATAATTACAAACCCATGCAATAAATTAAATTAAATAAATTCCAACCCATGCATAGGTCATAGTCAAGCTCATGAATGAGAAAACGTGCAATGAATATGCAAAAGTAACCAGCTATAATTATTTCTTTATTCTTTATTTATTATTAAGATAAATATACATTAATTAATTAATTAATTAACTTCCATCTTAATGATCATCTAATATTAATTGGATATAACGATCATTTATGGAATTGATGGAAAATAAATGGTAGACCCAATAATGACATATTAATTACAATAAATTAATTGAACATATAATATTCTTTAAACCCATTATTGAAATTTCAAACACACATTGGTGTGTCAATCAATAAAATAAGGTTTTAATTATATAATTTCCAATTTAATGTATTTTTTAATTTTTTTCATTAATGGGAGACTACACAACATGTACAATCTTACTACACATGATGTACCTTGTTTTATGTGTATCTGAGTCACACGCTTGGGGATTTGGAATGTTAACTTGGATAGACTGCATGGTGTGTACATTCTACCTACATTCCATGTATCCATTTATCATTTGTTGGGTTAGCCTAGACAACACACGGTGTGTAATAAATGCACCACATTTAATTAAATTCTCCATGCATATACATACAATGTTCATGGGTATACGACATGTACTCTAGTTACACGTCATGTAACCCAGTTTTACTAACCAAATATTTGACACTTTCTAATGGCATTTCCAGGCGTTCCTCACCTATTCTTAAACATTTAAGAAAATGAAAAACTGAATAAATATGATTAATATTTCAAATCTTGTTAATTAAAATAAGATTAAAAATAAATAATAAGAAATCAAAATTTAACCATGATTGTGTATAGATCATCAATCAAATAAATAATTATAAATTTAAACATGACCTCTTTGATACCAATTTATAGTTTCAGACACAACCAAAGTGTGTGGTGGTTGGAGATATATTAAAATTTATTTTAATAATCATTTCCTGAAATGATGAGTGATGATATTGAACATCGAATTTATAATTAATTTATTTAATATATAATGAAATAAATACATGGGCTTAGTAACTTTCTTTTTTGATGATTGTTGATTTTCTGAAAAGACCCTTTTGAATTGCCTTTACTGCACTATGAGGATCCAAGGATAGAATCCCTCTAGAAATGATCCACCTGTGCTCTAATTATCTCCAAGAAATTCTACTCAATCACCGAGTGCAAGCATGGTGAATCTAATGTCTTGTGTTGTTCATTCTCAATCATTCATTCTTTGGTCTTGAAGAATCTCTTTTGTGCTTCCCATTTTTGAGAGGGCGATATAAGGGGGAGTCGAGGGAGAATTCATTATGCACAACAATTCCTTATTCTCAATTTTTGGATGCAATATATAATAGACATAATATTCTATTTATAAAGTTAGGGTTTAGGTTAAAATATATTTAATTGAATTTCAGCTAGGTTAAAATATTATTTAATTGCATTTTATTCATTAAATAACATTTAAAACATTTAATAAACCATATGTCACATAATAATAATATCATTATTGTTATTTATTGGTATGTTCCAACTTGCACAATAACAAATATTATATAGTGGTATTGTCAATTAATATTTTTCACCATACTCGATCTTGTTCTATTTGAACCCCTCTAAAAGTTTTTGAATACCTGAATAAATATTTTATTAATAATCTATCAAATAAATATTTTATATATATTCACATAATCAAATAAATTATTTATTAATAAATAAATAATTATTTATGACCTTGTAAATATTAGCTATCAATAAAACTTGAATAAAATTATTCCTTGGTCTTGAGAATAATATTTATTCCAATAATTAAATTCAAATAGATTTTGATCGATATCAATAGAAACACTTAGTGTATAGCCTCTAGGATTATTTCTCATTGGCATTAGGTGGGTTTGCATAAAGTCCAAGATTACTATATAGCAATGTGTTAAGGCACTTAAGAGAAATAACTTAATGCCACAACATTTAAAACCACATATAAACACTCATTGTGTAATATAAACCCTTTTCAGAATATGTAAGAACTCGAATTTTCTTAGAGATTCTTGGGAGTACAGCTTAAGGACGAGCTTTTATAAGGTGAGGGGATTGTAAGATCTCGTCTATTTCTAGGGGTGTAATAAAAATAAGTGAATTTTTGTGGTAGAATGTGTGAATTTAATTCACGGTTTGAATTAATTTAGAACCTATAAAATTTACAACCCCTGTAAATGTTTTACACCACATGAAGAGATGCCACGAAAGTAGTTTTCACCATCTGTTGACATGTCAGAACAGTATATTACTCCCCCTATAACTATCTTTCACCACATGTCAACATGTAATGGATGTAGATTACACCATGTCAAATCTTTTTTTATTGTTTTTTTAAAAAGTTTGTGATAAGTTTTCTTTGGAAAATCATGAAATAAGTTACAACTTATTACACGATGTTAAATGATAATTCACGTCGTGTAATTTTGACACCCAGAATATTAAAGTCACAACTCTAGCACTGCGTATACTTGAAAACTTGACTCTCCTTCATTGTAGGGCCTTGGAAACCTCTTTTTTTGCTACATAAGCCTATTTCACCTCCGTCATGGACCAAAGCTCCACCACCTATCCTCCACATTGGACATAAACTCCTCTACGCACCTCTACCTTGGACTAAAACTTCTTTGTGAACCACTGCCTTCAATCAAATACCCTTCGCGCACATCCTGGGTATGGGTATTCTTCTCATTTAGATCTATCTTTCTCTTCCACTCCTCTTCCTGGAAAAAAATAAAGATGTTTATCTACTATTGGATCTGGATCTTGTTTTATTGAGTCAGGATCTAGGCTTTTTGGGTCAAGATCTAGATTTGTTGAATTTAGATCTGGGCTTCTTGGATCTAGATCAAGATTTTTTGAATCTTGATCTAAGATTATTGGATTTGGATCTAGATTTAAGATATCATGTTTTTTTTTAATATTGGATTTAGGTTACAGATCTAGATCATTTTTTCGACATGTTCTTGATGGATCCGTTTAAAATTGGGATTATCTGTTGGCAAGCGTTCATCACCGTTCTTGAGGTAGGTGGTCTATAATTCAAATACCAATGTCTTAATTAAATTTATGTATATTTAATTATATAATTGATATTACTTTTTTAAAAATTGTGTACTTGATTAAATTAATTAATTTGGTGAATTAATTATTTTAGGGAAATGTGATATTAGGATATTGAAATTTTAGATCATGAAAAATTAATTGTTAAATTAATTATAAGAAATCGAGATTGATGAATAGAGATTATTAGTTATTGTTATATTGATTTTGTTGAGTAGAGATAATTAATTATAGAATTAATTATTAGAGTTTTTTATGATTATTAAATTGATGGAGAAGGAACAATTAGTGCATAATTCATTATGGTGATTAAATTAATAGAGATAAAACAACTAATTGATGAATTAATTGGGGTTATTGAATTAATAGAGATAGAACAATTAATTGATGATTTAATTGGCAATATTGAATTTTTTGAGATAAAATTAATTAATTGATGGATTAATTAATGGTTGTATTGGGATTATTTAATAATTGAATTAAATAATGTGATTATTTAATTAGAGAATTAATTAATGAAAACAATGTAATTATTTAATTATTTAATTGAATAATGAGATTAATTAATTATAGAATTAATTAATTGGAACAATGTGATTATTTAATTTTTGAATTATATAATGGGGTTATTCAATTAATGATTTAAATAATATGAGCAATGTAATTATTTAATTTTTGAATTGAATAATGAGATTAATTAATTGGTGAATTGATTAATGTGAACAATGTGATTATTTAATTATTGAATTAAATAAAGAGATTAATTAATTGATGAATTAATTAATGTGAGCAATGTGATTATATAATTGTAGAATTAAATAAATGGATTAATTAATTGAAAAATTGATTAATGGGGTAATGTGATTGTTTAATTATTGAATTAAATAATGAGATTGGTTTAATTAATTAATTAATGAATTAATTAATGTAATCCTCCATGGAAACTTAATTAGAGAATTAATTAAAGGAGATTGAGTTAGATTAATTAGTTTTGGAATTAATTAATGTAAATGATTTGGATTAATTAATTGGTGATTTAATTAATGGATGTAATGTTATGATTTTTGAGATAGATTAATTAATTGGTGAATTAATTAATGGTGATTTGTGTGTTAGTGAAATTTTATTAGTTAGATTAATTAATTGGAATATTTATTAATGGAGGTTGTTATGTTGAAGCAATTGAATGAGTTAGATTAATTAATTTCTGAATTAATTAATGAGGGTTGTTAGGATGATTCAATCGAATGAATTGGATTCATTAATTGGTGAATTAATTAATGTGGATTGTTGGGATATTGAATTTATAAAATTAGAAAATTAATTGATGAATTGATTATTAGATATTAAGATTTTAGAATTGATATAATTAATTGTGGAATTAATTGTGAAGTATTGAGATTTCGAATTAGATAATTAAGAGCAGAATTAATTATGGGATTTTTGAGTATATGGATATTGATTAAATAATTGAATAATTAATTAATGGTATTTATTCCCTTAGTTAATTAGGGAATTAATTAAGGCTATTTATGTGACAAACTAATTCTTGAATTAGTAACATAATTGGAGGATAATTAATTTTTGAGTTAATTATCAAATTGTTGAGTTATAAATTCAGAATAATTAATTGGTGAATTAATTATGGGATGTTGATTTGTGAAATGATCGAATAATTGTTTAATTAATTAATGGATTTTATATGGTTAATTAATTGTTGAATTATTTAATGTATTTGAAGTGACCAATTAATCAATGAATTACTTAGAGGGGTTGTTATGATTAATTAATTATAGAAATTAAATAATGAAATTTACATGATTAATAAACCATTGGATTAATTAATGGAAATAATTTATGATTAATTAATTGGTTAATTAATTAATGGAATGGATATAACTAATTAATTGTTTAATCAATTAATGGAGTTGAAATTAATTGATGAATTAATTGAAGGGATTGTTATGATTAATTAATTTTAGAAATTAATTAATGAAATTTATGTGATTAATTAATCGTTGGGTTAATTAATGGAAATGGGTTATAATTATTTAATTGGTGAATTAATTAATGGAAATTAAGGTAGTTAACTAATGTTTGAATTAATTATCAGAGATGGAATGACCAATAAATTATTGAATTAATTAAAGGGTTTGATATGATTAATTAATTGTGAATTAATTAATGGAATGTATGGTGAAATGGGAAATGGTTGTGATAATTTTGGCATAGATTAGAACATGGGATAACCGGGGTGTGAGAATTATATTAAAGGGAGAAGATTGAGAGGGATTCTAATATATTTTTACTTAAGGATTGTGTGATCCTTATGAGAAGAAGACTGAGAGAGCATCTAATATTGTTTACTTAAGGACTGTGTGATCCATAAGGGAAGAAGACTATGTGAGCTTCTAATTATTTTTCGAAGGACCGTGTGAGCCTTCAAGGGAAAAAGACTATGAGAGCTTTCCAATTTTCCATAGGAATCATTTATGCTTCATTTTGTATTACTCACTTTAGACCCTTGAGGTTAGAGCCCATAGTGCACGTTACTCATGCCAGAATAATTTACATGTTTTATGCATTTGATGAAATGTGATTTGTGATGATGAATGGTAACATGAAAATTCAGGATTATGATATCCCTTGAGGATAGTTTAGACTTCAGCATGATCTAAAGTAGGTATTGAGGTTCATATCTCCTCATGAACCCGAGAGTTTATGTGATTAAATAATGGATAATTGAATAAATGTAAACCATTTAATTTATTTCTTGTATTTTATTGAATGGATTTGTTTTAGACGCCATTGGGGGAGTTCTACAGAGTTTCACCCACACCCTAATCAGGCTTCTTGATTGGTACTCGAATAGACCTTGTGTTTTTTGGACAAGTTAAGGGAAGAGGCCCCGTGTTGGATAGCTTTTTTGGGGATGGATCAGGGATAAGAAAACCATACATTCATCGAGACCCTCTTGGGAGTCATTAATGTCCTTCTTTTGGGTTTTTCATTTTAGACACTTGGCACGTACATTGGCATAGCATGTTTCCCTTTTCAGTTAAATATTGTATTTGTCATTTTGGTTATCTTGTGATATTGGTATTTCTCATGTTATATATGATTCTAATATTTTATATTAATTTCCACTATTATTTTACTCTGATAAAAGAGGGTATAGTCTCCCCATGACTGACTTTCCAGACTATATGCTAGAGCATCGGTGAGTGGCACCCTAGCCGAGATTTTACACAATATCTCTTCAAGTAGATTTCACATTTGTGTCACCACTCTATATGCTCGATATATCTTTCCTTGATTATCTAAAATAAACATGTCATTACACCATGGCTATGGAATTTTATGTAACTGTTCTATTCCAATCAAAGGGATGAGATACCAGCTACCATAAATATGGAAGGGACAAATCCTTCCTTAACTTATCCATTAATGACATGTTACTCTTGATGCACCCAACATATCCAACTTCTCCATGAACTGTTATCATCATAGTTTACAAAATACATCTAAGTACGTGAGTTGTAACATGCATTAATAATAATCTTAATGTATGAGGACAATCACACACGCTCACATGTTCGAATATCCAATGACACCAAAACATACAGAATTCCTACTGGAGGGTCTGTTCTCATAATCTCTCATCTTGGAGATTACCAAGTGTGAACTTCATGAGAAGAAGCCTTATATGCTTACGAGTACTCACACTTTACATTATATGTATAATGTGTCCCATCATAGTATGTTATCCAATCACAAAACATTATTTATGAATATTGTCATAGCACATCATGGTTCTCATCATAGTGGGGAATTTTTATGATCATATTAATGCGATGTATATTCTAGGACATTGTTACATTAGAGTCATGCAGAACAATGAACAATATGTAATAATTAGTTTTATTAAAATTTAATACATAGAATATATATGTAATCAAATTAAAAATAGTTGGTCTTAGGACACCAACTCAATCATATTATAATGTTACCTTCAAATCCTCTTTGGATGTCGATCACTAGGTCTATAAAGAATGTGTCAGGATTAATAAGACCAATCTCATTCTTCTTTTCATCTAATTATTTGAATTCCATAGGTTCTTCTTTAACAATATATATATATATATATAAGTCTTGACATGCAGCTCAACTTCATATACAATTATATGCTTCTATCCATAATTAATCTAATAAACATGGGATCTTGTGATCATCACAAAACAAACCGATCCTCAAATTTAAATGGCTCAAAACTGATGATAAACAACATGCACATGAAGAAAGTATCTTATAAATTTATTATATATTCTTCTCATAGATTTAGCATGCCTGATTTGGTCACTTAATGATAGTTAGCTGAATTTACATCCTCTACCTTTGAATCCTAACAGATCTACATCACAATATTATACTAGTTCTCTTCTTCCTTAGGAGATTAAAATGGTGTCACAGTTCAACAAAATCTCAATTAAACTCCTCAAATAATGATCACTATATCCTTCATTTTCATTTTTTATATAATTCAACACCATTTTATATTCCATTATTTCTAAAATATAGAATTTCCTCATAATTGGTGCCCCTAATCTCAATTACCTTTTCCATATGTCGGAGTGTTCCCTCAATTGATATATTCTTTTTGTCTCCACAACTGTAATGTCATATAAATTTTTAGGATTACCCTTCACTTTTTCTATTTTTTTATTTCTCTTGGCCAATAGATATTCGAGATAGTTCTATAAGTTGGACTTGACACACATCATCTTCCTCATCTTCTCCTCAAGATTCTCATCTCATCTTTCTCCCTGAACTAGTCTGAACTAATTTTCTTATATCGGTAGATATTCTAGTTACTTATACACAAGCTTTGGATTAATCTTCTCAAAATATATTTAAAAAAATCTACTGCTAACGGTCTTGATGGATATGTTCTAATTATATAGAATTTTAGTCTTATGGCATAACTCATTTTTTTATAGCGTGTGTATAACAACACCAACTTGAATATTTATCTTAAGAGAACACCACAAATCAATCCTCTCATTCCAATTCGCATGAATAAAAATGATCAGTATTATTTATAATAGCTCAGATCTTATCAATATTTATCATATTTCTATTCATTTATAGATATAAATATTCTAGAAGCTTCACTTACTTTCTCAGAAAACTCATTCAACATTCATTATCATCTCGTCTCCTTAAAGATCATCTTCTCACTATGATTGTTCTTGAATAACAACTCATTTTAGTATTTGTGATGTTTAAATCCATGATTAATAGCTTTGAAATCGTCTTGATCGATTTTTTCATTGGATATTAAAATATTGAACATTAATTTTTCACTCTTCTTCACAAGACATTAAAGTCATATAATTTTAATGATGTCATACACTCATTTAAAAATTCATATGGTGGTATTCGAGATGTAAGTTTCGCTCTCAAAGTCATACGGTCATCCATTACATATGACATGATAAATGACAACTAAAATATGCATTTCGAATGTCAAGAAATCTGGAACATAGTGGTTGATGGTGATGTCATACACTCAAGTCAAGTGATTCAGTATGGTGATAGTATTATGTTGAATATATACGCTCATCCTGAATTCACACGATCAATGTTTCAAGGTATGGAAGTCATACGGTGGATTCATATCCTTGAATTCATACAGATGTGTCTTAAATTCATATGAAACACAATGTAATATGTGATTTGAAATTTATTTAATAATTTTTTTCCACAACTTTTTTTGTGTTTTAATAATGGTTTCGACAGCTGAAATGTGATGATAATGGGGAAATTTGGTAATTCAAGGTTATTTGATGTTGAATATGTTATTTATTGAATATTATTTCAAATCTACCTTTAGTGATTTATTGCTCAAATTGTTCTTGATGAGAATTATTTTATTATTTTAAAGAACAAATTTTTTCTATGTTTATATTGAAAATAAATTTTATGTGGTAGGTAATTAAAATAATTCCAATATTTTTTCTATATTGAAATTTTTAATATTTAGTTATTGGAAAGTATTTTAAATATTTTTTTTGGAAATTATAATATTGTAAATATTTTAAATATTTAGATTATGGAAATTATTTTTAATATTTATTTATTTTATAATACTTTAATTTTTTTAGTAGTTCGAAGTGTGTATTCCTATTGGAATTATTTTTCTTCAGTGAGTTTTGAAATTGTGTGTCTCTAATTTAGTGTAATCAAATACTTTTTAAAATAGGTTAAAGTTTTTCAATGTCCTAAATGAAGGAGAGCTTGAGAATTATGGATTTGAGAAGAGAATTTTAGAACCGAAGTCGAGGATGCAGACCATGGGAGCCTGAGCTCATATGAAAAAGATTACATGAATCCATCAGATCCAGATCGAGCATGAAGCCTCGGCCGATTAAATCCTAGTATAACTACTGATAATAATGAAGAAGCTTGTTCTCCATGATGATGTGTTAATTTTTTTATGATAAAAGACCATTGTCCAAGATGGTGGGTGACCGCCAGGGAAGACCAGCCACCAGAGGAGACTTGCTGCAGATGTTTGGTGGCCGCCCCAAAAGAAAAACATGCAAGAGTTGGTGACCTCCCAAAGAAATGTGCAGCAGTCATTTGGTTTTGTTCTCCTCCGCTGCTGTATATATGTGGTACTCATCTGTGAGATGAGGCATGGTGAGATTTTGTAATTGTGTATCCCTATTTGAATAAATTTTTTTGGCAGCCTTCCCCATAGACGTTGGTCATCCGACCAAACCACATAAATTCCATGTTACTTTGTTTTGGTTTTCATCTCTCGTTGTGTGAGAGAATCAGAGTGTGTGAGGCCTTCCGCACTAACAATGTGGTATTAGAGGATGAGTTTGATCACCTGGGAATCACACTATTGAAAACCCATTGCTGTCCATGCCCTTCTTGAAGTGGTGTCTGCAAATCTGAATCTGCCTCTTTGCAACCCGTTGTCCACACGTCTGAACCTGCTACATTTGGTGCTTGTTGGAAGCTGCTGTCTTCACTCTAGCGAATCCGCTGATGTCCGAAATTCCTCTCCGAAGCTAGTGTATACAGATATGTTTATCCGGTTTGATTTCCCCTCACTCTGTTTTTGTTTGTTTGCATCTGTGGTGAGGAGGAGGAAGGGAGGAAAGGATGTGCAGAAGTCAAAAGGCCAAAGGGCCTTTGTTTATGGTGGGGGGGAGATAATATGGGAATAAGAACAGAAGATAAAAAAACTAAATAAGGGGAGGGGAAAAGTGGGGTGTGTAAGTCAAAAAAAGAGCATAAAGTTATAACTTTTTTTATTTTTTCATGTTGTGTGTGTGAAAAAAATGTGATTGATATATTTTTTTGCCCCTATATGTGAAGAGGGCCATGCCCCAACTAAGAATAAATGGGGGGAATTTTTTTTGTTAAAAATTTGGTTTCATTTTTGGTTTTTTTTAAAGAAAAAAAACACTTGGGGAGAAAATTCGGTATTCATTTGGGATACGATTTTAGAAATTAAACAGTTGATTTCAGCATTTTCGACTATTTCGGATTCATCGGTGCTATCTGTTTTTGGATATTCTGATCTATTTTTGTGATTTAGAATCCTGAAACTGAAAATAGTTCGTTACCACCTCAGGAACCCTAGGAGTATGTTCGAGCTACACATACTGGTACTACAAATACTTTCGGATATAAAAGTATGGTGTCTAGTACCAAATTTGAGGTGGAGAAATTTGACAGGATGAACAAATTTATTATGTGGAAATGTGAGGTTTTGGATATTCTAACTCAAAAAGAGTTAGATATCACCTTAGAAGAAAAGCTCTTCAATGTCTCTGATGGTTCTTTGAGTAGACTCAACTGTCAAGCCTACGGCACAATTCATATTTGTTTGGATAAAGACCATAAATATAGTGTGATGCGAGAAAATTCAGCAAAATGTTGGTGGAGTATTTTGGAGAATAAGTATATGGCCAAAAGAATTTAAAATCGGTTGTACCTGAAAAATAAATTGTTCATATTTCAGTACAAGCAAGGTATTTCTATGATTGCGCATCTTGATTAGTTTAATAAAATCTTGGCAGATTTGAAAACTTTGGAAGTAACGATCAGAGATGAAGATAAGGCTCTGTTGCTGTTAAACTCTCTACCAGAGAGTTATGATCACCTTAATACAACATTTCTATATGGTAAAGATGAGGTTAAATTTGTTGATGTTTCAAATTCCTTATTTAACAATGAGTATAGGCGGAAGGAAAAATATGACCATTGGGATTCCACATCAGAGGGATTGATGACAATTAGAGGAAGGTCATCTAACAGGAAATATGGAAGATTCAGAAGAGATGAATCTCGATCGACATCAAAAGTCGAGTCCATATTTAGACATCCAGTAGAAGATGAGTGTGCCTACTGTCATGAAAAGGGGCACTAGAAGAATGATTATCCCAAAATTGGGAAATCGAAGGAAAATGTTGTATAGAGAACCGAGGATATTGATGATGTTGAAGATATTTTCCTCGTTTGCTCGATGGTCAACCATTCAGAAGGTTTGATTCTTGGTTTAGGTTTTTCATTCCATATGTATAGGAATCGAGATTGGTTTTCAAACCTCTATGAGTCAGATGAAGGTGTGGTGCTTATGAGAAATAACCACCCTTTCCATACGAGAGGTATTGGAATAATATGGTTGAAGATGCATGATGGTAAAACTCGATGCCTTACAGATGTGAGATATGTACCAGAATTAGAGAAGAACCTCATATCACTTGTAGTTTTGGATAAGCTTAGTTATGGGATAACTATTGAAGATGGATTCATGAAAATTATCTACGGTGCACTCCTTGTGATGAAAGGTATTCAAAAAAATACTTTGTATTATTTGAATGATGATACTGTTACAGGTGGAGAAGTGACATCAGATAAGAGTATCACCACCAGTAGAACACGAAGGATTATATGAAGACCTTCCAAGTTTGGAAAATCAGCCAGCTTTGCTCTTTCTGTAGTTGAAGGTGGTGTTCCAGTTTACTATCGAGATGTTTTGGATAGCAAAGAAATAATCCAGTGTAAGTCTATTATGGAAGCAGATATTAATTCACTACATCATAATATGATATGGAATCTTGTTCCTCCTTCGAAGGACAAGAAAGTTGATACAAGGATCAAGTTCCAACATTGTTTTGACTTGATCAATATGACTCAAACTTGAGATTCCTACGGGCATCGGGAAGGTAGCAACAAGCAGAAATATTTTTTTCAGCAGAAACATGGTGATGTTTTTCATCAAGGTGGAGATTGTTGAGTTTTTTACGATAAAACACCTCCGTCCAGGATGGTGGGTGACCTCCATGGAAGACCAGCCACTAGAGGAGACTTGCTGCAGATGTTTGGTGGCCACCCAGGAAGAAAAATATGCAGGAGTCAGTGACCGCCCGAAGAAAGGTGCATCGGTCATATGGTTTTGTTCTCCTCCGCTGCTGTATATATGTTGTACTCATCTGTGAGATGAGGCATGGTGGGATTTTTTAATTGTGTATACCTATTTTAATAAGAAATTTTTGCTGCCTTCCCTGTGGACGTAGGTCATCAAACCGAACCACGTAAATTCTGTGTTCCTGTGTTTTGGTTTTCTTCTCCCATTTTGTGTGTGAATCAGAGTGTCTGAGTCCTTCCACCCTATCATGTTGAGACCTGCTATGCAGATCAATTGAAGGAGATATTGATCCAGGATTTACCAGATGGGGAAATCGAGCTGGGATTGAGGAGTTTGGATGCCCGAGCATGATAAAAATATAGAAAAATGAAGATCATGATCAATCAGAAGGGTAAAGACGATTGTGAATCCTGATTTTTTGATGTGTTTGAAGGATTGGGACAGAGAAGATGGAAATTTTTACTCGATTTAATCTAGAGATGTGTTGTTCGGTGATCCTCATATAGGGGGAAATTGAAGACGAAGGGGCCTCCAACCAGACGAATATTACGGTCATGGTTTTGGAAGAGGTCACACATGGGGTGCTCAAAAAAATGCTCAATCGAAGTTCCATCTTGCCATGTCATGCTGATAAATCCAATATAATTGAGAGGGGATTGATATTTGGTGCTCTTCTTTTTAATTAGGCCTGAAATTCTATTTTGGGATCGAGAAGGGAGAAGTTGTGATCTCATAGTTGATTTCAAGATGCTGGATTGATATTTGGTGATCTTTTGTTTCTTGGCTTAGGCAGGTGGCTAAATCGATGAATTTGGGAAGACAATTTAAGTGCCAAATGGATCGAATCTGAGGAAGATTTTATTGGTAGATAATTTTATGCTTAGGTTTATGCTGAAGTATTGAGGATAGAAAATTAAGCCTCAAGTAAATGGGTTTATGTGAAATTTGAGTATGACTCGGGTGGTAACGCGTACTGGGTCTTGTGAACGGTGAAGATGAAGCATCAAATAGGCCATGTCAAGGTACTTGGGGTGTGCATCACAAATCCCATTGAAGGGTAAGCCGAGGCTTGTAGATGGGAGGAGCATGCATTGAGGAACTACTAAGGATCATAAGAAAAATATATTTAGCTCGTAAGGGCCCTAAAATTAGATTTTCCCAAATCAAGGAGCTCAACCTTGAGATTAACTTGCCTTCATTTTTTATTGTGTTCTTGAATTACGAAATATTTTTCTGTTCTAAAAGTGGGTTCCTTAGACCCAACTTTATCATGATTTTCAATTATCATATCATGTATACAATAAGTTATGCATGATGTATTTTTACCATAATAGTTTTGATATTTCTGTATCAACAATTTATATGGGAATGTATATAGATTATTTACCATATAAAAATGTTATATCAATTTTCCAGACTATGATAGAAACCTTGAGATACTATGACATTAATACTAAAGAAATATCCTATGGTCTAGATATATCATTTTGGCTAGTCACAGACGATGTTTGTATATCAGGTGTTAGATACTCATAAGCCCAAATGGCCCGAAGGCCTTCATTTTTTTTTTGATTTTTGATAACCCCCATTTAAAGGGATGAGGGGGAACCCTTACAAGGACCTTAGGCTTAGAGATTACATGGCCCGTAGGCTTAGGTTATTACATGACCTGAAGGTCATAGGGAATTCAACGAGACTATCTACAAGGAACTTCCCCTCCTCTGCATTTGCATCATGATAGTAGCTCTCCACCTTCGCATGGCCATCTGGCTAGGCTTCCCATGCAAGCACAGGTTGGTCCCGATGGCATAACCATACCCACTAATTCTGACAAATCCATTCGGATCTGCTCTGGTGAGTGCACTTACTCTGAATCCTCTTCTAGGGCTTCTCCATTTTTGTGGAGTCTGTCTAGGGAAAATGCATGCGGCCCGAAGGCCTTGAGGTGGACCGAAGGCCTTAAAGGTGGCCCGAAAGCCTCTCTTACCTGAAGGCTTGGGTGGCCCGAAAGGCTTAAGGACTCCAAGCCCAAACTGGTGGCTCAAGGTTAATAGTTCCAACTTCTATAGTACGGAACAGTACTTGATACAGTAATGCTACAGTACCTACACAGTGTACAGTTCTGCTACAGTGTCTACTGCAGTACCTGCTATAGTACCTTCTACAGTACCCAAAAATATGCCTCTACCTAGATTTGAACCTGGGTCTCGTGGATGCACTTAAGGATAGCTCACCTACAGTTTGAGGCTCATGTGCTTAGAGACTCATAAGCACCAAGACTTATTCTCATAAAGTTCCCACTTGGTAATCTTAAGTAGATGAGATCATTAGTACCAACCCACTAATATAAAGACCACATGTTTCAGGTGTCATTGGTTGTTCCTATATGCGAACACGTGTAATGGTCACCTTATTTGAGATTATTATCGATGTGTACCATTTGATCGTGTATATTGATGTAAGAAAAAACCTATGACAATGAAGTCATAGCGGGGTAGCTTGGATTGGATGTGTTATTAGTAGTATGACATTGATTGAATAAACAATAAAGAATTTATTGCTTCCATATAAAGAAATATCTCTGGTCCAGTTGATCAAGATGATAATTTCTTTACTAAATACATGACCATGGTATAAGAATGTAAGTTTGTCATTTTATGTCAACGAACAATAAAACCATAAAGGATGATGACACAAAGTGTGCATCCAGCTTTATGAGATGTCATGAGACAAAGAGATTATATTACATAGAGTGTGTTCATAGGAAGGTTGTAATTTCTATGACAAATCCTTATATCCTGAGAGGTCTTGATGAGTTGGTAGACTCTACTCTCGGTTTGTGAATACTATTCACTGTTATCAAGATAAGGGCTTAGAGGGTCACACATAATAATATATTCAAAAGTCTGGCCTATTCCTATGAATAAGAGTATAGGACATGGTGGGTCTATCACAGAGTCCAAGATATGTCTGAGGATATACGATCACCAAGGAATAATAAATTCATATTATTCAAGTTTAGAATAGGTGACATGAGATTTATTTCTTAAATTTATTTATAAGTATTAAGCAAATACATATAAAAATATGATACAAACAAATATTATATTATATTCATTATTTGTTTAATATTTGTGAGCATGAAAAGTAGATTTAATGGCTTTCTTTTATCGCATAAAATATATTAATATATTACAAGTGATATAAATATAAATAATATTTATGACTCAGCAAGTCAATCATAAAATGTTTTTTATACCAAGAAGATTCAGAATATGGCCAAGGCTGATCGTCAAATTTATTAGAAAAAAGAAAGGTAGATTAGGCATTACAAGGGGTTTTGAAAAGGTGGGAGTGAATTCACCTCACATGTCCACTTCTACCATTGGTAAAAAATATTCTAGGATCCCGAAGAACCACATCGTACACATTTCAATTATTTATCTTTTTGAAAATGCATATGCAACTTGATTAGCCTCCTTGTAAACATTTGAAACAATATGTTGAGATGGTTTTCATTTTTAATGCATGCTATCAATTGAGGTAGCATACTCCATGGGACATTCCTACTTCTACTCCTGAGGGCTTCAACAGAATGCTCAAAATCAGATTCCATCAAAAAAGAATTCCAGTTATGATGGACTGCATGTTTAATTGCATATATAATTTCCCTAAGATCAACTTCATATTCAATAACAATTCCAATAAAATGATGAAAACAACCTTTGATAAAGCCACAATGAGTAAGAAAGACACCTCCACAACCTGAGGGTTCTGGATTACCAAAGGTTTCACTATACACATTAACCCTAACCCACAATGAGATTAGAGGGATCCAACAGACATATATAAGCACTAGTGGTTTTTTGGGCCTACCTTGAACACCTAACATTCTAAGGATGTTAAGATAAACAAGGATGTTTCTCATAGAACATGTCTGCACCTTTGAGGAAATATGCACCTCCCTGTGTATATGATAGTTGTACATATTAAAGGAGGTTGGTTTTCAAATATCATAGAATTCTTAGTAGTCCAAACAGAATCAATTACGGAGGATGCAGCCACTCAAAGAAGATTATGCACCTGTTCACTTATAACATCCCTATTGATGGAGTCCATAAGGGAATCCAATTGATTGAAAGTGAATATTTTGATGCCAAATATATTCCCAACATAATTTTATAGTTTTCGAACAAAATTGTAGCCCATAAAAAGATTCTTCACGTTTTCTACATCCCTTAAACATAGGTGGCATGTTTAAACAAGCTACTGACCATCTTTCCTTAGTTGACCATGACATGGAATCCTTTTTTTCCATATTCTACAAATGAGAATAAATTTTAAAGGTTGGATGAAGTGAGTCTTGGGGTTTTTTTAATGTGTTTTTATTTTTTAAAATATTTCTAAGTAATATTTTAAAAACAATATATGCTTGAAAGGCGGTAGTGGGGATGTCGCCCCCCCCCCCCCCCCCCCCCGCTACTTTTTTCCTAGATTGATAACATGACAAAGGCGGGGGGGGTTCATTTTCCCTTTACATTAGGCAAAAGGCGGTTCCCCTACCACCTTTTCCTCAACACCCTATAAAAGGGAACCTTCCCCCTTTGCCTCTCTTCTATTCCCCCTATCTCTCTTCATTCCATTTCTTCTCTCTCTAAAAAATTCATTTTCATGTGTGGTGGAGTCTGTGGTCTAAAAGAAGTACCAGTTTTTTTACAAAACATCGTTTAGAGGTATTTTTTTTAATTTAAATTTATTTATTTATTTACTTGAATTCTTTTTAGTTATAAATATTTCCTTTTGAAGTAGTTTAGTTAGTACTAACTATTTTGTTTTTTACATAGTTTATTTATTTATATATAGTTTAAAATAATATTTATTATTAGTAATGATTAAGTATAGATTAACTATAGAATAACTTAGGATTAAATGTTCTAAAATTTTTGTATCATAAATATTATGTAGTTATCTAAGCAATCAAAACCCTGTCTGGATACAAACCAGTGGATGTAGATCTTGCACAGATGTACCTAGGGGTAAAACTCAAACACAACGCCTTGAGATAGACTCCAACTGGAACTGGTGCACGACAATGAGCTTTTCTACACTGCTATTTCGACATTCCTGGGGGATATAATTTAGATGATTCATATTTTCTTTATAAACTTATAGCGAACCGACCTTTTCTTACATTACTATTACATCATTTCAAAGATAAACAACATAATAGTATTACACATAGAGGTTCCATATGTTTAGTGTCTTGGGAAAACTAGGACCATGCATGACAAATACAACATCAACCATAAACATTTATTTAACTTCTTCTTCACTAGCTTCTTAGTGGCACTTGTCCTCTCCTTAGTACATGTATCCACCAGACGATATACATCAAAAGGGGTGAGCTAGAATCCCAGTAAGAGGATAGATAAGAACAATATATCATGGGGTGAGCATAATCCTGATATAGGCAAAGAATCGTGAACATGAGTGGAGCATAAATAATAGAATTGAAATGTGGCAATGCTTAAAAATGAAACATAATGTCTTAGTGGTTAACTACCACACATAATTTTGAAAAAAGCTAGAATCATGTTCACACAACATTTCACATTTACTCATGAGATTCATCACTTTACCCAATGCATTGGAGCTCTATATAATTCCGGGCACACCCGTCACATTTAAACATTCATATTGCGCTATATAATTCCGGGCGCACCCGTCACATCATAACATTATCATTTTCATGCTTTACACATATAAAACATATCAAACATGTACATAAATAACCCATGGAAAGGAATGGGTTTCATCTCATAATAAAACATTCATAAGCATTGGGTTCCCAGAAGAAAAAGGGAACAACATACTTGATACAAGAACCATCAACCTTGAATGAGAGGTAAAAGGTGAGATCTTGAAAGAAGAGTTCTTTTGGAAAACATTTTGATGGACATAAAAACCAGTGACAAACATATATATCCCAGAAAAGTAATTTAAATGATGAAAAAATGATCTTTGAGGAGTAACCATATCAAAAATGGAGTGAAAGATGGAGATCCCGAAGGAAGAAAATTGGGTTCGAGATTTCCCCTTACCTTGTACTCGAATGCCTCCTTCTCTTTAATATCCTATATGAAGACATTATATTCATTAATTAGAAATTCCAGAACCTTTTATACATTAATAGTGTTAATTCTGGTTTCCTTATGTCATATTATGTACCTTTAGATGACTTATAGAGTTTAAAAAACATTGTTCGATGATGTTCGTTTTTATGGGTTTCTTGAGCGGTCCACTTGTATTCTTAAATTGATGTTTGGGTAGATCATGGGTAAACATCCAGAACTGATATTACATGTTATTTATGTTATTACATAAGCTTGAATGATTTGATAATGAGTTATATTATATCCATGTGGACAAAATATTAGATAATATTTTAATGATGGTTATTTGGGTAAATTCGGGCAGTTTTTGGATCACAACAAACTTGTTTTAACTTCTAACTTAGTAATATGGCCATAGGTTATTTACAGAACTTAAAATAGAACATAATACATATAAAATATTCTGGTTCAACCATAAAAATAGTTTCATGACCAGATCTGAAGGTAGAAATGGAAGAAGAGAACATGTCATTTTTGAAGGTGATAAATTTAACACCTCATGAACAACGTTCTCTTTTATAAAATAAATGGAAGAGGGAAAGGGTGTGGGGTGATATAATATAACATTAGAAACATAATATTAAATTATATATATAATAATGGATTTACAGAACAGTTTGGATGATGATATTTAGGGAGAGATCAAGAAAAGAACTTGAACTTGAAAGGAAATTAATGGAGAAGAGAGAGAAATTACCTTTAGAATCCTCCTCTTGAGATCCTCCTTAAAGAAGCTAGGCTTGGTCTTTTGATGAGACCAAAAGCTTTTGGACGTGTGGGATGAGCTAGGGAAGGTGTTTGGGCAGAGTTTAGATAAGTATTGGAGCTTGAGAGGTGTGAGGAAAAGAGGGAGTGAAGGGTGGCTTTTATAGTGGAGGGGAGAGGGGTTTCCTTAATATAAAATTGATTAGTTTATTAATTTCACCTAAGACAAGGAATAGCGAGTCTTGGATGACCAAAAATAGTAAAAAAGGCATGTGAGTTCGGGATTTTGGTTCTTACATCACTTGTGATGTTAGGAATAGTGGGTTTTAATTAAAATGTATTTATATGGTAAATTAATGTATTCTACTTTTCACAAAAAATTCAAGTTTCTCAGAAAAATCCCAAAAATTTACCCCAACCATTTTTCGACATGTAGAATCCAAATATGAAGTCCATTTTTCAAAAATAATATTCTAAATATTATTAATTTAATAATTAATAAAAATCATAATTTACTTAAAAAACAGTTTTTAAGATTAAAACTGAATTTATAGTTCTTCCAAAAATTACATAGGGTATTATAAAATTATCTAAAAACTATTAGAAATTGATTAAATACTTTATGAATACATTACAGGAAAATAAATATTCTTTTAAATTAATTAATTAATTATAATTAATTATTTATGACTTATAAAATACAAAAAACGTTTACTAAGGTCAAATTGTCACTTTCTAAGATGTCTAAATTTTATTTTATTATTCATAGGTAATGTTACTCTTATTTACTATTCATAAGATTCATGTTACTATTCATAATGGTAGGTTACTATTCATAAGGGTAAGTTACTATTCACCAAAAATTGTTATTTTTCATTAGACTCCAAAAACCATCTTGAACACAACCGTGTATATTGAATTTTCAAAATTCCAAACATAGGGGTGACAAAATTATGTTTAAAGGTCACTTATCACTTAGTAGTTCATTATTTAGTGTTTTTATGACATAAATATAAGAAGGGAATTTCCATTGAAATAATTTGGGTTGTTACATTCTTCCCCCCTTAAGAAATTTCACCCCCGAAATTTCACTTTACACAAATAGGTTAGGGTACTTCTCCTTCATTGCCTCTTCTGGTTCCCAAGTTGCTTCCTCAAACTTATTGTTCCTCCATAATACTTTGACAAGGCGGGTTGTCTTATTCCGTATAACCTTATCACTTCGGTCCAAAATTTTTACCGGCTGCTCCTCATAGGAGGGATCATCTTCCAGTTGTACCACCTCTGAGTTTAGTACATGTGAGGGGTCTGGTATGTACTTCCTCAGTAGTGATACGTGAAACACATCATGAACTTGAGCCATATTTGGTGGAAGTTCCAGATGATAGGCCACGGCTCCTATACGGTCAAGGATCTCAAAGGGGCCAATGTAACTTGGGCTTAGCTTCCCTTTCTTCCCGAATCTCATGACTCTCTTCCATAGAGATATTCAAAGGAAGACTTTATCTCCAACGTCAAACTCCAAGTACCTTTGACGGTTGTCAGCATAGCTCTTTTGCCGACTTTGAGCAGCTTTGATGTGTTTCTGGATGACTTGAACCTTCTCTGTCATCTCTTGAACAAGATCGGGACCAAGTAGCTTTCGTTCTCCAGCTTCATCCCAACAGGTTGGAGTTCTACATCACTTCGCATAAAGAGCTTCATACGGAGCCATATGAATACTCGAGTGAAAGCTATTGTTGTATGAGAACTCAACAAATGGGAGATGATGATCCCAACCACCTTTGAATTCAAGAGAGCAGACTCTTAACATATCTTCAAATGTCTTAATTGTCCTTTCAGACTGGCCATCAGTTTGGGGGTGATAGGTCGTGCTGAAATTTAATTCAGTACTAAAAGCATGTTGAAGGCTCCTCCAGAACATAGATGTGAGCGTTGGATCACGGTCAGAGACAATCGAGAGTGGAACACCGTGCAATCTCACTACTTCCTTCACATATATCCTTGCAAGTTGTTCAAGTGAGAAGTCTTCCCAAATAGTGATAAAATGGGTAGTCTTGGTGAGTCGATCAACCACAACCCATATCGCATTATTTCCTCTTGACGTTTTCGAGAGACCCGTGAGAAAGTCCATAGTAACATTTTCCCATTTCCACATGGGTATAGGCAATGGCTGCATCATAACTTTGGCCTTTTGTCGCTCAGATTTAACTTGCTGACATACCAAGCACCTTGATATATATTCCGCAATCACCTTCTTCATGTTATCCCACCAGAAGTGTTCTCGGAGATCACGGTACATCTTGGTACTCCCAGGATGGATAGAAAAAGTTGATCTATGTGCATTATCCAATATCTCCTTTTTTATCCTAGGTGATGAAGACACACAAAGCTGCGTTCCAAACCGAATCACACCATCATCGTCGATATGAAACTCTTGCAGCTTCCCTTCCTTTACTTCATTCACCCTCTTTTGTATCTCCACATCATCCCTTGTGTGCTTCCTTAATCTTCTCTTGGATGGATGGTTGCGCAATCATTTGGGAAAGGTAGGATGTATCCCCTACCCTTATGATTCCCAAATCCATCCTTTGCATATCCAAGAAGATATGGTCTTTCTCAATCCTCACCATGGATAGAGTAATAGGTTCTTTCCTGCTTAGAGCATCATCTACCTTGTTCTCCTTTCCATGATGATAGTGAATAGAGCAATCGTAATCCTTGATTATCTCTAACCATCTCCTTTGACGAATGTTGAGCTCCTTTTGTGTGAATATATACTTTAGGCTCTTGTGGTCGGTGTATATGTCACACTTTTTGCCATAAAGGTAGTGCCCCCAGATTTTGAAGGCAAAAATCACGGCTGCCAGCTCTAGATCATGCGTCGGGTAGTTCTTCTTATGGATCTTCAACTGTCGTTAGGCGTAGGCTATCACATTATCATTTTTCATGAGTACACAACCCAAGCCTTTCTTTGAAGCATCGTTGTATATCACAAAACTGTCTCCACTTTTTGGTAGTGTGAGTACAGGTGCTGTGATCAGCCTTCTCTTTAACTCCTTGAAGCTTCCCTCACATTATCCCGTACATACTTTACCCTTTTCCTTGTTAACTTAGTTAGCAGGCTTGAAAATCGTGAGAAGATTCTCACAAAACGTCGATAGTACCCAGCTAATCCAAGAAAACATCAAATTTCTGTGACACTAGAGGGCCTGGGCCATTCCTCAATCACCTTTTTCTTTGAAGGGTCCACAGAAATTCCCTCGCTTGTGATCACATGTCCCAAGAATGTGACTTGATTCATCCAAAAGTCACACTTGCTGAACTTGGCGTACAACTTCTCCTTTCTCAATGTCACCAACACAAGTCTTATATGTTCTTCATGTTCCTCCTTGCTCTTGGAGTAGATGATAATATTATCAATAAACACTGCCACAAATTTGTCGAGATAATGCCTAAAGACTCTATTCATCAAATCCATGAAGATTTCAGGGGCATTAGAAAGTGCGAAGGGCATCACCAAAAACTCAGAGTGACCATACCTTGTACGGAAGGCAGCCTTATGAATATCTCCCTTCCTCACCTTTACTTGATGATATCCAGAACGAAGATCCACCTTTGAGATGTATTGAGCTACTCTTAACTGGTCGAACAAGTCATTAATCATTGGGAGAGGATACTTGTTCTTTATGGTGATATTTTTGAGTTCCCGATAATCGATACACAGCCGCATGGTTCCATCCTTCTTCTTCACAAAGAGCACTGGCGCACCCCAAGGTGATGCACTAGGGCATATAAACCCTTTTTGTAGATGCTCTTGAAGCTGCTTCTTTAACTCCTCCATTTCGATAGGAGCCATCCTATAGGGGCACATCGAGATAGGAGTAGCTCCGGGTATGAGTTCAATTGAGAACTCTACCTCACGATCCGGGGGAATTCCGGGTAACACTTCAGGAAATACATCGTCGTATTCCCTTACGATGGGCATTTCCTCAAGGTTGGCACTTTCCTTCAACTCAACCATTTGGGCGAGGTATGCTTCTTCATAGGGAATCAACACCCACACCATTGAAAGATTTTTCAAAGTATATTCATGATCTTCCTTGCATTTGTAGAGGAGCATGGGATGGTTTGGAATATGAAAATATATTTCCTTTTCCCGACAGTTGATATGTGCTCTATATAACGAGAGCCAATCCATTCCCATTATAGCGTCGAATTCCACCAAGGGAAGTATTGTGAGATTTTCCGAAAGAATCTTCCCACATACGTCAACAGGAGAAGAGTCAAACACTTGGGTTGCAATGATTTCACCACTTGGTGTTTTTACAGATATCTCTACTTCAAGGTTTCGGTGCTTCGATTCTATAGTTCTAGTAAACTTGCAAGATATAAAGGAATGAATAGAACCAGAATCAAATAAGACTTTTTCCATTCTTGAGTGAATAGGAAGTGTACCTTGTACGACTTCATTATCATGTTCCACCTCTGCAGTAGTGATGGCATAATCATTCCCTTGTTCCTTTGGCTTTGGTGGTTGTTGGCGCTGATTACCCTCGAGAGCTCAAGGTTTAGTGCACTGGTTTGAATAGTGCCCTAGCTCCCTATAGTTGTAGCATTGAACCACGAGTGGTTCTCTCCTTTCATTGGCTACATTATCCTTCCTTTTGATGTCTTTTCGACACTCGTGAGCTTGGTTTCCTTCCTTCCTACACTTAAAGCATTTCACCGTACCTTTGAGGTAGTTCCCATGGTGCAACTTCCCACAATTTTGGCATGTGGGTCATTGTGTTTTCTTCTCATCATTATCACTAGATCCACCAGCTTGAAACTCCATCTTTCTTTCCTTATCACCATAGACATGGGACCATTCTCCAAACTCCATCTCCACTTTGAGAGCACACTGAACAAATTCGTCATAACTCCCAAAGTCTCGAATTGAAAGAGCCTTTTGAAGATGTGGTTTTAATCCACTAAAGAATCAATCAATTTTGCTATCATTGTTGATAACAAAACACGAAGCATACCTTGCGAGCCTTGTGAAATTTTCTTCATAGGTTGTGACAGATTCTCCTTATTTTTTCTTGAGCTCTATGAATTCTCTCTCCATCTTCATGCGAAGAGTTCGTGGGAAGTACTTATTAAGAAACATTATCTTAAAGTCTTCCCATTCCATATCTTTAATTTCCTCCCTTGGATTGGTGTTCTTAATCAAAGCCCACCATTGATCAGATTCTCCATCTAGATGATAAACGTCTAGAGTCACCTTCTTCATCTCAGAATAGTGAAGAAATGAAAAGATCTTCTCCATGGAGTTGACCCACTGTTCTGCAACTAGTGGATCGGAAGATCCACAAAACGTCGGTGGTCGTTGCCGCATAAAAAATTCGATAGCTAGTTGCTCCCTCTTTGGTGAAGGAGAACGTTCCCCATTATTATGGTTATTATTCATAACCCAAGATATTTTGGTAGGCATTTCCATGAATTTTTGAACTCCACCTCCAAAGTCATTGGGGATGTCATTCGGGCAATTGTTGCATTGTCCCTCACAAGAGTTGTTGGCCTGATTTCTCCTGGTTCCCACCATTTTCTAAAATAGAAAAGGTTAGAACAAAACATAAGTAAACAAGTCATGAATAACTTATTCATTTAAAAAAAATTACACAAAAAACATAACATATGGGATCCCTAGGTAAATATTCTTGCGTACATATTTGTACTTATTCTTATGCTAGTGGTTTTCTCTAGGGTATACTAATCCTAATTCCCAAATTAACTAAACCTTTCCTTTGATACCAACTATAGCATCCCAAACTTTTCTTACATTACTATTACATCATTTAAAATATAAACAACATAATAGTATTAAACATAGAGGATCCATCTGTTTAGTATCTTGGGCAAACTAGGACCATGCATGAAAAATACAACATCAACCATAAACATTTATTTAACTTCTTCTTCACTATCTTCTTAGTGGAACTTGTCCTATCCTTAGTACATGTAGCCACCTGAGGATATACATCAAAAGGGGTGAGATAGAAGCCCATTAATAGGATAGATAAGAACAATATATCATGGGGTGAGAATAATCATGACAAAGTCAAAGAATCATGAACATGAGAGAAGCATAAATAATAGACTTGAAATGTGGAAATGCATAAAAATGAAACATCATGTCTTAGTGGTTAACTACCACACATACTTGTAAAAAAATATAGAATCATGTTCACACATCATTTCAAATTTACTCATGAGATTCATCACTTTACCCAATGCATTGGAGCGCTATATAATTCCGGGCGCACCTATCACATTTAAATATTCATATTGCGGTATATAATTCCGGGTGCACCCGTCACATCATAACATTATCATTATCATGCTTGCCACATAGAAAACATATCAAAAAATGTACATAAATAACCCATGGAAAGGAATGGGTTTCATCTCATAATAACACATTCATAAGCTTTGGGTTCCCAAAAGAAAAAGGGAACAACATACTTGATACAAGAACCATCAACCTTGAATGAGAGGTAAAAGGTGAGATCTTGAAAGAAGAGTTCTTTTGGAAAACATTTTGATGGACATAAAAACCATTGACAAACATGTATATCCCAGAAAATTAAAGTAAATGATGAACAAATGATCATTGAGGAGTAACCATATCAAAAATGGAGTGAAAGAGGGAGAACCCGAAGGAAGAAAATTGGGTTCGAGATTTCCCCTTACCCTGTACTCGAATGCCTCCTTCTCTTTAATATCCTGTATAAAGACATTATATTCATTAATTAGAAATTCCAAAACCTTTTATACATTAATAGTGTGAATTATGGTTTTTTTATGTCATATTATTTACCTTTGGATGACTTATAGAGTTTAAAAAACATTATTCGAGGATGTTCGTTTTTATGGTTTTCTTGAGCGGTCCACTTGTATTCTTAAATTGATGTTTGGGTAGATAATGGGTAAACATCCAGAAATGATATTACATGTTATTTATGTTATTAAATAATCTTGAATGATTTTATAATGAGTTATATTATATCCATGTGGACGAATCATTAGATAATATTTTAATGATGGTTATTTGGGTAAATTTGGGCGGTTTTTGGATCACAACAAACTTGTTTTAACGTTTCACTTAGTAATATGGCCATAGGTTATTTCCAGAACATAAAATAGAACATAATACATATAAAATATTCTGGTTCAACCATAAAAATGGTTCTATGACCAGATCTGATGGTAGAAATGGAAGAATAGAACATGTCGTTTTTGAAGGTGATAAATTTAACACCTCATGAACAACGTTCTCTTTAATAAAATAAATGGAAGAGGGAAAGGGTGTGGGGTGATATAATATAACATTAGAATCATAATATTAAATTATATATATAATACCTGATTTATAGAATATTTTGGATTATGATAGGTAGGGAGAGATCAAGAAAAGAACTTGAACTTGAAAGGAAATTAAAGGAGAAGAGAGAGAGAGAAAATACCTTTAGAATCCTCCTCTTCAGATCCTCTTTAAGGAAGCTAGGCTTGGTATTTTGATGAGACCAGAAGCTTTTGGACGTGGGGGATGAGATAGGTATGGTTTTTGGGCAGAGTTTAGAGAAGTCTTGGAGCTTGAGAGGTGTGAGGAAAAGAGGGAGTGAAGGGTGGCTTTTATAGTGGAGGGGAGAGGGGTTTCCTTAATATAAAATTGATTAGTTTATTAATTTCACCTAACACAAGGAATAGTGAGTCTTGGATGAACAAGAATAGTAAAAAAGGCATGTGAGTTTGGGATTTGGGTGCTTACATCACTTGTGATGTCAGGAATAGTGGGTTTTAATTAAAATGTATTTATATGGTAAATTAATGTATTCTACTTTTCACAAAAAATTCATGTTTCTCAAAAAAATCCCAAAAATTTACCCCAACCATTTTGCGACCTGTAGAATCCAAAAATTAAGTCCATTTTTCAAAAATAATTTTCTAAATATTAATAATTTAATAATTAATAAAAATCAAAATTTACTTAAAAAAACAGTTTTTAAGATTAAAACTGAATTTATAGTTCTTTCAAAAATTATGTAGGGTCTTATAAAATTATCTAAAAAATATTAGACATTGATTAAATAATTTATTAATACATTACAGGAAAATAAATATTCTTTTAAATTAATTAATTAATTATAATTAATTATTTATGACTTATAAAATACCAAAAACGTTTACTAAGTTCAAATTGTCACTTTCTAAGATGTCTAAATTTTATTTTATTATTCATAGGTAATGTTCCTCTTATTTACTATTCATAAGGGTCATGTTACTATTCATAAGGGTAGGTTACTATTCATAAGGGTAAGTTACTATTCATCAAAAATTATTATTTTTTCATTAGGCTCCAAAAACAATCTTGAACACAACCGTGTATGTTTGATTTTCAAAATTCCAAACATAGGGGTGACCAAATTATATTTAAAGGTCACTTATCAGTTAGTAGTTCATTATTTAGTGTTTTTATGACATAAATATAAGAAGGTAATTTTACATTGAAATACTTTGGGTTGTTACAAAACTACTAAAATACCTATAAAAATAAATATAAAATAAATATATTTATCAATGATAAAATGATAATTATAATGATATAAAATGAAATGGACAAGGACAACGAAAGTAAATAATGAAAGTTATTATTATTAATTGAATTATTTCTAGTAAGATTTAAAGATGTTATTTATTAAGTAGTTTAATTAGTTATATATAGTTTAGAAATAATACTTATTATTAGTAATAGATTAATTAATTAATAACGTAGGATTAAAAAAATGAATACATATAATGACTATCTAATAGTAATAAACTAATGAATATCATATGATTAATGATTTATTAAGGAATGATTATAGAGTTATTTAAGAATGAAAAACTAATGAATAACTTAGTAATGATTAACTAGTTGTTAAAGAATGATTAAGTAAGTAAAAACAGTACCAAGAAACATTATTATTATATTTTAGGATATAAGAAAATGTTTTAAAATTTTAGTATCATAAATATTATATATTTTATAAATAATAGTTATTATTAGTAATGATTAATTATAGATTAATTAATGAATAACATAGGATTAAAAAATGAATGCATATAATGATTAACTAATGATACTTATGATCATAAAAAGTGAAATTCAGAAGAAAAAACACATTAAATAACACATGCATATTTTAAAACATACAAGAAATACCTTGAAATTTTTCAATAGGACATGGTTTGGATGAGATGAGCCTCACTTCATACATGAGGTAAAATCGAGCTTATTTTCACTTGGTATCTTAATAACATCTTTGAAGTATTACTTAACTTTAGAATGTTGAAAACCATTCAGCCTTACAATAACATCTAAGATATGTTATTAGAAGGTTGAAATATTTTCAAAATTCTAAAGTTAAGTATATACCTTTCGAAGATGTTATTAATCTACCAAGTGAAAATATTCTGGATTTTACCTCATGTCCGAAGTGAGGTTCATCTCATCCAAACCATGTTCTATTGAAAAATGTAAAGGTTTTTTTGTATGTTGTAAAGAATTCATGTTTTATTTAATGTATTTTTTATTCTCTATTTCACTTTATATGATCATAATATTCATTTTACCAATGATAATTGAATTGATTTAATGTTTTCTCTTATTTTTACCTCAGTTTCCAAAACATTTTATGGGTTATATTCTAATAAACTTTTATATAACGAAACATTAGTATCATATTTTAGGGTATAAAAAGAACTTCTAAAATTTTAGTATAATATATATTATATGGTCAATAATCATTGTTAATATTAGCCACACTATCAGAATCTTGATCAAAACACATTTTTGATGTAGAGAGTCATGTTTTCCTATATGTATTGCTATGGGGAGGTTGTTCAAACTGAGAAGGGAGCTTCTTATAGTACACAATCAAAAATAGGGGTTAGTACAACTAATTGTGTAACACTAAAGGAAATTCAAGATAGAATATGTGGTTCCTGAAATCTAGGACCCGACTAAGAGATCAAGGCTATGAGCTATAGAAATTTGCAATTCCCCGCTACACTATGGAATCTAGATTATCCATTGGTTGCTGATGCGCAGTGGCTCCAAGAAATAACTTTATCTTCCCAATGGTCATATGGTACCATGATGGAGTTATATGTTGATGTTTCTACCACAAAACAACAATGTCCAGTTTTATGAAGATGTAGACATACAAGAGTAGTAGAATATCTGCCCCCATGAAATTCAGCCTATTACGAATGATGTAGAAAAGGAAAGACTAGATGATCTCCAAGATATGCATGTAAATCCTAATTCTAATGAAAAGTTTCATAATGATGGAACATATGGTGACAAAAGTGCTGATGAGGAGGGAGAAATGGAAGTTGGGGAGGAAAGTTCTCGAAATTCATTAGTTGTACCACAACCTCAACCCACAATAAATCATCCACCACTCTTTTCATGTTGGTCAGAAGTAATGAAACATGTGTATGAACTCGACTGCAGTGTTCTCATACCAACAACTATGTTTCACAAAGTTGTACCAGATAGGTTTAGTGAGTTGAAAAAAAACCTTATATGTTGGAAAGAATTTTCAAGTAAATATGCATTAAAAAGAATGCTAAAGAGATTTCACATTGAGAGGCACTACATATATATAGTTCAGAAATCAGGTTGTAATAAATATCTCATATGGTGGGAGAAGTATGGGGATGATTATATATTTCTCTTGAGGGTGATTCCAGACATTGTATTTTGAGGTTGTAGAATCTCGAGGATTGAGGCATCTCATACATGCGTTTAGCCAAGCCTGACACAAGATTATACCTCATTGGATGTGGAATTTGTGTCAAACATTATTGTTGAGATGATTAAGACATCAAAATATGTTCCTATATCCCTTGTCCAAGAGAGGATACAACAAACATGCAATTATAATATTTCCTATAATAAGGCATGAATGGTGAAATAGAAGGCAATTGTGACGGTCTATGGTGATTGGAATGACTTGTATCGGGTGTTTCCACAATTTCTAGCCATACTAAGACACCATAACTAATTAGTCTTTCGTATTGATACAAAAGAACATGTGTTTCAAGATAACCAACTTGATCCATCTTGTGTTTAATTTAATCAATTGTTTTGGGCATTCATCCCCTGTATCTCTGCATTTCTTTTCAGCAAACAGATCATTCAGATTGATGGAATGTTTTTTATACAGAAAATAAAAGGGCATATCATTGATTTTATCAACCTAAGATGGAAACCATTCACCTATTCTGCTTACCTTTTCCAATGTAGAGAAAGAAAACTATGAATCATGGAGTTGGTTTTTGGTATGTATCAATAACCATTTCACCCATATTCAGGGTGTCTGTTTGATATCTGATCGACATTAGCTAGTCAATGGGGCAATAAATGTAGACCCTTATACATAGAGACCCCCAAATTCACAACATTGGTTCTGCATTAGGCACATTGCTAGCAATTTGAGTAACACATTCCATAAAGAACCTATGAAGAAGGAAATCACTAGGATGGGTATTAAATGTCTTTGTTATTTGTTATTATTTCAACATAAAGATAAAAACAATTTATGTGAAATATGATCACTTATGTGTAGCATGTGAGACAAATAAAAAATGGTTTGAAGAATTTTTCAAACACATCCACATGGCTAATCAATAAGTGTATGATTATATGATGCAGATTCCATGAGATAAATGAACATTGGAATATGATGGGTGGAAGAGTTACTAATACATGACCAAAAATATTATGGAGTGCATCAATTGTGTCTTCAAGGGGATTCCCGGGTTACCTATAACTAACCTAGATCAAGAGACATTATATCGTTGTGTGAAGTACTTTGTTGAGAGAAAAAAACTATCCTGAGACAAAATTATAGAAGGGGATAAGGTACGGAAAGAACTTTCAATGAGATATTAAAAAGAACATTGAAAATTCTTCTTGTTATCATGTCATACTTTTCATCCCAAAAGACTCTCAATTTGAAGTTCCAGAGCATTTGTAACCCATTAAAAATACCATCGGTGAAAAAATGGCGGTATTACTGGATGTGAGACAATGTCAATGTGGAAACTTTCAGGTCTTATGGCTTTCATGCACACACATCATCACAACATGTGCCTCTGTGAACATATCATGGGAAGCATATGTTGACCTAGTGTACCAAATGGAAAAAATTTCTAACTGCTATGATGCACCATGGATTCCTATTTAAGAGTTTTGTTATTTACTAATTCCCAAAGGCTAGCTGATAGTGATACCTAACATCAAACAGTTCTGTAACCATGGGAGAACAAACAAGGAAAAAATGTTTATATATATAAATGTATAAAACCATATCTTACATAACACCCTTTTCTAGGTAAAATCGTATCTTAAAAACACTTTAGTAATATTCTTTAAAAAACCTATAGAAATTCCCTTTTCTTTTGGTAATAAATAACTTCAGAATAAATGTGAATAAACATGATATGTATTACATTCTATAAGTCATTAAATTCTGCTGATCATAACGTTATATTTACATTTTACACTTACAACTCATTTCGTTTGTTTATATACAAAAATGGGATACCATACTACTCATTGATCAACATAGGCATATTTCCCAGGCCATGTTAAATGGTGGTGACGTTCGACCGATCAGGGTGCATCGAGCGCACATTTTTCATCACACAGAGCCTCCATACTCTATTAGACCATACTTGCATTGTGCTGGCTTCTACGACATTGTCATATCAGATTTCACATTTTTTGAACATCACCTACTTGCTACCCTCATGGAGAGCTAGAGACTATAGACACACACATTACACCTGCCTAAGGGAGAGCATACCATCACCCTCAAGGATGTGGTAGTGCTTTATGGTCTTCCTATCTAGGGGAAAACCATTATTGGACCCACCCATGCATCGTGACCTGTGCTTGTTCTGTGATTGTTAGGTGTTGGCATTTTGGTTGACCGTAGGGCTACAGATGGCGGATCGATATCTATGCCCTGGATGGAGAAGCAGATTCCACATTTACCCGATGACGCTGATGACCAGACTATCATGCGTTATGCTCGTGCATATATATTATGGCTCATTGGAAGGTCCATGTTTTCTAATCACTTGGAGGTGCACATGATGTATCTATCTCTACTGAAAGAATTTGATTGGGTCAAGATGTAAAACTGGGGATTGGCCTTCTTGGCATACACATACATAATATTATGCATGGTATCCCGCAGTGAATTCACATATCTCAAGGGATGTTCCATACTTCTATAGATGTGATCATGAGAGCGCATCCCCTCATTCTTCCCTCATCTTTTTGTTCCACCGCTCGCTGTGGAGGTGCTGCATGACGCTCTGTGTTGATGTTGGTATGATCACTCATATCTATTGGTTTTTATGCTACTAGGAGTTATTGAATTTAATTTGTTATTATTTTTCACTTTCAATGTTGTATTTTACCAGTGGTTTCATAGACACAATTTCAGTAGGGTTCTGACACACTATCTAGGTGCATAAAACCTAATGTTGGACTGTCTCTTACCTAACTAGGTATGTATATACAATCTTACACTATCTAATAAATTTAATAATAGCATCAATTTTGTTTTTTATTAAGGATCTTTTTTGACAAAGGTCACATGTCATTTCAGATTACATGGATGCCAAACTGAACTATACTGGACTAGTTTCCACCATACTGCACTACTAGACTAGATGATTCTATAGTTGTAGTGCCCCTCATTTAATTATATATTATTGAGTGGCAATAGCCTGATAGATTCATGCTCCATTTTTTCTATTCTAAACTAATTCTATTTCCATAGAGACAAACAGAGGAGCTTTATGGTGTGAAGATGATAAAGAGGCATGATGAGGACTATCATTGAGTATATGTCAACTATATCAAATACTGTCATATAAATGTAGAGTTTCATAACCAGGGTGTACTTACGATGGTTTTATTTCATTCAGAACAGGTCGAGTATGATCCATGGTATAGACTGAAGTCTATATTGTATCTTACCCGACATGACAGAGACATTCATAAGATTTCATGTCAATAAATTTCCATTTTTTTGTTTATTAAACTATTTTCTAATTCATTTTGAATCGCTTTACATGGTACTCACTCAGAGCATCTTGTTCGCATGAGTGATAAAAAGGAGGAGGGGGTTTTTAGCCAGGTAGAGTCCCATACTGAAGTAATGGAGATGATTCCATCTTATTGTGTGCTTTATGAGAGAATCTTCGAGAGTCCATCCCATAGAGATGAGGTTCCTACCCTGGAAGAACATTCTTTAGTAGATGTTGGTGCTGAGGATCCATAATGACGATGATGATGTAGACAGCGTCGTGAGACATGTGAGACCTCACCTATTCCACAAATAGAGGTTGAACCTCTAGTAGTCCAGCCTTAGCTAATTGAGGATGTGGTTCAGGTATCATGGGATCCATCATTCTTGATAGGATATCCACAGTTCTCTCCATCTTGGGGTCCAAATTCATCACAGCCTTGGGGTCCAGATCCATCACAGTCTTAGGGTCCATGTCCATCACAGGCTTGGTTCCCCACTGTGATGATGGAAGGTACTTCTACTCCCTAGTGAGAGAAGGATCAGGAGCACAATATGACATGTAGTTAACACCTCCCACTGAACCAGTTCATGAGGATCATCCCTCTCTAGGTATTCAGACTCCACCCGAACATGGAGCTTAATGATCTCAATTCGAGCATCCCCTTTGCAGACCACCATGTGGGAAAAAATATACTCCCCATAGAAATAGATATTGATTTTACTTGTTCATGTATATGTTTTATGTCTATTCAAATGAAGATACTCTTATTACTATTGAACCTATTTATATGTTTATCAAGTGTTTATTAATATTTTAGGTATAATTTATATTTTACAGCTTTCAAAGGTGTCTACTTCAAACATAGAAATAATTATTAAATTTCAAGTAGCTATCTTTAAAATATAATAAAATACACATTATAAAAACAATATAAATAAAATTTAAAAGATAGTATAAACATCTAAAAAGTTGTTGAAAATAAAATGTGTTTCATAAATAAAAGAAATAAATGAAAATGAAAGGAATGTAAATAAATATCATAAATACCATTGTAATGGTTTAAAAAAATACTAAAATTTAATTTTTAATAAAATATTGATGAATATAAAACATTGTAAATTAAAAATAACCCTAGATATTGAACCCTACTAAAGACCCATTTTCTCTTCCATGAATATTTCTCTCTTAAAGACCCATTTTCACCAAATGATATTTATATCAACTTAAAGATCAACGAGAACCCATAATTATTTCTTCAAAATGTCTCAAATTTGAGTGCCAAAAAAGCTATTTCTTATAAACATAACATTTTCAGGTTGATGCTCCTTAGTGAAAATTAGTTCTGGATATGATGAATCCATGTGAAAGACTACACATTGAAGATGGGAACTGTATCTCCATCAGAATTGTACATAGGGGTGAGATATCATTTAGGATGTTGGAGAGGTGAGAGGATCTCCATCAGAAGTCATTGAGAAGCAGTTACATGGATGAAAACCAAGGTTCTTTAATGTCACTCTAGGGTAACTCATAAGTGAGGGCAAGAAGAATGAATGTAGAGGAGGATCCAAAGAAAAAATGATCAATTCACCGCATAAAAAATAGGGAGAATGACTGTGGCATAATCAATTCTCCTAATAAGGATGTAGTAGTGAAATGACCGAGACGAACTACCAAATTCCACATGCCATGGATGAACAAACCCAGTGGTGAGAACAATCCAAGTGGACGGACAAGATGAAATTTTTTCATTGTATCCAATACCTTATTATTGTTTAAACCCTTTAGTCACTAGAATTTCTTTACATCTATTTACTATAAATTTTATGGCTATTTCTATATTAAATACTCATTTTCACCCAATGATATTTATATCAACTTGAAGATCAACTAGAACCCATACTTAGTTCTTAAAAATGTTTCAAATCCAAGTGCCACAAAAGCTGTTACTTAAAAATATAATATTTTAACTTTCAAATGTTATTGACATAATTATAAACAATATAAAACAAACACAATATTTATATATATATCATAATATAAAAATCTATATATTTATAAATATAATAACATATATTATTAAATTATTATTATTTTTAGTAGAAAGGACGCAATACACCTACAGTAACATCCTGACTTTAATCAAGGTATGGGCCATTAATTTTTTTAGTCCAAATCATTAAAGAGACCCATGGAACGTGCCTACACACCCTTTTGTGGGTCTCGGGAAGCTGTTAAAATTAATTAAATAATTTCTCAGGCTTTTTGTAATTTTTTTACGTCACACCCTAGAAATTCATTCTAGCTAAAAATAATTTAAAAGAGTTAAAAGGGAATACAAATAATTTAAAAGAAAATTAATGGAACTTAAAGAGGGATAAAAATAAATAATAAAATAGAAATGGTTGGAGAGAAAATTAAAAAAAATAAAATGGGGTAAACCTATTTTAATTAATTTTTTCATTAATTCGACCATTTTGTTTTTAATATTTTATTTATTTATTTTCTTTTTTATTTTTTTCCCCTTGTTTCCTTTATTTTTATTTCCTTTTTTTCTTTTTTTCTCTCCACCTCTCCTCCCTCTCCCTGTGTGTCGCCCCTGTAGCCCCCTGGTGGTGCGCCTCTTCCCTTACCTCTCCTTAGGAAGCCCATTGTAGTCTTGTTTCTCCTCTAATTTTGACGTCTTATGGCGTGCTATGAAGCTCTCAGTAAGGCTACCCTCACACACCAAGAATCATTAGATCTCATTCTAAATCTGTCATGCAATCTCTCATGGAATGATTTTACCCAAAATTGGGGTTTCCTTAAAATCGTCTGGTTTCTTCTATTTTAGGTCAAATCAAAGATCGCTTGTAAGTATAGGATCTTATATGAGTATGAGGTTGGGTGTCTACTCTGTTTCCCCTCATTTGATTGTGTATTTTAAAATGAATATTGTGTCTCTTGTCGATGTCTATGAGTGATGTTCAATTTTACCAATTATAATTTAATTAAATTGTCCGGATTAGTTATTACACCCTTGTTTGAGATAGATTAGTTTGTTTAAATTGTTACAAAATCATTGGATACCCCTTTGGGAGTTCTAATGTTCTTGGTATCATTTTTTTTATCCCAAAATAATTAAATTATTTAATTGTATGTGTTGTGTGACCCCTTTAGGTTGATCTTTAAATTAAAAAAAAATTTGGGATTATTGTGAACTATGAACCCTGAGTTTTGTTGGTTATCAATGCCTAATTATTTTTCTTCCTTGTTAAATTATTATCATGTCATTCCATCATAAAGTGATACGTGAAATTTTTATCATTTTCTAATAAATTACTTTGGTTGTAACTTCTTGACTAGATTGATCATTAATATGTGGCTTCGAGTTGGTTATATTATTTTGTTGCAATTATAAATGCATACCCTGTGATATATGCTTCCTTGAAAACAAATTAAATTTAGGGCGGTGAGATAACATTGGTTTTGTATTAAGGACTACACAAGGACTCTCTGTTCCTAATAGGTTACACATTACACCAGGGATAAGATGTCTTTGGTTTTTCTAGACGAGGGTTTCCCTGGGGTTTTAAATACTCATGAGTGATATTGGTTCCCAAAGGGATATTCAGGGATAGACCCATTGGAAAAGTGGATACTCCATGACTCATGTAATACTTGACCTCTTATGTGCGATATCAGGACAAACTCACGATAAATCCATGCCTCGAGTGATACTTGGACTTTCGGAAGATTGCCTTGGATGGGCGCGGTGGTATTGGATTAATTGAAGGATGTACCATAGTGATAGCTTCAGGACGGGCTCAGACTCCAACTCTCAACTTAAACATAATAATAATGATAATTCATGAAGGGTTATTATTGATACTTCTTGAGTTCTCTGTGAATTGTGATACCTTCCAGTGTTTGAAGTACACTTTGTTGACACATTACATAGACCCTAAGCTATAACACGTGCTTAGGGGTATGTTGTTTTTTGTCTACCTTTTTATTTCTAGCCTTTATATATATATATATTCATTTTTCTTATTATAGATACCGTATTCAAACTCTCGGCTCAGGATGAAGCAGGTGATATGGGACGAGTGTCATTGAGGACCCAGACCAAGATATATATTTTTTTATTACTTACTTTTATTATATGTTGGAACACTAATTTTTTTACATCAAGAAATGGAAAGGTTTAGACACTGTGTGTGTCAGCATACTGGGATTTTGTTGCGTAAAAATCCCTCAAGGCATCCTCACGGAATATTTTTGGTGTGACTGTGTTTGTTGACAAATACAAATGACCAAAAATGAGTATGGTTGGTGTTTTCCGAAGGCAGGTTTTTAAGGTGGATGAGCGGAGGTGTGGTAAATGGATGAGTTGAAGTCAATGGATGAAATAAACTACATATAAGCAAAGAAGGTACATAGAGGATGTAGCAAAATTCTTCACAGATGCTTTTTGGTTCGCGGTGGCTGAAGAATCGGTAAGTAGTGTGGCTGAATTAAAGATTTGGTAAATCTCGATTAAGCATATTAAGCGGGTATCTTTGCCTATATAAGAAATTCTTATCCCACTAATTATTATAGAGATTGAACATCATTAGAAAGAATATATTTCTATGATATTTTGGCAAAGTCTGAAATTGGTTTGCGCTAAAGGTGTTTGCAGGCATTCTTAAGACGCAAAGGAAGTCTGGTACGTGGAGAAGGAAGTCTGGTACGTGGAAGGAGTTGTCTCGATATGCAGAGGAGGAATCTACGGTATGCGAGGGGGAGAGTTCCACAAGTGGTACATGGAAGGTGATCTCTGGTATGTGGAAGTGAAGGCAGTCCACAAGAAGATAATAGTTTGTAGACTGGAGGGGTTTCACAATGGAGATTTGTGAAATCAGTATGCGATAGTGGTATGCGATTGTGTGGGCGGAAGTAGTTTACAGACGAAGGGCGGTTTGTGGTAGTAGAAGTGGTATGTGAAAAAGGTTTCATGCATACCAAAATCAGTACTCAGTACATGGGAGGATCAAGTGTTTTGCGATTTTCACAAAGAATCTTGCAAAAGCTTCAAATCAGTTTGCGAAAGTATTTTCTGGTACCTAGAAGTACCTGGGAAGGTGGACTTCATCTACGGGTGAAAGAGGAACTTCAACAAAACAAATACCTATAGTTTAGGATACATGTATTCCTTCAAATTAAGGGTCTTAGATGTCCATAAACTGTGTTTGACCTACACATCCATAAACTGTGAGTGGATTCCTTTCCAAGAGCAGTGAGCGCCAGAAGAGGAAGACGATGACCTTTTCCACCGGCAGTGAGCTAGAGGAAGAGGCATAGGGAGTGACCCTTGGGAATGTGGTGAGTAGACCCTAAATCTTTTAAACGCAGTGAGCCTGGGTATAGAAGATCTATCTAGAACATTTTATTCATTATTGGACGTGATCCTTAGTGAATTTGGTACATCGGCACCTCTTCATTGTTTGCTCCTTGGACATAGCCCAGTAACGGCGAACAAAGTAAAAATCATTGTGTCCCATGCATGATTTCATATCTGTTCATATATTTCTATGGGGAGAAGAGATAATTGAGTTTTTTTAACAAAAAAAACAAGATCCAAATGGAAACAGTTATAATCTTCTATACCCTAATTCCCCCCCCCCCCTCAGGGTATTTGACCTAGTGGACTTACCAATTGGTATCTGAGAGGAAGGTTGAAAGTCAGTGGTTCTCTCTCAGAAGAAGAAATGGAGGTGGTCAATCATAAATGAATTCTGATCTTCGATGAAAATAATTTTCAAATATGGAAGAATCGAATACAACGCTACTTCTGATCAGATGGGATGGATGTCTTCATAGTAGCTATGCATGGGATATCTGATGACATTAATAGTGGTGCTATATCGAAATCTAAAATAATAGAACTAGATGTTGATGCTAAAGGAATAAATGCTTTAGGGGGTATCCCTATCAAATGAAATTTACACAAAGGTGATGTCTTGTAAAACATCACATGCAATGTGCGAAAAATTTTAAACATTTATTGGGGAGACACAAAAGTATGAGAAGAAAAGTTGTAGTTTCAATGGAAAAAGTATGAGGATCTGAGAATGAATTCCAATGAGACTGTTGATGCATTGTTCAACATGATAAATATTCTCATGGAAGACATGCAGGGTCCTGGAGAATTAATTGAAGATATAAATATTGTGAAACGAATATTGAGGAAACTTCCACCATGGTTTAATCTGAAAGTCTCAGTGTTGGAAGACAAAGAACCAAAAGAGATGACACTAGATAACTTGCTTAGTACCCTTGTATCATATTAAATGAGAAATAATGACAACGATACATTGAAGAAGTAGAAAATGAAGGAAGAGTTGATCTTCAGGATGAATTAGAAGCTACCCTTGAAGAGATAGATATTTTGAGAGCCAACACAAAGAAAGCTAACAAATTTGTTCATGAATCCAAACTCTTTATATAGAAGCAAGAAAAAGAGAATTATAAGATGAATGAAAAAATCAAAAAGCTGAGGTCTTCAATGCCAGAAAGCTCTGAGAAGGTGGTTGAGTACAAACTCAAAATTGAAGAACAGAAAATTAAAATTAATAGTTTGACTAAAATTGGAAAAGATTAAATCAAACATATTAAAAAACTATAAGAAGAAGTTTTCAATCTATGAAGAACCAGTAAAAATTAGGAGAAACTATTAGGAAATAAGATCATACATGAAATCGAGAATATTAGATTTGAGAAAAGTGGTCGATCGGAACAGAAGCACAAATCCACTCTGAAATATAAGGCTCGTATGGGGATTGATCTGAAATAGAATGAAGTTATGGTTCAATTCATACCACAAGCACCCACTCCAAGACTGACGATTGATTTGGGTATGAGCAGAATCAGAATATTCAGAGAACCCAAGGCACAACTAATGGTGTATCATTACCACAAAGGAATGTACCTCACATAAGATGCTATTGTTGTGGTAAAATGGGACACTCTCAAAATGTATGTTCCATAGAAAAGAGGTACCAATGGGAACAATACCAACAGAGGTGGTCTTATAGAGCCCAAAATTACAGGTCATCATTTGATGGTCATTGTTTTAGGTTTAAAGGACTCACACATATGGCAAGATATTGCACATCAATAATGCAGAGGAATATGCCGAAGAAACTGAATTTGTTCCTAAGAAGCAGAAAAAAGAATCTTCAAGTGAGATGAAAATTCAAAATTGATTTGCAGATCTACAGGTATAAGATGACCCATCTTATACTGAGGAAGATCAAGATTATAATTCCATTTTTTTTATGAATTCAAAGGCCTGGGTCAAAAAGAAAAGGGTTGAGAAGGTCATGGTTGTAGAAATTGCATTCAAGGCATCAGATCTCATGGTGATATGGATAATTGAAAGTGGATGAACTTCTCATATGAAGAGAAATAAGAATATAGTGACCAGAATCAGGTATGATAAATAAGGTATTGTAAGATCCAGTAATGATGAGGGCCTAAAAATTATTAGTTCAGGAAAAGCAAATTTTGGAGGAAAAGACATGAGATGAGAAGATGTCTTGGTTGTTGAGGGACTTCATCACAAATTACTTAGTGTTAGTCAATTGTGTGACTCAAGACATTCCATATGTTTTTCCAAGAAATTTTGTATCATCAAGGAAAAGGATGGTGATGTTGTGTTGCAAGTAATGTGTACAAAAGGGAATCTCAACCTCATGAATGAAGAAGAAGATATGTGCTTTCTGTCCAAGGATGAAGAAAACAAGTTATGGCATAAGCATCTTGGCCACATAATCCAAGGATCCTTGGAAGATCTGGTGAAATATGATGCAACTAGAAATCTCCTTAGATTATCACGTGATCATTCCCATACTTCTGATGCATGCTAATAGGGGAAGATCATTTTAAATAAATATAAGTAGAAGGAGCAAAAGTCAACAAGACTGCTTGAGTTGGTTCATATTGATGTGTGTGGGTGAATTTCACCAAGGGCTATTGATGGGATGAGATACTATGTCTTCTTCATTGATGATCATAGTACAATGTCATGGTTTTCAATAATCACCCACAAATATGAAGTGTTTAGTTGCATCACAAGGTATCGATGGGAATGTGAATAGATGCTTGGTCAGAAAATCCAGATGATTGAAAAAAATAACAGAACAAGGTTCAAAAATAACCAAGTAGAGTAGTATCTTGAAAACATGGGATAAGGTATCATGTTTCAGCAGTAAGAACTCCATGGAAGAATGGAGTAGTTGAGAGAATAAATCAGATTATCGACAAGATGGCCAGAACAATGCTCATTGAGAAAGACCTTCTAGAGAAATTTTGGAAAGAAGCAGTGATGACAGCAGTATACACTTCAAATAGAGATTTACTTTGTCCAAAAAAGGATAGGCCTTCATATGAGTTATGGTATGGAAAGAATCCATCATTAAAGTGCTTTAGAATATCTGGAAGTAAATGTTTCATTCTCAATAAGGAGAAACATAGGAAATTTGAATCCTATGGGGATGAAGGGATATTTATTGGCTACTCAAAGAAAAGAAAATCATATAAATTATTCAATAAGTAGCTCGGAATGATAGTTGAAAGTCATTATATGACTATAGTTGAAAATGAACTTAATATTCAGTAATAACATGATCAGACTCAGGAGGATAGTGATGAAGAGATAAACAGATCAAGAGACACCCCATCCCTAGATATTGATTTAGAAGAAGACTCATATGATGAGAATAAATCAGTGTTTTCCCAAATACCATAAAGAAGAGCTGACATTGATAGGCAGAACATAATTGGTGATCAGAAAACACCAGTGCAGATAAGAAGGATGAATTCTCTACAGAAAGCATCATATTTATCACAAGTAGAGCCTAAATTCTTTGATTAAGCAGTTGGAGATGAGAATTGGGTTCAGGGAATTAATGAATAGTTTATCCAAATTGAGAAGAATCAAACATGGGAAATTGTTTCGAGACCAGAAGATAAGAATTTCATTGGGAAAAAATGGGTCTTTTGTAATAAAATAAATGAAGGTGGTGTTTTTATTCGAAACAAAGCATGACTTGTGTGAAAAGGGTACTAATAGATAGAGGGTATTGATGTTTATGAGACATTTTCACCCATTGCAAGGATGGATAAAATCAGATTATTCTTGGACATAGCAGTGCAAAGAAAGTTTAAGGTTTTCCAAATGGATTTCAAGTTAGCATTTCTAAACGGAGTCCAAGAAGAATAAGTTTACATTGAACAAAAAGATGGTTTTCTCATTCATGAAGATGAAAAAAGAGTTTGTCAGTTGAAAAAGGATTTATACGGGTTGAAGCAATCATTAAGGGCATGGAATTCAAGGCTTGATTAATATCTAAAGAAACTCAGATTCCAGCATGGGGGAGTTGATTATAATCTATATTTTAATAATGAAAATAGTCAAAGGATGATGATATTGGTTTTTGTCGATGACATGATATTTGGTGGATCAGATGAAGCACAATGAAGACAGTTTTATGAATTCATGAAAAGCGAATTTAAAATGTCGATGATCAGTGAGATGAAATTTTTTCTTGGCTTATAGGTGATGAAAAGAAGGAATGAAACATTTATTTCTCAATCTAAATATGCCAAGGAGGTTTTGGGAAGATTTGGAATGGATAATTACAAAGAGATGAAGACTCCAATTTCTACCTGAATGAAACTATCTCAGGATGATGAAGCAAAGGAAGTTAATACCATAGAATATTGGGAAATAAATAGAGGTATATTTTACCTGATAGTGACAAGTCCTAATATTGTGTTTTCCCCATGTCAAGTAGCAAGGTATCAAAGCAATCTGAAATATAGCCTCATGGTTGTAGTAAAAATAATTCATCGGTATATCAAGGGCATAATGGATCATGGACTAATGTATAATGATAAATCTCATCAAGAGTTATTGGGATATATAGATGAATATTGGTCCGATTCAGTAGATGACAGAAAATAAACATCAGGAGGTGCCTTTTATCTTGGAGGGCTGTGTATTTCTTGGTTAAGCAAGAAACAAGATTTCATTTCATTGAGCACTACAGAAGTTGTATACATTGCATCTACTCAATCTTTCATGCAGCTATTGTGTATGAATCAATAAATTGAAGATATTAGACTTAAAGTAAAATCTTTTATTGGAATCCATTGTGATAATTAAAGGGATATAAATCTTAGCAAAAATCTATTCCATCACTCAAGGACAAAGCACATTACAATAAAACATCATTTTATCAAGGAAAAGGTGGATCAAGGGCTTGTATAGTTAGAATATGTTCCAATAGAATGACAAGTTGCATATATTCTTACGAAGGCCTTACCCAAAGAAGCATTTGAAAGGCATCGACTGTCTCTGGGAGTCCATTCGAATCCCCTCACTTGAAAAAGTGTGGATATGGGTCCCCCTCTCCACGATGTATGGTGTGTCTTTCCCTAATGTGATTATATGTTTTCTTTACCCTGTTATAGACAACCTTGAAGTGCCATTCAGGTTCGTTGACAAAGGGAGAGAAATTGTGATTTCCAGGGGAGAAAAGACATGGGGAGAAGCTATTAAGTGGAGCAGAGATATAGGGGAGTTGAAGATGAAGCTGTTTGGAAGAGCTATAAGATTGGGGGATAATTAAATCTGAAAATTCTAGAAGCGACCGATCAGAGAACAGATATCCCGATAGTTGAGGATCATGATAAAATCATAAAAGTGGTGTTGGAATAATGTCAGAAGGCTTCCAACACTCAGTAATTGGTATCAGTTTGGTATCAACAATTGGTTGCAGAAATGAAGTGATACTTTGATGAACTTTTCATTTACTCTTGTTTCTCACACCGATCATGGCTCATGTGGGATTCGAGTATGTGTTTATTAAATCCTTGATCACTATCTTAATCGCATGAAGTGAATGATGGTTGAATATGGGAAGAGCTCTAATGAGATATCAAAGTGTATAAAATAATAATAAGAAGAGTTTTAAACAAACCCAAAGGGGGAGATTTTTGGTAAAAAATCTCTCAAGTCATCCTCACAGATAGTTTTTAGGTGTGATTGTGTTTGTTGAAAATTCCAGATGAACGCAAATGAGTATGGTTGGTGTTTTATGAAGACATATTTTTAAGGTGACGTAGTGGCAGTGCAGTTCACGGATGGGATGAATTCAGCGTAGGAAATAGACCACAGAGAAGCAAATATGGTACACAGAGAACATAGGAAAATGGTTCGCAGATGGTTTGTAGTTCCCGGTGGCTAAAGAATCGGTAAGCAGTGCGGCTGGATTAATGATTTGGTAAATCTCGATTCAGAGGATTAAGAATGTATCTTTTCCTATATAAGAAATGCTTATCCCACTAATTACTATGGGGATTTAACATCATTACAAAGCATATTTTGCTCCGGGATTTTGGAAAAGTATGAAAGTGGTTCGTTTTGAAGGTGTTTGCAGGGATTCTTAACCTGCAAAGGAAGTCTGGTATGCGGAGAAGGTAGTCTGGTACGTGGAAGGAATTTTCATGGTATGCGGAGGAGGAATCTACGGTACGTGAGAGGGAGAGTTTTCCAAGTGGTATGCAGAGGGGGAGCTCTAGTACATGGAAGTGAAGGAAGTCCATGAACAAAGAATATTTTGCAGACTGGAGGGGTTTTGCAAAGGAGATTTTTGGAATTAGTACGTGATCGCGGTACACGATCGCGAAGGTGAATGTAGTCCACAGATGAAAGGAAGTTCGTGGAAGTTGCAGTGGTACGTGAAGAAGGTGTCTTGCATACCAAATCTGGTACTCAGAACATGGGAGGATCAGGTGGTTCACAATTTGCACAAGGATTCTTGCAAAAGCATCAAATCAATTTTCAAAAGTATTTTCCAGTACTTATAAGTACTCAGGAATGTGGACTTCATCTATGGGTGAAAGAAGAACTTCAATAAAGCATCTACCTATAGTTGAGGATGTAGGTATTCATGAAAATGAAGGGACCTAAATATACATAAACTATATTTGACCCAAATTTCCCTAAACTGTGAGTGGATTCCTTTCCAAGAGCAGTGAAAGAAGGAAGAGGAAGAAAATGAACCTTTCCACCAGGAGTGAGCTAGATAGAAAGGAATAGGGAGGGACCCTTGGGAATGTAGTGAGCTAACCCTAAATCTTGTAAAGGCAGTGAGCCTGGGTAAAGAAGATCTAGCCAGAACATTTTACTCATTATTGGTCTTGAACCTTAGTGAACTTGGTACATCGGCACATCGTTGTTGTATTCTCCTTGGATATATCCCAGTGAGGGTTAACCATGTAAAAATAGTTGTGTCCCATGCATGATTTCATATCTGTTCATATATTTCTATGAGAGGAAGAGAGAATTCAGTTTTGTTTAACAATGAAACAAGATCCAAAAGGAAAAAAGTTATAATCTGCCATACCCTGATTGACCCCCCTCTCAGGGTATTAGACCTAGTGGACCTAACATATTTTATCTCACTCCCTACTCTGGTGCCATTTGGTACCAAAGTAGACTTTATTCTCATAGTTAGGGATAATGGATAACATGATTCTTCTGGTTCTTGAGTGTGGCTTTCTTTTTAGGATGGAGCTTGGGGGTAGAGGACTGAGCTTTTTCTCATGATACAGTTGTCTCACTTCATGTCATTTTCATTATAGGTTTGATTGCATGATTGTATTCTTATTTTCTTTACTCTTACTTTTGCACAGACATCATTGAATGACATCATTGTGTATCATGTTTATTTATCAACTTCTACACTTATTATTTATTCAGCTGGGCTTATTTATTTTCCTCTATTGTAGTTTGATTATTTATATTCTTCTGCTATTTTGTATAAACTGGTTTTCTTCCACTGTATTTTATCTGTTACCTATGAGGGAATATTCTTCCCTATAGACACTTTAAATAGGACCTCACTTCTAGCGGGTGAACTCTGGCATTTAAGAAGATGCGCTTGGGGTTATGTGGTCAACCTGGCTCGGGGCACCCTTCCAGTGGCTTCTGGGATGGGGACGCTAAAAAGCAGTATCATAGGGTGTTTTTCCTTTTGTATTACTATTTGGGTTAGAAAAGAGACTAGCATAAATGGATTTGGAACTTACCCTATGTTTGGATGTAGCTAACCCATGTACTGGGGAAACCCAAATTCCTGGGTTGCGATTATAGTTATTGATTATGCCAATTATTGTGGATATGATTTCACCGTTGGGTAAAACACTTGTTTTATGTTGTTATTGATATTGGTATTATTGAGATAATGGTTTTTACCTTTATAGCCCAATGATATGAGGGGAATGCATTTAAATTCATCATATTAGGCACTATAGGATTAAAATGAAATGCATATTTCCATGCCATATCTAATTTCTGTGTGCATCTGCCTATTTACATGCGAGTGTTGTCATGTCTAGTTGTAAAATTTTGAAGTGTGTGTTTGTTAAATATATTGTTGAAATAATTTTTTAGATGTTAATTTTAATTTACCAAGGAAATAGGCACTAGGCCTCATTTTAGTGATCCTTTTACGTTTTCTCTTCCTTATCTAGACCCGACTCCTAGAGCGGGCTATCGGTTTTCTAGTGCTAAGAGGTAGGCTATATACCTACCCTATTTATTGCACCTTATCATGTCTTCTTCATCTGCTATGAATTCGACATAAATGTGTGTGTTTGTCTATTTTAGACCAATGTCGCTGCGATGCCTTCGTATCATGCCTCATGAGAGTGGCGATGTGCACATTCCAGAGATGGTGGGACCCGAACCACCATATGTGACTCTTGTAGTGCCTATTGTAGTGTTACATGTAGTACCACCTATGGTACCACTTCTAGACAAACTTACGATGGGACTTGGTGCTCAATTCAGGGATAGTCTCTTCAAGTTTATGCAGTTGGTCCAAGATATTCCCAGACATGCCCCGTCTATGGCAGTGCTTACATGGGACTTCCTATAGCATCCCCCTCCCACCTTCTTGGGGAGTGGTGGTCCTCATGCTATAGATTCATGGATAGAAACAATTAATTCTATCTTTGACAATTTGAGATGCTTCCAAAGAGGAGGGTCAAACTAATAATCTTCCTGCTTTGTGACTTTGCCAAGTGTTGGTGGGATGTTATATCTCAGGAAAAGTACACCAAAGACGTAGTTTGGGAGACTTAAAAATAGATTTATATGATCACTTCTTTCCATAGACTCTGAGATATGACCATGACATGGAATTATTACATCTTCAGCAGGACTCTGTGATGGTGTTAGAGTATTCTACTCGTTTCAAAGAGCTTCATCATTTTTCCCCATATCTGACTGGTGACACACAGACAACTACAAGATGATTTGACGACGGACTTGAATATACCCTCCTCTCATAGTTGAACATCTTTTGTTTGACTAGTTTTACAGAGATTATGAATCAGTCCCTCATTTGAGAATTAAATTTCAAGGAATCTAAACCTTTGAGCCAAGGTGGTTCAGTTCAGAGGTAGGGTGATAGTTCTTCAAGCAATAAGAAGTCCATTTTGAAAGTGAACAAGGAAGAAATCTGAGCAAAGCAGCACATTTTTACAGTTCTGTCACATGTCATTATTGTAGCAGAGTTGGCCATAAAAAACCTTAGTGCATGAGAGACCTGATAGACTGTCGATCTTGCAGCAAGATGGGTCACCTTCAGAATTTATTCTATTCTTTCTCATCAGTATCTAGTGGAAGAGGATGCACCTCTATCAGGTATAGAATCTATGACTCCAGAGTAGGATAGAAGTTATTTTTCCACCGGATGATCTTGCCGAGGTAATGGTGGAGTCTGTGGTGAAGGAAGTCATGTCCCAGACTTTCTATGTCAGAAGAGTGGACCTGCTTAGGCAAGTCAGGAAGCATCTCAGGGTTGCGGTTCAGGTCTTATGTATGCAGTGCAGCCAACACCAGAGGAGCAGAGCATAGGACCATCTATGGTTAGAGGTACTATTCTAGTAACCTCTACTGTAGTTTCTACCCTTTTTGATACAAGTGCATCAATTTCCTTTTTATCTAATACTGTTGTTTAAAGCCTTGGTTTTGAAATTTAGTACCTTTGTGGCATCATGTCTCTCGACACTACACTAGGGGTTAGGATAGAGGGCATATGCTAGTGCCATGAGTTCCCCCTTGAGATAGGTAGGTATCGTTTCCTTTGGAATTTTAACATTCTTGATATGCCTGTCATCGACGTCATTATTGGCATGAATTGGTTCGCCCCGTATTATGACCAAGGGGATTTCTATCACTGTCATGTGTCTTTCACATTTCTGAGGGTGACACATATCTACACAAAAGAAAAATGGGATATAAAGTTAGATCGAGATGGACATAAATATGTAGGACAGGGAAGAGTGACAACTCAATTAGCAAGTCTCTTTATGAGGGATTAGGAACACAACTAGTGTACTTCCCACCCATTGTGGATAATTTCAGGGATGTCTTCATTGATGATTTCTCTAGCATACCTCCCATGAGGGATGTGAATTTCACTATCGAGCTAGTTCCAGGTGTGGCACTAGTGTCTATCCCACCTTATAAGAAGGGAACTATAGAGCTACATGAACTCAAATGGAAGCTTGAAGACCTTGAGGATAAGGGTTTTATCATACCTAGCACATCGTTGTGGGGTTCACCAGTTCATTACACCAAGAAGGTAGATGTTACCCTAAACTTTTGTATGGATTACCATCATCTCAACCAGATTACGGTAAATAATCTATATTTACTACATTATATAGATTAAATATTTGACCAACTACGAGGAGAAACTATTTTCTCCAAGTTTTATATGAGTTTGGGGTAACACTAGGTGCATGTGCGACCATCTAACATACCATGTATGACATTTTGGAGTAGGTACGACATGTATGAGTATCTGGTTATGCCATTTGGCTTCACGAATATGACAACAGTCTTCATGGATCTGATGAATTGGGTTTTTCACCCGTACCTTGATTCCTTTGTGGTGGTTTTGTTGACAACATCTTCATATATTCGTATTCTAGACACAACTATGAAACCCATCTTGAGATCGTGCTGAGTACACTAAGTGAGAATTAGCTATATGAAAATCTCATAAAATTCCACTTCTAGATTTATAAGGTTCACTTATTAGGCCATATAATATCTAAGGTATGCATTTCAGTCGACCCAAAAAAGGTTAGTGCGGTAGTTTCATGGGATCATCCTAAAAATATTTTCGACATACGTAGTTTCTTACAGATTGCTGGATATTACAGGAATTTCATTGAGGATTTCTCCCACTTAGTAGTGCCTCTTACAGCCCTGACTAAGAAGAGTGTGTAGTTTATCTAGTCAGATGTTTGTTAAAAATCTTTTTAGGAGTTAAAGGAAAGACTAACCTCAGCTCTGATCCTGATTCTGCCTAAGCTAGGCAGAAGCTATACTATTTACTATGATGCTTCAAGAATCAAACTAGGTGCAGTTTTGATGCAGGGCTAATGATTTGTTGCTTATAGATCTCGTTAGTTGATACCTCATGAGTAGAACTATCCTACAAATGACCTTGAGTTAGAAACTATGGTTCATGATTTACACTACCGGAGACACAACTTGTTTGGTGAAACGTTTGTTGTTTACAAGGATCAAAAAAGCTGTAAATATATCTCCACCCAGCGAGACATTGATTTAAGGCAGTGCAGGTGGGTCGAATACCTTCATTAGTACAATTTTAATGTTTCTTATACCCATGGTAAGAGAAATTTCGTGGCCGACTCTTTGAGCCACAAGGCATAGAAACAAGTCATCCAGGAATCCAATAGTGAGTGGAAGATGATAGCCTTGTTTTTTGAGAAGCATCTAGAGGTTCAGTAACAGTGTGGAAAACCAGTTCTAACAGCTCTTACAGTGACGTCCTCTCTTCTAGAGAGAGTCCGTATGAGATAGTTATATGATCCAAAGGGTATTTTTTTGATGGAAAGCATCATAGGAGAGAACCCTCCTCCTGGTTGGGTTGTTAATGGCAGTAAAATTCTACTTTTCTGTGGTCGTGTATGGGTACCTTTTGATATATGAGAAGAGCTAATGAAGAAATATCATTCCTTAGTTTTGGAAGCTCATCTTAGACTTACGAAGATGTACAGATACCTGTGTCGTCGATACTGGTGGCTGAGTGTGAAGAAGCAGATAGCGGGTTTCATCACTCGGTGCTCCACCTGTCAGTAGGTGAAGGTAGAGCACCAACAACCTTCTGGAATTCTATAGCCTCTATCCATTCCTGAGTGGAAATGGAATGAAATCACTATGGATTTTGTTATTATATTTCCAAGATCTCATTAAGGCAGTGATGCAGTATGGGTGATTGTCGATAGGTTGGCCAAAGTCATACACTTCTTACCTATATGGGATACCTTTTCTATTGATGAGTTGGGAAGGCTATATATCCTGGAGATAGTGTGAATTCATGGTGTACCTCATTCTATAGTCTCAAATAGAGATGCCTGATTTACTTCACGGTTCTGGTAAGGGTTGAAAAAAGCACTAGGTTCAAAGGTACTCTTGAGTACTACATATCACCCTTAAACCAATGGGTAGTCTGAGCGGACCGTATGAGTGTTAGAAGATTTTCTACGAGCTTGTATCCTTGATTCTGGATGCTCCTAGGAGAAGCATATTCCTCTTGTTGAGTTTTCCTATAACAACAGCATCCAGACGACAATTCAAATGGCTCTATATGAGGCTCTCTATGGTAGACTGTGTTGTTCACCATTATGCTGGCTCAATGCAAGTCAGGCAGTTCTGTTGGGTCCTCATCTCATTCAGAAGACTTATAAGCAAGTTCAGCTGATTCAAAAGCGTATGACTACAGCTCAGTCTATATAGAAGTCTTATACAGATCATTGCTGCATACCTATGGAGTTCAAGGTGGGACATCGAGTCTTTTTGCATGTTTCACCAAGGTTGGGTCACATACGGATTAAGAGATAGGGGAAGTTATCATAGAGATACGTCAGGACATTATATAAAATGGAAAGGATTGGGATGGTGGCCTATTGGTTATTTATACCTCAGTGGTATTGCGCATTTCATGACATCTTCCATGTATCTCAATTTCGACTGTATCATCCAGATCTGTCACATTCTTTTGACCCCGATGACATTGAGCTTGATGCAGATTCATCCTTTGAGGAGCGTCTGATCTGTATCGTCGATCGTAGCATGATGGTTCTCTAAGGAAGGTTAGTTTCTTTGGTCTGGGTGTTATAGAAACAAGTACGTGTCCAGGATGAGACCTAGGAGTGGGAGGATGATGTATGTGCACAATGGCCAAAAAATTTCTCAAACGATGTCCCACTACCCTCGGAAGGGAAACTCAGTGATGAGTTATCTTAAGGAGGGCAGGTTGTAATGTCCCGATTTTAATCGAGGTACATACCATTTATGTTTTTAGTGAAAATATTTAAAGATACCCAAAGCGTGCACCTGCGCATCCTATTGCGAGTCCCATGCAACTATTAAAATTAATTAAATAATTGCTCAGTCTTTCAGAAAAAATTTTACGTCACACCCTAGCACTGTGTTCGGGCTAAAAATAATTTATTAGTTAAAAGGGAATAAAATTTTTTTGAAGGAAATTAATGGAATTTAATGAGGGATAAAAATAAATAATAAAATAGAAATGATTTTAGAGAAATTAGAAAAAATTAAAATGGGGGTAAACCCATTTTAATTAATTATTTCATTTCTTCCACAATTTTATTTTTATTATTTTATTTATTTATTTACTTTTTTATTTGTTTATCCATTTTCCTTTAATTTTTTTCTTTTCTTTTTTCCCTCATCCTCTCCTATCTCTCCCAGTCTTTCACCCCTATAGGCCCCCCTAGGTGGTGCACCTCCTCCCTTTCCTCTCCTTCGGAAGCCAGCTGCAGTCTCGTTTCTCCTCCGATTTTGACATCGCCTAGTGTGTTGCGAAGCTCTATGTAAGAGTAACCTCACACACCAAGAATCATTCAATGGCATTCTAAATCCGTCATGAAATCAGTCATGGAAATATTTTACCCGAAATTGGGGTTTTCTAAAATCATCTGGTTTCTTCTATTTTAGGTCAAACAAAAGATCACCGCTAAGCGTAGTTTCTTCTATAAGTATGAGGTAGGAAGTCTACTCTCTTTCCCCTCCATTCATTGTGTATTTTAAAACGCATGTTGTGATGCTCGTCGGTGCCTACATGTGATGTTCAATTTTACTAATTATAATTTAATTAGATTGTTCAGCTTAGTTGTTGCACCCTTGATTGAGATAAATTGGTATTTTTATTATTGGAACATCATTGGATAACCCTTTGGGTGTTCCAAACTTCTTTGTGTCATTTTACATTAGACCTAAATAATTAAATTATTTAATTTCATGGGTTGTGTGACCCCTTTAGACTGATATTTAAATTAAATAAATTATTTGGGATTTTTGTGAACCATGAACCTTGAGTTTTTTTTGTTATCTATGCCTAATTATTTTTCTTCCTTGTTAAATTATTATCCTTTCATGCCATCATAAAGTGATATGTGCGTTTTTTCTAAATTCATTGATAAATTTCTTTGTTTGTAACTGATTGACTAGAATGATCATTAATATGCACATTTGAGTTGCTTATACTATTTTGTTGTAATTATAAATGCATTCCCTTTGATATCTACATCCTTGAAAATTAGTTAAATTGAGGGAGGTTATACAATGTGAGTTCTATACTAAGGACTACACAAGGACTCTCCGTTCCTGGCCGGTTACACATTACGCTAGGGAGACGATGTCTTAGGCTTTGCCAGAGGAGGGTTTCCCTGGGTTTCTAAATACTCATGAGTGATACTGGTTCCCAAAGGGACATTCAGGGACAGCCCTGTTAGCAAAGTGGTTACCCCATGCCTTGGGTGATACTTGACACCTTATTTGCGATACTGGGACAGACTCATGATATAGCCATGCCTCAAGCGATAATTGGTCTTTTGGTAGATTGCCTTGGATGATCTCGGTGGTATTGAATTAATTGAAGGATTTACCATAGCGATACCTTCAGAATGATCTTAGACTCCAACTCTCAACTTGAACATAATAATAATGATAATACATGAAGGGTTATTATTGATACTGCTTGAGTTTTATGTGAATTGTGATACCTTCTGGTGCTTGAAGCACACTTTGTTGACACATAACTAAGACCCCAGGTTAAAGAACAAACTTGGGGGTATATTTATTTTGGTCTCTCTTTTTTATTTCTAGCCTTTATATATATATATATATTCATCCTTCTTATTATAGGTATCATATTCAGACTCTCAGCTTAGGTTGAAGCAGGTGATATGGGATGGGTGCCATAAAGGACCCGGGCCAAGAAATATTTATTTTATTATGTTAATTTTATTACTTACTTCTATCATATTTTGGCACACTTATTTTGTTTACAACATGAAATTGAAAGGTTTAGACACTGTGGGTTTTGGCCTATTGGGATTCTATCTCACATCCTACTCGGGAGCCATTTGGTACCCGAGTAGACTTGAAGCTCATAGGTAGGGATAATAGGAAGCATGTTGCTTCCGGTTCTTGAGTGTGTCTTGATACTTAGGATGAAGCTTGGGGGTAGAGGATCCATCTTTTTCTCATGATGCAGTTGTTGCACTTCGTATTGTTTTAATTACAACTTTGATTGCATGCTTGTATTCTTGTTTTCTGTACTCTTACTTTAGCAAAAACATCAAAGCATGACATCATTGTGTATCTGGATTATTTATCAACTTCCGCACTTATTATTTATTCAGTTGGGGTTATTTATTTTCTTATGTTGCAATTTGATTATTTATATGCTTCTGTTATTTAGTATAAACTGATTTTCTTCCTTTGTATATTACTTATTACCTATGAGGACATAGTCTTCCCCACATACATCTTAAATAGACCCTCACTACTAGTTGGCACCATCTATTGTTCAGGAAAATGTTCCTGAGGTTATGTGGCCAACCAGGCTTGGATCACCCTTCTTGTGGTTTCTGGGACATGCACGCTATATCTTCCTCCTTTAATACACATTTTTAGAAATATTTTAAACCTTTACATTTATTTTTTTTTAAAAATCTAGAAAACATATTAATAAAACTCAAGTCTTGAGATCCAACAACCAAAGTGGTGAATATAGAATCCATTACATCTAATCTTGTAGCATTCTCTATTATTGAAGTGACCATTTCTATTTGGTTTCAAAAAAAGTGCATCATTATCCATATAAAGGAACACCTTCGAATATCCAGGTTGGATTGAGCAAGGAAAATGGAATTATAATTGCTAAAAGGGGTCAAACAATTTTCAATAGATACCATCTATATACTAGCAAGGACATCCATGGTTTCCTATGGAGGTATGTCCAGCTAGGTGGAGGTCCAACAATTGATATTAGAATGCGTACTAATCAACCATTTTGAGTTTCTCATGATGTCATTAAAAGATGACATGATTGCAGGCCAAACAGATGATGTAAGATGATAAGAATATCAATAATCCTTTTTATTGAACCTACTTGAAAGAAAATCAATGGGAAGATCATTAGACATGAAGATATTTCAATTGAATTTATTAAGAAGTCCATAATTCATAATACAAAGGCCCTTTAGGCCAAGACCCCCCCATTTTAACAGGATTAATTCATTTTTCCTAGAAACTATTATCAATTTCCATTTGTGTATAGATCTAGTCCAGATGAAGTTACTGATCATGGGTTGAATATGATTGATGAGTCTTCAGGCCATCTATAAATAGAGGAGCACTTAAATTTATAGACGATCACATAATTCACAAAGAAGACCCTTCCAAAGAGAGAATCTCTCAATCCGAGCAACTAGACTGAGCTCTCTTCCATGAATCGAGGAAATATCGATGCCGTGATAGTCGGAACGTTGAAGGCATTGTCAGGTCTCCGTGCTAGCACCCGAAATTTGATGATTGATGTTCCCGCATACATTTAAAGCATGTGTGAACAATGTAGATGGATTTGACTTCAGATACATCAAGAAACGATCATCGGTGAAGAGTGGATGTCACACACCACTTCATATTGAACCAGGTAATTTTCCAGTTTTATTTTTGTTCTTAAAATTAATTATGCGGGATCCACAAGATTTTACTGGGGTTGTGCTTCACTAGTGATGATATTTTTATGTATATCACGAGTGAAATTTTTTAAATCTCTAACCCATCGGCTTCCACTGAGCACCCTGATACCATCAATTCGTATCAAGTATATCATGTGATGATTTAAACCAAATAAAACTTAAATTGACATTAAATTTTGGTAGAGGGAATCACTATGGTCACAATTCTGTAAATAGAGTTTCAATCTGATACCGGATGACCATTTTTTGGAATCCGATGATTTAAATGGATATTTTGAAGGTTTAATCTACGAACATATATAAATGTATATATGCTATTTTTTATCCAAATCATTGGTGAAATTATTTTCTGGTGATACCCATATTTTTTCCATGTTTCACGCATCCAGAATAGCATTTCCTAGCTGGCCATTTTTTCCATATAATTATGGAAAAATTATTTTAATGAAAATTTATCAAAAATAGGCTTTGGAATATTTTTAGAAAAGAAAACTTTTTTTGGATGGAGGACGCCTTATCCCGTTGACACTACTGGTCCACCTTAGCTCCTCTGCATAGACCATCATCGTCTCCAATACCGTGAATAACCAGAATATCCAGTTTACCGCAGATGATGCCACATTTATAAAAAACGTAGCCATTGGATTGAAATGCATTAAAAAAATGCAGTTGTCAGAATTTTTACAAAACGCCATTTTTAACCTCTGCTATTATTACCTCCATATATCTGTAATGCATCATAAAAAAATTAAAACATAAAAAAAAATGTATCAATTTTTGAAAAAAAACATATAAAAAACACTGATTAAAAAAATGATATTTAAAATTCTATAAAAACTCTATAAATTACAAAAAAAATAACATATAAAAAACGTGGATAAAAAACATAAAAAGTGTTGATACAAAACATAAACATAACAATAAAAATTAGATATAAAAATGATCATATAAATTACTATTTAAAACATATCTATTTATAAATTGTTATTTTTATAAATATATCAAATTTTATTTCTTAAATAATATTGTAAACAACTATTAATCATTGCAAGTTTAAAAAATGTTTTTTATGAGAGAAATTAAAAATGGGTACTTAGAAAAATGTAACAGAACATTATTACATTTAAAAGTCAAATAAAAATATTGTTTGGAAATAATAAAATTTCTCAAATAAAGAGAAATTCATTATTTTATAAATGTACTACCATTTTTATGCTGTAAATTTTTAAAGTCATAAAAAGAATATATTTCAAAATGGAACTAAAAATAAATAATACCAATTTCAAGAAAAAATCAAATTTTAATTTAAAGGAAAAAATTTCAATGAATAATTAACATTATCAAAAACAAAAAAATAAAAATAAATAAAAGGAGAAAATGTAAATTAAATTTTGATGAATGTATTTCTATTAAATGAAATTAAATATAATATGTGTTATGTTTTTTACATAAATTTTATAAAAATAATATAATTTACCATTAAAAATATATATATATAATACATGAATAAAAATGTAAATACAAAGTATATATTTAGGAAGTTCTAGTGGATGTTCTAGTGGAAGTTCCAGTGGAGGTTTCAGTGGATGTTCCAGTGGAGGTTCCAGTTCTAGTGGAGGTTCCAATAGAGGTTCCAGTGGAGGTTCCAATAGACGTTCTAGTGGATATTCCAGTAGACGTTTCAGTGGAGGTTCCAGTGGAATTTAGAAATAAAGTTTCAATGGATGTTCCACAATAAATCAAAAGTATATATTTATAAAACTATAGAATATATTAATAAAAATTAAATTTTAATAAATATATTTATATTAAATGAGATTATATATAATATATGTGATATATTTTATTCAACATATATACTAATAACAATTATAAATCTATTTAGAGGAAGTTCTAGTGGAGGTTCCAGTAGAGGTTCTACTAGAGGTTCTAGTGGAAATTCCAATTGAGGTTCTGGTGGATGTTCCAGTGGAGGTTTCAGTTTCATTGGAGGTTCTAGAGGAGGTTTCAGTGGAGGTTTCAGTGGAGGTTATAGTGGAGGTTCCAATAGAGGTTCCAGGTTCTAGTGAAACTTTTAGTGGAGGTTCCAATGGATGTTTCAGTGGAGGTTCCAGTGGAAGGTCCAGTGGAAGTTCCAATGGAAGCTTTAGTGGAGGTTCCAATAGAATTTCCAATTGAAATTTCAATGGATGTTCCAAAATACAACAAAAGTATATAGTTATAAAACTATAGAATATATTAATAAAAATTAAATTTTAATAGATGTATTTATATTAAATGAAATTATATATAATATACGTAATATATTTTATTCAACATCTATACTAGTAACAATTATAAATCTATTAAGAGTAAGTTCTAGTGGAGGTTCCAGTAGAAGTTCCAGTGGAAGTTCCAGTGGAGGTTCCAGTTCTAGTGGAGGTTCTACTGGAGGTTCCACTAGAGGTTTCAGTAGAGGTTTGAGGTTCTAGTGAAAGTTATAGTGGAAGTTCTAATGTAGGTTTTAGTGGACGTTCTACTGGATATTCTAGTATAAGTTATAGTGAAGATTCCAGTGGAGGTTCCAGTGGACGTTCCAGTGGAGGTTCTAAGGGAATTCCCAAATGAAGTTTCAATGGATATTCCACAATACTAAAAATTATATATTCATAAAACTATAGAATATATTAATAAAAATTAAATTCTAATAAACATATTTATATTAAATGCAATTATATATAATATATGTAATATATTTTATTCAACATCTATACTAATAACAATTATAAATATATTAAGAGGAAGTTTCAGTGGAACTTAAACTAGAAATTCCTGTGAAACTTCCTCTGGAACATTCCAGTGTGAATTAGAAACTTACATTGATCTTCAATGAAAACTTTCACTAAAAAATAAAATAGATAACTCAACGAAAGTTTTCATAAAAAATGTAATGATTCAACTAGAAACTTTATCATGAAGTTTTGTAAAAAACTAGTTTTTTAAAGACAATTATTTTGTCTTTTTTAAATGGCATAAACCATTTTTACACAAATATTTCCTTTCATTTATAACAATAATTATATTTAAAATAAAATAAACTCAATATTCTTTCATGCATTAAAAAAAATGTGTGACTTTAATGATATCAATGAAAATCTATTAATTTTCTCTTAAATTATTAAAAAGCCAATTTTTATCACATATTTATTTTTAATTCTTTTTAAAAGATGTAACACAATTTTTTTAAAAAAAATATATATATTTAAATTACAAATATAATCATTTTTAAAATAAAATAAACTCATTAATATTTAAAATGTTTTAATAAAATGTACGCACTTAAAAATATTAACAAAAATATATTCATTTTACTCAAATAATCAAAAAATTGATCACATATTATTTGGTCATTTTTTAGTAAAGCGTAATAATTGTTTTATGAAACTATAGAACATATTAATAAAATTTAAATTTTAATAAATATATTTATATTTAATGCAATTATATACAATATTTTATCATTTTTTACATAAATTTTATAAAAATAATATATTTTTCTATTAAAAAATTTATACAATAATAGTTGTATTTATAATACAATAGACTCATTATTCTTTTTTTGCACTAAAAAATTGTATGCCTTTAAAGATATCAAAGTAAATATATTAATTTTCCTTAAACAATTAGAAAATCTATTTTTATCACAAATTTATTTTTAATTCTTCATAAAAGATGTAACACAATTTTTTTATCAAAATAAAATATCTTTCAATTACAAATATAATTGGTTTTAAAATAAAATTAACTCATTAATATTCAACATGTTTTATAAAAATGTACGCACTTAAAAATATCAATAAAAATATATTCATTTTACTCAAATAATCAAAAAATTGAAAATATATATTATTTGATCATTTTTTAGAAAAGAGTGATAATTATTTTTATGTAAGACAAATAAAAATTCATTTAAAAATATATTGGGTTTTAAAACATATAACAATTTTTATTATTTCTTTAATATATAATATCATATTATAAATTGGATATGAAATTTTGTTGATTGGAGTGAGGAAGAATCTGCCGACTATTATTTGTGCAAGACAAATATACCCCTCCCTTGGTTAAAAATAGGTGTCAACGTCCTAAAATTTGAACCGATGATCATTATTTCATAGAATTGGAGACCATAAAAACGGACTCTGCGCACCTTCAAAATTGGCAACCCGCCATGGACCTCACATTAGGCTGCATTTTGCCAAAGCGCTGCTTCCATCCCCTTGGGCGTCACGACTTCCTGGCCTTCCCTCCGGGTCAATCTCCTTGAGCACCGCCACTGCTGAGCCCTCCATGCAACGCTGCTTCCACTTAGCCTGACCACCCGAAAGACCCGCTGTCAGCTTCCTCGACTCGTCCCCACCACGTGAGGCCCACGCCCCTTGGCCCTTTTTGTCTAACCAATCCACCATGCCTGACCCCGATGGCAAGGTCCCTCCTGGACCCCTGCTTCTTTTTACTTGGCTTCCGGCTCCCAGACCCGTGCGGGGAGCCTCCTACTAGTTCAAGTAACCCTCCACCCACCGCCACGATCCGACCGACCTTACCACAACTACTGCTAGAAAACTAAGTTATACCAATGGTTCAAAACTATTGATATAGAGGAATCCACTGTTTTTTTTAAACCGTTGGTATTGCTCACCGTAAAATTTTAATCTCCACAGTTTACTTAAAATTGTTAGTATGCATCTATACCAACCCTTCCTGAAACAGTGAGTATAGAAACATACAAATAAATTAAAACCATGTTACACATTTAATGTAGTATTATTATTATATATTTATCATTTAGCCATTAGGTTATCAATAATTTTAAACCCATTTAAAATACTATAACATACATATACAATCAACACCATCAATCAGTTTTAGTCATTCAACATCAACCAAATATGTCTGTTTACGGTCAACTCAAAAATAGAGGAGTTCAATATCTTCCTCATCACCATTAGTACCATCATAATCATCACCAACAACAGCTCCTGGAACAATAACAACGTCATCAAAATCACCATCATCATCATCACCATCTGCACTACCACTGGCACCAGTATTAGCATCACCTCAACCGCCACTAGGACCGTCATTGACATCACTCGATGCATCATAAATAGAGTGAATTGTTGTTATACATGAATAAAAAACATTAACAACCACTACTACAAAAAACGGGATTTATCAGCGCAAAAAAAGAGTTGTAAAGCTCCGTGCTCATAAAGGGGGGTCCCCTTTATCAGTGCTAAAAAGAGCACTGATAAAGAGATCCTTTATCAGTTCTAAAAAGACACTAATAAAGGATACTTTTATCAATGATAAAAATGCGCTGATAAATTCTTTCTTTATTAGTGCTAAAAATACAATGATAAATGCCCTGTCTGCTGTACTATAAAATTCTACAGCAACACACCCAAACAAGACTTGCAAAAAAATCAGCATATCAACAAGTATACCCATACAAAATTAACACATAATCAGAAGGTAATTTCAGCAAGTATACCCATACAACAAGTATACTCATACACCATTAACAAATAATTCATAAGTTGATTAAATACATACAGGATTCAATTAATAATTCAAGGGGTTGGGGAGCTGTTCAAGGGTTTGGGGTGGCTGTCTATGGGGGTAGAGGGTGTCCAGGGGGTGGGGGTGTCCGGGGGCTGGGGGTTTCTGGGGGGGCTGGGGGTGTTGGGGGGGCTAGGGTTGTCCAAGGGGGGTGGGGGTGCTGTCCAGGGGGGTGGTGGGGGCTGTCCATGGGGGTGGGGTTGTCCAAGGGGTTGGGGGTGTCCAATGGTGGGGTGGTGTCGAGGAGGGGTGGAGGGGGGGGGGGGGGGGGGGGTTGTCCATGGGGGTGTCCTGGTAGGGGTGGGTGGTGTCATGGGGGTTGGGAGGATTTCCAGGGGTGGGGGTGTCCAGTGGGGTGGGGGATGTCTAGGGGGTGGGGTGGTGTCCAGGGGGGTGGGGGGGGGTCCAGGGGTTCGGTGGGGCTGTCCAAGGAGGGTTTGGTGGTGTCCAGGGGGTGGGGGTGGCTGTCCAAGGGGGTGGGGGTGTCTAGGGGGTGGGGGTGTCTAGGTGGTGGGGTGGAGTCTAGGTGGGGTGGGGGAGCTGTCCAGGGGGTTGGTGGGTGTCCAGGGGGGTGTTCGGGGGGGGGTATCCAGGGTACCTACGGGCTGGCCATGGGGGTGTCCAGGGGGGTGGGATGGTGTCCAGGGGGTTGGGGGGGGGGGATTTCCAGGGGGGTCTAGAGGGGTGGGGTTGAATCCTGGGGGGTGGGCGGTCTAGGGGGTTAGTGGGGTTGTCCAAGAGGGGTGGATTGGTGTTTAGGGTGTGGGGGTGGCTGTCCAAGGGGTTATGGGGGGGTGTCCAGGTGGTGGGGTGGTGTCTTGGAGGGATGGGGGTGTCGTCCAGGGGGTTGGTTGGTGTCCAGAGGGTGTGGGTGTCCAAAGGAGGTGGGGTGGTGTTCAGGGGGTTAGGGTGATTTCCAAGGGGTGGGGGTGTCCAGAGGGGTGTAGGGTGTCTAGGTGGTTGGGGGGTGTCCAGGAGGTTGGGGTGTCCATTTTAAACAAATAGAGACACTTTGACTGATACCAGACACACCATGCCTCGGTTTGAGGTGGGGTTGACTCATATACATAAAAAATGACCCATTTATAGTTCTCCTAAAGTATTAACACAATATGAAAGCATTTGGTCATATTTTTGTACTTCACTTGTTGTTTTCACTTAAAATTCTGTCCATTTTAAATAAAAGAGAGACACTTTGAGTGATATCGGCCACACCGTGCCTCCGATTGAGGTGGGGTTGACTCGTACAAGTCAAAAATGACCCATGGATCGTTCCCCTAAAGTATCAACACAATCCGAATGCATTTGGTCAGATTTCCATTCGTCAGTTGTTGTTTTCACATAAAATTCGATCCTTTTTAAACAAAAGAGAGACACTTTGAGTGATACCAGCCACACCGTGCCTCGGATTGAGGTGGGGTTGATTCGTACACATCAAAAATGACCCATGGATTGCTCCCCTAATTTATCAACACAATACAAATGTGTTTGGTTAGATTTATATATGTCAGTTGTTGTTTTCACTTAAAATTATGTCCTTTTTAAACAAAAGAGAGACACTTTGAGTGATATCGGCCACACCGTGCCTTAGATTGCGGCGAGGTTGACTCTTACATGCCCAAAATTACCCATGTATCTTTCCCCTAATTTATAAACACAATCCGAATGCATTTGGTCGGATTTTCGTACATCATTTGTTGTCTTCACTTAAAATTATGTCCATTTTAAACAAAAGATAGACACTTTGAGTGATAACGTCCACACCATGTCTCTAATTGAGGCGGGGTTGACTCATACATGTTAAAAATGACCCATGGATCATTCCACTAAAGTATCAACACAATCTGAATGCGTTTGGTCAGATTTCCATACGTCTATTGTTGTTTTCACTTAAAATTCTGTACATTTTAAACAAAAGAGAGAAACTTTGAGTGATACCGGCCACACCATGCCTCAGATTGAGGCAGAGTTGACTTATAAAAATCGAAAATGACCCATGGATCATTCCCCTAATGTATCAATACAATCCAAATGCTTTTGGTCAGATTTTCGTACGTCAGTTGTTGTTTTCACTTAAAATTCTGTCCATTTGAAACAAAAGAGAGATACTTTGAGTGATACTAGACACATTGTACCTTATATTGAGGCAGGTTTGACTCTTACAAGTCAAAAATGATCCATGGATCATTACCCTAAAGTATCCACACAATTCGAATATGTTTGGTTAGATTTATTTATGTCCGTTGTTGTTTTCACATAAAATTTTGTCCATTTTAAACAAAAGAGAGACACATTGAGTGATACCGGCCACACCGTTCCTCTTATTGAGGCATAATTGACTCTCACACGTCCAAAATGACCCATGGATAATTCCCTTAAAGTATCAACACAATCAGATTGCATTTGGTCAGTTTTTCATACGTCAGTTGTTGTTTTCACTTAAAATTCTGTCCATTTTAAACAAATGAGAGACACTTTGAGTTGCACCGGCCACAATTTGTCTCAGATTGAGGTGGGGTTGACTCATACACGTCAAAAATTACCAATATATATTTCCCATAAAGTATCAACACAATTAGAATGTGTTTGGTTGTACTTTCGTACGTTAGTTATTATTTTCACTTAAAATTCTGTCCATTTTAAACAAAAGAGAGACACTTTATGTGATATCGGACACACCGTGCCTCAAATTGAGGTGGGGTTGACTCTTAAAAGTCCAAAATGACAATATATCATTCCCCTAAAGTATTAACACAATATGAATGCGTTTTGTCGGATTTATGTATGTTAGTTGTTGTTTTCACTTTAAATTCCGTCCATTTTAAACAAAAGACAGACACATTGAGTGATACCAGACACACCATTACTATAATTGAGGCGTGGTTGATTCTTACATGTAAAAAAAGACACATGGATCGTTCCCTTAATGTATCAACACAATCTGAATATGTTTGGTCGGATTTCCGTACGTTAGTTGTTGTTTTCACTTAAAATTATGTCCATTTTAAACAAAAGAGAGACACTTTGGGTGATTTCAGACACACCATGCCTCATATTGAGGTGGGGTTGACTTTTAAATGTCAAAAATGACCCATGGATCGTTTCCCTAAAGTATAAACACAATCTGAATGCGTTCAGTCAGATTTTTTTTATGTCAGTTGTTGTTTTTACTTAAAATTCTGTCAATTTTAAACAAAAGAGAGACACTTTGAGTGATACTGGCCACACTGTGCCTTGGATTGATGGGGGTTGACTCATACACATAGAAATTGACCCATGTATCCTTATACTAATGTATCAACACAATACAAATGTGTTTGGTTGGTTTTCTGAATGTCAGTTGTTGTTTTCACTTAAAATTCTGTCCATTTTAAACAAAAGAGAGACACTTTGAGTGATATTGGCCACACTGTGCCCCAGATTTGAGAAGGGTTGAATCTTACACATCTAAAATGACCCATGGATTGTTCCCCTAAAGCATGAACACAATAATTATGCGTTTGGTTGGATTTTTGTACGTTAGTTGTTGTTTTCATTTAAAATTGTGTTCATTTAAAACAAAAGAGATACACTTTGAGTGATACCGGACACACCGTGACTCATATTGAGGCGGAGTTGACTCGTACACATCAAAAATGACCCATGTATCATTCCCTTAAATTATAAAAACAATCCAAATGTGTTTGGTCGGATTTCCGTATGTCAGTTGTTGTTTTCACTTATGTTCATTTTAAACAAAAGAGAGACACTTTGAGTGATACCGGCCACACCATGCCTCAGATTGAGGTAGGTATGACTTGTACACATCAAAAATGACTCATGGATCATTAAATTAAATTTTCAACACAATCTTATGCATTTGGTCTGATTTCTGTATGTCATTTGTTGATTTCACTTAAAATTATGTCCATTTTAAACAAAAGAGAGACACTTTGAGTGATACCGGCCACACCGTGCCTCGTATTGAGGTGTGGTTGACTCGTACACGTCAAAAATGACCCATGGATTGTTATACTAAAGTATCAACACAAATAAAAATGGTTCATCATTCTTGAATGTTGGTGGTGCATTTCATGTGTTAAAATTGGTAAATGACTCATTGGATAAAGGATGTTTTATTTAATAACAATTAAAATTTTCCTACAAACATTTACATAAAAAAATGTTTCATATTTTGATCCCTTTAACCCCTCTCAAGAGTTACCACCAATTGTACACATCTCTAAGTCAGATAGTCATGCTATTTGTGTACAATCTTCTATCAGGTATGCGACTCACTCGTTTCTGAAAAAAATCTATATCATCTTGTGAGTATGAGTCTTTTTGACAATCATAGTAGTACTAAAAAATATATAAATAAATAATTTAAATGAAATAGTAGTTGTTTTTTAAAATACCTCTTTAGGGATGCTAGTTTGTTGATGAAAAACAATCTCTTTCATATATTTACAAACATAATAACTGCAATCATTATCCTTTGTTTGTTTTGGACACTGCAAAAAATTGGATCATTAAAATGATAAGTAACTTGTGTTGATATGTGTTTGGATATTGAAATTTTATTATATATAACCTGATATTTTTCCAGACGCAGTACTTTCTCGCCTCCTTATGCTTATCCCCTATCCTCATTCCTTTTTTAGACGATAATGATACACGACCCTATCATAATAGAATACCCAGTAAAAGATAATATAAATTATATTACTTGATTTTTAGTCCTAAAACATAGGATGTAGTGTCTTACAGATTCACAAACTCCATCATGTTTGGTCAGTTTTTTGGATATCCTTGCATTGAATCCAAAAAATAAATCTTTGGAGTATCCAAGTTCACCAAAATTAGGAGCCAATATTGCCTAAAAACACAAAAAGGAATAATTAATATAAGAATTTAAAATATAATTGATATGCTTTAATTATATAGTTTTACCCCTATATGGTTGGTATTAGGAAGAGTCTATCATCCATAATCTTGCTTTCAAATTTTTTCTGCAAGACATTTACTATTTCATCCTTTTTTGATGGCTCTAATTTCATTAGTTGTGTTGATGTTGTATGAGGACTAACGAGTCCAAATTTTGGCTCATGGGAAAATTCCTCCAACTATTTTTCATACATACGTTTTTCAATAATATAAAATGCATTTAGTCATAATTTTCACATTATATCAGCTTTTAGATAATCAATTCATGAAGACATACCTCATATATAAATTAACAACTGTAATGCCTAGCCAACCATATTCAAGGATATCATTGACATTTTCCGCAGCAACAAGTTCTTGAATTTCCTCTGCGTATATATTCTTTTAAAAAACCACAATATGACTACTCCCACCTATTATCTTCGTATCTACATGAGACTTCAAGGATAGTAAATGTTGATAGAGAACATGTGGTGATATTTTTCTTTCAGTAGCTCTTTGGGATCAGTTGGTCAATCCTTTAGATGCTTCTGAGCTGACGTTTCTTGTCACCCCCTTCCCTTTCCCCATCTAAATAACATTAATTGGTTCAGACCCTTTTTTCATTAATTTATAAAGGTTTATCTTGAAAAAAATGGAAATAAATACCTCTTTGTCCACATGTACTCTTACAAGTTGTGACGACCATGTAATGAGTGTCCCAATAGCCTTTTTGACTATATGAATATTATCGTCATCAAGTGGAATAGGTAGCTCTACATTTGGATCATGAGCTATAGTAATCATCACTTTCAGATGATCTTTTAGAAGTGGTCTATTATGCAGCTTCTCCCCGGGGATGTTGAACACCGTATCCCTCGCTACAAGGTGATAGGTGGGTGTTGACAGATAGAAATCATATTCATTATCACCCTGTAGAAGATCAATATAGGAAAATTATCAGTGTTTGTCTAATTCACATTTCATGGTAACAATTATTATAATATTGATTACCACGGCTAAGACAGTTCTTTGAGGGGAATGGCACACCTCAAAGCTGGTAGGGGTGGGGAGGGATCTTCACGGGCTAGTTATTCTTGAGTTGTGTCTTCTCCTTGCTTCCCACCCATAAAATTTTCCATCAACTCTCCCAACCATTGAAATCATTCCTCAAGAGTTGCTAGTCTTTCACACATTTGATTCATTTTTCCATCTCTATCATCCGTTTTTTTCTCATAATATACTCGGGGTGTCACCCCAAACCCCGCACCTCTGACATGGCCGTATTGTTCTGACCTCTTTAAAGCCATCAATAATAGGTTTGAATTCACTACAAGAGTAGCTAATTCCTGTGACTATCAGATATAGAAATATAACTAATTGTTTTTATGTAATAGCAATTTAAAACAAATATTTTTATCATGTCATACTTACACATATTTCCTACACTTTTGTGTGTTTTCATCTACTAGCTTCCCTTCCATATTCACACGTGTCTCCTTCCATAACACATGACTTGGGATGGAAGTGTCATTGGTTTTAAACTCATCAATCTACATATAAATATAGAAATATAATTATGATGTTGTTCCTTGACACCTAAAAAAATTACTATAAATTTAAAATACGTACCATTTTCTTTTCTAGTGAAGAGTACCCCATCCTTGCTTTACGATAGGGGTATGTTGGTTTTGATGAATGTTCCTTATTTTCAGTACTGAGTTGTTGTTTCATAAATGAAATATTGACAATCAAAGTGATGAAAACATGTATCCTAAAACAATGTATTATCATCTACAATGTACCTGAACATTCTCATCCCCACAACGGCCAATAAATGCTTCCCATGCTTCTTGGGATATCAGGTGAGCGTATAAAAGGGGTTGGTGTGAGTTTATTTATATTTGGAATCTTTCAGGTGACATTTTTTTAAAATAGTGTGAAAACCTCTATGACACCTTCCTACAAGCCTTATTACATAATTCTTGTGTGAATCATCTACTATAAATATACTTTTCAAGGGATTGAGAAGAGAAACACACTATTTAATTATTTTATTTGCTATTAAATTAAAGAAATAATATCATAATGTTACCGTAATTTCTTCTCAGATCACAGCCTTCAGCTCGGACACTACATGATGGCATGAATCTATGTCAATCATCACGTGTTTCCAAGTGAAAATACTAATGTAACTACTAAAAATTACCTTGTTGGGATTCACATGTTGACCTCATGAATTCCATCTGATATTAAATTTGATGCCTTTTCTTTTCTCCTTAAGAACTTTGGTTAACACCGTCAAACTACGACACACCTGTGTTTTCTTGGTTCTTCTTCCCTGACCATTTCATCAAAATAAAAATCATCTATATGTTCATCTGAAATGATAGCAATGCCATACACTAATGGTTGTTGGACCTCAACACTAGGAGCAACAATAGGCTCAGAAACTTGTTGTTTCTCTGCACTGTGAGCAGCCATAGCAGCAGCATCAACAAAAACAGCTTGAGAGACTGGTTCAGCCTCGAGGTTAGGAGCAACAGAACGTGCAGAAGTCATTATATGCAAAAGTGGTTGAACAGTTAATTTAGATTACATAAATTCAGTAATGATAAGATAATAACATGATATAGAAATTTCTATATTACAAACAAAATATAACCTATTTATTGAACTCTATTTATTTTTTTCAAAGGATAAAGGGATTTGACACCTCTATCGATTGACCACTTTTGGTTTACGGGTTCTGGAACATAAAATACTTGTACTTCTTTTGATTCCATTATAAACTATTCATCTTTATAAACATATTTACTAAAATCAACTTTCACATATCTCAATTCATCTACTTTAACACCACTATTGTTATCAACCCATTTGAATTGAAAAATCGACAATTGGAATGTTGTATAATACAACTCCCATATTTGTTTGATAATGCCAAAGTATGACATATTTTCATAAATTGGATATCTATCCCCACTACCAGAAACATGCATCGCTTCAGCCACAAGTGTAACTCCACTATTTTTCATGGTATTATCTTCATCATGTTCATCTGTATATAATGTATAACATTTAATTACATAACCATTATAAGATAATACATACACACTTGGTCTTGTGACTAGCCATCGATGTCGTTCTAAAATTGAATTCGTATTTTCATCTAACTCCATAATAATATGGTCCTGAGACCATCCTATAAACTATTGATTATGTGTATTTGATATCCATTTTTCATCCCTTGATGGATTCAACTGCCTAATAATTTCTTTGTGGGTTTAAATATATGGAGCCACCTCTCAACTATTATGCAATACAAAAATGTGGGCCTACTTACGATCTGTAATATTGATTGTCACAACATCTCTTCCATAAATTCCTTCACCCTCAATGCGTCTAGTGTGACGATATTTTGGGAGACCAATGCTTTCCACATCAGATAGGTATTCAGTATAGAATTAAATGGCTTCCTCAACAATATATCGCTCCACTATACAACCGTATGGACAACTTTGATTTTTGATGAACCTTTTAAAAATCATCATATACCATTCAATGGGGTACATCCATCTATAGTGCACAAGACCACAATGTCGAATCTCTCTCACTAAGTGAAGCATCAAATGAACAATCATATCAAAGAATGTTGGTAGGAATGACATTTATAATTCACATAATATAACGACAATTTCACTTTCCATAGCTGTAAATTTTGCCAGGTCAAAAACTTTGCTACATATAGCTTTGAAAAAAAACAAAGTTGTATGATGAACATTCTTTGAAAAAATGCAACATAAATCTATAGGAATTAAATATTTCATCAAAACATGGAAGTCATGTGATTTCAAACCTTTTAACTTTAAATCATTCCTTGACACAATGTTTTTGATATTTGATGAATACCCCTCTGGAACCTTTACATCCTTGAAGAATTTGCAAAACTGATATCTCTCATCCTTGGAAAGAGTGTAAGCAGCTAGAGGAAGAAACATTTGATTTTCACCCTTCCTGGGAACCAACTCTTCTCATATTTCCCTGTCAACCATGTCCAACCTTTCCTTAATTGCTTCATTTGTTTTTCTAGGGTCATTTAGCAAAGTTCATGATAACAATGTAATATACATTTTTCTCCACATGCATCACATCAAAAAAATGTCTAACGTACAAACAATTCTTGTATGGTAATTAAAAAAACTGATCTTATTTTCCAACAGATTTTCATAAGGTTTTTCAAAAATGGTTTTCCAAAAATAGTGTTCAAATCTTTTAGTTTCTCAAAAAGCTGATCACCTATTAATGGAGATGGTGTTATGCGTTGTTCTGATCTTACATAGAAAGATGTCATCCAAGATCGGTACTTATGCTAACGAGGTAGAATTATACGATGTCCTAGAAACATAGTATTCGATGAATTTTTCAACCTAATTGATTATGTATCTTCTTCGCACATGGGACACCCTTGAATTCCTTTAATTCTATAGCCTAAAAAATTTCCATAAGCAGAGAAATCATTTATCATCCCATAAAACATTGCTCTCAATGTGGAGTATTCACTTTTATAAGCATCATACAACATAACACCTGAATCCCATAATAACATCAAAGCCTTGATCAAAGGAGACAAATAAACGTCAATATCATTAACTAGTTGTTTTGGTCTTGATATAATCATAGAAAACATGATGAATTTCCACTTCACACATAACCAGGGTGGAAAGTTATAATTTACCAACATAACAGGCCATGTACTGTGAGTGCTAGTTTGAAAACCAAAATGATTCACTCCATCTGTAGACTTCACAAGATGAAGGTTTCTCGGCTCTTTTCCAAATTCAGGATACTCATGATCAATTATCTTCCATTGAGGAGAGTCGGTCGGGTGATGTAATTTCCCATCCTTATTTCTTTTATCTGCATGCCATGAAAATTATCTTGGAGTTTCTTCACATCCATATAGATGGCTAAACCTTGGAATGATTTGAAAGAACCATAAAAATTTCGTAGGACTGGATTCATCTTTATTGTATCGAGAAGCACCAAAAATTGGGAATTCGGTAAGTGATTTTTCTCCTTGTGAAATAGTATACAGTCTTTCGGACAGGCATGTATTCTTTCAGAAATCATACCCATCAAGTGTAGCATTTGTTTAACTTCATATGTCCGGTTTGGGAGCTCATTATCTTCCGGGATCATGTCATTCTAGAGAGAAAGTAGTTCCGTAAAACTAACATCACTCCATCAGTTTCCTGATTTCAATTTATACAACTTCAGTATAGCTAACAATGCTGTATATTTATTGCAACCAGCATACAATGGCATCTTTGCACAACTCTTTAACTTCTCAAACAATTTTTGGAAATTACAGAGTTCATCTTCAACTGTCCTTGTCATTTCCTCAATACAATCTTCATCATCATTGACATCTGTAATCACATACTCTATACGGTCTTCTTCATTATCCATATTTGTATTCATATCTGATGATCCATAAAATGCAGTTTTATCCCAACCAGTAGCTACATTTGATTTTTCTCCATGTTTATTCCATCATTTATAACTCCAATCTATTCAATGATATATCAAATGTTCTTACATCTCTACTAGAGTAATTAGTCTAGAATAACAACAACATAAACATGGACAAAGGATTTGAGAAGAATCCTTTGCGTGATCCTTTGCAAACTTGATGAACTGTTTCACTCTGTTCTCATACTCAATTTTCAAATGATTAGCATCCATCTAATCTTTATTCATATCCATCCTATTTGATTATCAAATATTAGTATTTATGATTGAAATACACAAAACAAGACTTCCAAATATAATATAATAGAACCACTTCCTTATAGAAATAGATATTAAAGGATCCTAACCATTTCCAATAAAGATTTGTAAATCAACAGAACCAGGATAGACCCCTCAACAAAATCAACACACTTTCCAACCCCCTTACCAATAGTTCTAGCACCCACCACCCTTGCAAAAAAACATTAAACATCCTTTTAACCACCCTTACCAACCACCTCATTCATAATAAAATAATCACATTAAAAATCCCTAAACTAGTGACCATACTCAAATAAAATGAAAAAAGGATAAAATTTTGATGAGAAAACTAATATAGTGGAAATATTTCAAAACAAAAAGGGGTTCGTGGGGGAAAATAAACTAGTTTTATCGAAAATTACTATATAATATCATAGGTTTTGTTACCCAAATTAACATAAGAAATTTAAAATTAAGGTCAGTGAACATAAATTCTGTCATGAACATCTAAAGAATATGTAATAACTCTCCCTCACAGACATGTGGCTCTACCAACACCTACCATATACCTAGAAAACAATTGAAAAAATTAGGAAAAATGGTTTCTTGTACCTATTTCTAATAGTACTACAAGAAAAGTATAACGAACATATATTGTACCTCCAAACACTCCTGAAGCCTCCTGGTAAAAAGACTCTAGTGACTACAACTATCTGAGATTCTAACCACTAACATCCCAATATAGGAGTGGTCTACTTAGGGGTAGTATTAGTAGAATCAAACCAAAGATCCATCCACCTTATGCTGCTCCCGGATCTCCTCTATCAGTTTAGTGTTATACAAACCTCCTTTCTCCAGTTCCTTCTTCTACCTAGGCTATACGTCGACTGCCTCTCTGACTATAGCATGAATGTTAAGAAAATTCAATGTGATATGTCTATAACCATCACAATTATATTAAATTACTTGGAGTAATGGGCTATCCTTGAGGTACCTATGAATGACAGTGCCTCCTGAGATTAGACTTGCATCACACACCTACTGTGGTTGGGTACTTCTAACCCTACATCCCATAAGATCACTACTTTTAAAAGATTATGATATCAACTCAAACCATTGGCATAATCATATAACACTAATATAGCCATCCAACGATTAGTATTGCATTTTTAATTCCCCCAAACCACTAGAGGTCGGTCTATGAATTGATGAACTTAAATTAATGGATTTAATAAAAAGATTTGAAATACAATCCAACCAAGTGAAAGAAATTTACAATATCTTAAGAATAAATTCATCCCCCATCATGTAATCAGGTTCTCCATAGAGTAGGTGTACTTAACCAAAATCACATGTCCTGACACACCAAGGGTAGTTCTTTACTAGAGCAGTCTCCATTCAAAATAACAATATTGATACCCATAATAGGTATCAGGGAAGAATCACTATCTACCCAATGAAGTGCATGGTGTCTCTCCATTTTCAAGAAAAACCCTTCTAGACTAGCACCTAGGAACAACTAGTCATAGAGGTTCACTAAGTTAACACTACCCTTAAATTATCCTTGACATAAAAGAAAGATGTGTGGAATTTACCATTGATCGAAGTCAAGAAACATCCCAAAATCCTAAAAAGAATTAACCACCCAAATACAATTGCTCACATGTTCATACCACTATCTAAACCCAAAGTCCTTTTCTAAAGAATAAAATTCTTCTTTCCATGGATGCGCTACTCTGATCTTCTCATATTCTGTGGCCCTAGTGCATGAAGACTAGAGGCCACTTCATGAATCTTGGTTGAATAATATATTAACCTAAATGGATTATAGGCTCTTCTATGAACCGTCTCACGGAGAGATTCAATTTAGAACACTATAACTTCACAAATACACTCATCATCTTTGGTATATGGGTTGATGCATACACCATATCCTTACCAAGAGTTAACCATAAGTCTACCTTATGAATCATTCCAGATTTCTTAGGAATTCATAGGGAAGAAAGGTATTCTTCTTCCACAAATCACATAAAACCATGCTCACCAACTAAGGGAAATATAACTTAACATCCACAGGGTTGGATACACATTCTATATTTGAGGGATCCTAATCACTATCATAAATAGAACCTTCCCCATAAACACAATCACTAGCACATCATGACACCCACAATGTGTAACCAATTAATAATGAGGCGGGTACTATAAAAACTCTTATTTTTCATGAATGGTTTTACAAAAATACCCCTTTCCCCAGTATAGATAAACCCACTCCATCAGAAGGATGAGGAAAAAACACTCAACATTAATAGAATATTAATGTATAACATGGTCTAGCTTGATGTTGCACAAGAATATCAAACCCTCATACATATGACACTAGGTGAAAAATAAATTCTAGTTCCAAACATCATAAGGACCCATGGGGAATCATAAAAAAGCCACACTTTAGTTCAAATCATCTTCTAACTAAGTATAATAATCCACTACGTGTTTTATTTTGTGACATAGATTGTTATAACTATATGTTAGTTTGCATCTAATTCAAGGGTGGTGATCATGGGGAATATTCCAAACATCACCCTAATGAAAACTACTCTCACAAAACCTATCCACCAAAAATAAACCTAAAAGGATAAGTGGGAGACTTACCTAGAGTAGATCACACCCACAATGGAGGGAGAGAAGATGTGTCGAGCGGTCAGGGAACCTTCTAGGCTACGTTGGGAGGGGAAGAGGCGACCGCGAGGGGGAGGTGCATGGGAGGAGCCACCACCGTTTAGAAATGGAGGAGTAGGGTTCGTGGGGAGTCCAGCAGAAAGTAGTAAGTAGGGTTTGTGGGGAGGAGGATCCGTGAAAGGGGTTTGAGGGGCAGGAGAAGGAGTAGGGCTAGCGGTGGAGGTTCGGAAAAGAGAAGATCACGGCGGTAGGGGAGTTGTCGCAGGGGTACAACACCACAAGGTCTTGAGGGTGCGATAAATAGAGGATACTGTGCAACAGATTTTATAAAATATGGGACTATGGTTTTATCAGCGCTAAAAAATAGCTGATAAAGGAATTCATTATCAGTGATTTTTTAGTTCGTATAAAGCGTACTTTTTATAAGCTCTAAGAAAAAAGCGCTGATAAAGAATGACTTTATCCGTGATAAAATTTTAGAACTCATTAAGGGTTCCTTAATCAGTGATTTTTTCTTAGCACTGATAAAAGGTGGTGCTTCCGTAGCCCGTTTTTATAGTAGTGAGACTCTAATGGAAGCGATGGTGTAAGATCCCAGATTTAATTTCATATATGTTCTTGTTTATGTTTTGGTTTATGTCTCATTATTTTGGATAAAGGAACATTTACTGAGTGTATAAGGATTATTTAGGGTGTTCTGGGGGTTTGGGACATTAATGAGGGGAGAAAGTGGTCATCGAGTTTGTGTTACATGGTTGTCGCACTATTATTAGTAATCATGTGCCCCAACTGTGCTTGCATGGAGAAGGGGTGAACAGTTTAAGAAACCATTTAAGGGGGGAGGACAAACCATGCAGGCTTGGACAAATCTATCTCACATGGTTACCGCACAGTTTGTCAAATCATGTGGGCTTCCTAGGAAATTGTGACTTGGACCCATTTTGGATAGCTGGTGGCGCATGGTTGGAACACATTTTGTCCAATCGTGCACCCCGTTAAAAATGTGGGATTTAACCATTCCCCCCATCAGATATTAGGAAACCACACCTGATTTTCTCCCGTATTATTCCTCTAATCAAAAGAGTGACGAAGCAAAACCCCCAATCTTTTCAGGGGCCAATCTCTCTCATTTTAATCCGTTTAGAGGGCCGTTGGGTGCATATCCATGCTACGGGTGATTCTAACACTCTTCTTTGCTCATTTTTCTAGATTAGAGATTATGGAATTCTTCTTCTTCTTATGAAGCCCTAAAACCCTCTTTTTACAGCAGTTTCGAGATGGCTTTAAATGGTGTTTTTTTCCAAATCAAAGGCTACGGTTAGGAGAAATCTCATCTTTAGAACCAAGGTATGTGGTTTACAATTTATATCCCATACTCTTGTAGATTTTTTCATGTGTATGTGGTTGTGATCTTGTGTCTTTGTGTTGTCTGTTTAGTTTTCCTTGGTAGAAATGTTGAATTGGTTGCCTAAATGATGAATTGAACCCCTCAAAATCCCCGTGGGATGCATTGAGGTTGATTTGAACTACGTTAAGGGCCCCCATGGGGTGCATCGCTTCTTGAACATGGAAATTAAAATGTTAAGTGTAGAATTGAATTGTTATGACATAGATCCCATGATAAATGTGTTGAAACGTATCATCAGTTATGAAAATAAACTAGTGGTAATTGTGTATATTTGTTAACATGGAATAAGGGGTTCTTTGGTATAATGTGAATGGGTTCAATGAATTAAATTTAATGTGTTCAATGACTTATGGGTTGTCATGGAAATGTTTAAATGAATTAAGGAATGTGAATGAGGAATGCATTAAATGGGTTAGATTATGAAAGGAAAATGGGTTTATTGGGATATGGCATGTAAATGGAAAATGTTCTAATGGGTTAAGGCATGAAGATGAAAAATGTGTTTAATGAGTTATGGGGGGATCTCTCAGGAGCTCTGTCCTTAGGAACATCCTAGAGTTTTTCCACCGATCCATCATTGGTGGCGTAGATGTGGACGAAGCAGGTTCCTAGAGTGGTGGCAGGTTCAATGGTGGCAACGCTTATGTGATTTGGCTTCAATGGCATCTCTTCTGATGTGATCTTCTTTTCCGCATAGCAGCTTCATGTTTCTTGACTTAGCTTGGGCCTTTAGGGAAAAACGTATCCCAGCGGAAGCATGGATGTTTCTCGATTTGGCTTTCAGCTTTTAGTGGTAGCGACGAGGGGGGTTCTCGACATCCGACTTTCAACGGAGGCAATGGTGGATATTTAGGCTCGACTTTTAGATTTTAGCGACAATGAGTTAATTTCATAACCAAAGTCCACATCTCTTCTTTTAACATGTGGTTGGTTTCGATCTAGTTCTCTTTGATTTTGATCTGGTTTGATATTCTGTGGATCTGGTCAGGGGAGTTTTTCCACTTTTGGGGTTATAGTTATGTGATGAAACGACGTCAAATTCATGTTACTCTATAGTTCCATCGATGGTATTCAGTGTGAGTAGAGGCTCGAATGACTGGCCTCAGCTTCAATCATCCACATAGTTTCTTTTAAATTCAATGATTTGCAATCTTTGCAGCCTTTTTGTTCTTCAATTCATGAATCTGGTATTTGGTTGAGGAAATTTTCTCTCAGGTTATTTCCCGCATTGTTTCTTGATCATCCTGAATCATCAGGTGGAGTTTTTGTTTGCTGGGATGTGTGTGGTTTTCTTCTACAATTGATTGGAATTCAGGCCATCTCATTGCCGAAGTTTCATCCTACCTCTATTTTCTTGGTTCTCTACTCTGGGTTCAAGATTTCACCATTCTCTCCAAGGTGGAGCAGTGTTGTAGTCTTCTTTATCCTTTGGGATGTGAGTTCAAGCAAATAGTTCATAAAATCAATGGCAATGATTGGTTTGATAGATTTTCAATGACTTTTTGGATTTGCAACCAAAACTCTACAAGGATCAGCACTAGATGAGGTTATAGACTAGGAAGATTCCTTCTATGCATGGCCATTCAGATTTGGATGAATGAAAGGGTATGAATTTTCCATTAGTACCAGGCCCGTGCAACCATGCACGAGATAGCTTGTTGAGTGGTCATGTGAGGTGGATGCTTAACATAACGATGTAGTTGCTGGGGAGGGGCAGTTCCTTGTAGTCCTGATCTGGATAATTTCTTGTATCAGGTTTCTCACTTTTTCCTCAAAAGTGCTTTTGAAATAAAAATTTAATTGTCAGTCAGTGTTGAATGAGTTATGATTGTAAATTATAGATGTGATGAATGGTTATGGTTTGTGATGGAAAATTTTTTATTGTTAAAGATGAATATGCACATGGCTTAGTGGTATGTGTGGTATTGACTTGAGGTTCTACGCCCACGAGTCGGGTTGGACAAAGACTCTAAATCCAACCACAATAATGAATGGGTTGTGGAGTCGAACTGGGGCTCTATGCCCCTAATGGTTTCATTTTCAGTGACTACCTTGATTAAGTCTCCAAGGTAAGTGTTATGTAATTCTTTGTGAAATGATTCCCATAGTGAGATAGGGAGTTTGAATTTTCCCCTTATGTATAACTGTTGACTGGCAAAGGCTGTAGTGTAATTGATGAAAGGCCAAACCCCTTGGAACAAAATATTATAGAGACTAATGTAAATCTTGTGAACTACTATCACCTTGTTTAATTCAAGTTCATATAGTTATTTATTTTGTACAAGCATACACTATCTATTTAGATTAGGAATTTTTTTGACATCATTGGTGGTGACCTATTGATTTGTACTCACACCCTACTCGGGCCGCCATTGGGTACCCAAGAAGACTTCATGGTTTCAGGCTAGGATAAGGGAAAGGGACCTATGCTAGAGGGTTTATTGGGCATGTGATGTGGATGGATGAGAGATCCAGGCTTGGAGTCTAGACCCATTTTGTGGATTCTTTAGTTTGTCTTCATTTTGGGGTTTCCTTACACTTAACACTATATGACATGACATTGCATATTTATTATTTGGTTGGGGGATAGTACCATGTTTTGGGAAATTTTTAGTAATTCATGTTCATTGCTCATATTATTTCCCTTATTCCTTATTGTTATCAGTTAAGGATTACATTGATAAAGAGAGTATAGTCTCCCCATATAACACATTGGACACTCGCTACTAGTCAGAAGCCTCTGGAATACAGGGAAGCATGCCTAAGGACATGTGGCGATCTGGCTCAGGGCACCATATATAGTGGCTACCAGGTTGGGGACATTACAAAGTGGTATCAGGGCCTATTATTTTCTGTTGTTTTACTATTTAGGATAGGTAGATAGTAGACTATGACGTGTATGGCCATGGAAATTAGTTTTGTATGGGAGCAGCTAACCCATGTACAAGGTAAAACCCAAGTACCCCAGGTGGGATTGTTGTTCTTGATGTTTATTATTACAATTTGATGATATTTCACCTTGGGTGATGCATTTGTTGTGTGATGTGGCTATTTTATAATATTTCTCTTGTGGACATAACAACCTAAGGTTGTGCATACATGCATAATTTTAGGCACCTAGGGATATATGTGAAATACATAATGGGAGGCACACATGAGGAAGATGTGTGAGACATGTGGAAGTGTTGTGAGTTGGTTAGTGTATTGTTATGAACCTGTAGGTTGGGATTGTGTGTGAATATATGCATATACTTGTATATTTATTTTTATTTCTATAAGGACCCCATCCACATCGAACACTATATTCTGACACCTTTATTTTCACATGGGGGTTTTTTTTCCGATATCTCGGTGATGAGGATGGATGGATGGATAACCGCTCTTCCCCACACTCTCTTCCAGGTGTGTAAATTACATAAGCTATGATTTTAGGAAGTTTGTTAGTGAACTAGATGACAACCTATGTGTTTTTAGGTGATATGTGATATGAATGTGCTATGGGGCGGTGACCTAGTTGTTTTTAGATGATATGTGATATGATCGTGCTATGGGGCAATAGACCAGGTGTTTTCAGGCGAGATGTGATATGTATATACCATGGAGTGGCTTATGGCGGGGTCCATTCTTGGTAATAGTATGAAATGAGGCTCATTCCATTCATATTCTTGATACCCTACTACTATGGGCATGGTTTTGATGTGATGGACCGGGTGTTTTTGGGAGATATGTGATGCAACTGCACTGTGGGGAGGTGGCCCAAGTGTTTTCGGGCGTGATGTGATGTGACCGTGCTATGAGGCAGTGGTATATGTTATTCAGAAGAGAGGGATCACTATGAAATAGAAATTTGGGGTATGGGAGTAGAAAATTAGTGTGAAAGAGGAGCAGCATACCATTTATCGATATGATTATTATTATGTTATTATACTTGCCTTGCATTATTTGGTGAGTGTAATGACCTAAATGTTTTGAATAATATTTTTTTCTGAAAAAGTTTGTTATATTATTTTGTAATCAATTTATATAAATCACTTTAATAATGAAGTGAGTATAATTTGGAATATGACCATCAGTTTTTGATCGTTATATGATCATTGGTCAATATATCCATTGGAAACTATACTCTTATCAATGATTTCAATGTAATAATTATTGTTTATAATTAGTAATAAAAATGAAAAATTAATGCAGAAATAAGTGTTGATGGCCTCATCCAGTAGAGTCATACCATACGAAGACCATTTTTCATAACTTTAGAGGGAGGTAGCATCACTGGTATTCACTTTTGAACAAGCCCAAGACGAGCTTCAATATGTTAATCTTGAACAAAATCGCCTACGGAAGAAGATCAAGTTAGTGGAAATTACCACTCGAACGATGTTATCCGAGCCACACCAAGAATCTATCATCATCAAAAAACTCACCCATAGGTTGTATGTAGGTGTTATAATGGGTTATATGTTGAGGCCTTAGTTACTTAATGTGCAATCCCTTTGTATAAATAAAATGTTTATTCCAACAATTTTGTTTTGAGAATAGTTTTCTTAAAAATATAATGAATTTGATAAATTGATTTTTTAGATAGAAATCGTACATTTCATAAAAAATATAGTTATTAAAATAAAGTAAGTTATTATTAATAATTTCTATTTTAATGAAATGGTATTATTAAAACACAAATATTTTAATTTAAATGATAAATAATTTTATTTTTTTCAAGTGTCAAAAAAGTTACTATGCATTTTACTACGCATTTTTTATCCGCTATTATTTTTAATAAACAAAAATATGTATATTTAAGAGTTAAATTTATGATACATAGAAGAATTATTATGATAAAATAAACATCATTTTTGAAATCATCATGTTTAAATTAGGTATGGGTGAATTTATGATAATTTTCTAAATTTTTTCGATGAATAGTAAAAATATAGTTTTGTGTTTTCAGTATGTTTAATGACATCATAATGATTTAATAAGTTATATAAAATTATAGTCAACTATTATAGATTAAAATAACATATTAGGTGTCCCAAGTGGAAAATATCATGGTAAAATACCATGGTAAAGCCCATGTTTTTTCAAATACCACTATCGAGGTGTCCAAGGAAATCAATAAAAAAATATCTCACTTTTTCTATAAATACCCTCCCATTTCTTCATTATATTTAATTCTCAATTCATCATCCACAAATATCTGGTAGTTTTAACTCCCAAGGAGTCCTACCAAGGTTTCCTCAAGCCACCAAGGTCCTAATATTCAAGTTTTAGGAGTTACTCTTCAAGGTAAGAGAAATCTCAACTTTTCTTTTCCGTTCAAGTTCCTTTTTTATGTGGTATGTATTTTAAATTTCAATGATATGTTCTTATATATATATATTTTATTATACATCTTTATTATATTTATATTCTTTTATTAATGTTATACCCTTGTACCCTCTCTTTTTAATGTTTTCTAAAAACCATGTTTTTTATCCGTTATGAAGCAGATTTTTCTTCTCAAAATTTCTCTCTTTTTCTCAAGAAATTCTTTTATTTTATTTTGTAAATACCCAAACTGTTGGAACCTGGGATTCCCTGAGAGGGGAGGGGTTAATCCGGGAGTCAAATTTTTATTTTAAAATATCTTATCTTGTTCCCATGTTGTTAGGAATGTGTTAAACCTATATGATGGATACGAATAGAAAAAAAACAATCACATGAAAGGAGACCACACAAAACTTTTACTTGGTTCCCCATAAAGGGAAATGTCCAAGGAGAATATGTTGATAGTGTTTTGATTGTACCAAAATCCACTATTCATCACTCGTTGTGGAGTACAAGAGTTCAGACACAGTCACTTTGTGCCAGGCACACTACCTTTACAATAATTCAGGGATAGCTCACTACGTCCCTCAGAACACTTCGGACAACTCCTCCTTGCTCACTACCATGGGAGACATCTTACATAGTTTATTGAATTGAGGGTATCTTCAAAATATTTTCATTTAAGTCTTTGTATCAGTCTATCATGAGACACTCCTCACATCGAAGTCCTGAGTTAATGCACTAGAAGGCACTGATCACACAAACCATATATTCAAAAGCCTGTCCGAAGCATAATACTACACTTGTGTGCAATACCAAAACTTGCATGCATGATTAGGGAATTTTCATGAAAGATGACTTTCGCACAAACCCTACTTTTTCCCAACACTTATCTTTCACACAACTGCCCCAAAGGGTTCACTTGGTCTTTTTAGAATGAAGGAACACCTTGCGTGAAAGATTAACTGTTTATAATTCTTTCGCGTGCAAACATTTCGCACAGCAGAGCAACCAGATTTTTGTTGGAAAATTACTAAGCCTTTCATGGGGGTATCCACTTATTTATAGGCCTCAATGAGCCTACATGCAATTTTCCGATGCATCTTCATCGGTGCGTGAAATATTCTCCAAGAGCACGCAAAACACCTTTTGACGTCGCATTGGGCGCGTAAAATTATTCTGTGCAACCTCATATTTCATGCACATTTAAGACGAGCATGCACTCTTTGAATTTGGATATTTTGATTCATTAATCCCAAATTAAACCGTGTGCAAAAGTTTCTAAAAACCCTTTAATCTTGTGTGCAACTCCCTTTTCCAAAAACACTTTTCTTCATATTCGAATTTTTGGACCAAAAAATTTGGCACACTGGGAAAGGATGCCACCTTCAATACTGTTGTCCGCCTGAACTATATGATCCCTTTAATAGAAAACTTCCTGAAATTATAATGAGGATTGATGAAAATCAAAAACCATACTCCATTTTAAAACATAGAATGACCATGGTTTCAACAATCTCCCCTTTGGTTTTGTTTTAAATCTCTATATAAATTAAATAGACTACCATCCACTATCAAAACCTGATATGCAAGAATCAACTCAGCCAACAATCTCAATCTACGTGAGAAATTCTCAATGTAGAAAACAAGTGGGTAATCTTGAATTGGGTTCCGGTGTTTTGTAATTCTTAATGGAATCCAACCTATTCTCTTACTGTGTCATAGAAGCATTACATGTCCGGAATTTATTCCTTCTCCTCCTAACACCGAAGTCTCATCATGTCACAGAATCATCCCCCTTCGAGTTCATTGGAAATATCTAGATAAATTCAATAGATAACTAACCACTATCAAAACCTGATATGAATGAATCAACTCAGCCAACACTCTAAGTCTACATGAGCAACGCTCAGTATAGAAAATAAGAGGGGAAGCTTAAATTGGGTTCCCATGTTTTGGGATTCTTAATGACATCCAAGCTAATATCTTACCATGTCACAGAAGCATTACATATCCTAAATTTATTCCTTATCCTCCTCACACCGAAGTCTCATCGTGTCATAGAATGAATACATGAATTTATTCCTTCTCCAATATTGGAAATAAACCCAAAAACTAGTATTTATTAATTATACAGCTCAAAACACACTCCCCTGGATAGTATCTCCCCCATAAACCAGCATCACCTCTACAAACAGATTAAAAACAGTTAAAATAACTGGGGATAGGGGAATGTCGTAACCTCCTTATGCACTGGGAGGTGGCTGGAAATTGAGGTTCAACTGATGTTTCTTAAACACAACCACTGACAGTGGCTTGGTCAGGATATCAGCCACTTTCTCATTAGTTCCCACATGATACATTTTAATCACACCTTGTTCAAAATATTCCTTGATGAAGTGATATCTAATTTCAATATTTTTTGTATGATAATTCTAAACATGATTCTTTGTAAGGTTAATTGCACGCTTGTTATCAAAGTAAATCACCATTGGTTGTTTCATATTATAACCAACGTCAGTCAATTGCTACTTCATCCAAAGTAACTAAGTTTATGCCTTTGTAGCAGATATATATTCAGCTTCAATAGTACTAAGAGAAGTACTTTATTGTTTCTTGATCAGACATCCCACACATTTCTTCCCAATATAGAATGCTCCACCACTAGTGGATTTTTTTCCACTACATCTCCATCCCAGTCGTCATCTGAAAATGAAGATAATTCATTATCTTTTCCTACAGCAAAGAATAAGACATAATTTTGGGTACCATGAATGTACCTCATGATTCATTTAACTGCCTCCATATGTTATTCCTTTGGATTACATTTAATGTGGGCTTCTAAACATGTTTCAAAGATAGTATCTGGTTGTGTCACTGTTAGGTATAGTAAGCTTCCAATGATTCTCGTATAATTTGTGGGATCTACATACATCCCATCCTTATTCTTTCCAAGTTTAGTTCTAATCGCAATCTAAGTCCCCATTGGTTTGGAATATTGCATATTAAAGTTATTCAACAGCTCATTTGCATAATTTTCTTGAGAAATGAAAGTGTAATACTTCTTCTAAATCACTTGCAGCCCTAATAAGTATGTGATTTCACCAATCATAGACATTTCAAATTCTGACTTCATGTGATTAGAAAATCATTCAACTGATCCATACCTACTACCACTGAGAATAATATCATCCATGTATACCAATACCATGAACTGATCCTTTTGATAATTCTTCAAATATAGATTATGATCTAATCCTCCTCTTTTAAACTCAAGATTTCTCATATAAGAGTCCAACTAAGAGTAATATGCCTGTGGTTCCTATTTTAGGAAATATAGAGATTTATATAATTTACATACCTTTGTTTCATCATTACCAAGAAAGAACCCCATGGATTGTTCAATTTATACTTCTTCTTCCAAAAATCTATTTAATAATGTTGTCTGGATGTCCATTTGATACACTTTGTATCCTCTTTGGATTTCCATGGAAATAAACAGCCTGATTGACTTTAGTCTTGCTACTGGAGAAAATATCTCCTCAACATCAACACCTTGAAGTTGTGAATATCATTTATAGACTAAAGACACCTTATTTCTAATAAAATTTCCATGCTGATCAAATTGTCTCTTGAAAATTCACTTCGTACAAATCACATTGTGACCTTTAGGTTTCTTGACAAGATCCCAGGTCTGATTTTCTTCAATCTGATCTAACTCATCATTCATTGCACTCAACCAAACCTCATCCTTTGTAGATTCTTAAAATGAGGATGGTTCCACAACTAAAAGAAATACAGATTGTGCATTATTCCTCATTCTCCTTGTCTGTGTTGGTGCATTCCAATCCCCGATAATGTTGGACTGATCAATCTCTACTCTTCAAATTCTCCATTGGAGTTCTATCAAATTCTCTCCATCTATTGATTCCTCTTCAGAATCTTTTTTTGAGTCAACATTATGTTGTGTCTCATGAGAGTTTTGTACACCTTCCTCTTTCTCTGTATTAGCATTTGTTCCATGTTCACATTCTTCCTCATTCTCTATCACATTGGCATAAGAATTCTTTTATGCATTTTTTGTTTTATCTTTAAGGATCTTAACATCATTTCTTTCCACAATTCTTCCCAAGTCCTTATTAGAATAGTTTTAGGCTTTGATATTCATTTATTATCAAAGAAATATTCCTTTGTCTGCATTGTATTCATACTTCCCTTTATTTCCTTCTTTTTTTGGATGAATAATTTACTTCCAAAAAGATGAAACTATTTCAAAGTGGGATTCCTTCCATGACATAATTCATATGGTGTTTTTTTCTCACCCATATATAGCCCTGTTCAATTTTGAATATACATTGCAGCTTGAACTACCTCTTTCCAATAATGTCATGGAATTCGACTCTCGATCAGCATAGTTCTGGCCAAGTTGTTTACCAATTGATTTTTGCACTCAAAAGCTCCATTTTGCTGTGGAGTTCTCATAGAAGCTGCCTCATGTTGTATCCCATGATTCTATAGGTAATTTTCAAATTTAATGGATGTGTATTCCCCTCCATTGTCAGACCGGAGGACTTTGATCTTCCATCCAGTGTCATTCTTGACAATTTGTCTATAGGTTTCCATGAAATCAAGCATTTGTCTCTTACAGTGTATAACGATCACACATGCCATTCTACTGTAATCATCTATGAAAAGAACAATGTATTCTCCATGTTCTCTGGAAACATTTATAATCCCACATACATCTGTATGAATGAGATCAAGGAGATTAGATGATCTTTTGTCTTTGGCCGGTAAGAACTATAGAATAGCTTCCCTCGTATACATGTATAACATGTCTTTTCTTGTACATGCTTCTGATTAGGGATATCCATGACTATCTCCAGCTTATATATCTTTTCCATATCCTCCTGGTTGATGTGACCCAATATTCAATGCCACAGTTTGTTTTCCTCTTCAACTGTTAGGTAGAAAATGTTCTCTTTTCTATCAAACTAATATAAGTTGCCATATGTTCTATAGCCTTTCATGAGAGGATTCCCATAATGTACTTTTATAGAACAACCATCCTAATTGAATGTCACAATAAGACCTGAGTCACAGAGCTGAATCACACTCATAAGATTATGATGTAGACCATCCACATAAAGGACTTCAGTTTTCTTCATCTCTCCATTAGCTAGCTCAATACTTTCACAACCTTTTATCTTCAAAGCAACATCGTTACCAAACATAACTGTTCCATAGATCTATTTTGTGACATCCATTAATAGTTCTTCATTACCCTTCAGGTGGGACGAACAACCGTTATAAAGAATCCATGTGCTATTATTCTTTGTATCCTTGAGGGATAATTCTACAAGATTGTATTTTTCAATTTTTCCCTTTTGTTTCCTTGATTTATTGTGTTGAGTGTAGGAAATTGTTGGCCTTAAAACACTCTCTTCTGTGTAAATGGGTTCTTCATATTCAAGATCTTCTTCCAAAGGGAAAAACCTATTTGAAAGAGTAACACAGTCTTGTTGATGAACATTGAATTTTCTATGACATTGATATGAGGTGTCCATTTCACCGCTCTGCCTACAATAAATAACTTTATGACCAAAGTTAGAACAATGAAAACAATATCCATAGAAATTGTTTTTTATAAAATAATTAGGATATGAATTTGTTCTTTTTTTGGAGCTCCCATATCTTCTCCATTCAAGTAGTTCGTAGATTATTCATAACAAGGCTGTTATGGCCCATATATCCATAGAACTAACACTTTAAGAGAGGAAATTTTTTCTCACTTCTATTTATCCCCATTCCTTCTTCCGTGGGATAATAGTTTGACTGTCTATTATTCCTGGAGGCTTGAGGGTAGTCTTTTGTTATAATTTTAGAATGAATTTGGGGTTTCCTTTTCAGAACTTTAGGTGACTTTTCCACATGACCTACTTTTAGATTGCCTTTATTTTGGTCACCTTTATTTGTAGTATTTAATTATTTGACCTCACAACCGATTCCATTATTTCCCATGTAAGTGGGTCATTGATTATTCAAAAAATTTCAACTCCACTAGAACCATGTTTTTCTCTCTCGAATAGCTCACCATCTGAGAACCTTAAAAATTGTATTTTTTTACTTGATTCTTTTGAAATTGATTCACTCTTAAGTTTACTCTTAAGAGTAACAACTTCCTCTTCAAGACCCTCAACAGTCTTGGACTTTTCTTCCAGTTTGGAGGTGAGTTCACTGATGAAATTTTCTGACTATTCAATTCTCAACTTCAATTCCACTACATCATCAGTGATTTCAAGGATTTTAGACTGTACTTTCACAAATTATGTCAGTCATTCAATTTCATCTTCAAGCTAATCAACATAATCAGATGATTATTCTATAATTGATTTCCACTAATTGAAACTATTTCATTTAATCTTAATTGTACTAATCACATCCTTAAGTTGCAGCTTGGGATTGGAATTAGTTTTCAACCAATTATCTCCACCATTATCATCTGGTGATTTCGATTTTTCAATGGTGACCATCATGGAAGCATGTTTTCAAGATTTTAATTCTTGATTCCTATTCCTCATAGAAATCATTATCTTTATCATTTTCTTAACACACAAAACTCTTTTTCTATAGTTTGTTTTCATATTTGAAGATTCCCTTTTTTGAAGAACCTTTTCTGAGGCTTCTCAATGATTTCAACTTTTATCTCTTCATCATCAAATTTCCTTGAGCACTGAGAGGCTATGTGCCCAACTCCACCACAATTAAAACATTCCAGAGGTAGCTTTCCTTCAAAATTTATTTTTCCCTTCTTGAATTTCTTGGAAATGAGAGAAATAATTTTATTTTCCTCATCATCCTCACTGCTACTATCTCTAGAAATTTTCAGTTTTTCCTTATCTTTGAATTTCATTTCCTTACTCACATGAGCTGTAGCATCTTCCAGTTTGACTCTCATTTCAAATGCCATAAGGTTACCCAAGATATCATCTAGAGAGAGCTTGGAGAACTCTCTTTCCTATGGGGCTGACACCTTTGCATTATAAATGGGTGGACGACTTTTCAAGATTTTTTTTACAATGTCAATGTATTTTATTTCTTCTCCAAATCCTTGAATTTCTCCTACTACTTTATTAATTTGATTTGAGAAGGAGTCTACATTCTCATCAGGGTGCATCTTCAGATCAGAAATCCTATTTTGCAGTACTTGAACATTTTCCTCTTTCACTTTGCTATCTCTTTCATAAATATTTTAATGTTTATCCCACATATAATTTTCTGATGTGTAGTTCATCACCTTTAGATAAATCTTATCTAAAAGAGCTATAGACAAAGTATTCTACGCTTTAGCATCTTCATCAAGAATTTTCCTATCTGTCTTTTTCATAGCCAACCATGTTGGACCAGTGACCTATATTCCTTTCATAGTAGCACATAGGACTTCCATTCCAAGAGATCATAGATGAGATCTAATTCTGTTCTTCCAAATCTGCATATAAATTCCATCATAGAGGGGGACTCCCTTGACATGGGATGAATTCTACATGATGACAATGAATATATCTAACATAAGAAACCTCCCTATGATACCACCTGTTGGACCCTGGGATTCCTTGAGAGGGGAGGGGTGAATCAAGGTGTCAAATTTTTCTTTTAAAGTATTTGATCTTGTTCTTACATTGGTAAGAATGTGTTAAACCTATATGATTGATATGAACAACAAAACAACAGTCACATGCAAAGAGACTACACAACACTTTTACCCAGTTTACCACAAAGGGATAGGTCCAAGGAGCATACCCTGACAGTGTGTCAGTCATATCAAAATCCACTAATCTTCACTTGTTGTGGAGTACAAGAGTTAGGACACAATCACTCTGTGCCAGGCACATTGCCTTCACAATAATTCAGGGATAGCTCACTACGTCCCTCAAAACAATTCAGTCGAATCCCCCTTGCTCACCGCCATGGGAGATGTATTACTCAGTTTATTGACTTGAGGGTCACTTCAATAGATTTTCATTGAAGTCTTTGTATCAGTCCATTACGAGACACTGTTGACATTGAAGTCTTGAATTGATGCACTAGAAGGCACTAATCACACAAACCCGATATTCAAAATCCTTTCAGAAGCATAACACTACGCTTGCACACAATACCTCAAATTGCATGCAAGATTTAGGAATTTTTGCAAAATATGAACTTCGAGCGACCCCTACTTTCTGTGCAACTCTTATCTTTCGTGCAACTACACTAAAGGGTTCACTTGGTATTTTCAGACTAAAGGAACACCTTTCATGCAATATTAACTTTCTTTAATTCTTTTGTGTGAAAATATTTCACACAGTAGAGTAACCATATTTTTGTTAAAAAATTATTAAGTCTTTCATGGGGGTAGCCACCTATTTATAGGCCTCGATAACCCTATGTGCATGTTTCTAATGTGTCTTTTTCAGTGCGCACAAGATTTTCCATGAGTGTGTAAAATCCATTTTGATGTTGCATTGGGCGCATAAAATTCTTCTGCAAAACCTCATATTTCAAGAACATTTAAGACTTTCACGCACCTTTTGAATTTTCCATATTTTGTTACACTAATCCCAAATTAAACCTTGAATGAATGTTTCTAAACACCATTCAATCTTGCACGCAACTCCCTTTGACAAAAAAACTTTTCTCCATATTCCAATTTTTGGACCCAAACATTTGGAAAACATTGGGAAACAACACCACCTTCAATATTATTTCCCGCCTGAACTGTATGATCCCCTTCCTAGAAAACTTCCTAAAATTATAATAAGGATTGACAACAAACACAAACCATACTCTATTTCCAGCAAACAATGACCATTGTTCCAACACAAAACTCTTTCTCTTCTAGTGGTATTAACCTAGATGTCAAAATTACCTTTTTAATTCTAGGATTGACATACATGAAACCAACCTTCCCATTTTATGGGTTAATAATGACATAAAGATATTTTCATTAAGAATTTTTTTAAAATGACATGATTTTGATATGAAACTCGTTTATTTTATTATCCCATGGTTATTTATGAAAATTTATATTATGCTATATGTTTCTGAAATTAAATAATACATATTAAGGGGGTTCCCTGATAGTGCTCCAATACATTGAATATTGAATTTAATCTCTAGATATGAAAAGTTTTAAGATACTTTGGTGAATAACCTTGGTAATTTTTACAACACCTCGATGAAAAACATTGGCGATATGTTTATGAATGTATCATTTAAATGTTATAGCCACATATCGAAGTTATTATTAATGTTATTTTATTTATGATATGCCTAACTTTATCCTTTTCATTCCATAATGATATTCCTCAAGTTCTTATCAATATTTCTCAATATCACATGTAAACTATTTCTCTTATTTTCCCTTACTAGGCCTTATGCTCACCCTTTTACTTGATGTATATCACCAGGTTATGAGATGAAGTAATTTTACTTAGGATGGACCTTTGATGAATCCTTTAAAGTGGAATAGAAGAATGTTTTATGTTTTCATGTATTATGTACCCTTTTTTCCATGAAACTAAACATTAAAAGATCCACTATTTTGTACAATGTAATGAATGTTATGTAATGAAAAAGGAGAGATGTTATAATTGGTATCAAAGGATGTTTTAGTTATTTGTGGAAATTGGGATTTTAAAATGTTAGGAAGAACCATATAGAAACTTTTAAATATAGTAAAAACATCCTAGTATTTTGGTTAAATAATAGGTAAGTGGTTTCCGAGCAAAGAAATCCCCATCTTGATATGAACAGGTGGATGTGGTTCTGTCACAGATGTACCTAGGGGTAACAACTCTAACAAGGTGTGTCAGGCCTGACTCGATGCAACCTGGTACACGACAACAAGCCTTGATGCACTATTGGTTTAACACTTCTGAAAGATATATTTGTTTAATCACAAGATTTTTATAAACCATTATGAAGGATTTATAGAGAATGTAATTGTTTTTAAATAGTAACATATTTAAGAATGATGTTTTAAGACAAATAATTTTTTAGAGTTATTATATTTTTAAATGAAACATGTTTCTCACTAAGGTTTTCTTCTTTTAGAAAATAGTAGGAAATATGAGAGACCACATAAATGGTGGGTGAAATAAATCGGGCACTGATGGACTTCCAATGGATGATGGAATGGAAAACTTCATGAGAATGATGAATAAAATAACTTGAGTTATAGACAATAACATGAATCAAGTTGAGAGACTAGATTCACCTAAAAGGGAACAAATTTCTATTGAATCATTTACATTTCAACTACCACCTTCATTAAGTGGATCTATTGTCCCATTTATTTCTGAATAATGGATAAGCTCTATAGAAAAGATATTTTCTGTAATTCATTGTTCATAATAAGAGAAAGTTACCATGGTTGTGTACTTCTTAGAAGGAGAAGCTGATCATTGGTGAAAATTGGTTAAAAACATGGAGTCAAGATGGGAGATTGAAGCTATAGAGTGGGAAGTGTTTAGAGGAACTTTTTTCAAAGAATTATTTCCCCCATTCAATGCGAACAAAAATGGAGAAGGAATTTCCTGAGCCAAAGAGGAAGTAAAATGAATATGTTGGAGGCTATGAGATAAACTTCACAAGACTTTTACATTACCCCTCTATCTTTTTCATGGATCCTAATGAGGTTTATAGATCCTTCGATGGACTAAGACCCCATCTATGAAAGAATCTATCAAACCATGATGATGAAAACTATGAGGAGATCATAAGAAGTGCTATGAAAGTTGAACTGAATTTTGGAGAGTTGTAGTGGTACGATAGACTTAATGAAAAGAAGAGATATTTAGAGCCAATCTTGGGGATAGTATTTGATCATGGAAGAGGAGGAAAACAAGTGAAGCTTTCCACATGAAAAAATGTGAGAAGAACCATTCAGGGAACTTCTTTCTTGGGAGTGGGAAATATTAAATTTGTGGAGGATATGAACATATTGCTCGGAACTATCATAGTGAGGTGAAGCCTCAACTTCTCAAAAAAAAGGCAAAGGGAAGATGGTGCAAGACCTACCTGAAGTCTAATGCTTCAAGTGTGGACAACATGGGCACTTTTCAAATCATTGTCCAAATCTGAAGTTAAAAGAGGGGAATCACAATCAAAATCAACATGGTAAAAGGGAGAAAGGTTGTGCTTTTTCTAACATGATAGATAATGTTGAAGCTATGAATGATGTGGGGGAAGATATTTTCACTATTCTCTCACAACTAGCAAATACTTTGTTTGATTCTGGTTCTACGAATTCATTTATTTCCTCCAAGTTTGAAAAGAATATAGAATCAATACCTAAACCTTTATAAGTAGAGTTATCAGTCAATACTCCGGGAGGGATTATCCAATCATCAATATTGTATAGAAACTCTAGTATTAACTATGGTGAGCACAATCTCATTGAAAATCTAGTAGTCATTCCCATGTTGGAATTTTACATTATACAAGGGTTGAACTAGCTCAAAAAGTATAATGCTAAGATCAAATGAAGAAGCAATGAAATATCATTAGTCTTGAATGAAAAACCTATAGTTTTTTTCAAAGGAGAGATGTCTTGACCTGAGATTTGTCTAGAATCATCACCCGTAGCCTTATTTATAGAGATGATCGGTGAAGATAAAGAAGAAAATAAAAGTATACGAGTAGAGAATGTCCCCATCACTCAAAAATATATTGATTTATTTCATGAGGAGTTACTTGGTCCTCCCCCAGAAATATAGTTAGAGTTATCCATTGATCTCATGCCTAATTCTAAGCTGATATCAAAGACCCCATATAGAATGAAAAATGTGGAGATGGGGGAATTAAAGAAAAAACTCCAAGATTGTTTGGAGTAGGGGTTTATCTGGACATGTGAGTCTACTTGGGGGGAACCTGTTCTCTTTGTGAAGAAGAAGTATGGATCAACACATATATACATTTATTATAGAGAACTTAATGAGATCACAATGAAGAAAAAGTATCCTTTTTCAAGAATTGATGATTTATTTGACCTGTTTTTTGGGGCTCAATTCTTCTCAAAGATTGATCTTCGATCTGGTTATCATCAATCGAGGTTAAATAAAGAATATATTCCAAAGACTGTCTTCTAGTAAAGGTATGAGAATTATGAGTTTGGTGTTATTCCCTTCATATTGACTAATTCTACTGCTATTTTTATGGATTTTATGAAAAAAGTATTTAAGGATTACATTGACAACTTTGTGGTAGTTTTTATTGATGATGATTTGATATATTAAAAAAGTTGTGAGGAGCATGAGGACTATCTAAGGGTTATATTGAAAATTCTAAGTAAGGAGAGGTTATTTGGAAAGTTTATAAAGTGTGAATTTTTGTTACAATAAGTTTCTATCTTGGGGAACATTGTAACCAGTGAAGGAATCTCAGTTGACCCTGAAATATCAAAGGTTGTGGTGGAATGGTCTCATCCTACAACAGTAACTGAGATTCACAGTTTCATTATTTTATTAGGATATTATAGGAGCCTTTTAAAAAAATCATGACTTTCTAATACACTAACCAAGTTAACTCAAAAAGGGGTCAAGTTCATCTAGATAAAGGAGTGTAAAGAAAGATTCCAAGAGTTGAAGAATAGATTGGTTACTACAACCGCATTAACTCTACCCTCTATATAAGAAGGATTTTTTATTTTTAGTGATGTATCACTAAAAGGGAATGGGTGATTCCTCATGAAAAATGAAAAGGTGATTTCTTATGAATCTTTCCAATTGAAGCCTCATGAGCAGAACTATCCTACACATAACCTAGAGATGGTTGTGGGTTTTTTCTCTGAAGATATGAAGGCACTATATTTATGGGAAAAAATGCGATATATACACAGACCATCAAAGTTTGAAGTATATTTTTTTTGAAAAAGGAATTGAACATGAGAAATAGGAGATGGTTAGAAATTCTTAAAGACTATGATTGTTCAATTCATTATCAACCCAGAAGAGCAAACAAATTCACCGATGCATTAAGTAAAAAAGACCCAGCTATGTTGGCATTGATGAGGATTCAAGGAGATCCACTAATCAATGTTCTAATAAAACTGGACATGAGAATATTAAGGGAAGGAACATAATCAACCCTACCTCAAATGATTTTTCAACCATTATTACTAGAGAAGATCAAGAAATATCAAAGTGAATATCATTTTTTATAGAAGAATATAGAGGCTATAAAGAATGGAATGTTTCCAAATTTCAATATTGATCAATAAGGTGTACTAAAATATCATACAAGGCTATGTGTTCCATATATTTTGGAAATAAAGAAGGAGTTGGTGGGTGGAGCTCATAACTCTACATACTTTATACATCCTAGAAGCACGAAAATGTATAGGGACATTAATGATCATTATTGGTGGGATAACATGAAAAGAGAGATTGCCAACTACAATACAAGGTGCCTAGTGTGTCAACAAGTGAAGGTAGAGATATATATTCCTAAATGGGTATTAAAAATACTACCCATACTGGCATGGAAGTGGGATAATATCACTAAGGAATTTTTCACTGGTCTCCCAAAAACATACAAAGGAAACAATGATATATGGGTTATAGTGGATCATCTCACCAAGAATGCCCATTTTATCTCTATTTGGGAAGATTTCTCTCTGGAATAACACACCATGATATACATAACTGAAATGGTAAGGCTGCATTGAGTGCCACTCTTCATTGTATTTGATCATGATTCAAGGTTCACATCAAAATTTTGGAGAATCACTACTTGAAAGTTATTCTATTCCAACAATTTTAAACCATTAGTAAAGGCTGGACAACCTTTGGTATAACCTATACCAACGGTTGTCCAAGCCATTGGATGGGGAAGCATTGGGATAGCCATATAACAATGGTTATTTGATATAAGGCTTCATAATGCACAATTATACCAATGGTTTCTCATAACCACTATTATAAATTTTTACCAATGGTTTAAAACCATTGTGAAAGTTAAAATATCATGTATACTCTAATGGTTTGCAAACCGTTGGAATATACTTTTACCAATGGTTTTAGTAAACCATTTATACAGATTGAATTCAGAGGTCTATGCCAACAGTTTCAAAACCGTTGGTATACACTTTTACCAACAATTTCGTGATAACCATTGGTATAGAGTAGGTTTTCACATACACCAATGGTTGTAAAATGTTGGTATAGCCTTCCTATAATTCTAACAGTAGGCAGCAGCATGCCTCCCCCTGTGAAATTACCTGCAAGAATACACATACAAAATTCATAAATTACCTAAAATTATAAAACAGAATTGAATTCGGAATTCAATTCAAGTACAACACATAATTCAGAAGGTAATTAAATACATACTGAATTGAATTCAGAATTCATTCCAGAATTCATAAGTCAATTAACCTATGCAATACAAAATTAGGAATTGAATTCTGAATTGAATACATACAGAATAGTATAATGAATTATGAATACAATACATACATAATTGAATAAATAATTATGTATGTGTTATACAAAATTATGAATACATACAAAATTCTGAATTATGTATAGTGTATTCAATTCAGAATTCAATACATACAAAATTGAATTTAGAATTTAGAAGTTTATTACCCTATGAAATTGAAATACACTGTACATAATTAAATGTTGCATGTCAGTGTTACTCATTACCACAATGATAGGTGGGTGGATTTGATCAATGTCATGTGATTTTACAAGAAAAATTTATAGCATTGAGAACTATTAAAATACATTAGGATTGGACTAGGATTCATGATTCTTAGTTTCCAAATAGCCTAGATTTTTCTCATAGAAATTCATTAGAATGATCTTATAGACCTTTTACAATCTCAATGGGATAGGAGGAAGTGTATAAAAATGTGAATTGGGTAAAGTTGTACCCTCAGGTGAGGAATTAGAAATCAAAGGAATTACAAGACATCCTATGGGATAATGTGGTTCTATAGTGGGAAGTGGTATGTGGCCATGGTGATGAACTTTTGATAGTATGGGGTAGAAGAAGCTTGGGATATCATGAAGTTAATACCTAATTATAGAGTTTGGGAGGAATATATGAGTATGAAATTAGAATATTAAATGGGTTAAAATGATTGGGTGATGACAGAAATCTACACTTGTAGAGACCCGAAGCTTGACGTACATGAACATTACATTACTTTTACGGAATACTTAATGCATAATAAAAACAGGCACACAATGACCGTAATAGTTTAGTATCTTTGGAAACTTGGAACGTAATCTTCTAATCGTGGTGAAAGATCTTAAACATCTCCCATAATGATCTTCCACTTTTTGTTTCCTTACCTAAAACCTTTCTTTTAATCCTGGGGGAAAATAAAACAAAAAAAGGGTGAGCTCAAATGCTCAGTAAGGGTAAGCATGGATAAAATAAAACATAGCATATACATTTGAACTTAAAAACATGAACATAATGTTTAAACATCAAAATCTCTAGAAATGACATAAAACATGGAAGTACGTAAGGAATAGATCATAATGGATCATCAATCATGATAAAATAGCATAGGAATAAAGCAAGTAATTGTGGAATCCATTAAGCACATGTAATGATTTCCATATTAGTCAAGGAATTGCTGCTAAGACTATCTTAGTGGACAAAGTCCCTTTCTGAATCGAGTTCACTCCTCGTTCCAGTCCTGTATTACTGAACCGGTTTAACATGCCGTTCTAGCCATGTCTATATCATGAGATATAAATCGTTACCCAATGCATTGGAGGGATATATCGGTCCCACCCATCTCATAGTGAAATCATTCTTACTTGTGCCACAAAATAAACTTAAAACATTCATCATAACCCAAAGAATAAAATGGGTTTCATAAACATCATCCCATCATCACATAATCCATATAAAACAAATGGATATTTCATCATAAGAAAATTGAAACCTTGTAAATCATAGATACATTATACTTGAAACATACACATATGAAATAATGTCATCTTACATAGAAAATGGTTTTGATAAAACACTTGAAATGAATTATTGAGGAAAATATCCTTTCTTCTTCAAAACAAAATTTCTTTTCACAAAACATCATGAAATTTTAAAAGAAAAGGATTTTGTTGAAAATAGTCATGAAATATTTTGGAGGAAGATTCATGAAAATAAGGCTTTATAAAACTGTAAAAATTTGTTCATGCCGTATAAGTTAAAAAAAACATTCTTCTCGTACTTTTGCAGGAAAAGTCAAAAAGTACCTCGTATTGTAAACAAAAGAAATATTCCTTCCATACGATGTGGTAAAAGTAAGAAAAGGGTAAAAATGTATTAAACATACATGGAAGGAAAGTAAACATTTTATGAAAACATTTTGAGAGAATATGGACATGTATAATAAACATAACCCCCAGTAAATACTTACGAGTAAACAATCTTGGATAAGAATGAGATTGGAATAATTATCCCTTGCCTTAGGTCCAATATACTTCGTATGGATCCAAAACTCCTGTATAATGATTTAAATAATGTCATTGACTTATTAGAAAATCATATTCATTGTTATGATATCATATATGGTTCACTTATGAATTTATATTACCCATTATTTTGTAAATTAATGTTAAAGTAGCGTTTTGGGTAAAATTGTTTCATTTGTCGTTTGTGTTTTAACTTGTAATTATTCATATGATTACTTAGATCTTGGTTACTTACATCCAGAATGTAAAACATGATTTATATATAATATATATTCAGAATATACATATATATATATATAATATATCGATAAATGGAAATAAATACACCATTCATAGAGACGGTAGGCCGTACGTACGCATGGACGATGTTTTCATTTCCTTATTGAATTGAATGGAATTAAGTAGATGATATACATATATATATTCATAAATCTAGTATCATTATTATGTCATATATTTCATGATTACTTATTATATATACTCTATAATCATTCATGAATGGTTAATCATTGAGAATGAATCTCATCGTGTCGTGGAGACGGTAGTCCATACGTAAGCACGAGCGATGATATCGTTCCCATAGTCATTGAATTGAATTAGATAGGATGATACAATATATCATAATAAGTATGATGTTATAATAACTATGTATAGTTATTCTTTACACCATTATACCCATCCAAGTAAGGTGGTGTTGGAAAAACAAATTAAACCACGGCGTGGAGACGGTATTCCGTACGTACGCACGCGTGGTGATTTCGTTTTCCGTAGGATGGATAGATGGTGAAACAGGATTGTTTAATACTTATAATAACATATCAGTATATGAGTGATACTGATATTATTACTTCATAATGAAACAACTAAAGAAGAAGATGTTGAAGAAGAAATACATTTGAAAGAATCGGTAACGGACATTACCTCTTCTTTGAAGCACCTCTTTGAGACCTCCTCTTAGGGAACTAAAATTGGTCTTTGAAGAAGACCAAGACCTCTAGGATGTCTCTATGGAAGTGGAGAAGATAATTTGGTAGGGCTTGGATGATCGTGAAGGCTCAAATTGGTGTGAGGAAGGGAGGGAGGAGGTGCCCTTTATAAGAGAAGGAGAGAGGAACCTTTGGAAATCTTAAAAATATTAATTTATAATAAATCTAACCTCACTTAAAAACCTCAAAAAATGACTCATATTCGAATATTAGATGATATAGGTTTGTAATCTCATCAACCAATCAAATTTATACATGTTTTGATTTTATTTTAAACCTTATCATTTTGATTTATCCTTATTTAATCTATTTAATTTTATTTGTGGTAATAAAATTCTAAATTTTAAATTATGACAAATAATTACTTATTTGTTGTGAATTGTCCATAATTGGATAATTTATAACCTTTTTGACCATATAAATATTAATTTATAATTTTTAAATATTTTTTTTATTTTTAAACAATTTTATAATATGTTATTTTTATAACATAACAATAGTGTCAATTTTGAAACTATTCATTTATTTGAATTTAAATAAAATATATACAGAATATATGTTCAAACTAAAAGCATTAATAGATTCATAAAATTTCATATTTATCTAGAAAAGTATTTTAGAACATTAAATAATTCATATAATATTTATTTTATTATTTTTAAAACCATTTATTTGGTTTATCTCTTAATAAAATAATTACTACAATATTTTTTTATAATTATTTAATATACTTATTTGTTGCATATAAATTTATAATAAAATCCTATGATGAATCTAAATCTATTAAATTTTACAATAATACTTTTAATTGAATTTATCATCTTAAAATCACAATATTTAAATTGATATATTTATTCAATTATGAAGGTGACAACTTTGGGATCATTTAAAATAAAATAATATAAGTGTCATAATCGCTTTTATAAGGCTCCAAAAGGTCAAATATTCGACCATTGGATGATTATGTTATACATTTACATGACCAATAAGTTTTGGTCAGGGTTATGTGCCTTTTATGGTCACTGTATGTTTAATAAAAATTATATTCTTGATTTTTCACTAGATAAATAATTTTCAGCATCACTATTGTGCCATAATTAATGATAATTATTTAATCCCAAAAAATTATAAATAAATTCATATGACGTAGATAATTTCATTATATTTTTGTATACTATTCATGTTCTATGTTTTATGAAGTTTATCAGTAAATTAAAATTAATACACTTATAATATTTAAGAGAGTGACATGTTGTCACTTTCTTTGATTTTAATAATAATTAAGTTATTTTCATGGACAAAAGTCCATTAAATGATTCTAATCCGACCCTTAGGTGATATGAGTCGACTTTTAGTCATCCAATAGGATTTTGACAGGTGTTAGGGTAATTTTATAATCTTATATTTACTGTTAATTACCCGATTTACCTTTAACTATGGTAAATAAAATTTATCATAGTTACTATTCATAATTCCCAAAAATAGAATGTAGCCTATTAACATAATTTGGACCCACTGATTCCAAATATAGAATCCAGTTTTTCAAATTCAATACAAAGAAGTTGCCGAAATTAAATTAAAATTAATCCCATTGTCGAATGAAAACGAGTTTTTGATTAAAACATTGCAAAAGATTGAATTGATTTAACCTACGAATTCAATGTAAAATCAATGCTAATGACATACATTATATTGAATGGTAAAAATATATTCTATTTATACTTTAAAACCATTAAATATTATAATTTAACCACATAAGTTATTACGATGAAAAAAGTTGTTTTCAATTAACATATAGCGTGTTTTTACTATTCATTAAAATATGAAAGTTTTCAGAAAAATATCAAAACTTTATCCAATGTTAATTTTTATATCCTGATTCAAAAAGAGAATTTTATTTTGTCAAATTGAACTTATAAACATGTCAAAAACTGGATTTAATGTGGGTGCGCCATCAAAAGGCGGCAAAACTGCATTTTTTTTAAAATACTTATTTTACCCGAAAAATTTATTTTGTTCTCATACCATGTTCTAGAAAATGTGTAAGATGAATAATAATGTTATAAAATTCAAAACTTAGTTAATAATATTCATAATGGATAGTTCGTGATAATATTATAACCATATATCATTGTTTTGTGAAACCCGGTATTGCGTACAACACACGATAACAAAGAAGGTCGCGATTGCATGTAATGCAAGCCAAATCAGGGTTACGTGTAGTGCAAGACTCCTTTGTTGTTGCGTATAACAAAATGAAACCATATTTTATTTATACATTGAATATATATATATATAAACACACACACATACACATTCAATGTTGTGTAGAATAACAACTATCAAACAAACTTGAAATTGTGTGTAACATGATCTATGAATAATGTTGCATATACTGCAAGCTAATAAGGTGTTGCATATAGCGCAATATAATCTTCCTGTATCGTACAACATAAGATATGAATGAAATTAAAAAGAATATATCTTATAAAATCTCGGGTTATTACATTCTACCCCCCTTAAAATGAATTTCGCCCTCGAAATTCGTCGGGGTTATCTATGGTTTTCTACTTGAAAGTTTCTTTAATTGAAACCCACATCGTAAAAAGGAATTCCAAAACATATATTTAAAAAATAAAGTATGAAATGTAATGGTTACCCAAATAAACTAATCACTGGGTTTCTACATAGGAGAACATAGGTGAAAATATGGATATGGAAGAGAAACCTAACCATCATGTTCTGATGGAGAGTGGTAGAGAACATGGCTATGAAAAATCCAAACATCACAATGCCATATATTTGTGATGATCTAAGGTACCATCTGATTCATCGGATATAAGGGAACTAGGACAAAATTATTTGGTTTTCAAGATCATTTCCCTAAAGTTGATGAATTAAAAGAAATACTTACATGATTTTGGTACAATTTTACTATTGTTTGTGAATTGAACAATTTCCACTTCATCCCTTAAAGAAATGAAGTTTAATTTTTTATTCATGATGTGTTAGCAGATCATGTGATAGAATTATGGGTCATTCCATCTGTTTCAAACAAAAGGATATCAAAAGTTATCAAATATACATAAGTCCATCTATGGTGAGGTTAATCGTATACGATTCCAAAAATGAACTTATACTTCATCTATCATGCCGCTTAATGAAATAAAACTAGTTTCTACTAACCAAGGACTTCCTGTAGGCCAGTGGTAGGCAATAAAGGCCAGTCACACTTCGGTTGTGGGTTCGATTCCCACAGCCTTGTCCGACACGATGGGCTGTCGCCCATCCTGCAGGTTGTCCATTTTCTAAAACTACATTACTATAACATCCCATCAATAATATCCTTAAACAATACTATCTTATGTCCAACATAATCCATTCCAATCTTTATCTAAAATACTTCGGTCCAACCTCGTAGTATAAAGAAAACGATTAATTGAAATGTCATCAACCAACAATCATTTATCCCCCATTATCTTGTTGGTCACATTCCAATCCTGTGAATACCTTAATCATGTATTCTCTTGAAAAATTAATACCCACTAAACCTTAGTGAAAACATGAGTGCTGTCAAAAGTTATCTCTTTCCATATACCAAAATCCCAAAATTCTGTATACTCAAACCATGATATCACTTAGTCCTTATAACAATCATGAGCTCATGAATACTGTCAAACATTTCATTTTCTCATTATCCCTTCATTATACGCATATCATCTACATTCAAAAAATATCTAAATAACCTTCCATGGTTACCGGTACCATTCAACATATAATTTCAAATACTTTAGGAAAAACAATAGTGTAACAATCCTTAGATGATTCTTTATTCCATATTACCATACATTATTCTTTATAAACATACAATCATTCCACTAACTTCTTAAACCACTAGCTGAGCTTCATCATTTATTTCATCTCATATTTCATTTGTAGTATCTTCATCACCATCCACATAAATACTACCTGTATGACCATTCTGATTCTCTTCATGAGATTTTCCATTAGGGAATTGGTTTGTATAATGCCTATACATTCCACATTTAAAACATCTAATCATTGTTGATGTCGTAGAAATACCATTATCATTGTCCATGGTGTTAACTGAACCTTTTCCTTTGCACTTACTGGCTTTGTGTCCTTCTTTTCCACACCCAAAGCATCTTTTAGTTCCTTTGAAACAATCTCCCTGATGCCTCTTCCCACATGATTTACATGAGGGAAATTGAACTTTCTTTCCTCTATGATCATCATGAAACTCCATCTTTCTCTTATTATCTGTGTCAAGAAACTTACCAAAGTTGAGATTATTGATCATATTATGTGATTTCTGATTAGGCATAATAACGATTTTTGGTCTTCCAAATCCCGTTTCATTTGGTTTCTCATGAAGAATATCATTCCATTGTCCGTTATATCCTCCATTATCGTGAATCTTCCTATTTCCAGCCATTTTCTAAAACCCAAAAATAATATTGTGAGAGGAAAATACCATGCCTGGGAAAACAACATAATAAAGGGGGAGTAACTTCAATATCTAACATCTTAGGTTTAATTCTAAGATCGTTAGCGCAATTCTAGTACTATAACCTATACGTATACTTAACCTTACGGACATCCCTAAACATACCTTATAAATATCTCTAGGGATCTCACTAACGTTTTCGCATCCTAGTTTCCAAATGTTAACTAAACCTTTCCTCTGATACCAACTGTAGAGACCCGAATCTTGACGTACATGAACATTACATTACTTTTGCGGAATACATAATACATAACAAAAATAGACACACAAGGACTGTAATAGTTTAGTGTCTTTGGAAACCTGGAACGTAATCTTCTAATCGTGGTGGAAGATCTTCAACATCTCCCATAAAGATCTTCCACTTTTTGTTTCCTTACCTAAAACCTTTCTTTTAATCCTAGGGGAAAATAAAACATAAAAAGGGTGAGATCAAATGATCAGTAAGGGTATGCATGGATAAAATAAAACATAGCATATACATTTGAACTTAAAAACATTAACATAATGTTTAAACATCAAAATCTTGAGCAATGAGATAAAACATGGCAGTACGTAATGTATAGATCATAATGGATCATCAATCATGATAAAATAGCATAGGAATAAAGCATGTAATTGTGGCATCCATTAATCACATGTAATGATTTCCATATTAACCAAGGCATTGTTTCCAAGACCATCTTAGTGGACAAAGTCCCTTTCGGAATCGAGTTCACTCCTCGTTCTAGTCCTGTATTTCTGAACCAGTTTACCTTGTCGTTCCAGCCATGTCTATCTCATGAGATATAAATCTTTACCCAATGCATTGGAGGGAGATATAGGTCCCACCCATATAATAGTGAAATCATTCTTACTTGTGCCACAAAATAATCTTAAAACATTCATCATAACCCAAAGAATAAAATTGGTTTCATAAACATCATCCCATCATCACATAATCCATATAAAACAAATGGGTATTTCATCATAAGAAAATTGAAACCATGTAAATCATAGAGAAATTATACTTGAAACATACACATATGACATAATGTCATCTTAGATAGAAAATGGTTTTGATAAAACACTTGAAATGAATTCTTGAGGAAAATATCCTTTCTTCTTCAAAATCAATTTCTTTTCACAAAACATCATGCAATTTTAAAAGAAAAGGATTTTGTTGAAAATATTCATGAAATCCTTTGGAGGAAGCTTCATGAAAATAAGGCTTTATAAAACCTTAAAAATCTGTCTGTGCCGTATAAGTTAAAAAACATTCTTCTCATACTTTTTCTGGAAAAGTCGAAAAGTACCTCGTATGGTAAACAAAAGAAAGATTCCTTCCATACGATGTGGTAAAAGTAAAAAAAGGGTAAAATTTTTTTAAACATGCATGGAAGGAAAGTAAACATTTTATGAAAACATTTTGAGAGCATATGGACATGGATAATAAACATAACCCACAGTAAATACTTACGAGTAAACAATCTCGGATAAGAATGAGATTGGAATAATTATCCCTTACCTTTGGTCTGATATTCTTCGTATGGATCCAAACCTCTTGTATAATGATTTAAATAATGTCATTGACTTATTACAGATTTATATTCATTGTTATGATATCATATATGGTTCACTTATGACTTTATATTACCCATTCTTTTGTAAATTAATGATAAAGTAGCGTTTTGGGTAAAATCGTTTCATTTGTCATTTGTGTTTTAACTTGTAATTATTCATATGATTACTTAGATCATGGTTACTTACATCCAGAATGTAAAACATGATTTATATATAATATATATTCAGAATATACATATATATAATAGATCAATAAATGGAAATAAATACACTGTTCATGGAGACGGTAGGCCGTACGTACGCATGAATGCTGTTTTCGTTTCCTTATTGAATTGAATGGAATTATGTAGATAAAATACATATATATATATACATAAATATAGTATCATTATTATGTCATATATTTCATGATTACTTATTGTATATACTTTATAACCATTCATGAATGGTTAATCATTGAGAATGAATCTCATCGTGTCGTGGAGACGGTAGTCCGTACGTACGCACGAGCGATGATATCGTTCCCATAATCATTGAATTGAATTGGATATGATGATAAAATAAATCATAATCAGTATGATGTTATAATAACTATGTATAGTTATTCTTTACACCATTATACCCATCCATGTAAGGTGGTGTTGGAAAAACAGATTAAACCATGGCGTGGAGACGGTATTCCGTACGTATGCACGTGCGGTGATTTCGTTTTCCGTAGGATGGATAGATGGTGAAATAGGGTTTTTTAATACTTATAATAGCATATAATTATATGAGTGATACTGATATTATTACTTCATAATGAAACAACTAAAGAAGAAGAAGTAGAAGATGAAATAAAGTTGACAGAATCGGTAACGGACATTACCTCTTCTTTGAAGTGCCTATTTGAGACCTACTCTTAGGGAACTAAAATTGGTCTTTGAAGAAGACCAAAACCTCTAGAATGTTTCTAGTTAAGTGTAGAAGAGATTTTTTCAGGGTTTGGCCGAGCTGGAAGGCTCAAATTGGTGCGAGGAAGGGAGGGAGGAGGTGCCCTTTTATAAGGGAGGAGAGGGGCACCTTTGGAAATCTTAAAAATATTAATTTATAATAAATCTAACCTCACTTAAAAACCTCAAAAAACGACTCATATTAGAATATTAGATTCTATAGGGTTGTAATATCATCAACAAATCAAATTTAGACATGTTTTGATTTTATTTTAAACCTAATCATTTTGATTTATCCTTATTTAATCTATTTAATTTTATTTGTGGTAATAAAATTCTAAATTTTAAATTATAACAAATAATTACTTATTTGTTGTTAATTGTCCATAATTGGATACTTTATAACATTTTTGACCATATAAATATAAATTTCTAATTTTTAAATATTTTTGTGATTTTTAAACAATTTTATAATATGTTATTGTCATAACATAACAATAGTGTCAATTTTGACACTATTATTTTATTTGAATTTAAAGAAAATATATACAGAAGATATGTTCAAAATATAAGCTTTAATAGATTTATAAAAGGTCATTTGTATCTAGAAAATTATTGGAGAACATTAAATAATTCATATAATAATTATTTTATTATTATTTACACCATTTATTTGGTTTATCTCTTAATAAATTAATTACTACAATATTTTTGAATAATTATTTAATATAATTATTTGTGGCATAAAAATTTAAAATAAAATCCTATGATGAAGATAAATCTATTAATTTTCAGAATAATACTTTTAATCTAATTTATCATCTTAAAATCACAATATTTAAATTGTTATATTTATTAAATTATGAAGGTGACAACTTTGGAATCATTTAAAATAAAATAATATAAGTGTCATAATCGCTTTTATAAGGCTCCAAATTGTACAATACTCGACCATTTGATGTTTATGTTTTAAATTTACATGACCAATAAGTGTTTTTCAGGGTTTTGTGCCTTTTAGGGTCACTATTAGTTTAATAAAAACTATATTCTTGATTTTTTCACTTGATAAATAATTTTCTGCATCACTATTGTGTCACAATTAATGATGAATATTTATTCCCTAAAAATTATAAATAAATTCATATAATGTATATAATTTAATTAGCTTTCTGGAGACTATTCATGTTCTAAGTTTCATGATGTTTATCACTAAATTAAAATTAGTATACTTATAAGATTTAAGAGAGTGACATGTTGTCACTTTCTTTGGTTTTAATAATAATTATGTTATTTTCATGGACAAAAGTCCATTAAATGATTATAATCCGACCCTTAGGTTATATCGGTCGACCTTTAGTCATATAATAGGATTTTGACTGATGTTAGAGTAATTTTATAATCTTATATTTACTCTTAATTACCCGATTTACCTTTAACTATGGTAAATAAAATTTACCGTAGTTATTATTCATAATTCCCAAAAATAAAAAGTAGCCTATTAACATAATTTGGACCCACTAATTCCAAATATGGAATCCATTTTTTCAAATTCAATACACAGAAGTTGCAGAAATTAAATAAAAATTAATCCTGTTGTCGAATGAAAACGGGTTTTTGATTAAAACATTGCAAAAGATTGAATTGATTTAACCTACGAATTCAATGAAAAATCAATGATAATGACATAAATTATATTAAATGGTAAAAATATATTCTATTTATACTTTAAAACCATTCAATATTATAATTTAACCACATAAGTTATTACGATGAAAAAAGATGTTTTTAATTAAAATATAGCATGTTTTTACTATTCATTAAAATATGAAAGTTATCAGAAAAATATAAAAACTTTATCCAATGTAAATTTTTATATCCTGATTCAAAAGAAGAATTTTATTTTATCAAATTGAACTTATAAGAATTTCAAAAACTAGATTTAAAGTGGGTGTGTCATCAAAAGGCGGCAAAACTTCATTTTTTGAAAAATACTTATTTTACCCGAAAAAATTATTTTGTTCTCATACCATGTTCTAGAAAATGTGTAAGATAAATAATAATGTTATAAAATTCAAAACATAGTTAATAAAATTCATAACGGCTAGTTCGTGATAATATTATAACCATATATCGTTCTTTAGTGAAACCCGGTATTGCGTACAACACACGCTAACAAGGAAGGTCGTGATTGCATGTAATGCAAGCCAAATCAGGGTTGCGTATAGTGAAAGACTCCATTGTTGTTGCGTATAAAAAAATAAAACCATATTTCATTTATACATTGAATATATATATATATACACAAACACACATACACATTCAATGTTGCGTAGAATAACAACTATCAAACAAACATGAAATTGTGTGTAACGTGATCCAAGAACAATGTTGCATATACTTCAAGCTAATACGGTGTTGCGTATAGCGCAATATAATCTTGGTGTATCATACAACATAAGATATGAATGAAATTAAAAAAAATATATCTTATAAAATCTCGGGTTATTATAATACTGGTTGGTGCTCAAGGATATTTGGTGAGTGTAGTCAAATTATGGTAATCATACCATAAAATGATAAAGTGTATGACCAATGGTTTATAATAGATGTGGTGAACATTGATTTAGGCATGGTTAATAGATAAAAATAATAATTATTGTGGTTTAATTTTATTTACCGAGTCATCATAGGTGATTCATGCCAGGTTAACAAATTTAGAATCATACTAGATGAAACTGCTAGAAATTTGATAGGGATTGTGAACCATACCAATGGGTAATGTAGTCAGGATGATCATATATTGATATGTGTTAGTAAATGAACAAGTTTTTATTTCTACCTTCGAGTAAGGTTCTTGGGATAGTTATCACAGGATACTTCAGGTGTGTATATGGAATGCTAATCTTCACGGATTATCATATACTTAAGTATGACCCTAATGTTAGATAAGTGGTGAGGAATATGTAGATTGGCTTGTATAGATAACCCAACTAGTTAATGATTGGAGTTTTGATGTTGGTGATGGATGTGGAAAGGATGGGTCATATCTAATTCATTGAAAAAACTAAATTTTATGATTAATTTGTGGTAATTTGATACGATCTGTGTTCTAGGGTGACTAGTGAGGTATATATTTTAATTAATGGATCAAGTACGGATCAAGATTTAGATATACATGTTCCAAAAAATAATAATATACAAATTGCTTCATTAATGGAGGTATTATATAGATCTCAAAATGAACCATGATAACCCCTATATAAGGAAATCATGTTTTAGGGTTTGTATATGGAATTGTTGTTCATAGGTTTGGGTGATTTTAGATGAATTCAGTGTGATTGAAGAATTATTAATACTTTTAACATGTAATTAGATATAAAAATAGATAAATGACTTCAAAAATTTAATTTTCAAAAATGGTAGATTCATAATGGGGATTGAATCTAGACTTCTGATTGAAAAAATAGTTTAATGGGATTGAATTGGATGATAGACCAATTATCCCTCATTTACAAACATGAGATAATGATGATATTGGATTTTAGTATATGGGATAGATATTTATATATTATTATACATGATTGTCAAGGATTAGATGTTTTATGGTTAACAAATTGTTACTACTCACCCCTACAGCTACACCCCCCCTACCCACCTACACAACCCACCCCTCCCCACCTCACCCCAGTAGCCTCCCCCTGCATAGACCCCCTTCCCCACCCGCACCCCTCCCCACCTGCACAGCCCCCCTCTCCACCTCACACCCAGTAGCCCCACCTGCACATCCCCCCTCCCCACCTGCATAGTCCCACCCCCCAACTGCATAGCCCCACCCACTTACACACCCTCCCCACGTACACATCCCCTCACGTACACAGCCCCCACCCACTTGCACACCCCTCCCCACCTGCACACCCCCTCCCCACATGCACACCCCCACCTACACACCAACCTGCACACCCCCTCCCCACTTACACAGCCCCTCCCCACGTACACAGCCCCCCACTCCCCACATCACGCCCAACAACCCCTCTACACCCCCTCCCCCACCAACCTACACACCCCCACCCACCTACACCCCCTCCCCACCTACACACCTTACCCACTCCCCCTGCACAACCCCACTCCCCACCTCACCCCCATCAGCCTACCCTGAACAACCCCCTTCCCCTTGCTCACCCTCTCCCCCACCTACACAACCCCCCGACACAACCCCCCTCCCCTTGCACACCCCTCCCCCACCTACACAGCCCCCACCCACCTTCACACCCTCTCCCTACATGCACACCCATCCACACCTACCTAGCCCACCAACACCCCCTCCCCATCGGCCTAAGAAATTTCAAAACTCACAAACCCATTAACATTTATAAAAAACCATGTTATATTATTTAATGAAAATAGCAATGTTAATAACATTTTATAGGATGAATCCTTCTTTAAATCAAAACATGCATTTTGAAATACAAATATTAATATCATAGAAGAGTCATTAAATTCAAAACTCATCTCCCAAAAATCTTTATAAACCATTTTATAATGGAACCAAACCAAACACACATGTGTCAACCATAACAAATCTAGGACCAATATGTCATAAAGCATTAAATATATACACAAAATATAGGTAATCAACAACAAAATAATAAACGGGGAAAACAAGGAAGTCCACTTGGATAGCTCCTCATATCCATATTTCTCCATTAAATCCTCCATGATTAAGGGTTATTTTAGTGGTGTGTATATGGAATTTTTAGTTATGATTCCTCCTCACCTCCCTCAATTTCACTCTCCCCTAACTTCCCTTTGATTCATTGGTTGTGTATTTACGAACTATATGAACATTCCACCACAACATAGTGTAATCAATAAAAGAGGATGAGGATTTTTTTGAAGATTGATAGTGAAATAATGATGATGATGAATACTAAAGGTTTATTAATTCTTTAGATAGAGTAAGTACCTCAAGTAAGATATAGTGTGTCGATAGTGATGATATCATTACTCTATCGTTAGACTCAAAGGATTTTATAAGGTAATTTATAAACATATGGATCTATTTTCAAGTGAATGGACTAGGGACTAAGGTAATAGTGGTGAGTAAGAATCTTGGTGTGACCTTATATACCTTGGGAATATTTTACAATGAAGTAAGATATGAGATTATCTCGGTGGATGGGATTTCATGATTCCAATGTAAAACATTGATTTAAGAAAACCTATGGGTTACAGAATCTAACCTAAAGGGGATACAGTTATTTTGAGGTGAAATGATATATATTTAAATCCATTGATACAATCATGGGTAAGGTATTTTAGTGATGTGACCTACACGAAGGTGACATATAAAAAATATAATTGATGAATAAGGTCTTAGGAGGACAATATAGATTCATGTGGGATGGTTTTCCTTGAGGAAAATGTGATAGTTAATAGGTTTAACTTTTAATATTGATAAATCAATGGTGGGATTTTGAAGATATTCCCATAGCGGTGTGATGAGCAATGGGATTAAGATTTAAATAGAAACTGTTATGGTAGCAATGACTGGATCCAATTATGTAATATATTTGGCTACATGAAATTCTTATGTATTGGAAATTCTTACATGAATATGTAAAATTACAGATTTCACTCAAATTCACTCATAAACTCTCCAGATGACTTCCAACCAACCTAAAAACACATTTTAGAATCATGAAACATTATACCATGATGTATTCATACAAACTAGATCAAGAATATTCATAATTTATCAGAAAATCAAAATATTTTTGGTATAAAATACAACAACAAAAAGTATCAAGTACAACATAATATATGAATGAAATTATATAAAAAATGGTATCCCATAATGCAAAGTATCAAAAGATAATGAATCAGATAAATATGACTAAGAAGTGGTATAATGAAAACGAATAAGCTCAAGTTCTTTAGCCAAGAGTTTAAGTGTATGTAAAAAGTGAATTGTGAAATATATTTGATACCATGTAAAAATAGAATTCATAGAATCCATACCTCCATATCAAGTCATGTTTTACTATTTATAGATAAAGAAATAAAGATAATGTGAACCATCTAATCACACATATATTCAGTCACAAAAAATCATCAAACATTAAATGTCAGTAATATCAGTAAAAAAATGTAACAGATCAATATGTCCCTCATCACCATCACTATCATCACTGTCATTATCAACCTTATCCTCATACTCATCCCTATCCCCATCATCATACCCACCCTCATCCCCAACCTCATCTCCATCCTCATCCTTGACCTCCTCATCCTTGACCACCTCCTCACCCTCATCCTCGCCCCTATCCTCTACCTTGGCCTCCTCTTTTCCCTCATCCTCAACATCATCCTCGTCCTCAACCTCTTCCTCGCCATCATCATCGCTAGGAATGACATCATCTCGAACCCCACTAGAACTGTAACCTGGTGTACTATATATTGAACACATCAATGACATATATTCATCAGAAGATGTGATGATCTCTGGTAGAAGTTATGGACATAAAACTTTTATCAGTTTCATAAATTTAGTGTTTTCCCTAGCATACCGTTCGTCCACCTGTGTGACCCCTTTTTCATTCTATTCTGCCCATGCACCCTCACCATTGGGGGAATTAAACTGAAAATGAAACCAAAATATTAATTCATATAAATTGAAAAATAATATATTACATTAAATAAAATAGATTTTTTACCCATATCTATGACCAAGAATTAGCATTGACTTCATTTAGAAATTTTCTCTTTGAGAGTGGGTTGATGGGAATGATGTTAGAGTATTTGGAAAGCATCACCAAGAAACTCTGACATTGTTGCCCTATTTTTTCAATCATTCGATTTTCTTCGTTGTAGTACACCATCAACTGCGTGCGGCGGTTCCACACTGCACGCATGCGTGTATTCTCTCACCGCCACCTCCTATCAGTAGATTTATCTTTTATGAAATAAATAAATATTATATCAATACATGTTATAATGAAAATAAATAATGGTATAATAATTTTTCATGATTATATAAATATACCTATGGTAGTATGATCAGTGGGTGTCATAGGATCTGTAAAAACTAAAGGAACAACCTTTACAGGTGGAGAGGGTCATAGTGTATGCTCCGCAGGCACAGAATGTGGTGGAGTAGGATTCAAAGAAGATGGAATATAGAATCTCAGAGAGAATGAAATAAAAGTAAAAGAAGATGGCATGGATTGATGAAAAAATGGATGATATTGACGAGGAGTGGGAATCATTATTGGATATGGTATAGAAGGGTGAGGAGGTTTTGATGAAAAGGGTGGAGAAAACATGAGAGGCCTAAATATCCCATGTGTCCCTAAAAACACACCAGGATCAGAATTTGTGATAGATGGTATGTCAGTGGGAGGGGCATGGTCTAATTGGGTACGCCGACTAGGTCGCCTATCTCTCGTACCACCCTCCCTAGTACCACAGACCTGAGTATTGGGACCACTACTAGGATTCTCATCAAATACCTATCACCTCAGTGGTGTATCCTTCAAAAATATTTAAAACAAAATTAATCACACAAAATTATATATTATTTAAATATATATATTTTAAATAAAACACTCACAACAGGAACTAGTGGAGGAATTCCCATCTTATCCATGCGACGATTATTGTATGTCATCCTCTTTCGTCACATCTCTTCAATAGGTTTCATTTCCTACATTTGAGAAAAATATGGAAGTAATTAGAAAATGATAACTAATGTGTAACCCAAAAAAAATATATTAGAGGGGATAAGGGGATTCTTGGGTTCTAGGGTCAAGAAGCCATGGTCAATAAAGCATTGAAATGTTAAGGGGGTCTTAGAGTTATACTAATTTTATACATGGTCAATAAAGAATTTAAATGTTCACCAAGTTAGAAATGTTGGTTTCGTAGGTTTGAATATAGTTCAAGTTAGATTCAACATATTTTAATCAATATTAAATCAATTTGAATAATACCAAACTTAACAACCCAAGTCGATCTAAACAAAAAAATTGAGACATGGATGAATGATTCTATATATTTCCCACAACAACTTTAGGTTCACAATCAACATTGACAATTGAGCTATTAGAGTCATCATAAGTAATAAATGGATTGGTTCCAATGGCAGTAGGGATGGTTTCAATTCCAACATCACCATCATCAAAAACATATCTTGGAATTACTTCAATAATGACACCAAATTTAGGTTGAATATGATATTTGGCATAAAAACCCTATTTCTTCATTGATGCCAATACATATGGTTCATCGATAGTAAGATTGAGAGTCATGTTAATAAATTGAAATACTCAATCTTCAATAAAGGCTCCCTACCACATCATCAAATCAAACCACTGACATTTTATCATCGTGAATTGACTAAGAGAGTAATAATACAATATTATTATTTTCTCAATGACCCCATAATAAGCTACATTTTCAAAACAAGTTCTAATAACTGATGCATTTGAATAACAGTCTGTTGTGACAGTTTTCATAAAACCATCATATTGTGTTCTCATGTTCTTTTCTCATTCAGTGATAATAAATTTTTACCCATTTATGAAAATTGATTTACATTTACGAAAAACGGTATTAGGACCAAAATATAAAGCTATTATTTCCTCAGAAACAATGTCCATAGGGAAAATCGATACCTGAAATATAAAAAAAATATTAAATTTAATTAAAAATACATTTTATTTATTTATTAGAGAAATATTTCTACCTTCAATTTCAACCAAGTAGAAAAATATTTGCTATAAAAAATCACCCTCTTTCTTAAAGATAAAGAACAATGATTTATATTTATCATTTCTTTATGTTCCATTTATATAAAAATAGAAATAGTTTAACATATATATAAAATTACAAGAGAGTAGATAATATATACATGTTAAATTTAATTACTTGATGTAGTCATTGAACAAATCACAGTTGAACAACATTGTGCGATGTGACATCTCCCACTCTTCAAAGCTTAATGTATTCAATGTATATGATCCGAGAATTCCTCCTATTTGAGGAAGTTATGAAAAAATGGGTTCAATTTTCTCATAATGTTCTTCTTTATTTCTCATTGGTCTATTCATTCTCATAGTATGATTAAAAAAATACAATGAGAAGAGATCCATACATTCTTGAGACAAGTAATCATTCACGATTGAATCATCAGAATGATTCCTATTCTAGACATAATATTTCAATGTGTACATATTTATTTTAGTTGGATACATTCAATAAAATAAATAGGTCCTCCAAGAAGTATTTCAGTTGGAAGATGGGTAGTCAGATGAAACATGCATGTGAAAAATGATGGAGGAAATATTTTCTCTTACTCACAAAAAAATAATGGTGTATCTGCCAGCATTTTTTTCAAGAAAGACTTGGAAAACTTCTTAGAAAAAAGATTTGTAAACAAATGGAACAACTAAATAACTTACACCCTTATATTATTGGACAAAAGTTGATAGATTTATATTAGAACCAACTCATACAGAAGGATGTAATAATCACAAGTCTTCAAACATTTCATCTTCACCTCTCTTCTTTTGACCCGTTTTGATATATTGATTGAATATCCATTGGTAAATTTAATAGTCTCTTGTACTTCCATAAATTTATTTTTTTCTACAGTTGTCATCACATAAGAAACACATGGAACTTACCTTTTATTTACACCGATACACATACGATTCAATTCTGGTCTAATTCCCAATCCACCAAGTCACACTGATATCATAAATAATGTTTTTTCTTTCCCTTGACATTTAGAATAATATAAAGAAACATTTCACATATATTATTTTCAATGAACATTACGTCTAAGAAATGATGTTATGAATTATTTGACCAATACAATAACTCAAAAAATATACTCCTCCTCTTCCAATTGTAACAAGTATCATTGGAAACATTATATCTGTTTCTATATTTCATTTGAACCTTCCCAAATGAAAAAATTTGATATTTCAATTCATTAAGCACATTAGTTCCATACATACTCTGAGGTGGATCGTCGGTCTCCATGGTATTTCCAAATCTTAGATGATTCTTTCTATATGGATAGTTCATTGGAAAGAATATTTGATTTCCCATAAAACTAAAACTACAGTGATAATTTAGTCTTTTGGATCAAGTATTATTCATACATATAGGCCATGAAAATTTTCCCTTTGTGTTCTCTCTAGACATCATTGCATAAGCAGGAAAATCATTGATCATCCACATAAGCGTAACATGCATATGAAATATGACTTTCAAAAATGCATCGTATGTACGCACACCCACATTCCAAAGAAGTTTCAAATATTTTATTAAAGTTTTCTTGTATACATAAATATAATTTCTGGGATTAGAAGGGCCAGATATTAGTATACTATTGAAAGTGAAGGGTTTTTTCATATAGAACCATAGGGGAAGGTTATAAATGTGTATGAAAACTAGCCATGTGTTGTGCAAAGTAAGAATATGTCCAAAGAGATTAAAACTGCCATATGATATACCAAACTCACATTACGCACATCAGATTCAAAATTAGGATATAGAGCATCAAATCTCATCCATGAAAATCCATCTGCAGGGTGAACCAAATCTTTATTATTATTCTTTCTCCGAGTATCATTCCATTACATTTTTATTGATATTTTATTAGAAATGAAAAGATTCTAGAGTATGGGGATCAATGGAAAGTGACACATTACTTTATATGGCACATGGGATGGTGTTCCATTAGCTTTTGGCTTCCATAGGATTGTTCTATATTTGATACAATCATTTCTTTCAGTAGTTTCCTGTCATAATAAGCTGCAATCTTTCAGGGAAACATGAATTTTGTTTTTCGAAAATCCAAGTTCTTCAACTGATTTCCATGCCATATAGAGGTTTGAGGGAATATATAAATCATCTATAAGTAAGTATTTCAATATGGTAATAATGTAATATAAGGTATTATTAGAAATACCATACTTGATTTTCGCATGCAAAAATCAAATTAAAAATTCTATCATTTTCATATTACCACATTGTCGATATACTAGAGTCATTGCAACATCATTCAATTTTTTTACTATGTCAACATCATCATTTTCATTGGATGCATCATGTGTTCTTGTATTGAAGTCTTCTTGTTTGTACATCCTTTCCTTCTCATGATGATGAATAAATGGAAAACAATCGTATATCAAATTCTCCAATGTAGTCCTCTCATTTAGATCATCAGCATTTTGAGATCCCATTTTCTCCCCATTGTGATACCACACATAATAGTTTATTTCAAAACCATATTTTGTTATATGGTATTGAAAGGAAATATCATGGGCACCCTCAAATGATTAGTTATTTTTGGGTACTTAGGTGCAGCAGAGTGGCTAACCAAGGTTGTCTCTTTGAGGAGGAAATAAATTTGACAACTTATTTAAGGTATTTTGAAAATAACATAAAATGGAATAATAAAACTACTTTAAAGGATGGTTTTTTTATCATTTATAAATCTATAAAAAGTTTTCTGGGAGAATATTGTATTTTTTTTATTTTTGAAATGAAGGCCAATTAATAAGACGCAATGAGAAGATGTTTTTTAGAAAATATATTAAAAGGAGTAATTGATCTAACTATACATATTCATTAAATTATTAATAACTATAATTTAAATTAATATCCAATTAAGATTCCCTAATTTTCTAACCCTTGAACCCTATAGGATTTAACATAACCACCAAGATGAAATAAGTTAAACCCGAGGCTAGCTTCGGAACATTCAATCATAACACCCTACTTTGATTGATGTTCTAATTCTAGCTTATGGTCATTTGTAAATTAGGTCACATATATATTCTGGAAAATGATGATGAATTGTGTTTAGGTATTATATTTGAACTCTACAAATATATCCCATGTATTCATGTTTTACCGATTAAGACCGCGCTCTCGCAATTCACACAATAGTCGACCTCACATGTTTTTGTGTTAACTGTTCTATTGCTTGCTTAGTTTCTTCTAATTTAAAATCTCAATTCATGGATCATATTAAGTGAATAACAGTAGCTCAATTATTCAAAATAATTAAATTATTATGGTATAATATAGATCGATCACTAAAAAAACTACTCTTCCATAGGCGGTGTGGTTATCGTGGAGGCATTTTGCATGAGCAAAAGATTGAAAGGGTGGAACTCAATCTCGTCTCCACTCTTGAATTCCATCCCAAATAGGAATATTAATAGGATTATAAATGAACAAAATAAAGTAAAATAGAATAAATTAACGAAGAACTAAAGAGTTTATTACACAAAAAAAGTATTACAACATGAATAAGAAGAAGAAGGATTCATCAAAGGGATCCTTGCTTTAAGAGCTACCCTTATTGAAATGATTGGATAATTGAATTGGATACACTTATCCTCTACCTTCAACTTCCCAATTCACATCCCATCCTCTCTAAAGGATAAAAACATTAATTTAAAGAGTGAAGGGGTGGCTAGGTTTAAATAGGTTTCAAGTGTGTATGGGGAATATCGGCTAAATATTTTAATCCAACTTACATTTCCCATTTGACCTCCAAAAATAATGAACCAGATGATATTCCAAACTAATGATTTGTGAAAAATCGGGTTGTAGAGATTATCTCAAAATTTGGGCCCAATATAAGGAGTGATGTAGATGTTATGTCCTAAATATAGAACCAATGTCCAAATTGAAGGGCCCACCCCCATTTGATTTCATGGTCCATTTAGTCCAATCAAATGCATGTTTTAGATATAATGTCATGAACAAAAGTTGTATAAAATCAAGTTAGGAACACAGTTACCCAATTTCAAGTTCAAATAATAAATATTACAATATTTATCTTTGTAATACTACAGTGCCCTATAAAGAGTAAAACTGGAATTTCCATCCAATTTTAAAATGAATGATCTAATCCCAAATATTTTATAAATAAACATTATTTAACACAATGTGAGGAAATTTTATCATTTATTATAAAAAAAATATTCAATAAATGTGTTTTATCAGTTAGATAACTTCTTCATAGATCATCCAAGGCCTTCCAACATTATTATAACATGGGCAGTGTACGTGACCACTATCTGAATCATTGTCAAATGAAAAATCTAAAAACCTCTCTTAATTACCTTTAAAATTGCTTGAGATATGATCAATTTCGTACATCCAACTTCTATCCATTCTTAAAAAATTGTAATCAGTCATTTTTTGAAATAAATTCAATAATATTTAATTTCAATCAAAAATATTTTTATGTAAATGAGAATTGTTCACTTTATATAAAACCATAACCAATACAATAAGTAGATACATGTTGAAACATAGAATTGGAAATTATAGTATTGTATCAACATCGATTTGAGACTGTGTAAGAGAAAAAAAATGACACATAGTAGAATTAAAAAAATAGGAGGTTTAGTTCCAATATAGAACACAGTCCTCTCTATATGATAGTAACCCACTACTAAACACATTTATTTAAAAAAATAAAATAAACCATAACATGGATCAAGTTTTACATGATATAACTACACACTAGGAAGTACATTATATAACCAGCCTCTATTATAGTTATTCATGTGAAAAATATGCAAAAATAAGGTACAAGGAGTGTCATTGTAAACCCTTTTAAATAATGAAATAAGTGATAGGTAAATATACATTAAACATAGGCACAACTCAAATGGAAAATGAAACATAGAGGGTGAATTGTGTATTGATTTTTTGATGCCACTCGATATTATATCAACTTTGGCTGATGAATAATCTTTAAATATATACCTCATAAAAGATTAAATGATCCAATGAATCTTTATCTTAGGTATGGTAGTAAATATTAGAAAACAAAGTGTTTTTCAGAGAAGAAACATAGTACCCTCATATGTTCCACACACCCATTTCATTTGAGGATTTATCAAATATATACTCAATTACTAAAACAATATCCACTGAGGAACAATCATAATTAATTAATCATATTCCTAATATTTTTTGAAAGTATTAAAAGGTAATATATTCACTAAATGGTAAGATAGTCATTAATCATATTGACAATATTTTGTTGGAGCATGCAATGAAATCCACCAACGAATTTTTATTTATTCAAAAATAATAACAATTCATTAATAATCAAGGTGTTACAGACCCAATGAGTGTACACTCCCATATCACCTGATCACTCTGCCAGGCTTATTCTCCAATGAGTCACATGCCATAAAACCTAGGCTCATTTAACTTAAAAGTGACCATGATTCTCATCCCTGCCAATTTTATCTAGAAAGAACCACCCATGGTGCTTCTTTCCCAACAATAATAAGGAATCAAACTCATGCCATGGATTACTAAATGATCACTAGTTACTTAAGAATTACTAAAAATCCAAAAAGAACATATGCATGCTCTATCTATCCTAGATCTAACCATATCAGATCATAATCAATTGTCTCATTCTTAAACCACAACCAAAACCAATAGGTCTAGGTATCTAATAAATAATTCCCTCTTCCTATAATCATGATTCCTAAATTACTTCAAGTAATTTAAATTAAAAAGATATAAATAATTCTACATTTTTTCACTTTTACCATCAAATGGGTATCAAACTAATCAACGTGAATCATTCCCATCATGAACCTTATTTTTATGGTTACCTTTAATACTTTAAACAATTACAAATCCATACAATTATTAATTGGACCCACAATTGTTAAAATACATCCATTGCACCAATTTATTTTATTTACATCATCAGAGAACATCCCAAAATAATATCCACATGTTATTTCCTCAAAAACACTGTGGTTTTGGTGGGTATAATTCCACTATCAAGTTATATAAGAAACCCATATAAAACTCATTATGGACACTTTATACAACTAAAACCTATGTCATTAGAAAATTTAGTCACACATAAGAATATAAATATCTTGTGAATCCTACATGCCACATATGATGAATGTGCACAATCCTCTTTCCTGTATGGTCCAAGTGTCGAAACCACAGATTACAATATCAAATCAGCACATCATACTTGAGTAAATATCTCAATTGTAACATTGATAATCAAGAAGTAAAATTTCATAACCTTATTAACCTATAATTACCACTAGATATGGGTTCATGACTCACCTATTTTAGAACTACTACAGGTCCAACACATTACTATCACCATATAATTATCCTCAAATAGTTAAAAAAAATAAAGCACTATAATATTGATTTCTAATGCCCAGAATAAAATAAAAATAATAGAATCTAAAAAGGTGCACAACAACACCTAAGGTGCACCTCCAAAAACCTCAAATAGTATCAACTAGTAGTGAATAATTACATGCACTTGACCATGCTATTTTGTTTCATAAGATATATATCAAAGAGTAAATAATGTCTAGGCATGAACATACTTGGTGAGTTCTATGATGGTTTTACTCCTTTATTATGGGTGGCTTCCAAGGATAGAAAATCATATAAATTTTATAATAATGCTTTATAACTACATATGAAAATTGTGACATGAATTACTAACACTCATTTTGAATTTCAAAAAATATATCCTTATAAGTGTATGACCATATCACTTGATGGAATAGGACTAAATGATCATGTAATAGAATAAATTTTGGTTTGATCACCATTCACACATGAAAATGACCCCAAACTCACTCTAGTGGTTCAGGTGGAAGTGCCACTTCATTGAATGACTTATAATGAGGGTATCATCATCTTAAATTTAGAGTGTGATATTTGAAAGGCAACATTTAAGGGTACATTCATAATGCATGAGTATCTTGTCATTACTCTTAGGATAAAAAATTCTATAAATTTATTTATGTCTAACCAACAAAATCATGTCAATTAACCTTAAATTTAAAATAAACCAAGGATGAAATAAATCAGTATCATATTGACCTCTTCAATATTAATAACAAATTATTATATAAAGATAAATCACAAAAAAGCCATACCCTAAAATGATTTATGGTTTTTTTTATAAGGGATCATAATACATAGTACATTACAGCGAAACCGAACTAAAAAAATCTAAAATAAATGAAGGCAGGTGTAACAATTTAAAGTGGAATAACAAAATTTTTTTGAATCAGAGAGAGATGGATGGTTGGAAATTAGATCTAAAACCCTTGAGATCTGGTTGGGAAGTAGGGTTTGTGTCAAGCTCATGTTTAAGGAATTTTTTTTAAGATGGGATGTGTTCTGGAGGCCTATTTTCCACACTGTATTTGGGGGTTTTCTATCCCAACAGTTTCAAAAAACCATTGGGTTATTAAGACTATACCAACAGTTTACAACAAATACTGTTAAAACTAAATCTAGGCCAATGGTTTCATTAAACAGTTGGAAAAACCAACCTCAGACAACTCTGTCCCAACAGTTTGATGAAACTGTTGGGAAAACCAATCATTGATAGGCTTATACCAATAGTTATAGAGAACCTTTGGTATAGTATCTTTTTCCCAATAGTTTTTTTAAATTTTTGGGAGAAATGTGTTGGTATTGGTGGGATTTACCCCAGTGAATTCTTCAACATGCTCTGAGTACCAAATTGAATTTCAGTACAACCTATCACCCTCAAATTGATGACCAATATGGAAGGACTATTCAGAAACTCGAGGACATGATAAGAACATGCTCAATGTAATTTAATGGTGGATGAGATCAACATCTCCCATTAGTTGGTTCTCTTACAGCAAAATCTTCCATTTGTGTATTCAAATGTAACCCTATAAAGCACTATATGGTAAGTGTTATAGAACCCCTTCTTATTGGGACGAAGTTTGTGATAGAAATATTCTTAGACCTGATCTTGTGGAATAGATGACAAAAAGGTTCATTCCATCCAATAACACATAAATACTACTCAAAGTTTACAAAAGAGCTATGATGGTAACCATCCAAGGGACATGGAGTTTGATGTTGGTGACAAGGTATTCCTTTGAATTTTACATTGGAAGAGATTCAATAGATTTGGGAGGAAGGGGAAGCTCATCCCTAGGTACATTGGACCCTATAAAATCCTTGATCGCATAAGAGCATCGGCCTATCGGCTTGCACTTCTTCCAAACCAAGCTCAAGTTCACAATTTTTTCCATGTATCTCTCTTGCGGAAGTACATACCTAACCCTTAACACATAATAAATCATGGGGTTGTATAACTAGAACATAAACTCTCTTATAAGGAGAAACCAATGGAGATCTTGGACCATAGATACAAGGTTCTACGCAACAAGTTTACCACCTCGTTAAATTATTGTGGAGGAACAAAAAATATGAAGAACTAATGTGGGAGACAAAGGAAACAATGAGGAAAAAGTATCCACACATTTTCTCAAATGAGAGAATGATTCGAAATTTTGAGGATGAAATTTATTAGGGGGGAATAATGTAATGACTAGAACTTTTTGAATAATATTTGTTTCCTGAAAATGTGTGTTATATTTTTTTACTCAACATAAATATATCTATATAATAATGATGTGAGTATAATTTGAAATGTCACCATAAGTTTTTGACCATTATATGACCATTTGTCAATATAACCATTATAACCTATACTCTTATTACTGATTTTAATGTTTTAATTATTGTTTATAAGTAGTAATGGCAAAGGAAAATTATTGTAGAAACAAGAGTCGATGAACTCATCCAGTAGAGTCATGCCATACGAAGCCCATTTGTAAAAACTTGAGAGGGAGGTAGAATAATTGGGATTCACTCTTGACCAATCTTGAGCTAAGCTTCAACATGTTAATCTTGAACAAAATCACATACGGGAGAAGTTCAAGTGAGTGGAAATTACCACTCGGGTGATTTTATCTGAGCCACTCCAAGAATCTATCACCATTGGAAATCTCAGCCTTAGGTCATATGTGGGTGTTATAAGGGGTTATGTGTTTGGGACTTAGTTACTTAATTTGTAATCCCTTTATATAAATAAATTTTTTATTCCATCAATTTTGTTTTTTGAAAAGTTTTTCTTAAAAATATGATGAATTTGATAAATTTATTTTTCGGGCATAAATTGTACTTTTAAGAAAAAATATAATTATTATAATAAAATAAGGTATTTATAATAATGTTTATTTTAATGAAATAGTATAACTAAAATACTCTTATTTTAATTTAAATTATAAAATAATTTTATTTTCTTCAAGTGTCAAAATTTTTTCTCTTCATTTTACTATGCATTTTATATTCATTATTATTTTTAATAAATAAGGATTTTTATATTTAAAAGTAAACTTTATTATAATTAGAGAATTATTATGATAAACTAAAAATCATTTTTGAAATCAACAAATTGAAATTAGGTTAGGGTGAATTTATAAGGATGTTCTAAAATATTTTGTTTTTCAGTGAATAGTAAAAATACTGTTTTGAGTTATCGTTATTTTTAATGACATCATAATGATGAAATAAGTAGTATAAAATTATGTTTGATTATTGTGGATTAAAATAATATATTCGGTTTACTAAGTGGAAAATACCATGGGAAAACCATGGTTTTTCAAATACCACTACAGAGGTGTCCAAGGAAACCAATAAAAAAATCCCTAACTTTTTCTATAAATACCCACCCATTTATCCGTTATATTTCATTCCCAATTAATCCTCCACAAATATCTGGTAGTTTTACCTTCCAAATTGTATTAAAAAGGTGTCCTTAATCCCCCAAGGTCCCAGACTTAATGTTTTAGGAGTTACTCTTCAAGGTAAGAGAAATCTAAACTTCTCTTGTCCTTTTAAGTACCTTTTTTATGTGGTATGTATTCAAAATTTCCACGATATGTTATTATATCCATTTTATTCTATAATTTTACTATATTTATAGTATTTTATGAATTTTATAACCTTTTTCTCTCTCTTTTTAATGTTTTCTAAAAACCATGTTTCTTACCCATTATGCTGTCGAATATTCTTCTAAAACTTTTTCTCTTTTTCTCAAGAAATTATCATACATTATTTTGTTAATACCCAAACCCCTTTCTTTACTAGGGGTATTCAAATAGATTTTAAAATGATCCATTTTATTCTGGTATTAACATACATGAAACCCACCTTCCCTTTTCGTGGGTTAATAGTGTCATAAATATCTCGTCTTTAAGTATATTTTTTAAAACACCATTATTTTGATGCAAAAACCATTTCTTTTATTCTCCACAGGTTATTTATGAAATGTTTTATTATGATATATGTGACTCACATTAATTAATACATATGAATGTTTCACCATAATAGTGCTCCAATGCATTGGGTAATGAATTTAATCTTGACAAGTTTTACGATACCTTAATGAATAACCTTGGTAATTTTTATGACACCTCAGTGAAAAACTTTGGTGATATATTGATGAATATATTATTTAAATGTTATAACCACATCTTCAAGTTATTATTCATGCTATTTTTTATGATATTACTCATATTTTATTTTTCATTTCATAATGATATTCCTCAAGTTCTTACCAATATTTCTCAAGATCACATGTAAACTATTTCTATTATTTTCCCACTTTATAGTAATCAAGGAATCGAGCACAGTGGATGCTTTGGCTATGAGTTATGTGAATGAGGTAGTGTAGTTATATGGATTTATAAGGTCCATTATCTTAGATCAGGATGCATGTTTTACCTCATGAGTCTAGAGGGTATTATAATAATCTTTTTTGCACTCAGTTATGCCTCAACACCTATTTCCACCCTTATACAAACGAGAACATAGAACTGACCATCTAGATGATATAAGATATGTTGCAGGTATGCGTCTTGGAATTTGGTGGATCTTGGGTATGACACTTTCCATTATTTGAGTTTTCTTATAATAACAGTTATCACTGATCCATCAGCATGGCCCCATTTGAGGATTTTTATGAGTGATCGTGTCATTCTATGTTGTTCCAGATAGAGGTTGGGGAGGCAGAATTTCTTAGATCTAATGTGGTGTTGATCATGATAGAGAAGGTTCAGTTGGTTCAAGAAAGGATGAAAGTAGTGTAGGACAAGAAAAAGTCTTATGTCGGTCACAGGAGGATGGCCTTTGAGTTCGAGGATGGGGACCACATGTTCATAAAGGTTTCCCCTCGACGTGGGAAGTGAAGGTTTTGTAGGGGGGGTAATCTTTATCCAAGTTTTGTTATCCCCTTTGAGGTGTTGTGGTAAGTTAGTGAGGTGTAATATTCGTTGGCTATGCCACTACAGTTCGAGAGGATTCACAATATATTCCACATCTATCATATTATTCAGTATCTTCATGATGAATCCCATGTCATTGACTAGGGAGAGTTGGATATTGAGGATGATTTGATGTTCGTAGAGTGTCTAGTAGAGATCCAGGATCATCAGGAGAATGTGATTCAAGGACTAACTATTCCATTGGTTTGCATGTTGTGGAGGCATGGTGTCCTGGACGATAGTACTTGGGAGTGAGAGATGCAGATGCGTTCCCAATACCCAAAGTTTTTTTTTGACTTTTTCCTTTTCTATTTTTATTTTAATGTGATTTTTGGATCATGTTTCTTTATGAGGCGCGTTCATTCATTGATGTATAATGTGTGATAAATTTCTGACATATGAAAAGGGGAGGGCCTGATTTTAAATTGAGACACATTATAATATGATGTGACTAAACCTTGGCGGGAAAGTCAGTTCTTCCTAGAGAAAATAGTATCTTGACATAGAGGATGGAATTCCTTGATTCATATGTTCAGGTCGGTGTAGTTTGTTAGTTATGAGGGTTGTTGGTTAGGGATATATAGTGGTTGTATAGTCATAGTGATTTGGATGTGTGTTGATGAGGTTGTGTGAGATGTTTTTTTGATGTTTGATTTGTTTTGTTTGGATGATGGTATCATTTTAGTTATGATGGGATATTTGAGAGGTATCTCACATGGTGGTTCATTATACCCTTTACTTTTGGGTTTCGCTTTGGATTCGTGAGGGTGAGAATAATTTGAGAGGTATATGATTAATAGACCATGCATTCCCAGCCCATTGATATTCTAGTTTTGGGTGTTGGTGGTGTTCCAGAGGAGGGTTGAGGAGGTTCTAGGAGTTTCCGCTTGAGGATGGGGCTGCAAGAGTGCTGCAACAAAAAATTCACATAATGTAATGTTTACACAATGTGAAATGATTCTTCATGGCTTGTGTAGTCAACATATAAATATATTTTACATGGCTAAGGGGTATCCCATGGAACAAGAACATGTCACGTAGGTTCATTTCATGTTGTATAATAAAATAAAGGATGAGGTGATGTGTTTTTCGGTGAGAGTGGGGATTTCATAAAAACCTTTTAATTACACACCTATAAAGTTTACACATCATGAAAACAACTGTTGGGTTTTGGTTAATGATCTATGGTGTGTGATTTATCTTTTCCCTATAGTTTTCTCTTGTTATTTTCTTGGGGATTCACTACTATGATTTTGTTTTAGTTTGGGAAATGATTTAGGTTTTGTTTTGATGATCATTTGGTGTTGTGTAGGTTGGTCCATGGGTACTGCGTGCGGTTATAGTTTTCAGGTGTTTCTTCTTCATAGTGTGGTGTGCAGCGAGTCAGAAAATCTTATTTGAGATAAGTAATACCTTATATCTATTTATTTTGTATCATGTAGAAGGGGTTTACTCTTGTTTTTCTATGGGTGATGGTTATGCTAGATTAATTAAATATAAAGAATTGGATAATTGAAATTGAGATGGGAAAAGGGTAATGATCTACATGTTTTTACAGCTTTTATATTATTATTTTATTTTGAATTTACAGGTTTAATGGACCTTTTAAAATTGTGGATGTTAGGGGATTTTTTTATGATGGATGATATGTATTGTGACTACTATTTCTATTGTGATTTTTGTGATGTCACCGTAAAATGGTAATTGTATAACAACTAATATTTGGCTAATGGAATAGTTTCCCCAAGATTATGGATTGTGTGATAACGCCCTTAAAATAAAGTGAAATGTGATAAAACCCACTTTGTTAAATATGTAAAATGGTCTTTGATGTCTTGTGATGTGTGGTCATGCTTGTGGGGTGGTGATTTATGTTTGCGATGTGATGTGGGGATGATGGGTGAGATGTGACTGTGTATTTGGGGTTTCTAGGTGATTTCTCTTTGACTGTGATTATGTGTGATGGGGTGATGATTTTTTTGTCATGATTTTGAGGTGGTGGGGTGATGGTTTGTTGGGCTGTGCTTTTGGGGTGTTGGGGGGTGGTTTGGTTGGCTGTGTTTCTGGGTGATAGTATGATGGGGAAAATGAGCGGCTTGTGATGTGTGGTTACGTTATGCTAGATGCCCATGTAGTGCTGGAATAATAATTTAATAATGATTGAAATGAATAGGGTTTGGTTTGGTTAATGGGATGGAAAAGAAAAAATCTATGATGAGTTGTGTGGTTAAATGTGGTTAATGCTTAATAATGAAATTAATGGACTAGATAATGGAACCGGTTTGTGGTGTGAGATGTGGCTTATGGTTTGTGTGGTGTTATGAATTTAGGGGTGACAATGAATGTGGAATTATTGTGAGTTGGTTAGTGTCTTGATGTGAACCCATAGGTTGGTATTATGTGTGGCTATATGTATATAATTGTATATTACTTGTTATTTCAACATTCACCCCACCCATATCGAGTATTATGTTTTGACACACATATTTTCACATAGGGGGTGTTTTTTCTGACATCCCGATGATGAGGATGGATGAATAGCTACCTGGTATTCCCCATTCTTTCTTCCAGGCAAGTAGATATTCATAGTATGTGATGGAAAGAGGTTTTTTAGTGCATTAGGTGATGACCTATGTGTTTTTGGGTGATATGTGATATGAACGTGGTATGGGGAAGTGGCCCAGGTTTTTTGGGTGAGATGTGATATGATCATGTTGTGGGATGATGTACCAAGTGTTTTCAGGTGAGATGTGATATGTTCGTAATGTGGGTAATCTTATGGTGGAGTTTGTGCATGGTAGGAGGAGGGTATGAGGTTTATGTCCTTCATTTTCATGATACTCTACTACTTTAATTATGGTTCTGATGTGATGAACCAATTTTTTTCAGGTGAGATGTCATGTGACCGTGATGTGGGGTGGTAGACCAGGTGTTTTCATGCAAGATGTGATGTTACCATGCCGTGGGGTGGTGGTATATGTTATTCAGAAGATATGGCAGTTCTAGGATGTACGGTGTTGGATTTTTAGAGTGGTAAATCAATGGAAAAGCGGTGTGGGGTACCCTTTATCAATATTCTTCTTTTTATATTATTAGTCTTTCCTTGAATTACTTGAAGATAATTCCTTAGTGTGGTTGGGATGGATAGTTAACTTTTTTAGGTGCCATTGGTTCTGCTATTTTTCTCACAGGTGAGTTAGTATGCTTCTCTCACATGTCCATGAAAGACTTTGGTTTTATTATTGAGTATACTTGTATTCTCACCCTATATATATAAATAGATTTTCAGGTTTCTAGGAGGATTATGTATATCATACTAGACATTACAAGCTCATACATTTGGATAGTTTCTATGTCTCTACATTATATTTAATTTTGGAGATGTTTATCTGAATAAGTTTTATTTATACATGCATGTGGGATGGTTTTGGTTTATTTTTATATTATTTCATGGATTTTATTATGGATTATTGAACTTATCTCACGATCTTATGTTATTATATAGGTTAATTCCTCCCATTTCATAATATTTTTATACCCTCGATTCTAGTCACTAACCTAGGGCCCACTGGAGGTGGGACTCAGGGGTCATTATATCTCTCACCTCATTGTTGTATCTTTGGATCTAGGAGTCATGATAGTTATTATTTCGCATTTTTTAGGTATTATCAAATCATAAATCTCACATTTCCAAATGAAATAAGGAGACATTATTCCAATTTTAGGAATAAATACTGTTTTGGTGTTTAATACTCAACCAATTGTTTAGAAATGATTGAATCATTGACAATAACTGATGAATATAAAATGAAAGACTCACTTATACCCATTTGTGGAAAGATAAATATTTTTATGGTAAAACTATTTAGTTATCAAGGATGTATCCAATACAATATTTAGAATATGTAGAGATAAATACATTAGGAACTATAGACACATTTACTTAGTTTTGGACAAATAAACCTTTATAAATAATGGTATGCCACAAAATTTTTTAAATTAGTCCAGCTAGATAGCATGAACTATTCCAAGGGTATGATAGTGGTAACTATACATTTTATGATTCCATTAAGTGTTTTAAGGAATGTAAAATTAAAGTATGTAGTATTTATGGAGAGAATATATGAGAATCTTTGAGCCCATATGCAAAAGAGTATATTGACTAAGCATTCATTGATAACTATAATGCAACAGAGAGTAATTCCTAAATTCAGATTACCTTATACACATCAAATTTATTATTTTACTAAGGAGGATTGATGATGAGTACTAAATGATAACAATGATCAATAAAATGTAGTGTTGAGTAATTCAAAAACACACATTTCCTTATAAAAATTTTAGTCATGATGTAAGTATAAAGGGGATCTATGTTATAACTAATATGCATTGCAAAACTTCCCTTATTTTTGATACATGATTCACTAATAAATACATAATCCCATAACCATATGACATCTATTATGATGTTTTTTATCATATGAGGTACAACATGATATAAATCCATAATGTCATATGAACATGTGTTTAGATTCAAATAGTTTTTTAGTATATAAAGAAACATGCACCAATAAAAAAATAATTGTGCATCTAGAGTAATTTTTCTAAAGGATTATAAGGATATTTCACAAACCCCTGAGATAGAAATTATATAGTCAAGTGATATAATATATTTATATGAATGGGTGAACATCACTATTTGAGATAGGGGAATCGAGATTGAATTTGTTTTAATCAATTACATAATTGAATAAGTAGTTGAGATAGAAACACGTTTTATAAAAGCAAGTGTAAAATCACTATTCCAAAGACACATACTGCATATGAATGATACAACCATGATAATGGTTTTTTTATTCACTGTGGCTAGTGATAATTTATTTATTCAAAGTAATGAATCCTAAAAGTAAGTAGTAAATGGCAATAAGTTATGTTTTATAAGATTAATTAAAATTTAATATTTGATTCTATGTATCAAATTATATGGGCTTGTTATTTGAATATTGTAGTGGGTATTCAAGTCTTACTATAAATGGGTGGTAGAAGAATGGTACCAATAAGGATTGATTGGTAATACAAAGTTGTTATTGCTAAATCCAATAGAATTTTACTTGTTATATCTACTCACTATGATCATTTTATTGGGTAGTGGGTGTACAGATCACCAATATTTGATGGCATTTATACGATGAAAAGAGAAATTGTCGGTGACACCATGGAATTCCAATAAGGGGTGAAAGTTACTAAAATCCAGTTTAGGATTGAAGTAAGAAACAAGATCGGAGAATAATCATTTGGAATGAATTTTTTTCCATGCATCTATAAGAGTTTAGTGGGAGTGTCACAGTTTTACATGGTAAATATTTTTATATTATATAGAAAACAAATATTTGACTTACAGTTAGTTAATACCAGAATAAAAGCAACTGTCCAAAATTGAATTAATGTTGTAATCTATTTTCTTGGAAATGAGATCAACTGAGGTATATCTAATAGGTTTCTTAGACCATTTCAATAGTAAATGTACTAACTATGTGTCCAAAAATATATGTTTGAACAATTCAATAGGGAATTCTTACCGATGTTTCCTGGAATTAATCTCCTCAAGAAGATTTTCATGGGGCATAGGAAGAGATTAAAGTGGTCAGTAGAATTCTATAAGTACCAGTTATGGATCTATCAAATATTCCATGTTATGTACTATATCTTATATTTCCAATATCTACATAATGGTAGTAAAATATTATTTATATCCCAGATAATTGAATGGAAATAAGTTAAAACTGTCCAATTTTACTTGATAAAGTATAAAAGATTTGTACAAGTATGTGTATAGGAAGGGATACTGGTAATAAATGTCACAACCCATCCCAATGGGGCTAGTTTCGCAACTCCCCAGGCCTGCCTCCAATAATCCAAGGGATGATGACTAGTATCGATTAGGCATATCACTAACATGGGAGACCTTATCCTAGGTACTTGCACACACACACACACATCTCCAAGTCCATACAATACTGAAATGTAAAATAATTGATAAAATATGTATCAGTACATCTGAATCATACTATTAGAGTATGGTAATAAGGAATGGAAAGTAAATAGGGCCAAACACAATCCCACCATAAGGAATCAGAAAACAAGTCCAACATGAAAGTAAAGATGGGGGATGATATCAAGATATCATAGGAACACCCCCCCCCCCCCCCCGATTTTTCAAGATAACTAAGCGCTGCTTGGTCATGGTCCCTCTTGGACTCTATCAAAAGGTCGATCATCCATACAAGGTACGATACATGTGGGAAAAAACCCATGTAGTGGTGAGTATAACCATACCCAAGAAGACACTCCAAAACCACAAAGCATATAACAAAAGAATAATGTAGATATATACATAGACATATGTCAACAACACATATAATAAGTATATCTAGATATATTAAACAAAGGAACACATTCTCAAGGTAAAGTCAGAACCATAATACCAGCCTAGTATTCCTGCTCTATGGTTCCACCTAGAACTGATCTAAGAGAACACACTCCATGAGTCAAAATCACTAATGATGTCTATACTAGAGGTATTAATCATCGGGTCTCATCATAGAAATTATACTTTAGAAATTTTAAGGGACATTATACAAAGATGGGGATCACTCCCAAGGCCATGGTGTATACCAACAACTCAGTCTTGATTAACCTAGTAAGTAGAAGATTGATGCCCACATAGTGTTGGTCATAATGATACCAGGAACTCCACCTAAGGTGAGAATCTAAGAGAGGATATCACTTAGGGCCCCGTAAAAGGATTCCAATAATTATATCAAAGAATTACAGCTGAAGGGATCACCATCCTATATATAGGATGTGATTCTATACTAACCCGTAGGGAAATAGATATAGGGAACACACCATAAAGAAACGTTTCCAAGATACAGAGGAAAAGGGATCCACCCTAACTTTGAATGAGTAAAAGACATGTATTAGAGGTACATGGTGTGTCCCTTCAGCACTATGTACTTCCCATGTAAATGGCCCATCCCCATGTTTGTGTGGAAGTACATATCATGCCCAAGCCTGTGTACTTCTTCCTCTGTCCAAGTACATGGATAATCCCATGTACATATGGAATGGATGTGTCCGTGTCAGAGTACACGATGTGCCCGTACCCATGTACTTCTGGCCGTGTCTGTGTACCCTCTGAGGTACACAATGATCCAACTGGAAAGGGGTTACACACTTTTTTATAGAGCTTACATGTTTCATGATCATTAACGTCATCCCTAAACCCTAGAAACCACTAATAGGGCCCCATATGGCATGTGTATCTACAATATAGGTCTTGTTGATCGATGTTTTCTAGAAACCATGTTCTTCCTCCCAAGTATGCTCAGGCTATCACCACCTCAGATTCTAGTCTCAATCACATTAAGAATCATGGATCTACTCTAGTCAAACCTTTACAGTGTTAATCACTAGATTATGACAACCAAAACCACTTATAAATCATCCACATGCATCATCCGCCATTTCATGCTGAAGAACACAAAATTTGGTATCCAAAACCATCCAATCCATATCCACTTCCATCTTCGCACAATATCCATGTCCTGTCAAGCCAAAATCTACAATATTGAATCGTTTTTCTAATAAATGAGTATGAAATATTTGATTCCTTGGTATTTTTCAAACCAAGGTCCAAAGGAGCACCTGCTATGGATGAAGAAATAGGGAGGACACGTACAAATGAAAACACATGGAATGAACATTATAAAATGTTTTTGTTGGTCTAAATTCATTTCTATTAGAATGATGAATTAAGAGATAAATAATTAACCACATAAAATTTCTCCAATTCCCAAGTGAAACTATCCTTTACCCATAATATGCATGATCCAAAAATCAATTCATTAGTTGATTGATTCGTGTTCTTTGTAAGAATCATAAAATGGGAAGAGATCAAAATAAAAAAACATCCTACCTCAATTCGGTTCAATCATTGACAAATAATTAATCTACTCCATCATTATTGGAGATATCCCTAGATTATGTTCCACACCGATCATTGAACTATGATACAGATATCATTCATCTAAGAGAGATCCTCAAACCCTCTCTCCAATGCTTCTCTAATGGATTTTGTATTGTGTCTATAACCCTATAATTCAATTGTAATAGCTTACTTATTGATAAAATTTGGATGATGTGTTAACAGAAAAATAAATAAATAAATTTAATTTGGTTTATTCATTCTTATTCCCACAACATTTTTTTCAAAAATGCCCCACATCGACAAAGGTAATGTCATGACTATGGTAAAACTCATGTTCTGAAATCAAAAATTCCCTTGGATTTCTGATCTAGGAATCTATTTTGAACTTATTACACTTTTTTAGGAAAACTACATGCCCATACTATTTAATAAATTTAATATATTTCAAACATTTATTCTATGCACACCAGGCCTCAGAATCAGATGATGCCTTAAGGCTTGGCCTCAAAAATAATCCACACATTATCTAATAAACAATAAATGGAAAATAGAAGTCATTACATTATCCCCTACCATGGGGTTTTACATCACAAAAATCCAAAACAAGTGGATACACAAAGATATGTGGGTATTGATCATGAATCTGAGCCTCATGATCCCAAGTGCTCTCCAAATAATTATTGTGCTACCACCAGAAATATACTAAAGGAATTGATCACACACTAAGGATCCTATCTTATTGATCCTTTATCTCTACCAAAGGTAACTCCATTATTAATGTTTATCTCACCCCAGTCGATAACGTGTGATGGGTAATGCACATACCAACTCAACTACGGAATATAGAAGATGTCATGTACCCGACCTAACTATAGAGTTAGAGTTAAAAGGTACACCACCTCTCAAACTCTACATAGTATTTGGAAAGGTCCAATGAATCTCATAGATAGCTTTACATACTTTCCAAATATCCTTAACCCACATCGAGGTGAAACTCATTGGAACACATGATATACCTCCTTGACCTCCAAAGGCCTCCATCACCTACCCACATAAGACTTATGATGGCTCTGTGAAATCCTCATATGATCCTGGATGATTTACACCTTCTCAGTAGTAGGTCACACAAACTTTGGGCCTTTGAGTGATGAATCTCCTCAGTCGGTCCAGTAAAGTGGATACCTACAGGGTTGCCCATACAAGGCCTCAAATAGTTCCATACTGATGGTGGAATGGTAGCTATTGTTGTAAAAAAACTCCACCAATGGTAGGTGATCCTCAAAACTATGGAAAAAGTCTATCATGTAGGCTTAGAACATGTCTTCCAAAACCTAAATAGTTTTCTCAGTCTGGGCATTATCATGTGGGTGAAATGCCATTCTCAAATGAAACTGAGCCCCAAACTCTTCCTATAATCCCTTACACAATTGGGATGTGAAGTGATCATCATGGAAATATATTATTTTCTATGGAACTCCATGGAGTCAGACTATATCCTACACATAGAGGCATCACATGCTCTCTATTAAATTCTTCTCTATAATAACTAGGAAGTGGTCTGACTTGGTGAGTTGGACCATGATCATCCAGATGGCATCATGTCCCATAGATTTATGTTGTAAACTTGACATGAAGTCCATATAAATCCCATCTAACTTTTACTTTGGAACCTCAAGGGGTTGATCTAAACCCACTGTAACATGGTGCTCAGGCTTCACTTGCTGATATGTAAGGCATTGAGAGACAAGATTTGTTACTCCATTCTATATCCCTTGTCACCAAAACTCATGTAGGAGGTCATGGTACATCTTTTGGACTTTTGGATGTACAACTAAAGGATATGTATGAAAATCTCTCATAACATCTTCCTACAATGTCACCGGTATCATCGTGTGTCTTATAAAAATAAAAAAAATGATCCCCACTTTCATAAAATCTATCAAGATCATGTCTAGTGAATATCTAAATATGGAGGATCTCACAGATAGTATCCCCAAGCTAGGCCTCTCTAAAACTCTGTAAAAGAGAAGGGGGTGAAAACCATCGATTAGAGGTAAACTTCTCCATCTCTATGCACAAAGGATAACTGAAATGGGGTCAGATTCCCTGAAACCTCATTCAACAATTGCGAACTAGATCTCCTTATGAGATCATAGGCTACCAGATTCCCCTTCCTAGAAGTATAGAAAACATCAAAGTCATAATATTGTAGGAACTCTATCCATCTTCCCCATCTCAACTTAAGATCCTTATGAGAGAAGATATACTTGGGACTCTTGTGGTCATAATAGATAATAAACTGGTCACCCATCAGTATTGTCACTGCATCTTTAGTGCAAACACTACCACTATTAACTCAAGATAATGTGTCAAGTAGTTATGATCACGTGGTCTTAACTGATGATAACCATAGGCAATCACTGCCTACCTCTACATTAGAACACAACCCAACCCGGTTCCTGGTTCATCACAAAACATTACGTACTCGACACCCTCCTCTGAAAATATCATGATGAGAACACTCAACAATATCGGTCTCAACTCTAGAAAGTCATACTGGAACCTATCAAATCACTTAGAAGGATACCCCTTTACATTAAAAGATATCAAGGGTTCTAAAATCTTAGAGAAATCAGATATAAATATATGATAATATCCTTATAACCCAAGGAATATCCTGACCTCCGTTACGCACTTGGGTGGATCCCAAGATAACACTGCCTCGACCTTCACCAAGTCAACTTCCACACCATCTGCTGAGATAACATGCACCATAAGGTGAATATACTAAATATATAAATGAATCTTCGAGATATTCCCATAAATTTGGTGCTCTCGGAGTATGTCTAGAACCATCCTCAAGTGTCTCGCATGCTCCTCCTCGGATGCCGAGTATAGAAGGATATTGTCAATGAAGACTACCATATACCGGTATAAGAAGGCATGAAAGATTAGGTTCATGATCCCCATGAACACTGCTAGGGAATTCATTATTCCAAAGGTAATAAGCATGTAATCATAGTGATTTTAGTGAAATCTAAATGTTTTCTTCAGTATATCCTAATATCGTACTCATAAATGGCGATATTCTGAACTGAGGTGAACCTTTGAGAACCATGATGCCCCTCTCAACTGATCAAATAGGTCATCGATCCCTGGTAGAAGATACTTGTTCTTCATAGTCAAATGGTTTAAGGTATAATAGTCCACATATATCCTCAATCTCTTTTTCACCTTCTCGGAGAAAAATAAAGGGGCTACCTAAGGTGAAACACTAGTTGTAACAAATCAATTCTTCTGCAAGTCCTCTAACTACACCATCATCTTGTAAATATTTATGGGAACCATATGATATGATGGTGCATATATCAGGGTCATATCAGGGTGTATATCAATGAATAATTCTATCTATTAGTGGGGAGGTAAGTTTAGAACATCCTCTGAAAATATATCCTCATAATCCACCACCATTGTTGGGAACTAAAATCTCGTAACATCCACTGCACCAAGGGTCATGCTATACAACTTATTATAAATCAACGACACTCTCCTATGCATGAGTTTATCCTATATAGCCATAGTTTCCTTTTCACCCACAAAGTAAAACCTGGTCCCATTACCATAGACACACCGTATCCTCTACCTAAAATAATTGATTTGGGAATGAACTGTAGATATCAAATCTATACCTAATATGACATCATTAGGTATCATTGTTGTAACAAATATATCCCAATAGAAACTCTCACCTCAAAGAGTCAGGTCACACTATTGGCATAAGTGTGTGATCACAGATTCATCTCCATTAAGAGTCTCTAAGAACAAGTGCCATGCTATGGGCTCAACCAAAATCTTTAAGCCTCAAACAAAATAGGAAAAGATAAAGGAATGACTAGAACGTGTGTCTATCAGTACTAAAACTAAGGTAAAAAAGACATAGATCTTACATCGTATCATTCTCGGAGCCTTTAAGGTATTATCCTTGACTGCCTATAGCTTCTCTCATGCCTTTCCTCTAGCTCTCTAATCCTTTCTTGGACCACATGGGGGGTGTTGGTGGTAATAAGTAAAAGAATATACCACCTACTGCTACTCTCATAGATCACCTACAATATCCTCTGCTCTGTGGACCTATATAATCATACCATTTCTTTTACCTTGAAATCCCATCCACTGTCTTCCTGTCAGCCATGTGGTGGGTTTGAAAATCTTGCGCAAGTTGTCCCCTACGGTCACACCTGTAACACTGCCTCTCCATGGGCTGACAAGACCCATACTATGAGCCCTGTACCATATATCCTTTATCATGGGACCTCCTCTTGAAGTTCCTTGCATGTCTAGGTCCACAAGATTAACTTCAGATCCATGCTTCCAAACCCTCTACCCTTTCATACCCATTTTTTGCAACCACCATCTACTTCTGCTCATTCAGGAAGATCTCAACCACCAAAGTGATATCTAGCACCCTAGTATAGGTAGGAATACACAAAATTATCATGATACCTTGGATGTCTCTACTAATCCATCCATCACAGGTCCAATACCGAACAAATTTATCCTGACCCATATCCATTGAGTACATAGATATGTTGGTGAACCTCGATTAATACTCTAATACTATCATACTACCCTGCTGAAGCTGTAGAAGCTTCTGGATCCATAAAAACCATAGTGTAGCTTGAGAGAAATACTCTTTTAAAATGCATTCAAAATTTGACCATGCAAGAGTTTCCTCATCATATGATTGGGTCACCAAACCCCACCATCTTCCCACTGACCTATAGAGAAGGCTTTCCTCTAATACCACCATTTGGTCTACTGGTGTCCTAACCATATGGAAAACTCATGTCACTGCCTCAAGCTAGCCCTCGACTTCTCGTGGATCAGGATTATCTCTAAATTTGATGGGTTAATGTCACTAGAACTCATGGAGTGAGCTCATCCTATACACCTCTTCTGATGGTACTTCGTGTACCATCTACCACTCTACAGGTGGTGGTATAGATAATGGACCACATAGAGGTGACACCTATAGAACCAGTCCCAATGTCAATGCCTCATCACAAAAGGGATCATCCTAATGATTCTGATATTGAATCCTAGTTGGTATATATTGCAAAAGAATCCTTAAAACAACATATATTGTGATCAATGAGTATATATTGAGAGCTGGCTCAAGAAGGATATGGAAACCGGAATCCATTCTTATATCATGCATGCAGCATTTTTCCCTACAACCAGTGTAATCATGTACCAAGTCCAAAAGAAAGTGATCGTAGTCTTGGTGTATGGATATGTTGTCCACCAGAACAATACTAGGGTCCCTAGCCTAAAATCCAAACTCAAAAAACTTTACAATATTTCCCTAAACCAATCTCTCAAAATATATTTCTAAGGTAGATATGGCTGCTCTGATACCACTCTGTTATTACCCATCCCAATGGTGCCCCTGACTCAACTCCCCAATCCCACCTCCAATAGGCCAGGGGCTAGAGACTCATGTCGAGTAAGCATATAACTAATATGGGACGTCTTAGCCTAAGTACATGTACACACACACACACACATCTCTATGTCTATTCAATTATGAAAGGTAAAAACACAGTTAAACTATGAATGCATACATCTAAATCACCAAACTAGAGTACAAAAATAATTAATGGAAGGTTAACAGGTCCAAATACAATCCCACCACAAAGAGTCTAAAAAAAATTATGACATGAAAGTAAAGATGGGGACTGATTTCAAGATACCAAAAGAACATACCCTAGTCTTTCCATCTCACTAATCACTTCCTGGTCCTAGTCCCTCTAGAACTCTATCAAAAGGTTGACTATCTGCACAAGACATGAAGCCTGCAGCCAAAGCCGGTGTGATGGTGAGTATAACAATACCTAGTAGGATACCCCAAAACCACAAATCCTATAATAAAATAATAATTGTCAGCTCAAGAAAGGTATATTTCTATAGCACATACAGTAAGAATATCCAGATATATACAACAAAGACACATAGTCTCAAGGTAAAGTCAAAACCATAATTCTAGCCTAGGATTCATGATTGAAGGTTCCACATTGAACTCATCTGGGAGAACACACTCCATTAGGTAGATAACACTAATGAATTATATCAAAGAGGTGGTGCCCATAGAGACTCATCATAGAAATTATACGATGGAAGTCTAAAGAGATTTGATATATAGATGAGGATCAATCCTAAGGCCATGGGGTATACCAACACATTAATTTTTATTATACTAATAAGTATAGGATTAATGCCCATGTAGTTTTCGACATGATGATACCAAGAACCCCACCTAGAGAAAGAAGACGATAGAGTATCTCACACCAAGACTAATGGAAGGATTCCAACAACTCTATCCAAGAGGTACTACAGAAGGGATCACCATACAATTTGTAGGATACAATTCTATACTAACCCTCAGAGAAATGGATATAGGGAACACACACTAATGAAACATGTCCTAGATATATAGGACAAGGGATCAAAACGAACTCTAAAGAAGTACACATCATGTTCTAGAGGTACACGACATATCCCTTTAGCACCGGGTCCTGTCTATGTAAACGGCTTGTGCCAGTGTTTATGTGGAAGTACATGTCATGCCCATACTCATGTACATTAGTCTGTGTCCAAGTACACAACTATGCCCATGTACATCTAGCCTGTCCATGTCCATGTTGGTGTACATGGCATTCCCTGGCCCTTGTACTCCTAGCCATGTCCTTGTACCCATTGAGGTATATACTAAGCTAATTGGAAAGGGTTCACATGCCATGTGATAGGGTCCACACACAGTGTGATCCTTAACTTCATCCTAAACCCCTAGCTACCACTAAGAGGGACCCACATGACATGTAGATCCTTAGTACTCATTGTGTTGATCATGATTTTCTAGGAACCATGTTCTTTTTCCTATGAATCTCATGCCACCATCACCTCGGATCATGGACTTAATATCATCAATAATTATAGATCCAAATGAACCTTTCATACAAAAATCATCGGATTTTGGTCACCAAAACTGCTTGAAAATAATCCACACATTTTTTCCTCCATCATACGCCGAAGAACACAAAAATAGGAATCCAAAACCATCTGATCCTCTACCACTTCCATTATCGTAGAATTGAATTTTATTTACAATCCCATATCTTTGATATCAAAATTTTACACTATGAAATGGGTGTATAATGTTCGATTCCTTGATATTATTTGAACCACCGACCAAATGATCACCAGGGATGAATGAAGAAATGGGGAAGAAAATCACAAATGAAAACATGAAGAACAAACCTTATCTCGTACCTATAATACGCATAATTCGCATATCAATGCATTAGTTTATTGATTCAATTTCATCATATGAATCATAAAATGGGAATAAATCAAAATAAAAAAATACACTACCTTAATTAGGTTCGATTGAAGATGAAGAAAAAATTTGTGTCACCATCGTTGGTGAGATCCCATAATCTTATTCCACACCAGTCGTCGAACTATAATCTGACTGTCGTTCGTCTAAGAGATATCATCCAACAATCTATCCAAGGGTTCTCCAAAGGCTCTAAGGGTTTTGCAGCTATCCCTGAAATTCCATCATAAAAACTTACTTATAGATGAAATCAGGTCACTGTGTCAACAAACAAACAAACAAACAAATAAATTTAATTTTTTTATTCATTCTTACACTCATGATAAATTTTTCACATATTCCCCATGTGAACAATGGTTATATCATGCCTAGGGTAAAACCCGCATTATGAACTCAATGGTGACATTAGATTTATGATATGGTCCTCCATTTAGAATTTATTCCATCTTTTTTGGAAAAAAGTGTGTGAATGCTATTTAATACATTTAATTAATTAAAAAATTTATTCTGGGCACACTGGGCCTAAGAATCACATGCCTTCTCAGCGCTTGGTCTCAAAAATAATCCAAACAACATCCAAAAAATAATACATAGAAAATCCATTCCATTACAATAAGGAAATATAAACTTGAATTTTTATAGATAAATATGATATAATATCATAGTTAGGCTAAGTTAATGAGAAATAAAATCCCATTTAAGCTAGTGGTATCTATATCTACAAATACCATGTTTATTGTGGCTTATCAAGAAGCTAAATAAGCAGTGTAAAATATGAAAAAAAATTCAAGTTATTAGAATCACACTTAGTAAGTAAAGATTTTTCATGATGATAATTCTTTTATTGGTACTGACCAAGATGTCAGTTTTAGATATTGAAAAAAATGATATATACATAGGGTTTACATCTACTGAGGAGTCTTATTCAAGAAATTGATGTCACAAATTGTATAATACCCATGTAATGGAGACGTAGTGGGCCCAATGACTAAATCCACAACTTAGTAGAAGCTTGATCTTATCATGTGAGAGTTAACAAGTTTAGTTATAAAGTTGGATATAATGTAAGTGGGAATGTTATAAAAGTGGGTTCCCTAAAACCAACTTTATCAGTACCTTTTGATTACCATATCATGCATACAATGAGTTATGTATGATGTATTCTTACCATAACAGTGTTGATATTTCCACATCCAATATTTATATAGTAATGTTCATAGATTTTTTATTTTATCAAAATGTTATATTAGTTCCCAGGATATAATGAGATCCTTCAGATACTATGACATTAATGTTAAATAAATTTTTATGGTCTAGATACATTATTCTAACTGAAAACAGGTGATTTATAACTATCAGGTGATGGGGGCTCATAATAATTGAGTCTTCGTCTCATGAAGTTCTCACATGGTGATCTTTAGTAGATTAGATCATGAGTACTAAACCACCATTAGGAATAACACATATTTCCAGTGTAATTGGTTGTTCATATCTACAAACAAGTTTATGGTATCGTAATTTGATATCATTATCGATGTGTACTATTTGATCACATACTTTTATGCAAGGAAAAAACTATGGAAATGAATTTACATAGAGGTAGATTACATTGGTTGTGTCATTGGTAGTATGAAATTGATTGAATAATTAATAAATAGTTTTTCAATTCTAATGGGAAGATATATTTTAAGTACATTTTATCAGGATGTTAGTACCTTTACTAAATCAATGGCCATGGTATAAGAAGGTAATTTCATCCTATTAGGTGAAAAACAATAAATCAAGAAATGATGATGACACAATGTGTGCATCCTTCTATATGAGATATCATGAAACAAATATATTATATTACATAGATGTTTCAGAAGATTTATCTAGGGCACACATCCATCTGTGGAGGACGCACTGATCTGTTCCCCCACATTCCTACATTCCAAAGGTGGGTGGCAACCGTCACTTATTCAAGTATGTTTTCTACTTTATCTAAATGGGATGATGGGGTATGGGTATCTCCTTCTGTTTATTCCTCTACAGAACTCGCTACCTAGTCTGGGTCTCCCTTAATGATTAAGACGTTGTTCGTGAAACTCTTCTCGGTACCATATCTTTTTTGACGCCATTTATTTACACTTCTTCTGTCTAGACATTCCAAGAGGTCAAGTCAGGGAAACAACTTTCTATTAGTTAAGTATTCATGTTTGACATCATTGGCATGTCTGGATGCTAGAACACTGATGTTTCTGGGTTTCTTCCTCTTATGATAGGGCTACATGAGGGAGCGGAAGCCTGAGGCATCCCACATCGAATGCAGGGAATTATATGTTGTGGGAATGTCTCTGTGGTTTTCCTCAGCTTCCCATTCTTAAAACAGGGTATGTCGTGAGTTTAACATCTTTTGGAGATGGATCAGACTGATTAGAACACTAATAAGAGTGGATCAAATGGGTGCGGCCCTAGGAGGGAGCACCTAAGAGTCCTATTAGATAGGTGTATCACCACGTCTAATGAAGACGAATATGAGTGTTCTTGGGTCCCTATAAAATAGACACTAAGAATTTCCATTGTCTAGGATTGAACCTCAGGGAGGTTTTCTACATACCCTGTCTCGAGAGACAGGGGTCAAAAACCACATAGTTCGACGGGATGATAAATCGGGGTGTGCTCAGAGGATTGAAACTTGAAGATGATGTTGGGGATTAAGAATGGATAGCATCCTAAGTACCATGAGGAGAAGTGATGGGATGATTGACATGATATCACTAGGATGTGGTGTCCTGGGTAAGAATCAGGATGGATGATGGATGGTTGAACAAAGTGTATGAGAGTAATGGGATGGATCCAACGTGAGGATGACAGTGTTGTTCGGATTGCTCCTTGAAGATACTTCCTACGTATCACCGTGGCAGTGAACCAATGTCCATGTAGTTTTATGGGGCGATGGGACACTTGAGGAGGAAACCCATGAGAATGGATGCATGGATGGGACCCAGAGGAAATAAGACCTTTATATTGGGGCATGATCTTTCCAGAACACAGGGGGATCGAGGGAGAGACCATGATGGGACATGATTGATGGGCATGAACCTCAGGGGGGATTCTTATGTATCCATGTGATAGGGAATAAAATTCCACATAGTTTTGGATGGGGGCATAGAATCGGGGTGTGCGTAGAGGATAGTGACCTGAAGACATACTGGGGATTACGTGTGGTTAGTGGCCAGGGTTTGTCTGACGTCACTGGGATGGACCAAGGATGTGGGTCCCAACAAAGGGGAATACAATGTTTTATCGCTGGTTGGGGGCTACAATGGCTTACCGCGGGTTGGGGGCTACAATAGATTACCGCTGGTTGGGGCTATAATGACTTACTGTTGGTTATGGATACAATGGATTAGCACTGGTCAGGGCTACAATAGCTTACTGGTGGTTGGGTGCTACAACGGCTTACCGCTAGTTGGGGTTGAACCTCAGGGAGGCTTCCTATGTACCCTATCAAGGAGACAGGTATCAAAACCCATGTAGATCAAAGGTATACATTATAACGTCATGCTGGAAAAAAGGGGGTGTACCTTTTAATGTCATGTAGGATGGGAGTTCACCAACATGAATTGTTCGGGACCGATGGGTGTTGGGCTTGAACCTTGTGGATGATTCCTATGTACCTTTCTCGGATAGGGGAAATAATCAATGTCCACATAGTTAATATGAGTGATATAGTTTAGTGGAATTTAGGATGAAGGTAGAATGACGTGAAGTGGTCAGGACCAATGGGTGTTGGGATTAGACCTCAGGGATGCTTCTTACATACCTTGATCGAATAGGGGAAAGGATCAAAGTCCATGTAGTTTGGTATGAGGGATTTGGACTTACACTCTTGGGAGGCCCATGAAGGATGCCATGGTCAATACTTACTCTAATCCCACGCGAGTCATGCTCGATGTGAGAAATAAGAGGAAAAAAAGACCTGACGATCATGTCGCAAAAGGTGTTTACGTGGGGAATGAATTGAGGATTACACGTGGTTAGTGGCCCAAAGAGGAAACATGGGCTTATGCGTGGTTAGAGGCCTAAGGAGATAGTGATTGGGACTTACTCAAGGGTGGAGGCCTGATGGTGACAAAGACTAGAGGGAGATGGAGATGAGGTAACAAAGGTCTCGGTGCCTCTCTCTCCACTAGTTATTGGAATAGAAGATCAGAGGAGGAGTAGGGATACTACCTACCATAAGAAAGGATAGGGGCTTCCACCAAGATGGTTTCCCTTACCTGCGGATAGATTCCACTCCAGGAAAGAGGATCTATTTCCATGTGAGGAAGATATCACTCCCGTAGAGATGAGGGGGAATAAAGAATGTCTGAGATGGAAAACCCCATGTATATTTCATGGGGAGAGGCCACTGTTTAACGTCATGTGCTGAGTACGATCGTGCTTGGTATTTTAACATCCTGAAGCTCAGACGAGGCAAGTTCACTACGCACCCCTAGGACTAACATAACTAATACCCACCCACCCATGGGGAAGGGAATGCATCAGTAATGCCGTAGTGAGATGAGGTTGTGGAGTTATCCATTGAGGGGCTCACATTAGCATGGATATGCGAAGAATACATAGCCGTTAGTGTACCTATGAGAAAAAGCATGAGGCTAAGAAATGCAATGTGAAGCACCTCCCAAGGGACCATGAATTCACTTAATACAAACCTAGAGGGTCTTATGGGAGAAGGGTTTGTGAAGAAAATGGGTTAATAGAAAATGACCATGTGAAGCTCTAGTGCTCCACATAGTAGAGGGACTATGCAAAGAGGTATGCTTCATGAAGTGGAGTTGTCCAGCCTGAACATAGGATATAGATGCATAAGAAGGGTGCTTCCCAACTTAGAAAGGATTTTAAGGAGTAGTACTTCTCAAAGCATGGGTACCTTGCATAGCATAGCACAACGAAGTAATGTTCTTCATGTAACATAGTGATCCTACCTTAGTAAGGGGTTCAAATGTGCATGGATGGTACTTCACAAATCATAAGTGATTTAAAAAGAACTAAATCCCCTTAGCGATCTCCATCAATTGAGATGGCCAGTGGGCTCCATAAAGGGAATCCCTACTTGAAGAGGGGTTTTATTTGAGCTAAAGGAAAAGTACTTCTCAATACTCAAGTACCTTGAAGAGCTCATTTTTCTCAATGTTTCGCAGATCAAAGGTTTCTTAGATATTTGACATTCAAGAAGGAAAAAGGTTGGGGAATCCATCCTTTGGGTATTGGGGAGGCAAAGTATTTATAGGTAAGAGGCGGCGTGAAGTTCAGACAGCTCCTTATGAAGCCAAGTCACACTCTATGATTAGCTGCAGATTGCATCAAGTTTGTCGTAATTGCAGAGTTGATCATAATCCCCTCCTCGGTATATATCCCTTCATAATTCTCTCCATGGTGCTTGTGGATGATTCTGTCAAGTTCCAAGGGATCATAGAGGTGATTTGGTTCCCTCCACGGCATGGAGATCCAAGTCAATTACATTGTAACAGTGAATCCTCCCACCTCTTTTACTCTACGGTGACCGTAAAGGGGGATTCAACTTCACACCAACCATAGTGCTAAGGGGGTCTGTGAAGGTGCTTCACGAGGCAACCTATTCTGTACTAGTTTCCTCTTTTCCTCTTTTTCCTCTACACACATATTTTTCCACAAAAACATATCCCCTACAGACTTGGAGATGTGGAGAAAATGAGGGACTATGTATGAGGGTAAATCACCCAAACATTTAGGCCAATCGCAAAGCCATATCTTGAATTAGGGTTCCAATTCGGATATGTAACCCATGGGTTGAGAGAACCGCAAATCTGGTCATGGGAAGGTGGGACGCAAAGCTAAGGGGTTGTATCCTATAAATAAGGGAGGCTGACCCCTATTTTTTCCTTTCTGATCTTTTCATTCTTGTGCTTGCAATCTCAATTCACAAAGCTCTGCACGCTTTGTGATTTCTCCTTGGGAATCAAGCTTTTATACTCTATGGTGGACACAGAGTCTTTAAACTCTTGGATCATGCACTCTGTGGCTTGTGCCTGCGAGGTCACTAGTAGGGCTCTACGAACTCTCTTTGTGACTGATCTCTGCGATGAAGCTCCGCAACTGAGATCTGCAATTCAGATCAAAAAATTTCAAAAACTATAAGATGGAATTGCTCATCAAGAAGCTTCCAGGGGGTCCTTGTAGATGCTACTCGGAGGATAGAGATAGTTGATAATATAGGAATAAATGAGTGTGTACAGAGCCATTCAGACCACAAATATCTAGTGGAGTTATTGTATGATTGTCAGAAGAACTATCCTTTGAGCAAGAGGTTTCTCCTATATAGCTTTGTCTTGATAGATGTTGTTATCATTCCTGAAGAAGGTAGGGATGAGACAGCCTATTGGTTCAGGAGTATGCCATGCCAACACTAGTGGTTCAAGGAGGCTGATGGTCATACTTGGGAGGATCACACCCCCGTCGATGCTGAATTCCTATATAACCATGTGAACAATGTTTATGGGAATGCACTGCAGCTAAAGGTATCCCCCCACTATACCAAAACATTTTGAAGGCGGCCTTGGGGAACCCAATGAAGTGGTGGACCGATGAGTGGGATATACACCAGGGCAGCAACTTCACATATGAATGGGCATGGGATTACTGGGTATGTGCCTCATGTGAAGAGTTTGGGGTGGGGATGAGATGAGTGGGTCTGTATGAGGTGGCCTAGGCTTCCGAATTCCACATTTACCAGCTGAAGCAGCTGATGGTAGAGTTTCTGAGTAGGTGGTTGTCGAGTACCAACACTTTTCAACATGGGGTGGTTGGTATCAGCCTCTGGGACCTACACCAAATCTTGGGGGTCCCAATACTGGGGGTGATATATGATGACTTCATCCCCATCATGGATAATTGAGAGGACCCAGAGAAAATACCGCTGTTGGAAAAGGCATTGATGGACCTGGTTCCAGGGGAGGTTAAACAGTCAGTGAGGGATGTCCACTTTAAACATTGCTTCAATCGGTTCCTGAATTCCCCAGTAGATGGTATGTTTTTCATGAGGTATCCAACCTTCCTGAAGGGGGTTCAGTGTAGCAAGGATCACACCTACAAGAGACTCTTAGAGGAAAACCAGTGGAAGACCTGGGGGTTTAGTATCAGGACTGACCAACAACCGGTGGTTAGGTTGGCTGTGTTTATTTCGGTGTTCATCTACGGATGGATTCTTCCATAAGGGACACGAACATGAGCATGTGGCCAAGAAAATTTGTCATGGTGTCCATGTTGGAAATGGGGGAGAGGGTCAATCTTGGGATCCTGATGTTGGATAAGCTGTATAAGGTACAATGGCATATCAGTGAAGGGAAAAAGCCACATAGGGTATGCGGGATGTTCCATATTCTGTATGGGTGGATAACGGTTCATATTAGGGGAATATATGAATATCAGAACCCCATTTATCCTCTAGGGTCGGACTTCCAACCGACTATTCTGAACGTGGTGGGGAGTTTTTTGACCAAGTTGAATCTGCCGCTAGTGCTAAACTGAGTCTGGAAGGTGGAGGAGTTCAACATCCACCAATTCTCATTTCTAATAGGTGTGTTCACTAATGACAACCAAGGAATAGAGGAGCATCGATCCCATCTCATGTTTTTTAGTGTGGATTCATGGTGGCATGGGTTGACCGTGACCCTCTTTGTGAGTCGTACACCCTACACCATTTCGCGAGGCAGTTCTAGTGCATGCAGAGGCTCACCCCACAGGTATACTAGGGTGTGCTCCATGAGGATCACCCATGTGTGATGAGGACGATGTGGCTCATGTTCACATGGGAGGATGGGAAAATTCGAAATGAGTTGCCTCCGCCAATAGCTATCTATCGGATGGTGAAGGAGTACACCAAGAGTTGGGAGGAATCCTACCTAAGGGAGATACAGAAGCAGCAGACCATTCGTGCCAGTGACAGGGTCCCCCCTCAACCTTGAGGTCAGGGATGGAAGGTGGAAAGGACATCCTGTGGTGGCAGGTCTGCAGTAGCAGTGTGACCTGCACCAACCGAGAGGAAGGCTACAACATCATAACCGGTGGTCCCAGAGGAGAAGATTCATCTGTAGGGGTGGCCACCTAAGGGTTTCCAAAGGATACCCACCTAGGATTCGGGGAAGCGACTACGCCATATAGATATGACTGAGGATGCTTCCTTCTCGAAGGATTGGGACACCTGGGACATCAACAAAAAATTCCTCAACCCTTCCCAAATGAGGAACCATCTAAACCATCTTGGGATGGATTTGGTAGGAATTGGTCATGCTAGTGCCAATTTTTCAGTATCTCAAGTAGAGGGGGAGTAGTATATCGTTGAGCTAGAATATTTCATGCACTATCGAGGTGATTTGCGTCCAATAACGAATCGAGTGAAGGTGATGCTTGATCAAATGGCCCCTCTATAGTTTTTGGATGCCTAATTATGGGAGTTATTCCCTTTACCAGAAGAATAGGAAGGGTCCTTTTGGGGGGAAGGGGCCGGTGGAGGGAACCCTCTGGAGGAGGGTGAGGTTGGCAATTCAAACCCAGATTTGGAAGAGTTTGCGGAGGCACTTGAAGTAAACCCTGAAACAACTTTTCCATAGTCTTTATACATGTCATTTAGGACTTCTCAATTAACATTTGACATGTGAAGAAGGGCCTCATACACAAAACCACTCCCACATAATAGTAGATGCACCTGCGAAAACATTGAGATCTACACCCACGGTGATGGTGATCACCACACTTAGTAGGGACATGACACAAAGGGTGGTTTTCCCATAGTCTTCAGACATAACCACCATATATAAAGGGCCATGCCTTGGGGTTCTGACAAAAATAGCTCAGGGGAGAGACCAACTATTTGATCTCTGTATGTATTCTTCACAGAATTTGTAATTGTCATCTGTTGATCAGGTTAACTCTTCTCCATGTACTTTTTGTATGCACAGTTCTTTAGATGGCATGGGCCGTCTTGGAAAGGATGAATGGAGCTATTCACGCTGCCTTTCCCAAGGGAATGCCGGTGCTCGTGGAAGCAGACGTCCAAACTGACCAAACCACTAGACTCCTGATCATAGGTGGGACATTCAACAGGACCGAACCTAAAGTCATTGAGGTGAAATATGACGACGGGGATCAATATGATGACATGGGTCCTAACCTACCTAATCAGACAACGAATGAAGACCCTTCTAATAATTTCATGGAGGCTTTCCCTATATATGAAACTGTCGACCCCACAGACGGGGACAAGATGGATTCTGATGAAGAGGATTGAAAAATCTTCTAATGCCAGTCATGGAAGATGATCACGTGCTTCATCGAGGAGACCCCTAAAGCGAAATAGATAGACCAGATAGGGAGGATTTGTCCTCGGCTGTGCGAACTATGCACTGGAGGAGTGGATGCCCAGTATACTCATATGATCATCCAATATTTCATGGTGGAGAAGATTCAGGATAATGATCATGGACTTGGTGTGGGATGGCAGCGGAGGAAATAGGTGAGCATCAAAAGGCTTCAGGAGGATGATAATGAGATTCAACAGTTGAGGGTGCGAGCGAACGAGTTCTATACTTTCCTCGATGCACAATTGGGGCACGTATCACACTTGAAGTCCTATCTAGTAGAAGAAGAAGAACTGATGAGGTGAGACTTTGAGGATATGTCTATCATCCGATCCAACAAGGAGGGAGCCCAGATAGTAGCTGATGAACTACATCACATTGCCTCTGAGGAAGAGAAGGAGCTTAATAGGCAACAACAGATCCTAGAATCCACCAACCAGAGAGTGGTGGAGCTAGAACGCTCTATTGAGGAGGTCAAACCATCTACAAGAGTGGCCAATCCATGGGTGATGTAATGCATGTCAACTTGTAAATGTACTTTCATGATTGTCTTTTTAATGTTGACTACATGCATGGGTTCTGTCAGTTGTCGTTGGTTTGCTAAATTTCCATCACATTTGTGAAATATCCAGCGGCTGATCCCTAAACTCAAGTGGGTCACGTCTGATGTTAGAAACAATGGATTACCACATCATTATTCCAACCTAATATGAGAGTGCTGAAAAAGCTTCGGGTATCTAGGGTCTGAGAAACCAACCCGAATTTCCAGAAAGAAAGAGGGAGGCCAGACTGGAGGATGAAGTTCTCAAAATAGTAAAATTTTAGCTTTCCCCAACATTATCCAGTGCACGAGTGGTGTAATGCCAGGGGCATTAGAATCAATCCAAATAGAGGGGAGTAAAAAGTGTGAATCACGATACCCAAACTTTAGAACACTGTAGGGGTGGCATGATAGTGAAGGATAACTATTGACCGTGTTCAAAACACAGTATCCCTATTGCGTTAGCCATAAATGGGGATAACAAATGAGGGCCGACCACTGACCATGTTCGAAACAGATGGCCCGACTAGAAATTTCATCCATTAGTCTTCTGGAATGTTAGCCCAGGAATGTAGGAAGGCCATAGCTTGAGCATTCATATTGTTAGGGGGTTCCTTCAGGAATGAAAGAGGAAGAGGGTACAAATAAAGGGAATTCAAAGCATAGAGGGTGGAGTGATCAGTTGTTCGAATGGAGTCTAACACTCTGGAAAGTATTCCACCATGATGAGAACACATTATGTGAGTGCTTTGGTCTGATCAGGGACCATACCTACTTCCAGGTAGGTCCTATCTAGTGAGGACCTAGAATGATTTATAGTTTTACGTCATACCAATGAGAATGATAAACATGTAGTTTAATGTTGTACGATGAGGATGGTGAACATAGTTTTAGAATCATACTACCTGGACCAAGGATAATAGTTTAAAGTCATGTTTCACAGACTGTAGGCTCCTAGGTTAAGGTCATAGAGACTGAACAATAATCAGGACTGAGGGGCCAGAAGGGTTAATGACCCTAGGGATGGGTCTGAGGTGAAATTCCCAGATGTCACTATGCATCCAATAAGGATTATAATTAATCCAAATATAGTTCTTAAGAACAGTGTGGTCATAGACTGATACTGGTGGGGGAAATCCTATCCGACGAGGAAGCTGATGCATCCCATAGTTATCACGGGGCATCCTGAAATTCGTTAGGGTGGAATGATAGTTTAAATTCATGTATTAAGGACATGGTTACCCAGAAAAGAAACACATGGAGCAGTACATATCCCTATATGAATGAGGAAATAAGCCTTCCGTACCACACTACGTGTTCCTGATGGGATTATTTAGTCTATAGACTAGAGGTGTCCTGAATTGGGGCTATACCTGAAGAAAAGTATTCAGATGTTTCTACATACCCCAATATGATGGGAATCAAGCCATATTTAGTTTTGGGATTATAGTATAATATCACACAGGATGAAAAAGGCATGTGTGGCATGACTGCGCCAATATACATTCCACTAAAACCACCAAGCCCACGTGAGTCGTGCTCGATGTGTAAAACAAGGGGTAGTGATGGGATTTTCTAGGTACAAGGAGGCACACATCGGGATAAATTAAACACTAGGTGAATGACATCCAAATATTACAGATCTTCCTACTTAATGCACATAAATGCATGAAGGGGTATAATCGAGTGTATTGGAATTGCAATTAAACATAAGGGAATGGAATGATGTGAATCAGGATGCCCAAGATCTGGATCACAATGATAGTGGTGTGATGGTATAGGATAATTGATGACCATGTTCGAAACACAATATCTGTTTAACATTAGCTTGGAATGGGAACCACCAAATGAGGGTCGACCACTGACCATGTTCGAAATGCAGGACCTGTCACAAATGTCGTCTGGGGTCTTCAGGGTTATTGGCCCAAGATGGTATGTGAGCCAATGTGGCCTGAGACCATGTCGTAAAGAGGGTCCCTTTAGATGTGGAAGAGGATGGGGATCCAAATAAAGGGCTCATGAAGCTTGGACATGAAACGAGAGGATGTTTATATTAAAATTCCCCACTTTGGGATCTTTTCCACGATGCATTTGAGTACTCCACTGAGACATGTCAGATAGAGGAAGTCGAATCACATTCTTAGGAAAGGGTCCTAGGGTCGCACACTCCTAGATTAAGGATGTAGAGTGGACCATTAAGAGGGGATCTGGTTTAATGGAATGTGCGCATGGTGGTGAAGTATCCAAACCAGATGCGTAGTTCCCATAGGGAGATCTTAGTTTAGGATCGTGGAACTCAGACCTAGTTGGGAACAGACTAGGGAGACACATGGTGTGGTTGCTGAAAAACCTGAAATAAATGATAAACCCTGAGGTACTCACCACACCATATGATCCCAAAAGATTTTGGGCCAAGGGGCCGAAAAAGGTGCAGGATTTAAGATTCATGGGGCTGGACCCACAGACGAAATTTCCGGGCATTCCTATGTATCCCATGAGGATGAGAATCAAGCCGCATGAAGTTCTGGAAAAGGTTGTGTAGTTTAGTGTCTTGTGAAAGGGATAGTTGGATCTTAGTTTTAAGGTCTTAGATCTCAGACCATAGATGGAAAGAAGGGAGGGAGACACATGGTGCAGTAATTACAAAACCTGATGTGAATGAGGACAATTAGAGTCCATATCACGCCATGTTCTCCCTGGGGAGGTTTTAGGTTCAGGGAACGAAAATGGAAGTTGGGTTGGGCCCATGGAAAAGTGGGTGGGCCTTCTTACATAAACCTTGATGATGGGGATCAAGCCATAAATATTTCTAGAAGTGGAATGGTAGGGTACCAACGTTAGGGACAATACTGTCGCGTGGGACTAGCCCACACACCAAAAGAAGTGGAATTTGATAGATATTTGTTTTGTATTTCCCTGAAACATGTGTTCTAGTTTTATAAATAACTACTTCCAAGCGGTTTCCATTTAATTTATTCCTATAATTGTAAACTTCCAATAGTTCTTTATCCAAAAGGGAACTAGTTTACAAAGGTAGGCATTCGTTAAGTTTGAACTTTTATGATACTTAGGAACGTGAATTGGTCAAGGGGATGAGAGGTTGGACTCATCACACCTTTTTTGGAGAATTATTTTCTACTCCGGGACTCTCTTTATGAATTTAAGATATTTTCATAAATCCTTATTAATTTACCAATTATAAGATATTTTTCCCTTAGATTTTGCAATCACTTATTAGAATGTGTAAAATTTAGAATCATCTGTATGTTTTCGAGGTTCTCCATCAATGGTATCCCCTCATATTCTACTTAGAGATTATTATAATCATCATTATGATGATACGGGTTTTTAAGCCACTCAATGGGGAACTCTAGAACTTATTGTCATCCAGGGAGATGAAGGTTTGTTTTGATATTGGGATTGTACCCATAAAATAGACTACCTACGTATCCTTGTGAAAGAAATCGTAACCCTCATAGTTCGGTGTTGCTTAATGGGACACATCATACCTTTTAAGGTCACGTGATAAAGACCTAGCCACATAGTTTAATTTAATTTTGTAAGGAAATCTAAGAAAAAGGATCTTAGTCAATATTTGGTGTGGGACTTATTCCAAAGCAGCCTAAGGAACATGGAAAGGAAATGGGTTTCCAAGTAAGATTAGACCCTGTTGGGAATATAGCCCAAGGAGAATAGGGTTGATTTGATGTTTTGCGTTTGAACCTCAAGGAGGTATACTACGTATCCCATTTGGATGGGAATCAAATTCCACGTAGTTTTATAAATCTCATAGGAGAGTATAGTCCTCTAAGAGAAATGAGTTTTGGCTTACTTCTTGAAAATGATGCCTTGGTGATTTTTGGGTTTAATTTGGGGCTTACTCCTAAGGAAGATGACTAGATTAAGGGAATTGGGGTTGGATTCCTAAAGAGGACATCTAATGAGATCAGGCCCTGATAAGGCTTCTTACATATCTCAATTATTGTGGGAATCAGAGTTGTCGTAGTTCATTCACCATGGGTGTTTGTGAATTTTTTTTAATAATCAAGAATCTCTAAGCCCACGTGAGTCATTCTCGATGTTAGAAACAAGAGGATGTGAACGATTTAACAATGACACACACACTTTTCCTCCTCTACTGGTGGAAGTGGGCGCACCTATGATGGACAGGTTAGATGAGGTTGAGGCGACCCAGGAAGAGGGAGAGGCGGTGAGACTTCCCTATATTAAATTTACATTAGACAAGGGTCCAATTAAAGGAAGGAGGGATGAAGGTTAGGGGATTACACCATGATAGGTGCCCAAAAATCAATCTTTGTTGGGGAGGGAGACTTTTTATTTTCTTGAATAGAATTTTTTTTGAACCATACCTTCCCTACCAGAGACCTGAGGTTTCGGGTCTTTGAGATGGGAGAGTTTGGGACCCAAATCCTAATATTCAAAACAGGGAACTTTCGAACACTGTTCTTGGGAGAAAGGTCTATGTGACTATGGATATAGAAACCCACAGATGCTCCATGAATCCTATCCCATCGTGAAAAAAATGTGGGAAACCGTGTTGGAGTTGGTGGCCTAGGACCAACTACTTTTTCATTTATTCATCAATAAAAGCCTTATCACATCTTGATAGTTCTTCTGCGTGACAATGCATGTGATAATTCCCTAAGGATAGCTGTTTCATTAAAGGTTCATAGCAGATCCCTGCTATGATGAGAACCCAGAATTGCCATAACACTATTCTTGAATATATGTTCTATGGCCGGATGATGTTATTTGAGGTACACAAATAATACATGCCATTAGGGGTGAGGAATCCTAAAACTTTGAGGAACCTTCTCATGGTGTGCTCCCTTGGTAATATCCAGGAGGATATTATGAGAAAGAGACACGCCAATAGGAAATCCACATTTCATAGTGTCATTGGATGTTCCTATCTGCGGACGTGTGTATTGGCCCTTATAATTTAAGATTATTATAAATGGGTATTGCAACTCGCGCACTTAGATGTATTGACGAAAACTATGATGACACACTGTTCACAGTGAGGTATGATACGTTGGGTGCGTCACGAGTAATACTCCATTAATAGATAATGAGAGAAAGGATTTATCCCTTATGTTTCATAACAGAAGTTGATATATCAGGCCCTTTGATGGAATTAATATATCCTAAATAAATCCATGGCCATGGTAAGAAATGAGCGAGTTCAATACTAGAAAGTCAAAGAAAGAATAATCGAGAAATTGGGTTGATGGCACTAGCATGCAACCCTCTTTATTCGAGATATCATGACAAAGTGATTATATTACACTGTAAGCATTCGTATGAGGTGACACGTCATTGCGACATTAACTTCTTTCTCTATTTATGCCTAGGAATGTTTCTAGATTCTAACCTTGTACTTTAGGGAGGCTCTGCCTAATTCCACTAAGAAAGAGGCCTAGAGGGTCACACACTAATTGTGTCCATGTATCTCAGTTAAATATTAATTTAACAAGTCAAATAAAGATTAGTCCTAACTGTGGTTTAATAATTATTTAAGGATGCCTAATCACATTTATTTAGACACTAGTTATTCAAGAGAATATACTGTGGATGAAATAATATATATTTATTAGTGAGTAATTTAGTTACATTTATTTAAGAAATAAATAGCCATTACTAAAGGACTAATAAATGTGGTGGAGGAAATAAAGAAAAATGGTAAATAAAAGTACATGCGGTGTATATTGAATATACACGCCGTGTAGTTTTATGGAAAATGAGTACACGACGTGTATTAATGATTACACATCATGTAGTTTTTCCAGTATAGATTTTGAGGAAATAATATCGTTTTATTAAATGATATTTATTATAATCAGTATGGGCGCATTTCAAAAAATTAATCATTCGACATGGGGGTCTTCAACAAGGGTTAGTGAAATAATTAAAATGCATAACACGTTTATTTGTTGTCATGACTCTATAAACTCAAACCCAATTATAAATATCCTCACAACACCAACACTTTTCCATAGAGAATCGTTGTGGAGAACAATTCATGAGAGTTCTCTCAAGGCCAAAAGAACTCCTTCCTCCAAGAACGCTCTCAAGACTGAGAGAGATCCACCACCACTGGATCAAGGCGATCGAAGACGGACATCGCAAGCGAAGTTTCTTCTGAGATAGCACCCAGATATCCCTTCGGCGACGTACAGAGATACGTTGAGCATGTGTGGATCACCACTAGAGGAATCCTACACTTGAATTCTACAACGCAATGATGGATCACACCGGATTGTGACCGCAGACATCAATGAAGAAAAAATTCCATCAAGGTAATTATTTTCAATAAATTAAATTAATTATAACCAACATATGATGATCCTATCTCTATGGTTCTGAGACTCCCTCTTTTGTGTTTCGTTTTTCGTTCTATTCTGATGATCTGGCGTTTTACATTGTGAAAAATCTCGGATTGATCATTGTTAACGCTAAAATTAATGTTGAGAAAACCCACTAATGCGCTTTTGCTATGTGCAGAACCTTAAAAAGGTATCAGAGGGGTCATATCATTGATTATAATTATTTAGTTTTTCGTTGGTGTTTTACGTATTTAATAATTTAGTTGTTTCAATTCAAGTTAATCATTCTTAAAAATATGAATCTTGAGATCTGTTCCTCCACTATCGTTTCTTGATCACCTTAAAAAAATGAAATTTTATTTTTAATTTTGATTAAAATAAAATAGAGGAACTCATCCGGAGGTTCCAAACTCTCTTGGCCATACTACACTAGAATACACGACATGTATACGGAAGTACACGCCATGTAGTCTGGGTTCATTGTATTGACTGATTCGCCAAATCAGGTCGTGTATTGGATCCTGTCTAAGTCATTTATGACACGGTGTGTTGACCAGGAATAGGTGGCACACGGTTTTCGGATTACACGCCGTGTGGTCCAACTGAACACGGCATGTAGTCCCTTTGGGTTAGGGTTAGACCGTGTACCCTATACATGGCTTGCCCGGCTGGAAACCATGTAGTGCGTAAACTACACAGCGTGTGTCCCACTGAACACACCGTGTACTCCAAAAATTCCTAAAGTACATCAACATTCCATGTCCCGAGGCATGTACTTCAGATGGATGGTGAACAAAAATTACACGACTTGTAGTCGGAACTACACGTCGTGTACTCATCCAAATTACATAGATTTATTAAAATTTATTATTATATTATACAAACCCTTGATACATGTACCATAGTGCAGGCGTAAATCTGAGGCACAACACGTGATAGGTGTTTTATATATATGTGTTTAATTTAACATCTGCGTAATGAATGGAAATTAACCAAGTTTCCTCCAAGGTACAAGTTACATACAAGGATATTTTTAAATGAATGTATTTGTTTAAAATTTTGATGGATGAGAATCTCCAGGAAATTCAGGAAAGGGTTTAAGATAAAAGGATTGATTAATTAAAGATAATTAATTTATTCGAGCGTGATTTATCTTAAACAAGAACGATTAAAGAATTGAAAGATAGTTTTATTTATGTGTAAATATCGTTGCATGTATGGATAATCATGAGCTATACCAAGACCGTTGTATGTGAATGGTTTCTTTTAATTTATTTATTTAAATTAAATTTGTTGGCCTATGAGACTTCTCCTCATTAATATATAGGGCACGCGTGTCCAAGGATTCTTTTATGTAAAAACCCTTTTTTACCCCTCACCTGTATGTGAGATAAATGAATATGTAGTGGATGGAACTCCCAAGAGGGTGGAGGAGGCTCAAGTCAGGAGCCAAGGTGAAACCAATCTAAGGAGATACAAAGGTGGACATGTGGAAATATGTAAACACGAACCTGAAAGGTTCAAGGTGTTTCACCCCTAGGTCTTGGGTTAGTTTATCAACCTCTAGATAAACTAACCAATAGAAAAATCTCATAATCATACCATTTATTTTATTTCTATCAGTTTCATGGTTTAATTATTGTTGGTGTGTTGTCATGATCACACAATTAATGAATTAAACGAGCATGAAAGATGGAACTAAAATAAAACCAGCTTATACGTTAATATTATCTTAGACATGGTTAATCACTTAAGTACATCAAACTTAATATTCACAAGCATGTAATAAAATATAATAAATTAGAAATTTATGTATAAGGATAAAACCCCACAAAGAAATATTAAGTCGGTATAGCCTTCCATATTCTTGGTTAGAATCAAACCATAGTCCAAAGTTCTTGACCAACCCTAGTTAGGGTGAATTCAATTATTGGGGAATTATAATTCAAGGTTTTGGGTTGACATGACTTGGTTCGCATCAAGGGTTGACTTCCACATCATGACTTGGTGTGACAAAGAGGCAAAGGTTGAGGAAATCCAAAATAAAAGTATTTCAGGATTGGGGAGTCCACTCAACGGATCAAGGAGCTGCGAGTTAATGCAGTTGGTATTTGTAATGCCCACCTAAAACCCGTCAAGTTGCTTGACCAACCCTCGTTGGGGTAATGAAAAGGGAAATATGGATCCTTGACACTAGAATATTCAGGCAACATAATATTCCGAAGTCAATGATGAGGGATATTGAATTTTGATAAAATAGTGGGAGGCTAATAAAGTATTAATTTATTTATTTTTCTCAATTTTATAATAAAGTAATAAACCTTTTCTCATATTAATTTGTATAAATGGAATGAAAAATGACTTCAAACATATTATTGCAAACCATACTTGAGAAGGAAAACCTTCTCACATGCACCAACTTCCAAGAGTGGCAGAGGCGCTTACGCGTCATCCATCGCCACGAAAGGAAGTTGTATGTGCTGGAAGAGCCTATTCCAGTTGCGCAAATAAAAGAGGCCAGTGATGTGGAACTATCTCTCTACATGAAACATGGATGATGCCATAGATGTCTAGTGTTTCATGCTATAATCCATGCCTAATGAGCTCTTGAAAAACATGAAAACATGGACGCGTATAGCATGATGTCTCAACTTAAGGATCTATACTAAGATAAGGCGAGATAGGAAAGATATGAGATCTCCAACACTTTGTTTAAAATTAAGCTTAGAGAGTCTGTACCAGCTGGGCCTCTTGTAGTCAAGCTTATGGGATAAATTGAAGGCCTGGACATCTTAGGGATTAAGTTACCGGATGAGTTGCGTGCAGATCTCATCCTATCATCACTACCCAAGACCTTCTCTAGCTTCATTGTCAATTATAACATGAGAAACAATGAGAAGATTCTATCAGAACTTCTAAACTTAATTAGCCAGGTAGATAAGGACACGGGTTGTGACAAACCCATAGTCCTTATGGTGAATAAGAAAAGGAAAGATAAGGCAAAGGGGCCAAATACTTATAAATGGTCCAAAGCCTCCGAGCGCCATCCTTCCAAGAAGGGGAAGATCCAGAGGCAGGGCAAGGAATGAGAGGCGGTGTGTTTTTCATGTGGAAAGAAAGGCCATTGGAAGAGGAAATGTAACTAGAAGTGTGGGGATGTTAATGGTGCATTCGTTATGAAGTGTAATCTTTCTATTTATACTCATTGGGTATTAGATACGGCTTGTGGGGCTCACATCTGTATTCAAATACAAGAACCAAGTAGATTTAGAAAGATTACCATAGGAGAGGTGGATCTTTGAGCTGACAATGGTGCATGGATGGCTGCATTGTCTATTGGAGATTACCACCTCTCATTGCCGAATGAGATGATGTTGGTTTTACATAACTGTTATTATGTTCCTCGTGTTACCAAGAACATAATTTTTGTATCTTGTTTGGATATAGATTGATTTATTTTTAAGTTTGGAAATAAGGGTTGTCTATTTTATAAGAATAACGTGTGTTAGGGTATGGTGCATTTAAATAACGGTTTTTATGTATTAAATTATGAAAACCAAGTGTTGGAAATCGATAACGAAACAAACTCACAAGACTCATACATCACCTAGTTGTGGCATCACCCTCTCGGTCATGTAAACTAGAAGTTCTTGACAAAGATCTTCCAAGATGGTTATTTGGAATCTAATGAGCTAAAACCACTTGATAGATACCAAACTTGTTTACAAGAAAAAATGACAAAGCCACCCTTCAGTGGACAAGGTGAAAGGGCCACAAAGCTTTTAGGATTGGTGCACACGGATGTGTGTAGACCATTTCCCGTAGATGCTAGAGGTGGATATTCTTACTTCATTACTTTTACTGATGATTTGAGTAGATATGGATATGTCTACTTAATGATGTATAAGTCATAATACTTAGAGAAATTTAGGGAATTCATGAATGATGTAGAGAATCATCTTGGTAAGAAGATAAGGAAACTTCAATCAGATCGAGGTGGAGAATATTTGAACCAAGAGTTCATCGATCTTCTACAGGAGTTTGGGATTTTATCTCAACTCACTCCTCATTATACACCACAGTGGAATGATGTTAGTGAAAGGAGGAACCGCACCTTGTTGGATATGGTGAGGTCGATGATGAGTCATGCATATCATCCATCATCCTTTTGGGGATATGAATTACAAACTGCAACATACACATTAAACCGAGTACCAAATAAGGTGGAAATGGAATTACATTCGAGTTATGGAATGGAAGGAAACCCACATTGTCGCACACACGTGTATGGGGATGCGAGGTGTTTGTTAAGGCCTTCTTAGGCAACAAACTAGCACCCCGAGGCACGATGTGTATCTTTATAGGATATCCCAAGAAAACAAAAGGATATTACCTATATAACCCTTCAGACAAGAAAGTGATTGTCGCCAAAAAGCCATCTTTCTTGAGAGGGAGAACATCCTCAAGAAGGATAGTTGGAGAAAGATTGACTTCGATGAAGCTGATGCTCATGATATACAGGAGTAGGTATAATAAAAGTTCCACAGGTCCCCGTGGGAGAGGTTCTAGAAACACATGTACTGCATAGGAGCTTAAGAGAGGTAAGGAAACCAGAGAGATTTGGATTCCTAGTCACCGAGGATGGTGATTAAATATTGTAGGACAATGATAAACCTCTATCCTACAAGGAAGTAGTAGAAATATCATAAGTTTCATGATGGAGAGAAGCTATGAATTCTGAGATGGATTCCATGTATCAGAACCAATTCTGGGTTCTGGTCGATGAGATGGTTGATGTAAAGCCTATTGGATGAAAATGGATATTCAAGAGAAAATAGGACATGGAAGGTCAAGTTAGCACCTATAAAGTAAGGCTAGTGGCTAAAGGATTCAGACAACGTCATGGAATTGACTATGATGAAACTTCTCACCAGTTTCCATGTTTAAATCCATAAGAATCATTCTTGCCATAATAGCTTAACATGTCTATGAGATTTGGAAGATGGATGTCAAAACTAAATTCCTTTAACGTGAACCTTCAGGAAGATGTCTATATGACACAACCAGAAGGGTTTTTTACACCAGGTGAAGCCAGACGGGTTTTCATGTTATAGAAATCCATTTATGGATTAAAGCAAGCATCCAAGTCCTAGAACATTCAATTTGATGAAGCCATAAAGGAATTTGGTTTCATTAAGAATGAATGTGAGCCATGTGTTTATAAGAGGTTTAATGGGAATGAAATCGTTATCTTAATACTATATGTTGACGACATATTACATATTGCAAATTATGTACCAGTCTTACAGTCAGTTAAGAACCGGCTGAACAAGTGTTTCTCCATGAAGGACTTAGGAGAAGCAGCCTACATTATAGGGATCAAGATAATTCATGATAGATCCAAGAGGATGCTTGGACTAAGTCAGGGTACATACATTGACCAGATACTAAATAGATTTAGTATGGAATAATCCAAGATGGGATTGGTTCCAGTGTCACATGGATTACATCTTTCTAAGAAAATGTGTCCCCAGACAAAACAGGAGAAAGATAGAATGAGTAAGATCCCATACGCTTCGTCTATATAATCCATCATGTATTCTATGTTATGTACTAGGATTGATTTTGCCTATAAACTAAGCATGGTAGGCAGATGTCAAGAAGATTCAGGATAATAACATTGGACTACTGTTAAGACTATCCTTAAGTATTTGAGAAGAACGAATGATATGTTCCTGGTGTATGGAGGAGAAGAGGAGCTTGTCATCAGAGGAAATGCTGATGCTGGTTTTTAGACAGATTAGAATGATATGAAGTCCCAATCTGGATATGTTTTCAGTATCAATGGAGGAGCTGTGAGTTGGAAGAGTTCAAAGCAGCCAGTTGTCACTGATTCTATAGCGGAGTCCAAATATATAGCGGCTTCTGATGCATCCAAGTAAGCTGTTTGGATTCATAACTTTGTCTAGGAGCATGATGTTGTGCCTGGCAGTAAAGATCCTATAATGTTGTATTGTGATAATACTACAGCAGTGGCTCTTGCAAAAGAACCAAGGTCACATCAACAGACAAACCACATACTATGAAAGTATCACCTCTTAAGGGATATCTATAAAAGGGTTGAAGTTGTAGTGAGTATAGTGTCCATGGAAGAGAACATGGCAGACCACATGACAAAACAAATATCTCAGCATAAGCATGAATATCATGTGATAACTAGCGGGTTAAAGGTTGTTAGTAGTTGGCTCTAGTTCAAGTGGGAGTCTGTCGGAGTTGGTGGCCTAGAACCAACTACTTTGTACATTATTCATTAATAAAATCTTTATCACATATTGATTTTTCTTCTTTATGACAATGCATGTGATAATTTTATAAGGATAACTATTGCATTAAAGGGTCATAGTGGATCCCTGCTATGATGAAAATCCAGAATTTCCATAACACTGTTCTTGAATATATGTCCTATGGCCAGATGATGTTATTTAAGGGAGACAAATAATACATACCATTAGGGGTGAGGACTCATAAAACTTTGAGGCACCTTCTCATGGTGTGCACCCTTGGTAATATCCAGAAGGATATTATGATAATGTGACCCGCCAGTAGGAAATCCACATTTCGTAGTGTCATTGGATGTTCCTATCTACGAACGTGTGTATTGGTCCATAGACTTTAAGATTATTATTAATGGGTATTACAACTCTCTCACTTAGATTTATTGATGAAAACTATGCCGACACACTATTCACAGTGAGGTTGGATATGTTGGGTGCTTCACGAGTAATACTACATTAATAGATAATGTGAGAAAGGATTTGTCCCTTATGTTCCATAACAGAAGTAGATATCTCAGTCCCTTTGATGGAATTGATATAGCCTAAATAAATCAAATGACCATGCTAAGGAATGAGCGAGTTCAATTCTAGAAATTCAAAGAAAGAATAATCAAGAAAATAGGTTGTTGGAACTAGCATGAAACCCGCTTGATTCGAGATATCGTGAAAAATGGATTATATTACATGGTAAGATTTCGTATGAGGTGACATGTCATTGTGGCGTTAACATCTTTCTATATGGGTGCCTTGGAGTGTTGCTAGACACTAAGCGTGGACTTTAGGCTGGCACCACCTAATGCCACTATGCAATAGGCCTAGAGGGTCACACACTAAGTGTGTCTATGTATCTCAGTTAAATATTAATTTAACAAGTTAAATAAAGATTATTCCCGACTGTGGTTTAATAATTATTTAAGGATGCCTGATCAGATTTATTTCGACACTAGTTATTCGAGAGAATATATTATGGACGAAATAATATATATTTATTAGCGATTAATGTAGTTACATTTATTTAAGAAATAAATAGCCATTACTGAAGGAATAATAATTATAGTGGAGGAAATAATGGAAAATGGAAAATAAAAGTACACACCGTGTATATTGAACATACATGCCGTGTAGTTTTATGGAAAATGAGTACACCCCATGTATTAATGATTACACGACGTGTAGTTTTTAGAGTCGGGATTTTGAGGAAATAATATCATTTTATTAAATGATATTTATTATAATTAGCATGGGCGCATGTCAAGGAATTAATCATTCAACATGGGGGTTTTCAATAAGGGTTAATGAAATAAATAAAACACGTAATGCGTTTATTTATTTTCATAACTCTATAACCTCAAACCTGATTATAAATATCCTTACAACCCCAAAACCTTTCCATATAGAATCGTTGTGCACAACGATTCTGGATAGTTCTCTCAAGGCCGAAAGAACTCCTTCCTCTAAGAACGCTCTCAAGATTGAGAAAGATCCACCACCACCGGATCAAGGAGATCAAAGGCGAACATCGCAAGATAAGTTTCTTCCACGGTAGCACCCGAATATCCCTTCGGCGGCATCCTGAGATACATGGAGAATGTGTGGATCACCACTAGAGGAATCCTACACTTGTATTATACAATGCAATGATGGATCACACCGGATCATGACTGGAGACATCAATGAAGAAAGAATTCCATCAAGGAAATTCTTGTCAATTAATTAAATTAATTATAACCAACATATTATGATCCTATCTCTATGGTTCTGGGACTCCCTCTTTTTTTTTGTTATTCTTTAAATTTCGATGATCCGGTGTTTTACATCGTGATGAATCTCATATTGATCATTGTTAATGCTAAAATTAAAGTTGGGAAAACGCACTAACGCGCTTCTGCTGCACCTGGAAGCTTCAAACCTCTGATTGTGGATATACAAACCCAAATAGGAGACATGATGATGTGAATTTCTCAATGGTTTGATAAGTTATGAGGTTTTGGTGGAGGTCTATATAGAATACCATTCAAACAACGGAGCCAATGAAGAAGCAAAATTGCCATGAATGTCTTTGTAGAGGGAATAATATATTTTAGACTAAATAGAGTTTGCGAATCAATGAGGGGCGCCCAAGTAGGTATTGGCATACAATTATGGGCATGCAAGTTGGCTTGGGTGACCTGATATTCACTTAAATTATGAACGACCTGTATGGTAATACTTGGGAGAGACCTAGCTCAAGCCTTTAGGCGTATTCATAGGTAATCCCAGAAGTGGAGTGCTCAAGTTCCTATGAAATAAATAGGTGGGGCGCAAGTGTTTCTTATTTTTGGGAGGTTAGGCGCTCTAGGCACACAAGTGTTATGGATTTAAAACACTAAAAGTTCTCAAGTCCTATGATCCTCCTTCAATTCCTCCACATTAGGTGTTAAAGAATTATCTCAAATGTTTCAGAAGGCTTAGGAGAAGCACTAGGGAGACCAGAGCAGCAATCAGGCCTCAGGTAAATTCCTTCCTACAAATAAAGTCCCCAAGGGTCTATTTATAAGATAAAATAGGACCCTAGGTGAAAGGAGTTTGGTCGCACAAGTGGGTTGTGCACCAACTTTATGGTGCGCAAGTGGCTGCACGCTAGATGGGTGGAACCCAAGTAGACTTGAATGTCGCCAGTGATTTTTCCTAACTAGGGATCCACTTTGATAAATTAGAAAAAATAATACCTTTATTCTTCTCCATCATGGTGGTGCGCTAGTGTTTTCATGTAGGTACCTTGTGTGCCTCCTTAAGTAATTAACCAAATTTTTTGTTCCATACCATGGGGGTTGTGCCCCCACACCCCTACTTGGGATCAGTTTCGGGCTTTGATCTCGACCCATGAAGCTGGTGCCTTCTCTGCCATCATTGACCCACATAATAAATGCATAGTCATTCCATGAACTTTTCGTGCCCGATTGAGGAAATTTTGATGAAAAGTGCATGGAAAACATTTCATGGTGTCTAAAAAATCCCCCCTTAGAATTTGATTCATTGAAAATAAAAGGAATCTTATTCTAATGTAAAATTAGGGCACATTGAATCATTCCAACATCATTTGGTAATATTTTGAGCAATGTAAAGTTCGGAAGGATGCTCTAATTTTTGCCTAATCCATGGGGCCAAGTGAGAATAGTTTTATTTTTGCTAGGTAAATATAGAGAACCCAACAAAATTGGTATCTTATGACTTTTTATTGCTTAATATTACCTAAATAATACAAAATGTACATTTAGTGAGTTTGGACTCAACTTTGTTTCAGAGTTACCTTTGCAGGTTCCCAATCTGGTGAGTACCACGTCTCTTGTTATTGGCAGTTTATAGTCAAGAATGTTTTACTATAAAGGGATAATGTTTAAGGTTGAATAGTTTTGACCATAAATTTTGAAATTAAATCCCAAAAAAGACTCAGTGGCTGAGAATTTCTCTAATATTATTTTAAAAATTTCTAAGGGGAATCTTGAGCCATTATTTTTATGGTCACCAAATCTAAAACTTGTATAAACATAAGGGAAGTATTTTCCAAGAACAAAGTTACCATTATGTGAAAAATACATTATGGGAATTGTGTTATGCAGGTCCAACTAGGGCATATTCTCTATAGTCAAGTGGTAGAATATTTTTACTAACATGCCTCTTATATAGGAAAATTATTCAAGGCCACCTAAGGGCACGTGATGCATATTCAGGAAAAAGAGATCTTAGGAATTTAACATTTTACTATTGGTAGACAAGGGAAAATAAGATTTGAGTGACTCAAGACCATAGTGGGTGGTTTTTCCATGGAAATCAATTTTGATAATAAAGGGTTATCTATGCCAACATATGTCATTAATAGGAAAACCATTTATATAAAAATTTGGTGTAAAAGAAATGGATAAAATTTATCATAAAGAGAAATTTATTATATCAAACTATTCAATTATAAGTCATGTAGTGAGGAAATAGTACTATGGAATTCTAATTCATGCAGTGAGGACATTGTATTGTGTAGTTTTAAGTCACGTAGTGAAGACATTGTACTATGAAATTTTATGTCATGCAGTGGGGACATTATACTATGCAGTTTTAAGTCATGCAGTGAGGAAATTGTGTGGATTTAATTTAAGGTCTTTAGTTTTGAAAAATGTTATTAATCACTCCCAATTTCATGATAATTTGTTTCGAAACATACTACCATATTTAGGTATGGAAGGGAAAACTATAAACTGTGAGTTAGGAATTTATGGAACCAAGGAATTATATGGGAAAAGGGATAAAAGAATTAGAAGAAGTATCTTCCAAGAACAAAGTTACCATTATTTGATAAACCCATTATTGGGGCTGTGTTACGCAAGGCCAACTTGAGAATATGATGCATAGCCAAATAGTGGCACCTTTTGACTGATAGGTGCATTATGTAGGCAAATTATGAAAGGCCACCTAAGGGCACGTACTCCATAGTCAGGAAAAAGAGATTTCAGAAGCTTGACATTCTATTGCTAAAAGTTGAAGATAGTTTATGGAGATTTAGATTTTACAAAGCATAGATTTTAGTTTATGAATAAAGGTACCTGGATATGGAAAGATTATTTCCAATCATGATTTCAAAATAATTGGAGGAATAATATTTCTACAAAGGTCGAACCCAAATGTAGGGAGTATGATGTTTTTAGTTTTAGGTCATAAAACTATGACCATAAATGGAAATAATATATGATATGTGGTCAATTGATGCAAGGTTATTTCATATTGCTTTGAACACATGGAGAGAGATATGTGTAAACCATGGTCTTGAAGACTTTCAGATAGAGAGAATGATAATGTGACAAATATACATGAATGACTGTTTTAAAATATAGATTCTTGTATATATTCATCAATGTTTTAAGGGGACATAGACACTATAACCATGAATGAAATTACCATCATTTGACAACCAATTATAGAGGCTATATTATGTAGGGCCAACTAAGGCATATGCTACGTAGCCGAATAGTGGAATCTTTTGACTGATAGGCCCATTATGTAGGCAACTTATACAAGGCCACCTAAGAGAATGTACTGCATAGTCAGGAAAAGGAGTTCTCAGATATTAGAAACACTTTCACCAAAAACTGTAAGAAAGATTATGAATATATGAAAATATTCAAGATTAAGAGTGTGAAATATGGAAGGGGGTTGTGCTCAATGCGCATGAGAAATATTTGGATCAATATTGGTGATGATTTTTAATTCCTTTACATGAATTCATCTCATATGTAAAAATGGAGACATTATTTGTTTCCTTTGAATCAATATTATGTTGTGCAGTTTAAAGTCATGCAGCGAGGACATTGTACTGTGCTGTTTAAATTCATACAGTGAGGACATTATACTATGTTGTTCTAAGTCATGCAGTGAGGACATTAATAACCCCATAAGAAATTGAGACACAGTATTTATATAGAGTATACTTTTACCCATTTCATAAGCCCACGTGAGCTATGATCAGTGTGAGAAACAAGGAGCAGTAAGGGTATCTTCTGTAATACAAAAGATGACACAAGTGAAGAATAGAGATATTATTATTAAGTGATGGTTGAGCCAAGGTATAATATTCGGGCTCACTATGTATCTTATTGGAGGAAAGAATCAACCCAACTATATTTCTTAGATTTACATGTAGTTTAACGTCATGCGGTAAGGATGAAGATGAACTCATGTGAAAAGAAAAACATATTGTAGCAAAACTAAGGGAAAAACCCAGGTGTCACAACGTGTCTTGTTGGGGGAAAGAATCAAGCCATACGTAGTTCTTTAAACATTCCATGTGAAGGTTTTATTCTTATATAAGGATTAAAGGGGTGTTTTTTTATCATGGATAGGCACAATATTGGAGATCTGGGCATCTCTACGTATCTCATATAGATGAGAATCAAGCCATATGTAGTTCATGAAACATTCATTTCCCACACCAATTGAGTTTGACATGGGGGATGGGGGGATTTTGATACATTCTAGAAGGATGATTAAATTTATGAAACCAGATGGTATAAAAATAAAATCATTTATCTTAAAAGAGCACTCTGTATAGATCTAGTTCATATACATGAGAAGAAAAGGGAAATAAAATTTTTTTGGTTGTGGATGGGACCGAGATTTGAGATCTAGGTGTCTTTACGTATCTCAAATAGATGAGAATCAAGAAACACATAGTTCTTGAAATGAGGTCCCTATGCAGATATAGTTCATACATAGGGAAGAAAAGGACTCATGTTCCACTAAGGAGTAGCAATGATATCAATTATTCTTGTATATAGAAGATCCTAACCTCATGCAGAGAAGACATTAACCGTATAGTTTAATGTCGTGTAATGAGGTCAAATGGTGTTATGCAGTTTAACATTGTGCAACAAGGACCAAGATGCTACACATTTTTGTTGAAATAGTGGGTTCCCTAGAACCAACTATTCAGTGTTTTTTATTACTATGTCGTGTATACAGTTATCTATACATGATGTCATATTACCATTATAGTGTATGATTTTCTGCATCCACTATTTTAATGGTAATGTCCAAAGATTAATTGTCGTACCTAAAGGTTATAGAAGTTCTGAGGATATAATGAGAACCTCAAGATATTATGACATTAATCTTAAATATATGTTTTATAGTCTAGATACATCTTACTGATTGGACACAGTAGATGTTTGACTATCAGGTGCTGGGGGCTCATAAGAATTGAGACTTCTTCTCACGAAGTTCACACTTAGTGATCTCTATAAGTGAGATCATGAAGACTGGCCTGCTAATAGGAATTGCACATGTTTCAAGCTTCATTGGATGTTCATATCTATGATCATGTGTATTGGTCTCCTGAAATGAGATCATTACCAATGCATGTCATTTGATTGTGTACTTTTATGCAAGATGAAAACCATGGAGATGAAGTAGTGGCGAGGTAGTTTGTGTTGGGTGCGTCATTGGTGGAATGGCATTGGTTGAATGGTTAAGAAAGGATTTTTCACTTTTGGGTTATGGAAGTAATATATCTCAGGCCATGTTGATATGGACATAAGTACCTTTATAAGACCATGTCCATGGCATTCGAGGTTAAATCCATCTAGTTACATCAAGAAACAATAAAGCAAGAAATGGGAGATGTCACGAGAGTGCGTTCTACTTTATGAGATATTACTGACAAAGAGATTATATTACACAATACATATTCGAAGGTTGGTTGTCAGTACTGTGACAATCCTTATTTCTTCAGGGGCCATGATGGGTCACTAGATCCCGCTCTTTGTCTATAAATACTATTCACTACAGTCAAAATAAGGGCCTAAAGGGTCACACACAATAGCGTATTCAAGAATCTGCCCTATTCATTTGAATATAAGTTTTGGACATAGTGGACCCTACCATAGGGGTCTGTAATTTGTCCAAATATAAATGATCACCAATAAAATAAATAAATTCATATTATTCAAGTTTAGAATGATGAGTATTGAATTTATTTATTAAATGTATTTACGAGTTTTAAGTAAATACATGAAAAAATATTAATTGACCAATATTAAATTATTCAATGTTCAATTAATATTTATGGGAATGACAATTTGAGTTAATGAATCAATTATTATCACATAATATATTTTAATATATTAAAAGTAAATGATAGTAATATTTATGACTCGGTTTAGTTGTCATAAAATGTCGTTTATAGTGCATTAAGTATTCAGGGGCTGGGGTGGAATTTCTGGGTAATTAATTAACCACTATAAATATTAGAGGATAGGAGATTTATATTTACTATTCATGGAGATTATCTCTCATCTCCTCTCTCCTATAACTTAGAGAGAGATGGTCTGGATCCAAGGAGATCAAATCAAGCACTCTCTTTGGCATCACTAGCCAAGCGATGCAGTGATCGTTGGAGCGTCGAAGGTGTCGTTGCAATTCCGCGCTAGCACCCGGATTATGATGAACGACACTTCCACGTATTCCTTGAAGTGTGTGTGGACGATCTAGAGAAATTCAAATTCAGATTCTTCGAGCAATGACCGCCAACGATGAGCAGACGTCATGCACGACTTTAGATCTAAAGCTGATATTTTTTACAGTTTATTTTGTGCTTAAAATATTTCATGCGTGGTCCTCGGCTAATATCGGGATGCTATTCACTGATGTCGACAAGTTTACGTCGATCGTCAGTGGAAAAATATTAAAATTCCACATGTTTGGCACTCCCCCTGCATGTTCGGTTCCAACTAGTGGTATTAGAGGGGGCGCATGTCAATTTATAGCCAAGAGAATTTTAATTTTCATTAAAATATAAAGAGGGCATCAATAAGGTCCCAACGCCACAAATAGAATCTGAATCTGATGTCAGATGTCCAGTCTTTGGAAATCCAAAGTGATGAATTCAGATCGAAAAATTGCGGGTCACCAGAATAGTATTTTCCGGTGATTCAAATAATTGATATTATTATAATATAATAACAATAATGCTTTTATCATAATATTAATTTGATTATTATAATTTTTATTATAATATAATTTTAATATTATTTTTAATTTCTAGAGCCTAAATAGGCCTTTTTATAAATTTTAAAGGGGTAAGTCTTTGTTTTAAAAAAATAAGAGGAGAAAAGACATGAAAAAGAAATTTTTTTTGAAGGAAATGGTAGGACTGGAAAGCATGTAAAAAAAGGGTGAATGTGTGGGAGACCTGACCGGGTCTCCCTTCTCCAGCGCGCGGTGGCCCTAGGTGCTGCCTCCTTCCGCCCCGCATCGCAGTGGCACACCAGGCCGACACCTAGCATCTCCCTCGGCCTCCTCTGTCCTCCTACGGTACAGGAAGTACTGGCGCACCACACACATGCCACTCCAACCGCCCCTGTTGTTCACCTCCTCCCTCACAGAGACCCCACGCAGCGAAGCACTGCAGCACACCACGCCTGCACCCAGGCCGAACCCAGCGTCACACCCCATAACCCAATGATTCTTTCTTCCCCGTGGAGACCAGGTCACACATCCAAGCACTTCACCAGGCCCTCCAGCACTAGATGTGGCGTCTCCCTCCCGCTAGCCTGTATCTCTGTTCTTGCGGATACTTCTGCCAGAAGGTGCAGCACGCCGCCACTCTCCCTCCCCGCGGAAACCTGCTGCAGCAGGCGTACATGCCGCCTCCTGAATCCAGGCGTCTCCCGGCCGCACTGCCCCATTCAGATCCAGACCGTGCGCGGACCACCTGCAACCACTAGCTTTCCTGAACCAGGCGCACCACGTGGTGCTGCCCTGGCTGTCTCCTTCAACCACCCGACACCCTAGACCGTCTCCGCACCGGGTGGCCTCCCGTGCGCTAGCCGCCGTGAGCACCACTACACCCGTAAGGTTCTCCTTTGGTCGGGATCGCTCGGACCAGCAGCAGCTGTAGACTGCACCGGACCCACCTCGTTTTGGTGGCCACCCGGTCTTCATAGCAGACAGGTAACAATCGCTGCGACAAAACTTCTCTAGGAATGTCTTCTTAGCCCGGAACAGGCTTTGGGGGACCTACCCAGCCTAGAAAGCCCCTGCACAGGGTCGGCACAGCCCAGGATGGGCATACGCAGGTTCGCCCCAACCCACACAGGCCCTGCCTGAGGTTTATGGGGCTCAGATAACTTTATTTGAATAAAAAGTTAATTAAATTAATTAATTTTATTTCAAATCAAAATTAAATTAATTAAATGTTAAATTTGGTTTATAATTAATGCGGTTTTATTAATTTAATTGGAGGTTTAATTAATTAAATTAACTAATTTGATTTTTAGTTTTAAAATTAAATTAACTAACCAGGACTGAACGACATTAAATTGAATTAAAAACATGACTGAAGTTTTTTAATTAAATTAAATGCTCTCAAGTTTGTTTTTAATGAAAGTTTAATTTTTATTATGCATTTAATTAATATACGCGAGTTTAATGCATATGCTGATCATGAGGTGAGCCTAACCAATGCATGTTTGGTGAGTTTTATTTAATTATTCATTTAATTATTTCATGGTTTTATAATAATTATTTTAATTAAATAAAAGGAAATCTGCGTGTTGTGTTAAGTGTCATTATATGTATAAGGGCCTGGACGCCCATTCTCAGAGTTGTAATTTTATATCCTGAGACCCCCTCGCCTGCGTGCGAGTACAGTTGTATAATTACAAGATAAGGTTTGATGCATTTTGTGCCAAGTGACGGCGACGCACCAGACATGAGTTTGTTGTATTAGATGAGCAGTCGTTACTATTCAATTTGTAATCCACACGACTAAATGGTACTTACCCCTAGGGTTTCGGTTGATCCATTATTCACTCAATGGATCAACCAATAGTACCGGCTCATGATCAGGTGTTCATTTTTTTCTTTCTGCATGGTTTATTATTTTTGTGCATGTGTAATTTATTACGTGATAACATAGTATAATAATAAACAAGCATGTAAAAAAATGAACATGTGACGCGATGAAATTTCTATTTCTTGCATGATCTGTTGTGAGTGCGATCACATAGTACATGATTATAAAAATATAAAATGATTTCTTTTGTCACATTAAAAATAATAAAACCCTCAAAAACATATTAAGTCATAACCGCCTTCCGTCATTCATGTTTGGAAAAAACCAGCTGTTTGAGGTGTCGGTCATGCCATAACTGAGGGTGTCTCTTACTACCAGAGAGACCTTATAAGAATGATTAATTGATTTAACTAAAATTGTAGAAAAAATAGGCATAGCTAGATTGTTGTAATTTTAGAGGCAAGCGTTGAGTAAATCAAGTACTGGTTTTAAGAAGTTGAGATTTCTCTCAACAGATCAAGAAACCACAAGATAAAGCGGTCGACCAGCCAAAATCCCACCTTAAACCCTCCATGTAGTGGCGTATCCATAGCTTATAGACTATTAAGAGTGGTTCAGAGATCCTTGACACTAGAATACTCAAGATACAAAGTATTCCAATTCTAGTACAGAGGGTTCCTAGAATTCGATAAAATAGTGGGAGACATTACATGATTTAAGTAATTAATAAAAAATGTCCAAATAGGTAATCTTGATAAAATACACTAACCTGCTAAAATTCATTTTTTTAGTAAATGGAAAGATATAACACATGTTTTTAAAATGAGGTAAATATTGGGAAAGGTAAATGTTCACACTGACAGGAGAATCCATGAATAGTACAGGCGTGTGCGCATAATAATTTGATATTGGAAACTCAAGGTGCTAGTGTCCCTTACACTGTTAAACTACCTCAAGAAGCAAGGGTGAAATTGCTTACAAGAGACAAATGTATAAAGCATATGATAATCATATCATTATGCTCCTATCAATGTCTGGTGTCAGTTGCGGTCACTACACTAGGACATGGATGATATAAACATTAAGTCTCATCTTCGGGATGTTTCCAAGGAAAAAGAAAAGCAATGATATGAATAAGGCGATGTACACCGACATGTGTAAATTGATAGATTGATCATGATCTTTAAATGGATACCTTTCTCATATAATTTTCACCACTTAACTCAAGTTTAATTTTAAGTCACAAAATGATCAAGTATTGAGTAAACTCTTCATTTCCAATTTAGGTATGGTTCAAGTGAATAAGAATAAAATACAGTTAAGTTTAAATTTTTATGGCGAATAAAATGAAAGAAAATGTGGAAAGGTCAAAGGTATTTAATGAAAATGACATATTCGCGATGTCCTTCAATTAATGAGGTATTAACAAAGATTATTTGCATTGCATATTAAAAAATAATACTATGGAAGTTTAAAAGAAATAAACTGATATAAAAATGAAAATTTTTGCTTCTAAATTAGTAATATTCATCAATATAATGTTTCCTTTTACTACTTGTATATTTAATACTATATGTTTTTACATACGTGTATTTAAATACTGTTACCAAGTAAGTATAGAAATACTACTAGAAGTCAGGTGTATTCTCCAAGTGGTTGCAAAAGGGTGATACCTAGGCCTGTGATGAGAAGTACACGACTTCTTTAATTTCCAAGTGTAAGATTCGTGTTGAACTATTATTGAGTATAACCACAAACATTAATCTCATGTGTCCACAGACGCAAGGATAAATTCTTTCAGGTTCTGGAATGAATGTTGTTTTTGGTAAACTCAATCACTAGTTCAATAATACATGAATCCTAGGCAATTAGTGATGAATATTAATGTAAGGCTTATACCAAGTTGTGACAAGATAATTTATTGTCAAGTAATAATAAAAGTATATATCATGAATATACCAAGTATGATATTTAGGCTCGGTAAAACTAAACACTTTTGGTATTATCAACATCTTTAGTGTGGACAAAGGAGCCTTTAGAAATAAATGTATGTCACAATTCTTTATGAAATAGTTCATCTACTAAGTGTAAACAATTCCTTGTATAAGATAGAGGTATATATACTTCATAATATTATTTTAAGTAATTAAGGAATAACAAAGTAAAGTATATGCATTTTCTGGAGATATGACTTGCTTCGGGTTGGTATACTGATGAATATATCAACCAAGCATTCATCAATCATGATAAGGTAGTGTGGAGCAATTCCTAAACTCACATTACCTTATCGACATCACGACATTGATTTTAATGAGGAGGATTGATGATAAAGTTTTACATATAAACATTGATCAACAATCATGTAGCATGGAGTAATTCCTAAACGCATATGTTATATATCAAAATTTTGATGTAGGTAGTATCAATGTTACAACTTGTAGAAGCTTCCATTGTATTTCATGAAATGCTTTGAAAATAACGGTGATATCCCACAACCATATGACAACTATAATGAAAAATGGATATCATGCGAGTCATAGTATGATGTAAATCCATTATGTCATAAACAAATTTGTTTGGATGAAAATATTTTGTTCGGATACAAACAAGGTTGCATCAAGATAAACACATTGTGCATATAAGGTACTTTTCCTAATGATTGCTTAAGATATTACATAAACCCCTAAGATAGAAAAGTTGGTAGTCATGTAATAGACTACACTTCTATATAAGGGTTCACATCTCTATTAGAGATAGTGGGAGCTATATTGACTAGTGTTTTGTCAATGCTCAAGATGCATTCATAGTTGGAATAGGTACTAGTTACACAAGCGCTTATGAATCAAAGTATGTTCCAGAGACACAGACTGCGTAGGAAGGATAAAACCATGGTGATGGTTTTTATATTCATCGCGGTCAGTGATCTATTATTCAATGTGAATAATGTTTCCTACAAGTAAGTAGTGTATGAAAATTAGCTAAAATTAATAAGATCAACTAAAATTAAATTAATGGATTCCATGTATCAAAGGGGAAAGGGGAATATTATTTTGAATACTACGGTGGGTATTCAAGTGAGTTGATACATGGATGGTACAAGTGTAGTACCAATAAGGCTCAATTGGTTTCACCAAGTCATTATGCCTAAATCCGTTAGAATCTTACTTATCATAGATAATATCTAGAGATCAAATTATTTGGAATTGGATGTCATGACCACCAATCATGGGTGGTGTCTATACGACACAATCAGAAAGGGATGGTCACGTCACAAAATGCTAATAAAGTTTGCAAGTTACTGAAATCCAGTTTATGATTAATGTGAGCAACATGATCTTAGAATTTACATTTTCAACAAATGATTTCCACGTGTCTACTAGAGGTTAGTGGGAGAGTCAATGTTTTCCAAGAAATGTATGTTCGGTATCATATGTAAAATAGACATTGGTCTCATAGTTAGTTAATACCAAAATGAAATTAATTATCCAATGTTTGACTTAAAGTAGCATCCTAAGTTATAGAGAACATGATCAATTAAGGTAGATCTATAGGTTTCTTGGTCCTAGTCAATCATACATATAGTAAAATTGTATTGAAACATACATGTTGGAACAATTAAAGAGATGAATTGTTGCCCATGTCACAAAGCATAATCTCTCCATGTTGACCTATCCGTGATATGGGAAGAGATAAATGTGGTGAGTTACAATCCATACGTTGAAGTGACAGATCAATCACACATGCCATGATATGTACAAGAACTGATATTTCCAAGGTATATTGGGGAAATATCATTTATATCTTGGAGCACTACAAGGGGCGTAGGCATAACTATCTAATTGTACTTCAGCAAGTACAAAAGATATGTACCTGGTAAGTGGAGAATAAAGGATACTAGTTTTTGGGGATACGAACTAGTCTTCCATAGATCAATGTGATCTAGTATTGTAGTTAGGATAAAGATAATGAGTGAGTCAAGCTCATATCAGCCAGTGGTATCCATACCTACAATGATCGAGTACGTTGCAACTTCTAAGGTAGCTAAGAAGCAAATAAACACAACGATTTGTTCCAGTTCTTTGAATCACACCTGGTGAGAAAACTATTATCATAATTTAAATTATGATTTCTTAACTAGCCATGATGTCAAGTTATGACAGTGGAAAAGTGGGATATACTCGGGATACCATCTCTTGAGAAGTTTTTCTCAAGGAGATGAGGTCGCTATAGCGGAATAGACATGCGGCGGAACCGCGACAACCCTAGTTGCTAAAGCCATTACCAAGCATAAATATGATGTTCATCATGTGAGTAACTAATGAGTTTAGTTAGAAAGTTGGCTTTAGTGCATGTGGGAGTGCTGAAATAGTGGGTTCCCAAGACCCAACTATTCTGTTTTTTTTGTTACCATATCATATATAAAATTATCTATACACGATGTCATATTACCATTACAGTATAGGATTTTCTACTTCCACTATTTATATGGTAATGTACAAAGATTAATTGTCATATGAAACGGTTATTGCAGTTCCAAGGCTATAATGAGAACCTCAAGATACTATGACCTTAATCTTAAATATATGTTCTATAGTCTAAATATATATTACTGATTAGACACAGTAGATGTTTGACTATCAGGTGCTGGGGGCTCATAAGCATTGAGAATTCTCCTCATGATGTTCGCACTTGGTGATCTCTAGAAGTGAGATCATGAGGACTGACCCGCCAATAGAAACTCCACATGTTTTGGGTGTCATTGGATGTTCCTATCTACGATCATGTATAATGGTATCATGACTTGAGATCATTACAAATTCATGTCATTTGATTGTGTGTGTTGATGCAAGATGAAAACCATGGCGATGAAGTCGTGGAGAGGTAGTTTATGTTGGGTACGTCATTGGTGGCATGGAATTGGTTGAATGGACAAGAAAGTATTTGTTTCTTTCAGGTTATAGAAGTAATATATCTCAGGCCATGTTGATATGAATGGAAGTATCATTATAAGACCATAGCCATGGAAGTCGAGGGTAAATCCATCTAGTTACATCAACAAACAATAAATCTAGAAAAGTTCAATTACACGAGAGTGCGTCCTTATTTATGAGATATTACTAACAAAGATATTATATTACACAATGCGTGTTTATAGGTTGGTTGTCGCTGCCGTAGCCACGATGGGTTGCTAGATCCCACTCTTGGTCTATGAATACTATTCACTTCTGTCGAAATAAGTTCCTAGAGGATCACACACAATAGCAGATTAAAAAATATGCCCTATTCATTTGAATTTGAGTTTTGGACATAGTGGGCCCTGCCACAGGTGTCCGAGAAATTTTCCAAAGTTAAACGATAACCAATATAATAAATAAATTCATATTATTCAAGTTTAGAATAATAAATATTGAATTAATTTATTAGATGTATTTACGAGTTTAAATAAATACATGAAAAAATATTAGTAGATGAATATTAAATTATTCAAGGTTTAATTAATATTTATGTGAACGAAGAGTCGAGTTAATGACTCAATTATTATCATGTAATATATTTTAATATATTAAAAGGACATGATAATAATATTTATGACTCGGTTTAGTAGTCATAAACTGTCGTTGATAGTGCATTAAGTATTCGGGGGATGGGTTGGTATTTCTGGGTAATTAATTATCCACTAAAAATATTAGAGGATATGAGATTTCTATTTACTATTCATGGAGATTCTCTCTCTTATCCTCTCTCCCATATCATAGAGAGAGATTCTCTTGATCCAAGGGGATCAGATCAAGCACTCTCTTTGGCATCACTAGCCAAGCAACGCAGTGATCGTTGGAGCATCGAAGGCATCGTCACAATTCCGTTCTAGCACTCGGATTTCATCGAACGACGCTCCTGAAGATTTATTGAAGCATGTGTGGATGATCTAGAGGAATTAAAATTCTTATTCTTCGAGCAGCGATCATGAATGATGAGAAGACATCATGCGCGACTTCAGATTTAAACTAGGTATTTTTTACCATTTATTTTGTGCTTATAATACTTCACGTGTGGTCCTCAGCTAATAATGTGATGTTGTTCACCGAATTCGACAAGTTTATGTCGATATTCGGTGGAAATGTTTTAAAATACCTCTTATTTGGGGCCTCTACTGCATGTTTGGTTCCAAAAATTTTAATTTCATGAAACATGAACAGTTATGGTTGTTATGCAGTTTAATGTGTTGAATGTAGGACTTCATACTATTCAGTTTTAAGTCTTATAGTGAGGACATGGGGGCTGTGCAATTTTTAGTCTTGTAGTGAGGATGATATATCCAATTACATAATTAATTTCTTCAAGAATCATGCATTGTTTGGAGTTTTGTTAATCTCTCCATCCATTGAGATTAAGGCATAAGCTTTATTTGAGTAGACCTTATGTATGGAATAAGTTGCTTCCCACTTTGGCTCAAGCTTTGGAGGTTTCTTTCCTGGTATCATTGGTGTCCTGAGGACCAACACCAGTTCTCCTTGAATAAATGAACATAGATGAACTTTCTTGTTAAAGGATCACATTATTCTATTCTGATAGACTTCTAAATGATGCAAAGTATGCAATCTTTTTTCATCAAATCATTTCAGATCATCAAACTATTTCTAAGACCTCTCATATATAAACAACTGATAACATATTGTAACTCTGAGTGAAGGAAATTGAATTTCAATTGGAAAAAATTATTATGTTCTGTACACCAACGAATAAGGGGTTTCTTAGGTGGAAGTACGAGGAGTAGTTTGATAATCCAATAAAGAATGAAAAAGTTTATCAGACCAAGATTTATTATATTTATCCACCATCTTCTAGAGTATATTTGATAGGGTCCTATTGAAAGACTCTATCTGTCCATTAACCACTGCATTATAGCAAGATAAATGGTTGGATTTGATATTATGCTCCTGATATAACATCATTACCTCAAAAAAATATAAATTGGTTCCATTTTCCATCAATATAGTATGAGGGACATCAAATCTGGTGATGATGTTAGTTTGGAAAAAATTAACAATGCTTTTGGCTCTGACATCTTTGATAGGAATTGGCTCAGCTCATTTAGAGATGAAGTCAGTAGCATGTAAGAATATACCTAAACTACTTAGCTGTAGCTAGAGGATAAGTCCCTACTACATTAATTACCTATGTGAAAAATGGCAAGGAGTATTTAGATATATATAATAACTCTGAGGGTTAATGAATGAAGTTGGCATGCAATTGGAAGGGATGACATTTATTAGTGAAATGTGTGCAATCCTATGTCATTGAAGGCCAAAAGTATCCAAGACATAGGATTTGATCAGAAAGCCTATGCCCAAACTGGTGAGAACCATAAGCTCGAGAATGTACTTCTTTCATGATAGATGTAGTTTCTTCTCCATCAATACACTTGAAGAGTATTATATCAAAGAATCATTTGTAGAGGATCTTTTTGTAATCTAGAATATCATAAAGATTAAAATTTTATTATCATCATTGGATATGTTCCTTTTCATCCCTATCTAGTGGAAGTACTCCGTTTTGATGGTATTACTTGATGGATGTTCTCCATACCATGGTATGACCATATGGCTCAGAAATAAGGACAATTTCACTAATTTAATCCATTTTAGATTGAACAAAATTTGAGACCACATGACGATGGGTTATACTGATGACTGTCTCATCCTGGTTTGGATCTTTGAAGGCTGTAGATGAATTAGCCAGTACATTAACTTGGGAGTTTTGTGATTGCTGGACATAAGACAATGTTGGCTCTGAGGGAAATTCAGCCATTAGCCCTCTGGAGTAATCACACAAAAGGATTAAATATTCTTTTCTGATATAATATTCCACATTGATTTGTATGATTACCAATTCTGAATCACCTTTCACTTTCAAATGATTCACCTACACCTGAAGTACCAATTCCAAGCCTGATATGAGAGCTTCATATTCTGCCTCATTTTTGGTTTCACCTTCTAATAACAGGAAGGAATAAGGCAACATTGACTTTTCTGGAGAGCTATGTACAATTCCTAACCCAAATTTTTTGAGTTTAGGGTTTTCCATTATTTTCCCTATTAGACATATGGAGGCACCGTCAAGGTACATTCCCCATATTTGGGAACTATCTTGAATAGATAAGTCCTTTTCCTCAGGATGTTCAGTATTCAATGATGTACCTTTTGCAGATGGGTGTTCATCAAGGAAGTCAGCGAGTGCATGGTACTTTATTTCCTTATGAGTCACGAACTGGATATCAAACTGTAGCTAAATAATTGACCACCATGCCAGACGTCCTGTAAGCATAGGACGACTAAGGATAAATTTGAGCAGGTTATTGAGAGACACCAATCGGACCTCAGGAAGTTGCAGGTTGGGCCTCAATTTTTGAACTGTAAAAATTAATTCCATGCAGTACTCTTCAATAATTGAATACCGTGTTTCTATATCAAGCATAGTTTGACTGAGATAGTAAAGGTTTTTTTCATTCCCAACATCATTCTTTTGGGCAAGGAAGGCACCTAGTGATCGCTCTAAAGCTGTCACATAGAGAATAAGTGGTCTTCCTTCAACAGGCAGCATTAATACTTGTGAAATCATGATATATTTCTTTAGGGTAACAAATTCCTCTTGGTAGTCTTCAGTCTATTGATAGGTGACTCCCTTCTTCATTAATCTGGTGAAAGGAAAACACTTTCCTACCAAATTGGCTATAAAACACTGAATATAGGCCAAGTTTCCTTAGATCCCTCTTAACTATTTTAAATTTTAAGGAGGTGACATGACAATGATTTATTTTTTTTCTTAGGATAATCTTAGATACCATGATGGCATACAAGAAATATGAGGAACATTTCTGAGGATACCTCGAAATGACATTTCAAGGGGTTTATCTTTAAATTATGTTGATGAATTTTATTGAATATGGTCTCTAGATCAACCAAGTGATTGGAAATTTTTTTGGATTTAACCAACAAGTCATCCACATAACATTTGACAAATTTCATTAAGAAGGGTTTGAATATATGGTTCATGGCATGTTGAAACATTGCACCTACATTATTTAAGCCAAAGCAAATTACCTGATAGGAAAACAAACCTTGAGGGGCTCTAAAGGTGGTAGATTATTCATCCTATAGGGATATACTGATTTTATTATACCTAGATTATCCATACATGATGGAAAGATCTACATATCCAACTATTGCATCGATTAAATGCTCTGTGATTAGAATTGGAAAGTCATCTTTAGGAAAATGTCGGTTAAGATCTCTAAAATCAATGAAAACACTGATATTCCCATTCTTCTTATTCACTATGACAATGTTTCCCTTCCATTTGGGATATTGAAACTCCCTGACAATGTTAGAATTTATAAGCTTATCCACAATAGCTTCAATTTTAGAGGCATGAGTTAGGTGCGTTCTACTTACTGCCTTCTTAAATCATTGATGTTATTTTTTGAAAACCCAAATTCTGAGTAGCTACATCAGGATTAAGTCTTGGAATTTTTGTATAATTATAAGAAAATATATCTCGATGTTCCTCTATAAATGAAGTATACACATCTTTCTCTCAGAATTCATGAATTCAATAATTAGAGTTGGGTTTGGATCTTCTTCTGTCCCCATATTTATTTCTCCGAGCTCATCCACAGTGGTAGAGACACCTTCCTCAAATGCTGGAGGAGCATCCCTGAGATCTTTCTATTCTTCTTCATTGCATGTTACTTCTTTTGTTTGTACTTTTATAGAAAATAATGAAGAAAAACTTTTATATTTTGGGAAGGAATCAATATTTTAACACCCTGAAGAACAGGCCACCATTTATGACCCTATTGATGATAAAGGGTCTTCCTAGGGTAATAAAGAGAAGATGATGGATTGGGAATCAACATCCTTGTATTCCTTTAGTATTACTACAAATTCTTCTATTTTGATTGAATAAGTAGGGACTTACTAAATTTTAGTGTATGAAATAAAGGCATCTCCATTTAATCTTTCACCACTTCTTGGTGAATCAACAATTTATCCCATGCTGTCAGGATCAATTGCTGCAATTGACATTATAGAAGTTACTGGATGAATGCTTGGATTTGAGTTTACATTTTATATTTGAATGATAGGTAACACATAATATATACTATAATGTATTAATGGTTTTGGTGGGACCTTTTCCAAGCCATTTGGAGCATTAATTCCAGTTACCTCTTTTGCTATGGACCTCATTCCCTTCGTGTGATAAAATTCTGCCTCAATGTATTGAGATTCACACATTTTGAACAGAGCCTTGACACCATAAAATGTCCCAATTTGAACATTGAAATAGTACTAGAGATATTGGTGGTATGATAAAGGTATGTCTACATGTTGATCTATCCAACGCCTTCCAAGCAGAATGTTGAAGGCTCTATCCTGATGAACAGCCATGAAATTTTATTTAGACACAAGATCCCCAAACTGAGTTCGGAGTGTAATATCACCCATAGGTTCTTACTCATTCTTGTCATATTCTTGCAACATTAAAGCAGAAGGAGATATGTTAGATTCAGTGAGGTTGAATCGATGAAGTTTACTAATGAGAACGTGGTTGACTCCTGAGCCATTATCAATGAAGGTTCGTCGGATGTCTATGTCATTGACCCAGCGAGATAGATATAAGGGCTTGATATGTCCATGTACAACATCATCTTCATCTTCATCCATAAAATATATTACTGCATGAAACTCTATAGGATCATTCTCTACATGGTAAACCTCAGTAGTAGAAACTCAGCTTCAAACTCTCGAGGACTTGATAAAGCCTCAATAAGTGCCTCTCGAAGATCTCTTGAAAGATTTAACACATCCAAAATTGATAACTTGGCTGGTACATGGGAAAAATGTTTCAATACATCATACTTTTGGTCTAGAGAACTGTGTTTCCTAGCACGAAGATGAGGTTTTGTTGGTGACTTGGAATTTGACGATCCTAATGTGGATGTACCCAGTTTCAGAGAAGAAACTGGAAATAATTCTGGATTTGGTAGATTAGACTAACTAAGTCTATCATCATGCTGAGAGGAAGATTTTGTGACTTATACTCTATCCTCCAAAATAATCATGTTTGGATTGAACCTGTCATGCATGGAAGAATCTTCTTCTTCCTGTTGAGCCTGCTGAAGGGCTTTTCGAGGAGTTTATTCTAGATATATGGTTCGTGTAGGGATAGAGTTAAAATATTATATTCTATAATTCCCATGTCTTCCCCTGTATCCTCGACCATGGCCTCTTCCTATGGTTCCCCAGTTATGTTTAGGGAACTTCAGATCATTATAATCAGAATCACCATTTTCATAAGGATATGTTAAGTGGATAACATTGATGAAACCAAAGATAAATTCTTTATCTGATGAGGATTTTTTGACAGGTTAGTTCAAGTATTTTGTTTGGTGGGGCAGTTCCCGTGGTTCTGAAATAGATGGCATGAAGTCTTCCAGAGTTAAAGATAACTTTTTCCTTGACATGAGATCATCTACTTCTTACTTCTCTTTATCCTTCTGATCATTTTGATTCTTTAAGGATTGACATTTGGAGGACTGATATTTAGATAAAGATGATTTTACTATGGCGGGAGTAGTAGGATACACAATCAGTTGTTTCAACAATGTTCATAGAATGGAATGAGTTCAGTTGATTGTTTTCCTGATCATCCAATCATCATATTTATGCACATTTTTACTTTTGACTTCCTTCCAATCACCTTCTTCCTCTAGATCACTAGCAGTAACACATGTTACTTGGGCTAAATAACCTTTCAGTTTTACTTGTCCAGAGTCTACCATTTTTTGCAGGAGGTCGTTGGAAACAAAATATTCCTGAATGGGATTCCCCAACAACTAGTGAAACGGATGATAATTTAGAATATCTTCATATCCTTCTTTTTTTGGGTTTCTTCATCCTTGGAAACTGAAATAAATTATTTTCAAAAAAGGGGAGATGAAGTAACTGAGAACCTGCTCATTCCGAAAAAAATAAACATTTTTCTTTAACTCCTCAAACTATTTCCACTTTTGATCTCTTTGATCGTCTTGATGAGGCGGTCATTTCTGCCGATGCTAGGGAGGCAGAGCCCTTCGATATGATGAAGATTTTGAAGTGAAAGTAGGTATATGTGCTTGCTTGAGTGTGACTATAGCAGCCTCCTAATTCCCTGTTCTTCTTCCTAGAGTTTATGGAATTACATGAGTTTTAACCTTAGTTTTCATAATGTAATATTCAATCTGTTGATCAATTGAAGAAAGGTATCGAAACCCTTCTATGTATTTCACGGTGATCAGTGGTGTGCGTAACTCATCATGAAGATTTTCCCCACAAATTGATAGTAACTCTTCTTGAGGGAGTTCCAGATTTAAGGAATACGTTAATCCTTTCCATCGAGCAACAAAATATGAAACTCTTTCATTATGCATTTTTCTTCAATTTGTAAGATAAAAAATGTTGTCTTCAGTAGCGTTGAGCTGAATTGAAGAAGGAATTTATGATGAAGATCTTCCCATCCAGTAATTAATCAAGATTTCGAACTTGTATACCATACAAAAGCTGGTCCCTATAATGAATTAAAAAAACACCCGAGCTTTACTGCTTCTGGTTGTTGAAGAGTCCCCATCATGGGATCACAATGAGAAATAAAATGTGTTACGTGTTTTTACTAAACTCCTGAACAATTAAATATTGGGAATGTAGTATTCACAAAATTTGGTGGGGGAGGAATCACATCCACCCATTCTGGGTAAGCTTTATTTTCCACCTGAACTGGTGCACACCATTCTTCCATGGCTTCTAATCGAGTTGTTAATACCTCAATTGTGTTCATAAGAACTTGGGGAATATCCGGATGAGCTGGGACCTATACAGGTACAATAGTTGGAGCTTGAACTAGTGCAACAACCAGAAAAACCACTAGTGCAGGTGCTTTTGATATTTTCCTTGGATAACCCATAGTAACAAGCCTATAAATATGTGCGAAATCCAATGTTGGATATGTACCCAATAGATGGAATTCATTATCAACATATTTAGTTACTAAAAATCTTCTTTGATGAGGACATCCTACAAGATGTGCAAGTTGAGGATCTGTCTGGGGAGTATGTTTAGCAGAAATACTCCTTAGAATTAACTCTGTATTGAGTCTTTTCAACTCTTTCATCTCCTCGAATTGTCATGAAAATCTATCTTCAAGTGAAATATATTGAACATTTCTGGAGGAAAAGTGAGATGTAATCTAAATTTTACCTTTCCACTTGTTAGATGCCTTTCGAAGGGGTAGAAGTTGGTTATTTGAAGGCATACCTAGATTCTGGGTAATCCTTTGATTTTGGGTATATATAACTTCTTCATTTGCATCAGTGTGTACTGTATTATGAATAAGAAATTCATCTTTTGATTCCCCTGAGCTAGACTTATTTTCTGGAGGACTTTCTGTAATAGTGTTAATAACATTCACTAATGCATAATTCATTGATGGAATTATTTTATTATCTTTATAAGATCATCTTCTTATATATCTTTCAAGAGACTCTGTTATCCTATATGATGGATTCTTAGGAGCTGTTTGACGGACAGTTACCCAAAGGGAATCCTTGTAAAGTTCAGTTTTGAACTCTATTTGTGGCTTCTTCCCTAATCAGGAGAAAACTTACTCTCATTAAGGAGGGGATTTGAGACGTGAAAAGGTCCTCAGCCTTACAGGTTGGGGATGTTTCTATTCTTCTTCTTTAAACCCTTGAACATTGTTTAATGAGTTTGAAGGTAGAATTAAACAAGCCCCTAACCCTGTAGGCTGGGGTGGCACTTGAACTGCTATGGCTGACATTCATGCAGCTGCTCTAATGATTTTGTGCATTTTGGTTCGGACATTAGGTGGGTGAATTATTTGAAAACCACTCAAATCACCTATTTCAGAATATTTCTGTTATATTTCAGACATTTTCATTATTTGATTGCTGACATCCCCTAAGTGAGAGTCCTACTAATGATTCTCAGATGATTGATGCAAAAGTAACTCAACAACTTGTTTTATTTGGGCCTGACTCTGATGAGAGCTAGTTGAGGCCTGTTCTTATGTGTACATTTTATTGTATACAAAATATGTTGATTGTAGATGGAAATGAGAAATAACATTGCATGAGACCACTTTTGATGGTCTTTGCTGATTTTGGAGTGCAGTGAAATGAAATGATCCATGTGCACCCCATACTCTAATACAAACACCAGACGGGGTGTCATAAATTAACCGGTGTAGCCTCATTAGAGCATTAAGGCATGCACGCTGAAGGGTTATCTGTTGCTTTTCATCCTTTGGATGTTGGGAAACTGAGAGATATTCCATGTCAATTTTGCGTTGCAGCTCTTATATTACCTTTACATGATTTTTCTATTCATCATATGGTAATACTTTGGTTTTCAAATGATGAAGAGTCTTCCAAAAGTTGAGGCGAATATCATGAATGCAATATTTTCCATCAATTCTGGAATATTATATTGAGAATCTTCCAAAGGAAAGAATATGATTGGTGTTTCTCCTTTATCCAATTATTTTCTCATGCTTAACATATTTTCATCATCTTTTACTAGAGGTTTCTCCACTTGGTCTAACCAAAGTGGATGTTTTGTATTGGAAGAAAAATGAACCAAGGGAGGTTCAGAGAACGACCATTCCCTTAAGATGTCTTCTGGTTGAGAAATTATTTCACCCATTAATGACAAGGAATCAGACATGACATTCCTTGTGTTGGAAAGTGCCTCAAGATAAGAGGGATTTCTCATCACTACATTTTCAATTATATAATTATCATGAAAATGAGAAATACTATTGTAGAGATGAATTTTGTAGCAAATTCCATCATGAGGAGGGCCACAATGGTGGATTATAGCAAGGATAAATCCTCTGGCTCCTTGGACTTCTGGTCACAAGAAGGGTTGTCGTGGATCTCATCCAGAGATAGTCTCTCTAGATTGACCAAATTTTCATGAAGAAAGCCTTCATGATGAAGTGTCTAATGAGGAACTTCATAATTACTACTAATAATCCCATAATTTCATAATGAGAGGGTAATATATTGAGCTGTAATAGATAAATGTATGAGGGATTCAAGAACTCCAGCATTAAGAGGAGCCAAATTGCAGCTTGACTCTTGACTTTCCAATCATGCTTGGAGAGACTTCTTCTTGGATGTTATATTAAACTTTTTTGGGGACAATTTTTGGGAGATATGGTTATCATGGGAAAGATTATGTGCCTACCTTCGAGTGGTCACCAAAAGAGACCGATTACCTCCAATGGGAATGTATATATGTTCCCGATCCTATTGTCCATATGATATGGGGAAGTATGCCCCATGACCCTCCTGGACTGGAACAGAGGTATGTATCTACTCCTGGATGTAATGACGATGTGTCATCCCATGTGTGGGGATAGGTTTATGTGTCTGTTCCCCTAGTACAACTGATGTTGTTTTTATAATATTCTTGCATGCTTCTAGAATATGGGTAGGAATTTGTGTCTTCCCTTTCACCATTGATAAGATGTGTTTTGTGACTTCATAAACCAGAACGGGAATATACATCCATTACGTATAAGGATTAGCTGTACGTGTCTGCTTCTTTCCTCCTTTCCCTATCAACGGGTATTGACCATACTCATGTATGGTGGCAGAGAGATGGGTCTGCCCCAGATTTCTCATTAGAACTTTCCGAATGAATTCTCTAGGTGATGCCAAATGAGACTGTTGGAAGGCTTGATGATTGCTATAATGAGTATGCGCATACTGGCTATTTTCCATCAAATATGGTTGGCAGACTTCCTTAAATAATGGAAGATGAGACTGCTGGCATAATTGGTTCTTATAAAAAGGTGTATGTTCATGTTTACTGGTTTCCACCACATTGGATTGGTGGGATTCTTCAAATGTATTAAGACAAGCCTACTGACTGGCTGATAATTTGTAAACAGATGTATGTGCCTGTTCATGGTACTCTACGACATTTTTCTGGCGGGATTAGTGAGTTGCTTCCAGATGAGTCTACTGGGCAGTGAAATTAGGAAAAACGAGTGTATATTCCCTCTCATTGTATGCCATCAAGTTAGGTTGATGGAATTATACAGAGGGGGAAGAGATAAGAATCTAATATCTTTTGGTCGGATGTTTTACTCAATGGTTTGTCTTGCGTGCCCAGGTCTAAGGGACCTGGGCCAAACATCTAGAGGAAACACCCCCATCATGTTGGGGGTTCACTGCCGCACGTTTTTGCTGGCGATGACTGTTTGTGGTATTCCTCAAGAAGGACCCCTGCATCATTGGATTAAGGCCCTGAGTGACCTCTTGATCTACCTCCTCGTTGTATGGAAGGGATTGGTTGTTGTGTTTTAGGGATAAGGACACAAAATGGTTGAAGATGGTGGTTGGAACGATCTACTTCTTGATTATTGGTCATCATTAGCTAGATGATCGAGGATTGTTATTAACATAGAGATCCTGTCAGGAAGCCACCAAAGTTGGCATTGTACCCTTATGATGGTAATTCTTTACCAGTATATTGGATACCCAGTGTTGAAGATACTGGGTGGGTGATAATATCATTCCCATGGATAAGGATCTAGCCTGAGCAGCGTTTGGTATGTTCACAGATGTCGTCTTGAAAAATCCATTTTGGACTGAAGGGAGTTCTGATAAAAAACTTGAACACAATAATAAAATTCATTAAAGAAACATCTTTTAGATCGATACATGATTGATTGATTCCTTTGTTTGACCTTATTTTATCAATTGATAGGGTCTTGGTAGGTGGGTAACATTATTAACTTGGTTAAGGATTCACATCAGGTTCTCCATTTTTGTTTCATAGTTCCTTGAAACGTGTGTTCTAGTTATAAGAATCTCTACTTCCAGGCAGTTTCCATTGTATTTATTCATGGATCCAGAAACTTCCAATAGGTATTTATCCAAAAGGTACTTTCTTTCCAAAGGCAAGCATTCTTTATGTTTGAAATTTATGATACTTAGGAATGTGTATTGGTCAAGGGGATGGGAGGTTGGACTCATCACACCCTTTTGGGGGGAATATTTGTCTACTCTAAGATTCTATTCTTGAATTTAATATATTTTCATGAATCCTTATTAATTTACCAAGTATCACATATGTTTCCCTTGAATTTTTCAATCACTTATTAACATGTGTAAAATTCAGAATCATCCGTATGTATTCGAGGTTCTCCATCAATGGTATCCCCTCATATACTACTTAAAGATTATTTTAATCATCTTTATGATGATACTAGTTTCTATGCCACTCAGGGGGGGGGGGGGGCACTCTGAAATTTATTCTCATTTAGGGAGATGAAGGTTTATTTTGATATTGGGATTATACCCATAAAATGGGCTACCTGCGTATCCTTGTGAAAGGAATTAGAACCCTCGTAGTTCAGTTCCACTTAATGGGACACGTCATACCTTTTAAGGTCATGTGATAAGGACCTATCCATAAAATTTAATTTCATGTGGTATGGACATATAAGTGAAAGGTGCTTAGCCAATGTTTGGTGTGGGACTTGTGCTGAAGCAACCCAAGGAACATGGAAATGAAATGGGTTTCCAAGTAAGATTAGAACATGTTGGGAATATGGACCAAGGATGACATGGTTGATTTGAAGTGTTGGGTTTGAACCTCAAATAGGTTTTCTATGTATTCCATTTGGATGGGAATCAAATCCCATATAGTTCGATAAGTCTCATAGGAGAGTATAGTCCTCCGAGGGAAATGAGTTTGGACTTACTTCCTGAAAATGATTCCTTGGAGATTTGGGGGTTTAATATTAGGCTTAATACTAAGGAATAATCCTAGATTAAAGGAATTAGGGTTGGATTCCTAAAGAGGATATCTAATGAGATTGGGCCCTGAGAAGGCTTCCTACGTATCCCAATTATGGTGGGAATAAGAGTTATTATAGTTCATTCACCGTGGGTGTTTGTGAAAATGTTGTAATCATCATGAATCTCTAAGACCACGTGTGAGAAACAAGAGGATGCGAAGGATTCAACAATGAAACACACACTTTTCCTCCTCCACCGGTGGAAGAGGGTGCACCTACGACGGCTAGGGTGGATGAGGTCGAGGCGGCCCGGGAAGAGGGTGAGTCGACAAGCCTTACCTCTATTCACTTAACATTAGACAAGGGACCAATGAAAGGGAGAGATGAAGGTTAGGAAATTACATCAGGATGGCTTCCCTAAAATTGATCCAGGTAGGGGAGGGAGGCTTTTCATTCGCTTAAAAGAAAAATCAATTTTGAACCATACCTTCCCAACTTGAGACCTAAGGTTTCGAGTCTTTGAGAAGGGATAAGTCGGGACCCAAACCCTAATTATCAAAACCGGGAACATCCCAACACTATTCTTGGGAGAAATTTCCATGTGAATGCAGATATACAAACCCTCATACACTCCATGAATCCTAACCCCATCGTGAAACAAATGTCGGAAACCTCCGACTGTGGATATAAAAACCGAAATAGAAGACACACTGATGTGAATTTACCAATGGTTTGATAAGTGAAGATTTTTTTGTGGAGGTCTCAATAGAATACCTTTCAAACAAGGGAGCCAATGAAGAAGAGGCCTTTCCATCAATGTATTTAAAGAGGGCTTAATGGCTTGTAGACTAAAGAGAGTAAGTGAATCAATTAGGGGCGCCCATGTAGGTACTGGTGCACAAGTATGAGTGCGCAAGTAGGCTTGGGCGACCTGATATTCACTTAAACTACGAACAAGTTGTATGTTAATACATGGGAGAGACCTGGCTCAAGACTTCAGGAGTATTCACAGGTAATTCCAGAAGTGGAGCACTAAAGTTCTTGTGAAAGGAATAGGTGGAGCATAAGTGTTTCTAATTTTAGAGAGGTTGGGTGATTTAGGTGAGAAAGTGTTATGGATTTCAAACACTAAAAGGACTTAAGTCCAATGATCCTTCTTCAATTCCTATGCTTTAGGTGTTAAAGAACTACCTTGAAAGTTTCAGATGACTTGGGCGAAGATATAGGGAAACCAGAGCTGCAATTAGGATTCATGGAAATTCATCCATACATATGAAGGCCCCAAGGGTCTATTTATAGGAAAAAATAGGACCCTGGGTGAAAGGAGTTTGGTCATGCAATTGGGATGCGCACCATCTTTATGGTGTGAAAGTGTCTACGCGCCATATGGGTGGTTCCCAAGTAGACTTGTGCACCGCCGGTGATTTGGCCTAACTAGGGATCCAATTTGTGAAATTAGAAAAATTAATATCTTCATTCTACTCCATCATTGTGGTGTGCTGATGTTTGCATGCAGGTACATTGGGTTCCTCCTTGAGGACATAGCCAAATTTATTATTCCATACCTCGGGGGCCGCGCCCCCACACCCCTTCTTGGGCTCAGTCCCGAGCTTCGGTCCCGGCCCTTTGGGCCGATTCCTTTGCTATCATTACTGACCCACCTTGATAAATGCATAGTCGCACCATGAACCTTTTGAGGCCAATTGAGGACATTTTGTGGAAAAGTTAATGGAACACATTTTAGGGTGTCTGCAATCGTATTTTTTCTTTATGATGGATGTGTGTTCTTATTTTGTGAAGAAAAAAACCTAGGAAAAATAATACAAGAATCTATAAAAAATCAAGCCATATGGAGACCTTAAAAATGGAATGGTGGTTGACTGATACCGAACATGTTGTCCCCTCAAGTGAGGACATAACAACATGGTGCCATTTTTCATCATTCGGCTAGGAAGATAATGTCATAGTTCATGGTCATATGATAGGAACAACCCGTTAATTTTAACATCGTGCATTAAAGACGCAACAATTTAAAGTCATGTGGGACCGGACATCATAGTTTAACATATATGGCTTGGACACATATAGAAAAATAATGAGGTTTTAGAGGGTAATGCACATGGCGTGATAAATAATTTCTGACATGAATGAGGATGAAGTCCACACCACACCACACACAATTCTGGGGTAGAAACCTCGGGACAAGGTTTTAAAAAAGGTCAGAGAATATGGGGATGAACCTGAAGACAAAACAAATAAGTGTTCTTATGTATCCCATGAGGGTGGGAATCAAGCTATACATAGTTCTGAAAGTGCAGTTTAACGTCATGCGGGACAATAGGTAGGAGAGACTAGCTCCTAAATGGGGAGTACGTGGTGTAGCTATTGCACACTCGATGCAAGTGAGGACATAATCCCACACATGCCACACCACACAATCCTATGAAATTTAGGGCCTAAAAATCCAAACATAATAGATAATTAGCAGAACCAAAGATGGACCCGAATATGAGATTCCAGGGCATTCCTATGTATCCCATAAGGATGGGAATCAAGAAATACGCTGTTCTTAAAGATGTCATGCAGTTTAACGTCATAGAGAGATCTTAGTTTATAGTCTTAAATATTGGACCATGATAAGTGAGACTCTTCCAAATGGGTGAAAACCTTGATGAAATACCTAATCCCACGTGAGTTACGCTTGATGTTGGAAACAAGGACGGAGAAGGTATCTACAACACGTGGAATACAGGAAAAGGAGAAAATGGTCTAGAGCCTCGAATGACGCCTCACCATGGCCTTGTCGTATCAACGTGAAAAAAAACACTGAGGGATGTCACTAAGAGTGTCAAAATTCCACTTGGACATGATGGGGTGGAAAAAGATGTGAATCATGTAACCGATATTTAGGGATTAATGGGGATGGCACAAAGATGGTGGAAAAATGTTGACCATGTTCAAAACACCACATCCATATCATGTGACCTGAAATGGGAACAATAACTAATCATTGACCGCTGACTATATTTGCAACGTGGGAATTATATCAATTTTTCATTTGAAATTTCTGGAGACATTGTTCCAAGATGGTAGGAGAGCACTGAGGCCTAGCATCTATGTCGTTCAAGGGTCCTTTCAAATGTGAAAGATGATGAAATCCCAAATTAAGGGGAACATAAATCATGAAAATGGGTGATAACATGTCTATGTAGAATTCAACACTCTAGGTTCTGAACTATAGTGATCCTGGCCACATTGGTGAACTGCCAAATAGGGTCGAGGGGCCCAATTTAAGAGTACCTGACTCAAAAAGATGAGTGGAGAACAAGGGGAGGATGATATTTCAAGAGGGAGGGATACATGACATGGATGTTACAAACCTAATGTGAATTAAAACATAATCCAATTCCACACCACTTGAATTCATCCTAGAGGAATCAGGCCAATGGGCCAGAGAGACGAGGAGGTTTCCAAGAAATTGGGTTGGTCCCAAAGACAAAATGTCCGACCATTCCTACGTATCCCATGAGGATGGGAATCAATCCATACATAGTTCTTGAGATGCTGTGCATTTTTACATCATGCGGTAAGAATCATAATTGTAGGGGTGTCTTAAGGATATGTATGTAGTGTGGAAAAAAATATCCCAACATGAATGAGGACATAGAGCCTACACCTTACTGCACAGTCTTAGGTGAGAACTTCAGTCAAGGGGATGGAATGGTCGAGGGACCTGAGGCTGGGCCACATACATAATGTCACAGCTAGTTTGTAGTTTATTTTTATACAAGATGAGTGCTGAGTGGTTTTACATCCTTCAGTTTAGACAGATTACACAGTTTAACATTGTGCGATGAAGACAGTGGTGATCTTATTTTAAGGCCATAGAGATTGGACCATGATTACGTAACCCTTTATGTGGGTATTGCCTTACAAAATATCCTAAGCCCACATGATCCATGCTTAGTGTGGGAAATGAGGAACGAGATCAGGTTCTCCCCCACACATAAGGGAATGACAATAAAGAATAGAGATCGGGCGGGGTTGATCCCACTAATACCAACATCCCTGCTTGAGGCACATTGACGTTCAAAGGGATAGTAGAATGAAATGAATCACTGCATCCAATATTTAGGACATATAGGGGTGGCGATAACGATGGAGGATGGATGTTGACCATATTCAAAACACTACATCCTTATCATATGACCTGAAATGGGAACAAACAAATGAGCATCGACTACTAACCATATTCATAACGTGGGACTTGTATCAAATTTTCATCAAAAAATCCATAGGGATGTTGGCCTTAGATGGTAGGAGAGCACTGGGTCATAGCATCCATGCTGTTTTGGGGTCATTTCTAATGTGAAAGATTATGAAATCCCAAATGAAGTGGACCATGAAGCATGAATATGCCCAAGAAATTTAACATTGTGGCAGAATGGGCGAAAGAGGCGGAGATGTCTAAGGAGGGGGATACATGGTGAAGTCATGATAAATATGATGGGAATGAAGGAAAAAAAAATCAATCACCACACCATGTGTTTTGAGAAGCATTCAGACACAAGGGGAGATCTTACTGTTCAGGGTTGGGCTAATGGATGAAATGTATAGGCATTCCTATGTATCCCATGTAGATGGGAATCAACCCATGAATAGTTTTAAAGACATGTAGTTTAATTTCATGTGGTAAAGATGTGTGTGGATAGAATAATGGGAGGCACACTTGGTGCGATCATTTCAAACCCAACATATATGGGGCCAAGGAAGTCTACAATACACTGTGTGTGATCCTATGAGGGAACTACACGCAGGGGGTAGTCAATGATAAGGATTTGGGGGCTGGACTCTAAGATGAATCGTTTGAGAATTCCTATGTATCCCATGAGGATGAGCATCAGTCCATATGTAGTTTTTAAAATGTAGTGTAGTTTTCTGTCATGCGGCAAGGATGTAGAGAGATCTTAGTTTGAGGTCATTGAGCTTAGACTATTTTTTAGTTTATCATCATGTGGGATAGGTACTGGGTAGTTTTACATCCTTCAACCCAGATGGATCACGCATTTTAACGTCATGTGGCAAAGATGGGATAGTTTAAGGTCACACGGGACCATATATAGTTTAACATTATGCGGGAAGACATACAGTTTAATGTCACATGGGAAAAGTTCCGAGTAGTTTTACATCCTTCATCCTAGATGGATCGCTCATTCTAACATCATATGGTGAATATGAGAGATTTTAAGGTCATATGGGACCATATAAAGTTTATCATCATGCGAGAGGACATACAATTTAATGTCATGCGGGACAAGTGCTGAGTAGTTATACATCCTTTAGCTTGGAAATATTATGCAGTTTAACATTATGCAGTAAAGACATCACAGTTTGTGGCCATGTAGGACCATATACAGTTTAACATCATGTGGGATGACATATGGTTTAATGTCATGTGGGAAAAGTGCCAAGTAGTTTTACATCCTTCAGCTCAGACAGATTATGCAGTTTAACATCGTGCGGTAAAGACGTCATACTTTATGGTCATGTAGGACCGTATATAGTTTAACATCATGCGGGATGACATACAGTTTAATGTCATGTGGGACATGTGCCGAGTAGTTTTACATTCATTATGGTGGATGAATTACACAGTTTAACATTGTACGGTAAATACTTCATAGTTTATGGTCATGTAGGACCATATATGTTTTAACTTCAGGTGGGATGACATACAGTTTAATGTCATGTGGGACAAGTTAAGAGTATTTTTAAGTCCTTCAAATCAGACGGATTATATAGTTTAATGTCGTGTGGTAAAGACATCATAGTTTATGGTCATGTAGGACTGTATACAGTTTAACATCATGCGGGAAGACATATAGTTTAATGTCATGTGGGAAGTGCTGAGTAGTTTTACATCCTTCAGCTCAGACAAATTTCATAGTTCAACATCGTGTAGTAAAGGCATCATAGTTTATGGTCATATTGGACCTTATACAGTTTAACGTTATACGGGAGGACATACAGTTTAATGACATGTAGGAAAATTTCCGAGTAGTTTTAATTCCTTCAGCTCAGATGGATTACGGAGTTTAACATCGTGCTGTAAAGACGTCACAGTTTATGGTCATGTATGATTGTAAACAGTTTAATGTAATGTGGGACGACATGCAGTTTAATGTAATGTGGGACAAGTGCTGAGTAGTTTTACGTCATTCTTCTCGGATGGATTACGCAGTTTAATGTCATGCGGTAAAGGCATCACAATTTATTGTCATGTAGGACCATTTATAGTTTACATCACGTGGGACAACATACAATTTAATCTCATGTAGGACAAGTGCTGAGTAGTTTTACGTCCTTCATCTCAGACAAATTACACAGTTTTACATTGTGCGGTAAAGACATCACAGTTTATGGTCATGTAGGACCATATACAGTTTAACATCATGTGGGATTACATAGAGTCTAATGTCATGTGGAACAAGTACCAAGCAGTTTTACATCCTTAAGATCAGATAGATTATGAATTTTAACGTCGTGCAGAAAAGATGTCATAGTTTATGGTCATGTAGGACTGACTTACTCAGGAAAATTATTTCTTGAGTAATTTGGCATTGTTGGGAGAAGTTATATGCTCACCATCCATGGTAACTAGAGAGTATGAACCATTGTGGTAAATCTTGTGAATGATGTATGATCCTTCCTAATTGGGCTCCAATTTGGGTGATTTCTTACCAGGTATCATTGGCGTTCTCAGGGCCAATACCATGTCACCTTGTAAGAAATGGAGGAGGCAAACTTTATTATTAAAATCTCTAGTTATCTTGTTTTTATGCCTCTATGTATTGTGTAGGACACAAATCCTATTTTTTTCAAGTACTTATAGTTCATCAAGATGGGTTTCTGCTACCTTATCTAGTGTCTGTTGATAATAGATAGTTGTATGCAACGAAGGAAACTGAATCTCTATGGGTAGGACTGCCACTGTTTCATACACAAGGGAATATGGGGTCACCTAAGTGTAATTGTGAGTCGTCTTCTGATAGGCCCAGGGTGAATTGGAGAGTTTGTCTGGGCAACTCTTCTTGTTATGACCAACCATCTTCTAAAAAATTTAGATAGGGTTTTGTTTAATGCCTCAATATACTCATTTTCTTGCATGTGACAGTGGGATATATGGTTAGAATGAATGCTGTACTTGGCATACAATTTCTTTAGCTCAGTTACCCATAAGTTGGTGCCATTATTGATGAGGATGATGTGAGGGACTCTGAATTAGTAGATGATTTTGGAGCTCATGAATTCAATGATAGAATGGTCCTTTACCTATTTGATCAGAATCACATCCACCCACTTGGATAATACATCCGTAGTGATCAGGATGAACCTTCATTGGTGGGCTGTCGCTGGTGGATATTATCCCATGACATCGAGTCCCCAGTCTGCAAAGGGCCAAGAGTATTCGGTAGTGTAGAGAGGCTCTGGTGGTCGATACAAAAAATTATCATGGATTGTGAATACATGGAACCTCTTGGAAAACTCGATACAATCACGAATCATTGAGGAAAAAAATACCCCAATCTTCAGATCTGGTGAGTTAGTTTCAGTTCGGTATAATGAGCCCCGTAGGAACCGATATGAAACTTCTGATTGACCTATGAAATCTCACCTCCTTGAATGCAATTGAGGAGAACCCCATAAAACCCACGTCTATAGAGCATCTTCTCTCGATTGAGACCACTCCAGTGGGTAAACTGTAATGTGCGGTGTCATATTTTCTCACTCTTGGCTTGACCTATCAATAAATTATTGTGATGGAGATACTCAAAAAAGGGGGTCCTCTAGTCGGGACCCACCTCCAACACTACAGCAGGGGGACTTGGGGATCCTAAAGTGGAGGCACCAGCGGTGAGGTGGCTTACCTTCCGGATATCATCATCGTCTGGAGTGACTAGATCGATGAATATCTATTGTGTCACATGAATAATTAAATCATCTTGGTTGGGATCTACAAGAGATGCAACCAATATGGCCACAACGTCAGCTCAACCATTATGCGAATGAGGGGCACAAGTCACTTTTGGCTGAGATGGGAATCGGGCCATCAACTGGAAGGTACGTTCCAACAACGGTACAAGATTTGGCTTCCTGATGACGTAGTCACCATTGATCTATTTTATGACTAGTTCGGAGTCCCCTTTCACATGCAAGTGGGGAACGCCAATCTAGAGGGATAACTCAAGACCAGTGATGAGAGCCTGATACTCTGCCTCATTATTGGTACAACCTTCTGACAATAGGAATATATATGGTAGGACAACTAGTGTTGGCATGATGAAGGTGATACACAGGCCCACCCTGTTGAGTCTAGTATCATTGAGTCTTCTGCTGGTAGGACTTTGGGAATCACCATCAAAGTGTATTTTCTAACATGGAATGGCTTGGTCTACCGAGAGGATTTCCTCATCGAGAAAATCAAGATCTAGAGACAGGTCCATGTAATCTGGATAGGAGGCAAGTAAGTCTACCAATGCCTATCCCTTGATGGAATTTTGGGGGGGAAACCAGATGTCAAAATACTAGAGGATCACTTCCCACTGAGCTAGACGACCTGTCAACACGGGGAGGTTTAGAGTGTACTTTAGTGGATCCACTTGGGACACTAACTGTATCTCGTGGTGCTATAATTAGTGTTAAAAATACTTTTTTGTGAATAACAGTGCAAGACATCTTTTCTTGATAGAGGAATATCTTGTCTTTGTATCGAGGAGAATGCGTCTGAGATAGTTTAGACTGTTCTCTATTCCATCATTATTCTTCTATGCATGAAGGGTGCTGAGAGATTGTTCCATGGAGGTCACATAAAGGACTAGTGACTTTCTGGAGATGGGTGGAATTAGGATTAGAGGCTGTAATAGGTACTTCATGATTTTTTCAAAAGAAGTCTGACACTCCTCATCCTACAGATAATCATCACCTTTCTTCATGAGTTGGGAAAATGGCATAAACATGCCAACCATATTCATGATGAATCGACGTATATAGGCTAAGTGGCCTTGAAATCCTCAAAGATCCTGGATGTTTCTTGGAGGATACATTTGGATTATAGCCTTGATCTTCTCTAGATCGATCTCAATGCCACTGTATCTGAAAAAGAAGCCAAGAAACTTCTTGGAGGTTACCCCAAAGGTGCACTTCAGTGGGTTCATCTTCAAATGGCAGGACCATAGGAAGCCAAACAATTTCTTGAGAAATTTGAGATGGTCCTATAACTAGTGATATTTTACCACCAAATCATCAAAATAGCAACCCACCAATTCCCTGAGGATCATATTAAATATTAAATGAATGACACACTGATAGGTGGCTCCTAAATTATTTAGACTGAAGGGAATCACTTGGTAGAAGAAAGTACCTTGTGGTGCCCTGAAGTCTATAGACTCTTCATCCTTAGGGTCCATTCAGATTTGGTTATACCTGGAATACCCATATATGAAGGAGAGATCCTGGAACCCAGCGGTGGAATCAATCAACAGTTTTATTGTAGAAAGGGTAAAACCATCCTTAAAACATTGATGGTTGAGATCCTAGAAGTCGATGCAGACTTTGATCTTTCTGTTCTTCTTCCTAAAAGGCACAATGTTGGCTAACCATCTGGGGGTATTGGATGTCTTTGATGATGTTATATTTGACGATATTATCAACCTCGACCTCAACCATGGCACCATAGGAAGGGTGCATCTTTCTTGGAGGCTGTTTGAACTTGCGATGATTTGTTGGAAGGATGAGGCGGTGGACAACGACCAGAGAATCTTGTCCTGGTATCTCATCATAACTATAGGAAAATACATTATGATGCTACTTTTGGAAATTAATGTATCTCTATTGTTCTTTGAAAGTCCTAACAACACTGATCAATGTAGGTTTCAGATCCATCTTGCTACCGAGGTTCACCTGTACCAATTCATCGACCGTGGTGGAGACACCATCTTAAAAAGCGAGAGGAGCATACTATAAATCCTCTTCTTCAATTATGGAGGAGGGATCCTCAATGGGAAGAGACTCCTATAAGTCGATAGATCCCGATGGGCCACTGGATCTAGCCTGAGTGGTGGTGGACATTGTATCAGGGGACTCCTGTACTACTGAAACCATAGCGACAGAAGCTGTCGATCGATCCCGTCTGACCTTTGGCCCAAGGGGCCACTCTTGATGATGTCAAAGCAATGGTGGCGTGTTGGATTGAGTTGGATTATCCCAGCTTGGAGAAACAATAAAGTATTCTGTATCTTCGTTGCCATGGGGAAAACATCCCGATATCTTATAGGAGTAGGCGTCTTTGGGATTACCCGAGCTTGATTTGTATAGGAATACGAAGTGATCTCCCGGGGTCCCTTAGACATGGGAATTTGCTTTCCCCTTATTCTAGAGACAAAAAATCATTGCCCCAAATCTAGAGTTATGGCCTCCAATCGGTGGATCGAGAAGACGTAGGCATCATCTAGGCCTGTCCATGGGTTGGTCGCAGCCGTAGTAGGCTCAACCTCGCTAGCCTGAATCTGCTTGTCCTTGCTCTTGTAATAGTCAGCATCTAGATAACATGATTTTCAAGATGAAAAGGGAGACTCATCACCTTAGAGTACACCTAATCGACCATTAAGGGAGTAATTAATTAATTGGGGATACGAAGAGGGGACTACTACGTGCAGGTGGAGCTATGGACTTCCCATTAATGTGTTGTAGGTGGTGTCCCTTGAGATAACCATGAACTCGATGCTGGATACCAGACCACTATACTAGGTCTCTAGGAAGATCATGCTGACCGATGTTTGTTCTGTACTTTCATAACCTTGAATTTTCAGGTCTGATGGGCTAAGATCATCCTTGGACAACCCCATATTTCAAAGTGTATGAGTCAGGATAAGGTTGATCCTAGAACATGTGTCGACATGACAATGATGAACATTATTTCCATTGAAGTGACCAGTGATTTATAGTGGGAAGATGTGCCCCTGTATGGGAGATTATTCATCTTTTTCAGAGAAGGAGATGAAGGCTTGACATTCTACATTCTCGATTGCCTCAACATGGTAGGCTTCTGCAGCTTCTACCTCCGTCTCAAACTAGAGGGGGCTTCTAAAAGCCTCGATAAGGGATTCATGCATATCTGCAGATAGAAAAAGTGCCTAGAGGATAGAGAGCCTCACAGGTATTCTATAAAGTTGTTTAAGAACCTGATACATCTTTTCCAAGCATGAAATTCTTCTAACATGAGGTCGATCTATTGTAGGAGGTATGGCGGGACCTTCTGGCTGAACTGGCGGCTGACTTGTGCTGGGAATGTCCCATTGCTCTCTAGTCGAAAATCATGGGGCAACTACCAGATGAGTGTCAAATGACTGAGGCTAGTCTATAACAGAATGTGTCTGATCATAGCATGAACATGGTGGATCCTCCTGATCAATAAGAATAAAAGGCTATAAAGGCAAACCTGACAAAACATGATGAGAAGGATACACATGCTGATCTCTACACTAGGCCTGTTGTCTGCCTTCGGTTGCATAAACATCCTAGATGGAAGCACTAATCATGGATTTCTGATGTCTCCCATAACCACGGATCCATCAGTGCTGGCGATGACTAGGGTTGTTAGGAGGGTCCATCTGGCACTCCTCATCGTCGGGAACCATATATGGGTTTACTAGCTCCAAAGTGTTAACTAAAGCGTACCCTAAGTCATCACATGAAGAGTATTTATCTCCAATGGATTGAAGTCCCTTAGATTATGGAATGATTATGACATCAGTGGGGGACTTTTCCTCTCCTTGCGCCGCTGATGTTTTCCCTTTTGGGAAGTCGAAGACCGAGACGTCAACGCAGAAGTAGTGGTTGCGGGTGACGTGGCGACTTCTGAAGTCTCTGATCGATTCAACATGCATGGATAATACCATGGGAATGGGTAACTACCTTGAGGGACATCCATTCATTACATTTTTGAGAACCATAGTTAGGAACCTGCTATCACTCACCTTCGTTTTCGCTGTCACTGTCAGGTTGTATGAATACACATGCCACCTGTGCCAGTGCTAGGCCTCACATGACTATATTATTGTCAACCTAGTCTTGAATCCAATATTTAAACACATATCACTACTTTATGGTGTTCCCCATGATTCAGTGATAGGGGTAGTAATTAGGATGATCTGCGAGATCCGCTTCTTCAGGCCTCCTGCATTCTGAAAACTGTATATTTCTTTATTCTAAAATGCTTTCAAAATAACTAGGGACCCGAGTCTCATTGAACAAGTTGGTCCAATTCCATATATCTAATAAGGGGGATCTAGGATCCTATCCATAATGAGGGGCTGGAGGAGCCTTCTGTGGAGGTGGAACCTGGTTATCTCACCTGAGTGGTGGCGGTGAATTATATGGGGTCTCCTATTGGTTCTAAGGTGGGTGCTTCTAGGCCAAAGGTTGTTCCTGAGGTGGCAGGCCTCTGTGAATTTATAGAGGTGGCTCCACTGGTAACAACTTCAGCTTCCTGGGATCCTCTATCTGTGCTACCGCGGTGGGATTAGCCTTAGAATCTCTTCTCATGAGAACTGTAGGGGAAAAAAGATGTGCCTGCTTTGCCTATTACAAGGCTTCCTCTAGATGATGTCCCTTATCAGAGAAATTATGGAATCGTCTAGGGTAATTTTGAGTTATGAGAGAGGGAACCAGTTCAGTTTTGACATTCCTCACACACATTATTTGTAGTTTTTCCTGAGTCAGCATCATATCCAGGGAGTAGGTGAGGCCTTTCCACTGGGTGAAAAAGTCCACAACGTGATCTTCAGGCCTCTGTTTTCACTTGAAGAGGTCTACAATACTCTTCTTATGGGTGGTAGAGATAAAATGGTGAAGAAACATCCTATAAAGATCTTCCAAATTGGTGAATTACCTAATGGGTAGATGGATGTACCAGACACACACAGGCCCTTCCAATGTCTGTACGAAACACCATAGTTTAGCGGCCTCTTGCTGCGCTGGAGTTCCCATCATGGGTCCACACCTTTAGATGATGTGGGCCAGATGCTGTATCATATCACCTGTCCCATTAATGGGGGAAAGGTAGGGTTTCTGAAACTAAGAGGTATTGGAATATCATCCAACCATGCCAAATCTGGCTTGACATCAGGAATAATTTCCACACGTCATGTTTCCAAAGCCTCGAGGTGGGCGATGAGCACTAGCATTGGATTATCGGGATGATGATTCTTATCTTGATGAGGATCCCTGACCACCAGTGTGTTGGAAGGTTCTTCAACATGATAAGCAAGCCCAGCAGATTGTGGATTGACTGGTGGGATTACCTACAAGACTACTAGGGGAATGACTTGTGGAGCAACTGGGGGAACCTGAGCTAGGACCTGAAGATTATTGCGCTACTTAGGTAGATTTCGAAATAAATACCACACCCTTTTTTCATAATCTCTAGCTTATATCGTGTCTATGTGGGAAGGATGGTTAGGGTCACCTGGTGGGAACTTTCCGGGGGGAGTTGTATCTCCCCATACTGCCCTAGTCGAGGATCACCATAGTCTGGTTGCTTCTCTGCACACATTCAGAAAGGAGGACATTGACCATATTCTTATGCTCTGTGATTTGTTGAAGCAACATGGAATTTTTAGGATCGTCTTCCATCTTTTGCACTGATCCGGATGGGTCAGATGGTTTGACAGTCCCAAGATGATCTTTTCCCTTATTGGGATTTGGGCCGAGGGCTAATGACTCGGTAGGTGAGGGAAGGCCCAATAAATTTCATTGTTGACGAGTAACCATTACCAATGGATCCAATAGTTGTGGCACTCCCCAAAGGGGTAAGTTCTCTTTAAAGATCTCAATATTGTTCTCTTTCTCTGATAGGTTGTCCATGTTAACTGAGAATCTACCTTGAGGAATATTCTCAATATCACTTGGAAAGTCAGGGTGACACAAGATATAAATAAAATGAAGGGTAGCATACAGCCTCCAACCATGAACCTGAACATGGCGGGAAGCCTCTTGATAATTTTGTTGAGCCCTTTAAAGCTCTGAACGCATCATTTCTGGAGGTTCTAGCGGAAACCGGGCGACTCAAGGCACTAGTCCATAGGGAACACAACCAAGTCGACCATGCGGAATTGTTGGTCAATATCTTCAAAGTGTGCCTGACTCTTGGGGTAAGCCACTAACAGATAATATGGATTGAATTGAGTCTCCCAGAGGGTTTTGTGAAAACACGTGACTTCCTCCTGAGTAAGTGATTCCACTGCACTGATGATTGTGGTTGAAATTGGACAGAACATATCTGGGAAATAATCCACTACAAGGATTTTCCACAAGTTCCTCAGCTCAGAATCGGGGTCCGAGCCTTGGTTTCCCCACTCGTCAAATAAGGGTGGCTGCAGGACCGGTAACAACACTAAAGAAGACCACTGAGACAGTAGACCGACTAGTGGAGAATATGGAGAACAGGATGATAAGTCGCCGCATCTTGGGCTTCCTTACGATTAATGCAATGACTAAGCCACCACATCCCGGTAAGATGGACTGGAAACCACAGTTTATGGTGCAGGGTATGCAGTTATTATGGGTGGGCCATGTTGATTTTCATCCTCTAGCAGTCCCTAGAATAACTCTCCATGATCTCTGGTTGAGGTAGATAATGAAACTGTTGACGATAGGGAGGATTTCATAGCCAATACCTAGAAGGAGGCCAAATCTTTCTTCTCCTGGATGTATCTGTGGAGGGATGTTAGAATCCGATAGAACTCAAATTTTGGAAGGATGAGGCTAATATGCCTTGTTCCCACCCCAGCCCTTGACACAGAAGATTGGGGTGAGTGTTCCATTTCCAAATCACATTACTCCTTAGAATTTAAGAAGCAAACGAGCTTAATAGCATTCTGAAACATCTTGGTATTATTCTTATGGAATCGACTACCCACCCTCCTACCCCAAAATAATTCTTCGGGATAGGGTAGATTTTTAACTTGAGGAGGACTTTTGGCCAAACTAATGTTGGGGCAGTGAGGACTTCCGCCTAGGTGAGTCAGGGTGCGATGTGCACCCAGACAGATGTAGAAAGGAACACGGGGAGGCCTCTATGTACACTAGATAACGTGTAGAGGGAATCTCTATGGGAAGTGCTGGAGTGTGTAAGACCTCTGCTGGATCTGGTGGAAGCATGCACAATAACTCCATGCCTGCTTACCTTAGCATTGATGGTATGAGGGGGACCCTTGTACAAGTCGAGATGAACACGAGGAAGACCTCCGCATTGGGTGCCGATGAAGTAGGGAACACCTCTGCTTCTTTGATTTATGGGATGAGGAGGACCTTATTCAGTTGCAGTGAGAACATGAGGAAGATCCCCACACTGATGGTTGACCGGACGAGTAGCATATTCACATCGGTGACCTATGACTGGAGGAAAAACTCTATACTTGAGGTCACAGGTGCGGGAGAGGATTTCGTACTAGGTGTCAGTGCGGTAGGGAGTACCTTCTCTCAGACTGATGGTGGCATGGGGAGGACCTCCACGCAGAGCTGGGAGCGGGGGGGGGGGGGGGGGGGGGGAGGGGACCTGCGCTCTCACTATTCGTGGCACAGGGAGGACCTCCGTATTGGATGTCATTGCTGCGGGTCAGCCCACAACGGACACCACCTGTGTCGGTGACCATGAGAGTTGACCCAACCTACCCGTGGGGTGGTTGGGGCCACGATCTGGGCCAGGCATATGACTGAACCTTTTGGTATAAACGCGGCATTGATGGTATACGTTCGAGGTGTACAGGCCACAGTATACATTGATCATGATGGCCCCTGACGAGTGTCCTCCTCAGCTTGTGCCTGACACTGGCGTCAGGTTACCTGGACTAGGGCTGGTGGCACAGGTGTACAACTACCCGATCCTCAGCCTATGGGGCTGGATGATGGCACTGACATAGCCTAGTGGGATCCCTCCTTGGCGGCCCCCAGGATGGGATTATAGCTGGGCTGGCTCAGATATCCCTCACCTCATTGGCATATGGGGAGTGAGTCGTTAAAGCACTATGTGGAGGGGATCCCAAAATGATTTTAGGTCGGAGTGGGGAGTAATGGGTCCCTGCATGACCCTTGGGGATGGCGACAATGATGAGGTGTAGAAGCTTCTAGGTCTTCTCGGGCCACATCCCTAGTTGGGATAATCTTCACTTCCTCATATTGTCAGATGAGATCGTTAATCACCCTTCTCTGAACGAGTTTAGATTAGGTGATGGGATGTGGGTGCCCAAAAATCATGGATGTGGAGGCCTCCGTGGACGAGATGTGGTCACACGGGATTTACACATTGATGTTTCCCCAACCCCCACATCGGTGGGTTGGTGGTGATTGGTATCCTATCATAGCTTGGGTCCTCCAAAGTAGAGAGATTAAACCATTAGTGCTGAATAAAGGAAAGTAACGACCGGTGCCCCAAAACTATCCCATCTTCCATTGATGACAAGAAGGATCCATGATGACAACATCATAGACCGGGATGTACAACGTTCACCTACCCCAATTTCTAGTGAGTTTCATGCGAGGCCCACTATTTTCATGGCAGTAACTAGTGCCAGATACATGGATCCTTTGACATACTAATCCTATAACCTCTCGAATGCTACTAATATCTACATTGAGTAGAAGAACTTTATATCAGGTACACCATTTCTATTTTTGACCCTTTCACCAAGGCGCATATCTGTCGGTGAAGGATGCACTGATCTGTTGACCCACATTCCTACTTTCCAAAGGCGGACGACATCCATCGCTTCTTCAGGGATGTCTACTCCTTGATCAAAATGGGATGATGTGATATTGGTCTCTCCTTTTGTGGATTCCTCATAAGAACTCACTTCTTAGTCGGGGTCCCCCTTAAAGATGAATATGTTGTTCATGAAACTCTTCCTGGTGCCATATCTTTGTAGAATCTGGTTAATTACACTGCTTTTTTCTGGGTATTCCATGGGGCCAAGTCTGTGAAGAAACCTAATATTGGGGGAGTATTCACGTTTGACATCGCTGGATTGTCTAGAATTTAGAACACTGATGTGTCTGGGTTTCTTCTCCTTATGATAGGGATTGTCGAGGGCATGGAATCCCAAGGAATCCCACATCAATTGCGGGTAATTATACGCCATGGGCATGGCTATGAGATTTTTGAAAGATTCCCATTCGTAACACAAGGTATGCCGTGATTTTAATATCTTTCGGAGACAGATCAGACTGATCAGAATAATGATAAGAGTGGATTACATCGGTGTGGACCTTGGAGGGTGCACATGAGAGTCCTATTATAAAGGTGGATCACCACGTCTAATGAAGAAGGATCTCAGGGTGCTTAGGTCCCTATAAAGGATACACCAAATCTTATCATTGGCTAGGATTGAAACACAGGGAGGTTTCCTATGTACCTTGTCTTGAGAGACAGGGATCAAAACCAACGTAATTTCAAGGGTTTATAAATCGGGGTGCGCTCAGAGGACAACGACCCAAATATGTTTCTAGGAGTTACACATGGATAGCAACCTATGTACCATGAGGATAGGAGATAGGATAGATGACATGATCACATAGGGACATGGAGACCTAGGTAGGAATCAAGATGGATGTTGGATGGTTGAACGAAGTGAATGAGAGGAATGGGATGGAACCGACGTGAGGAAGACAGTGATGTTGGGATTGAGCCTCAAAGAGACTTCCTACCTATCCTCTTGGTGGGAATCAAAATCCACATAGATCGGTGGGGTGATGGGACACCTAAGGAGGTGGCCTGTGAGAATGGATGCATGGATGGGACCCAAATGAAATAGAACCTTCAGGTTGGGGCATGATCTTTTCAAAACGTAGGGGGGCCTTGAGGGAGAGACCATGATGGGACATGAGTGATGGGACTGAACCTCAAGGAGGCTTACTATGCATCCCCATGATAGGGAATAAATTTCCACATAATTTGGGATGGGGTCATCGAATTGGGGTGTGCGCAGAGGACAAAAATCCCTATACATGCTGGGGATTATGCGTGGTTAGCGGCCCGAGTTGGTCTGACATCACTGGGATGGACCAGGGATGTGGGTCCCAACGAAAGGGACTACAACGGATTACCGCTGGTTGGGGGATACAAAGGATTTCCGCTGTTTGGGGGCTACAACAGCTTACCGCTGGTTGGGGTTAAAATGGCTTACTGCTGGTTGGGGCTATAATGGCTAACTGCTGGTCAGGGATACAACGACTTACCACTAGTAGGGGGCTAAAACAGATTGCCGGTAGTTGGGGTTGAACCTCATAGTGGATTCATATGTAACCATTCTAGTAGATAGGGAGAAAAACCCACATAGTTCGAAGGTATATAGTTTATAATCATGCTAGATGAAAAGGGGGCGTATATTTTAACGTCGTGTAGGATGGGGGTGAAATGACGTGATGTGGTCGGGACTGATGGGTGTTAGGCTTGATCCTCATGGAGGATTATTGTATACATAGACAGTATAGTGGAAAGTATCACAATCCATGTAGTTCGGTATGGAGGATAAATTTTAAAGTCATGCGGGACGATGGTGGACCGACGTGAAGTGGATGGGACTAATGGGTGTTGGGCTTGAACCACGGGGAGGATTCCTACATACCATTCTTGGATAGGACCAAGGATCAAATTCCATGTCGTTCGGTATGGAGGCTTTTGAATTACACTCTTGGGTAGCCCAGTAAGGATGCCATGGTCAATTATTACTCTAAGCCCACGTGGGTCATGTTCGTTATGAGAAACAAGAGGCAGTAAAGACCTGACAATAACATCGTGAAAGGTGCGTACACAGGGAATGAAGTGGGGATTACACGTGGTTAACAGCCCAAAGAGGAAATAAGGGCGCATGTGTGGTTAGAAGCCCAAGGAGATGGAGATAGGGACTTACTCCAGGGTGGAGGCTCGATGGACACATTTCCAAATGAGAGAGGGATGGGGTAAAGAAGGTCCTGGTGCCCATATATCCTATAGTCTTTTTCAGGATAGAAGATAGGATGAGTAGGGATGCTAACTCCCACAAGAAAGGCTAGGGTCTTACACCAAGATGGTTGCCCTTCCCCTTGGATAGATGCCACTCCATAAAAGATGATATCATTCCATGAGAGTAACTTCTCAATCCTGTGGAGACAAGCGGGTGTGGAGAATGTCCAAGATGGGGCACCCCATGTATATTGCACGGGGTGAGGCCATAGTTTAATGTCATGTGCTGAGGATGATGGTTCCTGTCAGTTTAACGTCCGGTACCTTGGACGAGGTAGGTTCACTCCACACCCCTTGTACTTTCATAACTGATACCCACTCACCCTTGGGGAAGGGAAGGCATAAACAATTCCATGGTGAGATGGGGTTGTGGAGTGATCTATTAAGTGGATCACGTTAGCATGGATATGCAAAGAATAAATAACTATTATCATGCCTATGCTAAGAATAAAGAGTCTAAGAAACTAAATGTGAATCATCGCCCAAGGGACCTTGAAGTCACTTCGTACAAACCTAGAGAGTCATACGTGAGATGGGTTTGTCAAGAAAATGGGTTCACAGGAAATGACCATATTAAGCTCTGGTGCACCACATAGTGGAGGGACTCTGCAGAGAGTTATGTTTCACGAGGTGGAGTAGCCTAGGATGGTCATTGGGTATAGATGCATATGAAGGGTGCTTTGGGAAGTAGAAAGGCTTTCTAAGAGTAGGACTTCGCAAAGCATGGTTATCTTGAAAAGATTATTACTATGAATTAATGTGATTTAAAAAGAACAGTGACCCTGCCTTAGCACATGTTTCACATGTTCATGGAAGGTAATTCACGAATCATGAGTGCTTTGTGAAGAACCGAGTCCCCTTAGGGATCTCCTTCCTTTGTGATGGCCCAAGTGCTCTATAAAGGGCATACCTACTTGAAGAGGGGTTGCATTTGAGCTAAAGGAAAGGTACTTCACAATGATTAAGTACCTTGAAGAGCTAATTTTTTCAATGTTTTACAAATCAGAGGTTGCTTTGCGATTTGAGAGCTAAGAAGGCAAATGGTCATGGTATCTGTCCTTTGGGTGTAGGGGAAGGTGGGTATTTATAGTCAAGAGGTGGCTTAAAGCTCATACAACTCGTTGTGAAGCCACATGGTGCTCTGTGACCGGTTGTGGATTGCATCAAGTTTGTCATAAATGTGGATTCGACCATAATACCCTCCTTGGCAAAAATACCTCCTTAATTCCCTCCATAGTGTTCGTGGAGGAATCTGTCAAGTTTCAAGGGATCACAGAGGCAATTTTGTTCCCTCCACGACATGGAGATCCCAGTCAATTGCATCGTAATCGTGGAGCCTCTCACCTATTTTACTCTATGGTGACCGGAAAGGGGGATTTGGCTTCATGCCATCCATGGTGTTGAGGGGCTCCACGAATTAGCTTCGTAAGGCATCCCATTCTGCACTAGTTTCCTGTTTTCCTTCTTTTCCTCTACACACATATTTTGGAGCTAACAATAGAGCATATTTTTTGGAAGGTTTTAGTTGTTATGACTACTCCTTATCTCCTTAGGGGCCTTGATGGGTTGCTATATTCTACTCTTGATCTGTGAATTTTATTCACTTCTATCAAGATAAGGGCCTAAAAGGTCACACACTGTAGCTTATTCAAAAGTCTATCCTATTCTGATGAATATGATTATAAGACATGGTGGATCCCACCATAGGGTTCATGATATGTGTGAGGATATATGATCACCATGGAATAACTAAATTTATTTTATTTGAGTTTATAATAATTGACATTGAATTTATTTATTAATTTTTTTTACAAGTATTAAATAAATACATGGAAAAATATCATACCAATGAATATTATTTTAATATTTAAGGTTACTTTAATGTTTGTAGGGATTATGATTCAAGTTAATGACTCAATTTTATCACGTAATATATTTTAATATATTATATGTCAGTAATAAAAATATAAATGATATTTATGACTTAGAAAGCCGTTCATAAAATGTCATTTAAAGCTTATATAGTGAGTAATAAATTTTCAGGGGACTGAGGAATATTTAGGGATAATTTGTATAAATTAGTATATATATGAGGAGAAATTCTCTCACATGGTTCCTATTCACTATGAAATAAAATGAGATCCTCTTTCTTTTATCCCACTTCCTAGAGAGATAAGATCTTGATTTAAGTAACTGGACAAAGCTCCCCTTCATGGATCAAAGGAACATCGATGCGGTGATCATTGGGACATGGAAGGCGTAATCAGATCTCAATCTTAAATCCCAAAATTTGATGATAAAAATTCTCACAGATATTTGAATTGTGTGTGGAAGATCTTGAGGGGATTGAATTCGTATCATCTAACCAATAATCACCAGTGACAAGTGGATGTCGAGTTCATCTTCATATCAAACCAGGTATTTTTCTATTTTTATTTTGTGATTAAAACTTATCACATGGGTTCGTCATGCTTTTTCTTATGTTTCACTTCCTAAGTGATGATGTAGTTATGTCGATCTCCTATGAATTTTTTTAAATACCTAGACAATCATCTTCTGTTTCATGCCCCAATACCCTCAGATTCTATGAAATAGAAAAAGATTGGGGAAGGATGATGTGGGAAATCGTAACCATTGATATTTACACATGGATAACACCTAGAATTGGGATATTTGTCACTTTATGGAATGGAAAATAAAATTGGAAGTGTATGTCATTATAGTAGCTTGTCTATATTCACTAGGAAATCACTGCAAGCTGATGCTGAGAACCTCAAGGAACAGAACATGGATTTTTTCTACCTTATTGTTATGATTTCATAAATTTTTGGTTACTTTAATTAATATGAGGTTAAATCCACACTCTATAATGGTATTCCCATACATGGGTGAAGTTCCAAGACTCCTAAAGATATGAACTTGTTCTAACCCTTATTATCTTCTATTTCATTCCACTATAACTTAGTTTTGAAATTATAACTATAATTTAATTCTTTATCCCTCCTCCATGCGATGAAAAATACACCACTCTGAGATGAAGGGATAATATATGAGTCTAAAACTATGAAGTGAGGCTCAATAATATAAGAGATCAATAAATCAGGTTGATCATCACTTTCTTCATGATCTTGGATGACAGTGATGGTGAAGTAGAGATTATATATCTGATCCATTCATAGGAAGTGTTTTTTACTATTTTCAATTGATATTTATCCCCTTAATTTTATAGTTTAATGGATTAAGTTTTTGGGATATGATGTGTTTTTTTATCCCATGAAACTCACTTTGGCGGGAAGAGATTATTGATTGGAGTGGTCTGATTCAGTGTTTCCTTCACTCTTAGGAGAGATCTTCTAAACTAGAATATGATACATGTTTGAGGGTTCTTTGATTTATGTGAGAGAGGTGCGTGACTCGATAGTTTGAGCATACACTAAGTGTGGTCGGTGAAATACCTATTCCATCCAAAGATCAATGATATGTAGTATAACACTGGATCAATCTTGATCTTGGCTTATTTCTTGTTAACTTCCTTTTCCTATATTTTTTCTTGTTTTCTCTATTTCTAGATCCTATTCAGTATTTACATTCCATCAACTCCCTCTATGATTTTTTTATCACTATATATGCAAATTTTTATTTCCTACATTAAAATATATATAGATACAAAAGAATATTTTTAGGACAGTCAATATGATGACTGGAACTTATTCTATAAGAGCGACACCTAGTTTATCAATAGTGATATATCAAGAGAGATTATAATCTTTATGATGGAGATTATGATGAAATGAATCAAATTTTGGTATCGTTTCCATAGATAAAATACTTATTTTAGTGGGTTTTTCTATTTTTTATTTATTAATTATATTTCAATAATGATGGACTAAAAAATTCATGATTTAATGTCACTATTAGTATAATATCTGATTCAAGAACATGAGGAGGTTATAACATAAGTGAAATAATAAGTTCATGAATAACAAAAATAAGAGTTTACCAACTATGAAATGGATTATTATCATCTAATGATACAAATGTTTCAACAAGTTTTCAATTATTAATGGTAAAAATAAAATTAAAAAATTAACTCTAGCTACCCACTGAAGATCATACTGAGAACTTTTTGAAGGGATAGTAGGAGAAAGAACATGAAACATCTCAAGAAGTTTGACAACTTTTTGGGAAACATTTATTAAGTACATCATTTGATAATTTTATCTATTTTGATTTGTATAATTATTTTTCAATGACTCAACAAATTTCACTGACTTTGGAGAACAAATCATTCTCCTTGGAGGAAACCAAAAATGAGGTAATTTTTTTAGTGAGGATGAAGATGCTTGGTAACCTCACTTCTTCCCTAGACATAATACCCTCAGAAATTTCCATCATAATGATGAAAAAACTACATATAGTCATAGATAAGATGATTTTATAGAATAATGTTTTTTTATATTTGATTTTGATTACATTTATCATGATATTTGTTAGTATACTTCCTTTCTAGGTATTTAAGAGTCATCCAACCTTTGTGATCTCCAAGATATCTTGGAAGAAACTTAACCTTCACCTGATATAACACCTTTGGAACTCCCTATTCTTATTGTAAATTTATTTTTTTGGATTATCCTAGGCAGTTTTGGGGTTGTGAACCAATGATAAAGTGGATATTTTTTTATATTTAGGTTAAAAATAATGTTTTGGACTAAATAAGAAGATAAGTCTCATCCTATAGTTCAATTTAAATATCCAATTAACACGATACATAATTTTCAATAATAGGAGAGTTACCCATATAATATTTTTCCCTCTCCATTAATCTATAAAATATGTGTTTCCAAGTTGGAGATCTCACAATAAGGTATTTTAGGTGAACACCAAAAGCCAAACAACTTCAATAATGATGAAACTACTAAAATTTGGTGTTTCTTATGCATGAATCCACAACCCCTATAGATTGGGTTTCAACCATAGAATTATATAGATATAGATTTTTGAAATATAGAAACCCTTTTAGGTTTATCCCAATATTATCTGGAGAATTATAGTTTTTCTTATTTTAATTATAATTTTTTAGTGTCTTCAATTATATGAAAATATTATTTGTATGAAATGAATATGAAGTACATCTACGCATAACATAACTATTAAAATTCACCAAGGTGATAGATGAGGATTTAATGTGGTTTCTGAATTGAAATATGATTTTTTAGTTATTTTCACGGCCAAGAGGAGCTGCAAGATTTATCAATCTTGACCCAAATTCCACTAACTTCAACTTTTGGTAAATTTCATTCTAATGTTTTTCTTTTTTATATAGTAAGGAATTTTATTTTTCATTTATTGGAGATAAAATTGTCTAATAGAGGTATATTTATCCAATATAAAATGTAAAGTGCATTTGATTGAGTTAAAATGTTAAGACAATCACATTCAGGGGGAGAATTGTTCTTATTTTCCTATTCAATTAAATTTGTGGCATGCTAGAAGGAATTAAGTGTGGGGTAATCCCCTTTTTATTTTAAATTGAATTGTATGAATCTGTTTCTAGGGGTGTGCCTTACTGGTGTCCAAAATATAGAACATGAAATTGAGTGGCATTTCAAAAATTGATTGCACCCTTAAAATGTTTTTGTGCTACCGTACAACATTATTTTTAAGGATTTTATTTATGGTAAATTAAAATTATTATATCTATACTTAAATTAAAACAAAGAACATTAAAATAAAAGGGTTTTAATATATTTTTGGATATGTAGAAATGAGTTATTATAAACTTCATGCGACTCTTTAAATATTATATAAACTACTGAATTGCTAAAATATTTTGAAAAAAATATTCTCACATTATAAAATTCAAATTTCAAGATAATGGTGAGTTTTATGTGAGGGTGATAGGGTTCTTAAAAATGTTTCTTAAATATAATTCAATGCTTCAAACATAAAACCCCCTAAAAATGATCAAATAAATATTTTAAACATATTTACTTCCCTTTTAGATTCATTTTATGGTCTGATCTCTCACAATATTTTTTTTGTTTTTCATTTTGGAAATTTGATAATAAAGGTGTCATTACCAAGGGAGAAAATTCATTCTCATTTTGAGGATTCCTCTAGTTCTTAAATTATTTCATTTAAATAATAACTATGTGAATTTTATCCTCTAATTTTGTGGATATTTTTATTAGAAAAAGAAATGATAGTATAATTGGAATTATTTATGTGTAATTGTAATTAGAATTTGAGGGAACTGAATGTTTGAACTTCAAGCTAGTAACAAGGACCTTGTGAAAAAAATAACACTAAGAGACAACTCAATAGTGATTAATATATTTTATTTTAAAATAGATTAATATGGGAAATTTGGATCCCATAGTGAATCTTTAGACATTAGGCTATAGGTGTGTGTTTGTACACAAAAATTCCATTTTTAAATTCAATAAGTGTGTTGCACATACACAGTTGCGAAAAATTCAAATAAAATTTCCTAATTTTTAGAAATGAATTAATTCAAGTGAGGGGAATATTGAACCCTGAAGTTTAATGTGGAGATTAATTTATAAAAATCTCATTTTAGTTGTATCATTGAAGTATAGAGTAGAACTTTGGATTGAGTAATCTAAGAAAGAGTTATAAATAAAAGTTTTTATTGTTATAATTTTGATTCCATATAAATCCTACTAGTTTTCTGTACCAAAACATGAACATAAATTCTAATTGATGTAAGACAGTGAATGATTTCATATAGGAGTCACGGAATTTTAAATTATTAATGTGTATATTTGTTCTTCACTATGGCGTGTCTTTGAATGTAGGCTAGACATGATATGAAAACTCCATGAAATGTTTGGTCCATCACATAATAATACTCCTTAATTATTTTATAACATGTATCAGTTTGAGATAATCTATGAAATCTTTAATTTTGTTTCATTGACATATCATGTATAGTATTATGAGAATTTTTTTTAAATGTGGTGAAATTTAATGTTTTCATTATTTAACACATTTTCCCCTTTCTATTTTATGTTATTATTGAGGGTTTGATTGCAGAAATGCACTAATAATGTGAAATTATTGAATTGTGGGTATTTTTTATTGAATATGTTATTCATTGAATATTCATTAAATTTAGTGTATTTCATCATTTATTGGCTAAATTTTTATAGATTATAATTCTAAAATTAATTTAGAGAACAAATATTTTTTATGTTTATATTAAAAATATTTTTGTATGAGGTTTGTTATTAAAATAATTCTTCCATATTTCCATATTAAATTTTTTAACATTTAATTATTTAAAAATATTTTATTCTTTAGAAATGTGTTTTATACATTCCAAAACTTCCACCAAGGCATACATCCAATGCGATTCCTAGGATCCATATCCTTGGCCTTACTGTGAATCCTAATTTCATTACATTCCCTCTTTACTAGGGAAGATAGACCTTACCACCATAGATGATGATGTCATGTACTTGACCAGAATGAGATGATGTGATGTTGGTACACCCATCCTCAGTTTTCTCCTTGGAGTTTGTTTTTTAGTGTAGGTATCCCTTATAGATATTAGATATATTTTTGAATCCTATTCTTGGATCTATCTTCAAGTAGACACCAGTTAATTACGCTGCTTGTTTCCATGACAAGATGACTACTGGCGGCAAGAGTTGAAGATGACTTTGGGAATTTAAGGAGTTTGTAAGAGTATTTATAATATGAAATTATGAGGGCATGTTATGTTGGTGACATAACGAATCTTGGGTTCCCAACCCAATGAATCATATTATCCCTATGAGTCAAATTATGTTCTGTTTATAAAGAATCCAAGGTTCGCCACCTCATTCATCATGTGCTCACAACATAAAGAGAATGAAGATCATTATATGATAAATTCAGTGATCAACATTGAAGTAAAATTATGTTATCCATAAAAGGACTCTCAGGCTTGTCACTTAGGGATTTTCATGATCATCACATGATATAGAAACTCAAGATCACCACCTAAGTTGGGAAGAAAAGATCAAATGCTCATCACATATGCTTCTAAGGACCTTCACCTATGGTTTCCAAGGCTTTATCCCCATGTCTTGGATTCTGATGCATTATAAGGGGTCACAGGTTTAAAGATGAATGATGGAACCTCACAAATTTAAAGTCCAATGTCAACTGTCTCATATATGCTCATCAAATATGGGTCAGTGATGGGTTTAAAGTCTCATGATGATGCTTACTGTATATGCTCATCACATATGGCATTAGGAATAGGTTATTATCCTATATAGATACCAACATCCAAGGGAAATTTAGATTTATTTGTTTTTTTGTGTGTTAAATAAAGATGATCACAGTTCATAATCACTATCTCATTGGGAGAGGATAGGAGAATTTGGGATGTTATCTGGATTAGGTCTCAAGGAGTAATCCCACATACCCTCTTAAAATAAAGGGTTCATAACCCATGTAGTTCTAATGAATAGTCTAAAGTCATGTGGAAGGATCTATCCATGTAGTTTAATTTTAAGTGATAATGGCGTTGTTTGGGGGTATAAACTTGGTTCTGCCCATGTGTTATTAAGAATAAATGATGGTGTGTGTGGGGAATATGTTAATGTGTCACCCGTGTGATACTACTATATGGTGAAGATATGAGAGGGAATATGAGATTATGGTTACCAGGTGCTATTTAGGAATAGTGAGGGCGTGTGTGGGGCCTATGTGAGTGTGATTATTGAGTGATGATAAGGTTAAGTGAAGCTATATGTGGGGCTTACACAAGTGTGCTTCCTGGGTGCTACTTTTCACTAATGATGGTATGCGTGGGACTAGGGTTTTTTCCAAGTTCTATATAGGAGTAGCAATGTTATCAGTGGGGATTATGTGATTATACTACCAATATAATAGTTAAAAGCATCGATGGCATGTGTGGGGATTATGAAAGTGTGTTTCCCAGTATGGTGGGGAAAATATCATTCTTTCTACATGATCCATCTTATACAATGCATACCATGTTTTTCACATGAAGAATATATGGTAAGTTAACCAGAAATATTTTTCTCATAAAAAGGGTAAGATTAAATTTCATATCATGTGTCGATGATGTTATCCTACATACTTTAACATCATGCATCTTTGATGTTGTATGTGGGGACTTAATCATCGATTTTTCCATTCCTTCTTCCTCTTGTCGGGTCATGAGGTCATCTCAACCCACTAATGGGTTGGGGAATATGATTGGGGATTATACCTGAGGATGAGTCACAATGGGTTTTTTTGGAGAAGTAGGGATATATGTGGGAATTTCACACTAGGGATGCCTGTTCATTCCTCCTCATGTTGGTTCATGAGGGAATCTAGAACCACTGATAGTCCATGGGATATGATTGGTCTTACACCTAAGAAGGGGGCCCATTAGGGTTGGATCATGGAGTTCAAAACCATATAAATAGGAAGAGGTGTTGTAGAGTTGGTATCAGGCACAAGATCAAGGAATTATACATACCTCTATAAACAGAATTAGAACACATATAGTTTGATTCCACTTAATAGTTCCTTCCATTCCTTTTATGGATCTGTGACAAGAACCATTTTGGTTACTATTAAGGGTTTTCATCCATGACCACAAGAAGTTCCTTTTAAGGTCATGTGTCCAAGACCCATGTACTACATAGTTTTGAGTCATACAACATGTTCTACAATAGACATCCCATTCTCTAACCATGAGTCATATTAAACATGAAAAATAAGGCATCTTTTTCTTTCCACGCAAGGCATCCTATGCTCCTCACATTGGGTCTACTACATTTTAATTTCATATAAGAAGGATTAATGTAATGGATCATGTAATCTTCACATAAAGAATACAATTATCATCACATAGAGTATAATACAGTTTTACATTACATAGTGAGGGATAATACGTAGTAGATACCTAGAAATGGATGGTGTAAGACTTACAATGAAGGGTCCTTTTCTGGTTTAACAGGGAATATGGTTTAGGGGAAGGGATTTTTGGAATAGTATGTGGAATATTTTTACTCAAGATATTTTAAGAAACCAGGAGAAGTATCGTGACTCATGCCATAGGAAATGGAAAAATAGAAATATCTCTATTCAAGGTGTCTTAAGGAGTGTAGAGGAGTGCCTTGGATCATGGTACTTTATGGGGTGGGAATATGGGTTATACATGTTGCAATAAAAAATATCATTAAATCATACTGAAAATTTCATTGTGAGAATATTGATTTTAATGGGGGTAAATGATTGCATTGAAAGCACTAAGACAGAGGCTCAGGACCATAATCCAACTCTAATCCCTTAGTAGGAGTGTGGTGGTGCATTCTCCATGATATGGACGAGTGGGAGTGAATCCATAAAACACATTTTAGTACTACTGTGACTTGTTTTCCCATACCAATGTGTTGTGTTTCCCAACTTTTCATTGTTTTACGTAACTTTTCACCATGTCCAACAACTTTTGGCATTGAGAAAAAAGGATATAGCAATAGGCATGGCCTACAAACCTGAAAATAGTATGTCATCGAAATTTTGAAATTCATGAAAATTTTGTTACATGAATGTTTAGACTTTGTGTGAAATTGGGTTCCCATGGAGAATCTTATGAGAAAATGTCTCAAGAAGAATCCCTCATGTCAAAGGACATTATGAGGTAATTTCATGTAATTTTGGGATATTTGGGTTGGGAAAAGTGCACAACCCTAAGCTATATGAGATGAGAATTTTGAAACATGAATCCCATATTTTTCCACTAAAAATGAAATTTGATTCCAAATTTATAGTTATTTCAGTTTTGTCATGCAACTTATCCTATGTCGCGAAACATTGTGTTGTGTTACACAACTATGGATTTACTCAATAATGGCTTTATTTTAGGAGGATGGAACATGTATGTGTAGAGTTTCTACATTTAATTTTACCTTTATCAATGTTCTTAGTCACAGAAAATTATAGGAATTTGGTGCACCATTGAAATATTGTGTGAAATTTTAATCTTAGCTCCACAATCTCCTCTTGTAGCTATTTTTGGAAGTCTTACTTCAAATGGGCATAAATTTTGATTTGTACTTCCGTTTGGGCTCCACGACTAGTCAAGTCAAAGTCTGTGAAATGTTCTATTCCCAAGGCTTGGGGTAATTAGAAATAAATCTTTATTGGAATAATTATTTTTCACCAAAAAATACCCCCTCATAATGTGGATCAAGGAGAATGAGGAGGGAGTGGTGGATTAGATTCCAAGTCAAGAAATGAAAAAGAACACCATGCCTTGTGGTACACTGAATTGCAATTAAATTAATGAAATAATCATCTAAAATATATAAGCCTATTTGGGTCATGATTGATACAATAAATTAGAGACATTATAATATCATTTAGTTCCATTAAAATGATCAATAGGGGTTGATAGGTTGGGAATATAATTTTACATCAATCACCTTTAAGACCTATGGGGAATGAGAATAGGGTTGGTGTGGTTATATGTGTTTCGTATACGCTATCAAAGTGTAGGATGTTCGAGGTCATGACAATAAGGGTTTTATAATTCCACATGAGAAAAGTAAATATAGAGAGATATAAATTATTATCTCAAGTGTCTATATCGATGAAAAGAGGAGGCTAGTTTTCCAAGGATAACCATTGATCATGTTCAAAACATAGTCTCAATAACCATTCTATTAAAGATTTATTTTTTGGGACATGTTCCATGAATAAGAGGATTAAATATTTTGGCTACATGCTATCATCATGAGGGAATCCGTTTAGAGAATATGTAGATGGATCCTCCCAGGAGTGTGCCTTGGATGGGAGACAAGACTATTTTGGGCATATGTCCTTCTATTTATGTCAGGTTTAATATTGTAGAACTCCAAACTCTTACTCATTAATTAGTATAGTATGTTTTTATTTGGGATAGATAATCCACCTACATAAATGATGAAATATTGAAATCAGGATTTTTAATAAGAATTAGTTTTAATAAATTAATAATTGTAATTTAAGATATGAAGAACTAATTTGTGTTATGTATGTGGTTATTAATATATAATGTCTCATACCTGTGTTCCTGAATATGTTGCTAAAGACATAATCCTTTCATACTTTCTTGGATATTCACTAAAGTGACCCAAACATAAAACATATATACATATACTTTCAATAAAAATATTAAGTCACTTATATACTAAGGTAAATTTAGGTTTAGAATTTTATAGAATTAGGGAAAACATTGTAGTAAAAAAATTCATGTCTTTTCCATTAAATGGGAATTTTCTCCATTATACGAAGAACTTGTTATTTCATAATAATTTTAAAAAATATCCTAAAAAATTATTTAATCATGTTACACTTATAAATATATCATATTTATTACTGTTTTTTATAACCGAGGGATATGAAAATATATCATGGGTAAGTGAAAACGCCTTGTTATGGAAGAATAGTGTTAAATAAATCATAGTGAAACAAAATATGTGTAATATGGAATAGTAAATGACCAATAAGTGTGAAATATAATCAATAAAATGAGTATGAAATATATCCATGGATATCATGACTAAGTAAATAGTCACATAAACACCAATAACTAATTTCATGGGGATAAAACTCATAATGTCGGAAATCATAATCATTCCATTTGGTCCACTTTCTAAGACATATTACACACTATCTTGGACTCATAAGATGATATTTTACATATCATTAGGACCTTATTCCAAAAACAATTCATTATATAGGATAGAATGGACCAAAACATACCTATTATGGTTGGTCTCATGAGACCAACATAATGTATCGAGGGGATATATAACTTCAAGACCCTCTTATAAGTTAAACATGTCTAATTTATTCATTATGTAAAATAAATTATCAATGTGACTTATCAATTAATATGCATCCATATTGAATCAAGTATAGGACATGTTAATATTTCACTAGTACATATCCACCCCACCTTAGAAATCAATAATCATCTATATAAAACTAAAAGGTATATGTATTATCATAATTTCTTTAGTCAATAACTGAATTATCACATTTCTAAAATGCTTTTGACACCAAAAAACAAATGATATAGGAGGATTTAAGGTTTGAAACAACTATTCATGGGAAATCTATACCAAAACCGGCTCAAGCCCACAATAAGTAGTGGAAACAATATATATTCATTTCATTTTTCTTAGTTTTTAACATCTGTTTTTAACTAAACTTTATAAAGGTGATGTTATAAATAAGAGTTTTTATGTCATTTTTAATAAAATGATGTATAAACATAAACAATAAAATCTATAGGTCTTTATACATCATTTTTTATATAAATATAAATTGAAAATACATTTCCATTTTGATTTTACTAAAAACTCAATATGGAAAGTAAACCATGTACATTTCAATATCAGTTATAAAAAAAATCACCATTGAATGTTATATTATTTTTGAAACTAGGAAAATCTTGTTGAACTTCAAACGTCAGTTTTTGTAGAAAAACCAACATCTCAAGACATTTTCAATGTCAGTTTTATGAAAATATCGACGTTGAAAGTTATTGAATAAGGATTTCAACATCAGTTTAAAAAACATGATATTCAGAATATCTTTTGACATCAATTATTAGTAATAAATAACGTTCAAAATCATTTATAGTTAAAATTTTATCATTGGTTCTTAAGATTAACCAACATTGATTTGTTTCAACATCAGTTTTTAAAAAACCAACATGTAAAATTGAATATTTTTTAAATACAATTGTTACATTACATTTCCCAAAATCTTAAAACTTGTAAAAAATATATACAAAAGAATAAAACTAAATATAAGGATTCTAAAACATTTTTTGTCTTCTCCATGATAAATTCCCCTTATACCTCTATGAAGACTCAGAATCTTGCATGAATCCTCATAATAATGCTATGTTCTCTCACACCATCATCTTTTGGTGACCTTATCTACAAAAAAACACCCAACTACATCATTATCCATAAAAATATCCATCCTCATCTTCATTCATGTACCTAAAATTCTAAATGCGAAACTGAATGTCAAATAATGTGCACATGCAAGGTGTGATAGTGAAGACTTGATTTGAACCATAGTGAGTCTTCAACTCTCAAAAGTGAATACTCAATTGAATAAAAGTGATAGTGTCTGTGGGATTTAAATAATATATACCATTTTAAACTAAAAAATGCACATATTTAACAAAAAAGCATAAATTTAACCCAACCAAATAGAAATTACAACTGAAAATCTATTTTATTTATCTTTATAAATTTATTATAAAGTAAACTAATCCAACAGAAAATTAATGAAAATTTTAAAACAGAAAACATTACATTAAAACACTTAATTCAATGATATCATACATATATTATAATAAAAGAATCAGTTTTTAAACACTTTTTTATTCTAAAAATGTAATATTAAACATTAAAATATTGATAAAAACTAAAAACCCATCAAGAAAATTATTAACATTTAAAATTAAATAAAACAAAATGATGATGGTTTTATCAATGAGTTTTCTTCTAAGATCCATGAATGTAATTACTTGTATGATAGCCTCAGTGATAAGAAAATATTGATATTATAGAAGGTGTATATTTATATGGATTTTTTGAGTCATCTTAGTTGTATTTTATAATAAATGTTTCCACCTGTCTATATATTATTAATTTTCCATTATTTATGAAAATATAATTTGATTTAAAGGTAAGATCTCTAGAAAAGGATTTGAATGTTTGATTTTAGTCATATATCCAGAATTTTCAAGGGAATCTGAATATTGGTATTTCCAAATCATGAGATATAATGATTCAAGGGGCAACCCAACAAATGTTTCTTCCTTAAAGAATTTATTGTAAAATGAAATAAGAATCCCTAGATGAATGTAATTCAAATCAAAAATGATACAACACTTTTCATATATGGATTCTACATAATAAAAATTTGGATAAAATTCCCAAAAATTGTTAATATAAACTATATATCAGTTGTTAGAATCATGGAAAAAAGCTATAATCACATGGTTAACGACTATATTAAAATTAAGAACTGTTATTCGATCTTATAGGGTGAATCTATTTCAATACATAATGGATACTAACAAAAATAACTAACTATATATTTTAAAATAATTAATAATATGTATAAAGGATAAATGACATTTTAATTTATATGTATCTAGGTGGTTTTAAGAATTGAGTAGTATTTATTGGAATTGTGTTTTTATGTCACATATTTAAATGTTTTTGTTATATAATTTTAGTAAAAGCCTCCATTTAACATCAGTTATTGAAAACAACTGACATAATTTCATAGTTAGATAATTATATTATATAAATTAATTTAATTTGTTTTGTTTTTGGATTAACACTTACCCATGAATTACTAAAATGGTGGAAAATGGATACAAAAAATGACATTGGTCATTTAAGAAGGATGAGAAGGTATGTTGTAATGTTTTGGAATATTTTACTCACTTGGAAATTAGTTTAAATTATGATAAAAATTGTGAGGGTGGAAAATAATAATATATTAGATTTTATTGATGGTAGAATAGAAAATATTGAAATTAAAAAATATAATATTGTTAGAAAATATTGATCAATCATAAAACCAATCAAATCATAAAATACCCTATATAAAAATGTTGCACTTAATGAATATTTTCTGCATGGAAAGTGAAGAAAATAGGGATGAAGTCAGTATTCATAGTAACCACTCATGTCTTGATTACCAGAAATAAAAAAAGAAACATCAACAATACATTTTTCTGAGATGATTCCAATTAAAATAAACAAGTAAAATGTTTTTTTCATCACTTTTAAGGAAATAAAAGTAATAATAATTATAAATTTTTGGTGATACATCATTATCCAAGCCTTCCATGACCTATATTTTAATATATCAATTATCAAAATAGGTATAAAAGAAGAAACTTTATGTAATAAAAGATTGTATAGTTACTCATTTTTTAAACTTTAAACAAAAGATAAATACCTATAATTTAAAGGCTTGTGTAGTGTGGAAATTTTTGTATAAATCCATAAACCTTTATACAAAATGTAACAACCCTATAAAAATAAAAAAAATACACCAAATTATAGAATAAAACGATTATCTAAATACCCATTTTTTATATTTAATTAAAATATACATACTTGATAATTTAAATCGCAATCATAATTAATAAATAGTTTGAAAACAAACACTGAAGATGGGTATGTTTGTCTTAATATATGAATCAATATCATTGAAAATATAAAATAACAATTAATTTTATGATATTTAAAAAAATATTTTGATATAAAACATAAAATTATTAATATAAATAATGATATCAAATTCAGTCGTTGACTCAGTTGTGATTATCTTATACAAGAATCATAATACATAATAACCACATTCCAAACATCCTTTTTGATGATGAAACTACAGTTATAAAACATAAAATTTAAAATAAAAGCCAACACAAACACACACAAATATATATATATATATATATATAAGAAAAAAATATTATCAAATATAAAATATATTTACCATTAATTTAATGTTTCTAATTGTATTTGGATGCTTTATCGATAACTGATCTTTGTTAAACTTTTTCCCTGAACTATTTTTTCATATATATCAACTGAAAAATCATGTATAAAAAATAATAAATAAAAAAAACTTATTAAAAAAGAATAAAACTTAATTATATAAAAAGTTACTAAACGTTTTATGAACAAAACCTAATAAAGAGAATCACCAATACAATTTTCATTCTTTTAGGATGAATAAACCTAACATCCAATGACCTCTATAATATTAAAAGTTTACAATTAATAAAATTATAATAAATATTACTACATAATCGTATTAGAGTTCTTACCCATCAAGGAATGGAGAAAACCAATATCAAATATTCGTATTTGATAATCTGTCAGATATATATGCAACTATAGCAGGATTTTTCACATATTGTACCACTCTTGAAATGAATTTAGGGTCTATAAGACCATAAACACTAGTGGTGTCACTTTGAATAAGAATAATGTGTAGACAACTTATAAAATAAAAAATAATTAATATAGTACGTCACTAAAAATCATCTTTATTTAATGTAATAAAAACATTAAAATAAATTTATTTATATTTAAAACAACTACAATACATGCATGATGACCAGATCAAAATTAACTAGACTTGTGATATATTTATTGAGCATTCTCAATGTAGAGTTTCTTCCATATATATCTGACATCATATAAAACACAGAAATATTATCAAAGGAAGAAGAAACCTTGGATAATATATTTAGTTCATCATAAATCTCAAAAGTATCTGATGTTTTTGGTGCCCTAACATTTTCTTTACTTTGTACTAATTATTTGGATATTAGATGTTACTATATAAATTTAATGTGAGAAATCCCTATAAGTAAATTTTAATCCAATTTAAATACTATTTAATAAACAATGCATACCTTGTATGCTAGATAATAGAGAAGGTTAATCAGCTAAAGTAAAAAATGAATCACACAATCTCCATCTTTAGTGACCTCCTCAATAGGAAATGGTAGTAGACAAGTTGGATTAAAAATATCATATACTGATATTCTTACCTGACCCAACCTCATAGGTCGGTGATGTACAGAATCCCCAAAAATGTGTATGACTCCATACGCTATAATACATATATGGGAATCTCCAGCATAAATCTCACAATATATGGTTGGGTCTGAATGAGGAGGAGGTGGATGTGAGTAGGAAAGCTGGGAAGGCTGGGAAGGTTGTGATTATCTTGTTAATCATTCAAACATATCCTATACAACTAATTGAATTTTATTTTCCATGGACTATTACAAGCATCTCAACACATATTTTAAGGAATCAATTTATGTGTCTTTTTATTTCTTACTTTGATGAAAAAAACTCTCCTACCACTAACACCCACCTCATATACTCTTATGTGGTTGGGGTGTTTTGTATTTCCAAGAGTAGTATATAGGATGTCCATCCTAACCCCAGTGATAAAAGTCCCTTGTGTCACTTTCTCCTGAAGTTCATCCTAAAATGAAAAATTAAAATGGTATATTAGTGTTGTTAATTTAAAAAATAAAAATATTCAGGGAAAATAAAAATTAATTTATTAGAATTTTTTTAGATACTTTTTTAGATATCTTTGTAAGATAATTCTATTTTTTTCTTCTCACCCTTTTCCATTTTTTGTGATGAGTGGGGGGAGATGGATGACCAAATTTGATCTCTTATGAACCACTATTATATTGAGATCTTAATACATCAAAAATTTGCTACAATCATTTTATCCTATAACAAATGATACCCTCCATGTGATAACATATGAGGGTATACATTCTAAAATTGGATCTCTTGATAGGATATCCTAGAGGCTTTTTACATAAAAATAAACTAATATGTAATCAGGTAATATACAAAAAATTTTAAATTTCATTGCTGGTTTCATCTCTCATGGTGTACATGTGGCCTGCTTGAGTTCTTAAGAAAGACAACTCATTTTTGATGAACATTTTATGGAGTGGAAATTTTATGGAAAGGAAGATTCCTATAATGAAATGGAGTAAATGCTGCATGCCTACCCTACTTGGAGGTCTAGGTATTAATAATATAAGTTGCTTCAATAAAGTGTTGCTGGCCAAATTTATCTGGCATCTCATTCACAATAAATCAGACTCTTTGGCATTCCTAAAGAGAATAATTCTTTCAAGTATCACTACCATGAAAAGGGGTTATATGGACTCTTCTATTTGGTATGGACTACATTATTTATTCCATACTATCATGAGATACTGTTGCTGGGCGGTTACTGAAAACTCCTCTCTTCATTTAGAGAACACGAACTAGACTAGCATTCCTCTGGATGACCGGTTAACATCTATAGAGCAGTATGCTGATAGTAACATCAATATCAAAGATAAGCTAGAGCACTTGTATGGCCTCCTAGATGATATTATTTCTATTGTGGATGGTTATGGAATTATGAAGCATGAGGACCTGCTACTATGGGAAGGGTCCCCGTCTGGTCTTCTGGACTCAAAAAACATCTACCAACACTTGATGCAGGGGGAATAAAACTGGATTGGCACCTCGAATCGAAGTTGGATTCTACCTTCAAGGTTTACTATTATTTGGAGACACCTTAATATCAAGTTACCAGTGGATGAAAACCTATAAAGACTTAGTATATCTCTATGCTCAAGATGTGTGTTATGCCATCAACACCGTGATGATGTGAACCATATATTATTGTCTTGTAACACTACTACCTCCCTCTGGAAAGCCATTATTTACCTCTTTGAGCTGCAATTTCCTCATACTGGGTTCATTCTAGATTTTTTGGACCTGCTTTCCAGAACTCATCACTCAAAGCAACTTAATGCTCTCCTACGCACTGCATGTGCTGAAGTAATAAATGCTATATAGAAAGGCCGCAATAGTGCCATTCATCGATAGACAAAATTTCACGAAGGACATGCTTTTGATACTGTCATTAGGGCTATTCAAGATGCGGCATCTAGGACAAAAGAATGCTGTAAAAACTCGATTATGGATTTTAGTATCCTTCAGAGACTGAATGTTATAGCACCTTTTCCCTGGCCAAGAGGCATGATGGTGGTTTTCTGGTTGGCACCTTTCATCAGATGGTTGAAATGCAATATGGATGGCACTTATAGGGGAAATTTGGGACCATCGGGCTTTGAGGTTATCTTTAGGGACCATCAGGGGAAGTGGTGGAATGTAGTTATGGCTCATGTGGTTATGCCACAACACTCGAAGCTGAAATTATGGCGGTTATTAAGGCAGTGGATAATGTTCACCAGCGAGGTTGGAGTAATATATGGGTGGAATGTGACTCTGTGGTGGTTGTGCAGGCCATAAGAGTGGGTCAAAAATACCTCTCATGGAAACTAGAAGGTAAATGGATCAATTTCCTTGAAAGGATATCCTCCTTGAATCATTTCTTCATGCACACCTTCCGGGAAGCAAACTACATTGCAGATGCACTTGCCAACAATGGTGTTTTGGAAGTGAATTTCACAACTCTCAACAATTTTCCTGATGAATGGGTTCCACTTATTGTGTGGGACATATTTAAATCCCCTCTTTTCGTATTATATAACTCTTTTCTTTTTGTTCAATATAAAATCCTCTGTTCTAACTTTTATAAAAAAACCAGAGATTTTAAAATATAAAATAATTATTGTACCATAAATACTTTATCATGTTGGATGGTGATAAATTTATTCCGTGTATCTACACCTAAAAACACATACTTGAGGTATGAGTTTTTATTGTCTCACTTACCAAAAGTATAATTTTTTGTCTATTTTGTTTTGAAATATCTTCATCGAACCACAACAAAAGAAATAAATATTTTCTTAATTTCTTTTGTTTATGTAAGTGAATAAATTAAATATTAGTCATTTAAAATATATAATATTTGAACAATGATGTAAAAATAAATAATTTGAGAAATTTTACCACTATGGACTCCCACAGATGATCTTTCTCCATCTTTTTGACTTACATCCAATTAGGATATAAAATGCTAATCTTGCAATGCCTCTATATGGTGATATAACTAGTAAACTACTTTGCAATTGGGCAAGTTGGGTTATTATCATCATCAAAATTAAATTGTATTCTCTGGTCTCCATGGTAAAGTTATAGTTTTGGTAAACATGTAATCCCACACTTACAAACTCTAGAAATCAATTTATATATAGAAGAAAGAGAAGAATCCTCCATAGGAGGTGCATTAGTAGGAGGCACATCAATAGTCCTACATTTTTTTAAATTGAATGTTTGTTGTGAGTAAAGTATTATATTACTAAATATTTAATAATATGAAAAAACATATACCTCAGTAAATTTTCCTTTGATTCTATGTCTATCATTGAAATAGACAAATGTAAAGAAATTATATGTACCTGTATATTATTAAGAAAGTGAAAATTTAAAAACAATGATTACAAAATTATGTAACTAAAAGAATTATTTCACACATGTGTATGTTAAAAAAAATTATATCATGATTCTTAACAAAAAAATATACAATTTAAACTATTATATATAAAAATTTATTCTAAAATGATAAAAAAACTATAAATTTAAATATCAAAGTCACAAAAGGTATTTTTATAGGCATAAATTTAACCAAAACATAATGATGTACATTGGGTTTTCCAATTAAAAAATGTTCATCCATGACCATTGAATATAAAATTTAACACAAAAAATATATAAATAATCAAAAATATATAATTATATATTCAATAATTAATAATTGATAAAGCTTACACATGTAAATTTTTAAAAATAAACACAGTAAAAATATTTACCTGAATAAGTAGGAGGAACATTTAGTGTTTTTCCATATCCCTTTAGCATTATCATTTTATATAACATTGAATATGTCTGCATTATAGTCATTGTTATCATCCAAAAATCAAATATTAGAATAAAAAGCCTCTTATAAATCCATAACATCATTATCATCCTCATTACCAAAATGAATTCTTTTCCCTTTCAAAATCACCAATCACTGATCATTGGATGAATTAATAGCATAAAATATTTTCATTGCATGTGTCGCCATGATAAATGGTTCCTCTTTGAAACTAAATATTTTCAAATTAACCATTTTAAACCCATATTCATCATATTTCATAACACTATTACTATCTATCCAGTTACACTTTAACAATGTGACTTGAAATTCAGTATAGTCAATTGCCCATATATCCTCAAGAACTCCAAAATATGTTGTTGACATTGAAATTGGATTTTTATCTTTTGCACTCAAAAAATGTAGTGATTCAGAGATGAACATTACACCACTATTTTGAACGATACACTTGTCATGATGATTTGTTGAGTAAAATGTGTACCCATTAATATCAAAACTAGACTATGTGATCACAATAAGTAATGAAACCCACCAAAAATTCAAATGTTTTTTATACAGATATATCTGTGATGAATTTATCATTAAAACATGAAACAAATGACTTTTTATAATCAATCATCAACCACTTTTCATTTTATTTTTTATATTGTATCTTTAATTCAAAAATATGTTATAATATATAGGGTTGAACCTCATCTGTGTTGTTCAAAATGTATAAATGTGTCTTTATCACTTCATCACATGGAATGAACTTTACCATTGAGCCTAAAATACCTCTACCTTCACTATCATCTATCGTATTTCAAGATATAGGGAGACCAATATGATCCACTTCATAAAAATAATCTATACAAAACTCAATAACCTCTTTTGATACATATTTTTGAACAATAGAGGCCTCCAGTCGATGATAATATTTAAAATATTTATACTTTTTAAAAGGATACATCCATCATAAATAAATAGGCCCATATATTCTTATCTCATGTACCAGATGAATCACTTTACGAACCATTATATAAAAAAACATTGGTGGGAAATAAATTTCTAGTTGAAAAAGTATAAGTCCAGCTTCATTCTCCTACACATCTAACAAATTTTGATCAACAAATTTGATTCAAATGTATTTGAAAATAATTACATAACTTGATGATAGTGTTTTTGATAGTTTGTGACAATATGCCACACAGTGATGTCGATAGTAGTTGTTGCATCAATACATGAATGTTATGAAATCTCACACCTATTAATTTAAAATCCTTCAATGACACCAAATTATTCACATTTGAAGAATATCCACTAGGTACTTTATTACCATGTAGACACTGAAAAAACTCATCTTCTCACTCCTTAATGTGTGACAAGCTAGAGGTAAATATGTTATGTTTAATTTTAGTGTGGGAGCTAAATCTAAACATATTCCCATGGATATAAAGTCCAATCTAGAATGAAATCCATATTTTTTATTTCCTTTAATGTATAAAAAATTTCTAATAAAACTCTCACATATTATTTTCTCAATATGCATAATGATAATGATATGTTTTATCTCTAAAAATATGCAATAAGGTAGCTCAAAAAATATAAACTCTTTCTTCTAGATATTTTTTTGATGACCATAACTTCCTTTCTTTCCAAATCTTAAATCAATATTTCTCACCCTGTCGTAATATTCTTCAACTAAAAATGGTTGCGGGGAGATATTATATTCCTGTAAACCATTAAATTAGTTTTTCCATCTATGATAATGATGCTCAATTTGTAAAAATATTTAATTCCTAATGTAAATTGTCTTTCTTCCATTCTATAATTGATAATATGAAGTATCTTCTTCACAAAGTGGACATGCTTTATGTACCTTAATAATATATCATGATAAGTTTCCATATAAAAATAATTCATTTATAGTGAACATTATCATAACATGAAAATTGAAATAATATTTCTTGTATGCATAAAAAACTACAACACTTGTTTCCCATAGAAGATTCAAATCATTAATCAATGGTGAATGATACACATCAATATCATTTCCTGATTTTTTTTGGTTTATATATTGTTAAACTCGTCAATAAATATTTTTTATTCATATAAATATATGGTGAAAAGTTATAAAATAACAAAAAATAGGCAATGAACTGTACTGTCTACTTAGGCACTGATATAGACTCACTGTATCTGTGCACAGTCCCATAAAAATATTTATAACTTCACATCCAAAATTAGGAAATTTTTTATCAATTATCTTCCACTTTGGTGAATCAATAGGGTAACATAAGTTACCATCAGATATATGCTCATCTATATTCCATCATAACCATTTTGCATCAATGGAATTTGTAAAAAGACACTTAACATGATAAATTATTAGAAGATACCAAATTTATTTAGCTGGAGGTTTGATTTTTGTACCTAAGAATGAAGTAGAGTTAAATTATTGGAATTATTGGAAAGAATTATTGGAAGGAACCAAATTCATTTAGTAAGAGGTTAGATTCTAGTACCTGTGCATGAATGAGAGTTGAATTTTTCATCCATCTTATAACAAGATGTCATACATTTACGAAAGCTTGATAAATATTCATATTACTTCCTATTCAACACCAATCATTAGGGAAATCATGTATCTTTTTATAACCCAATCCCATTAGACTTAATATTTTCCTTTCCTCATAATTGGAATTTGGAAGCTTGTTGCCTTATAGAAGTTGATCTTAAATGTTCAACAACTCAGAGAAACTTTTATCACTCCACACATTTATTTCTTTCAAGTTAACTAATCCCTAAACTACTGATTACATTTTATATTTAGTGCAACCTAAGAATAATGGTTTATTATAATATCTATACAATCTTTCAACAATTTCTATATTTTGATGGTTTCAACACCTACATTAAGAATTAATTCTTCAATACGATGCCTTATATCATTCTGAATATTTTCATTAACATTAGATATTGAATTTTATGTTCTTTCACCATTCTAGATACAATGTGTATAATTATGTTTAAAATCATAAAAAATTATATGATCCTGGATTTCTCTAGAATTTTACTTTCACATATTCAAACACTTCACACATGGACATAAAATAAAATCTACGTCTTAATGATTTAGTTGATCAAATTCAAAAACATCAAAAACTCCTTTTTCATATTCATTATTGGTCATTTGTAAATTAATCTAATTATGACCCATTAAATATCTACGATCACAATATAAAACAAGAAAATATTATAACATATAACAATTTAAAAAAATATATAAAAAGATAAATTTTAAAAGTAAAGACATATAATATAAATAATTGGTGACTAGGTGGGAAATATCTACGATTATTATGAATCAAATAAAAAACAAATTACTCTAGGAATTTATGTTATTTACACAATTAATTATGAACTATGTTTGATGATCATAGTAATAGAATATGGATACTATTTTCAAGTTTAGATTCTGTGTTTTTAAATGACTATCGCACAACACCACTTCTATTATTTCTAGATCCTTAAAAATAGTCATCAATTATACTATTTAGTTAACCTATAATAAATAAAGTTAAATGTAAATTTAAAATTTTCATTATAAAAAAAAGTTAAATTTAATAAAGTAAAAAATCTAGATCAAAGGAAGCATCGACTACAATAAGATTAAAATATAAATAACTCATTGATTGATGTCCCCAAACATAATATGGTAATATGAGAGGGAAATTAGGTAAATATTAGTTTTCAATATAACATAATATACAATCATTAAGAAAAAATTACTCTTCTAATATATTAAAACCATAATATTATCCAAATTATTTTTTTCATAATTTTTTTAGGAAAACTATTACCATATAGTAATATGTACCAATTTTAAGAGGAACCTGTAATAAACACATAAAATGATATGTACAAGAAAACATTCCCAGTATTTATACATTATAGAACTAAAGTATACCCTTTAAAAGTAAATCCCATTCATGATAGTTTAAAATAAAACTATATGTATAATATTTTAACATTTATTAAAAATCAATAACATAACACCAAAATTTAATATAATTAAATTTAAAGCACTAAAGTAAGATATTTAAAAATAATAGGATTTTTATAGAAATTAAAAAAATGAATCTTTGATAAAAAAATGAATTTTAAAATGTCAAATTGAAACTATCCATGTATAAGAAAAATATATGAAAAGATCAATCTTTTGTAAGGAAGGCATAAGAGATTAATTCATTCTTTTAAAAACAAAAATGAATTCTCAACATAAAATAATCCTAAATCATATATCATGAAAATAGGGGAATCATAGTTATCATAATACAATCATGACCGATAATCATTTGAATACCTAGGATCTCTAGAGATAATATAGGGAAAAAATAAAATAGAATTCATCGAATTGGAACTAGATACAATTCAAATTAAAACAATAACTTACAAAATTTGGATTTCGATAATGATAAATTGATCATGAATATAGACGTACTCCCTTAAATCCAGTGATAGGATTAACACTGCAATATTGAAGAACTTTTTTTTCAAAAATGAATAAGAAGAAAGAAAAAATAAAAACCATCAACCACGATTGTCGGTCGACTATAATAGATTTTAAGGGAACTAGATATCTTCATGGATCATGACACAATGATGAAAGACGAAATATTTATGATCAATGATCGTGAAGAGATAATTAAAATGGAAAAAAATGGATCATAATATCTTCACATGGCTAAGGGTTCTATGGTCAAACAAAATAGGTTTCTTGGTAAAAAATAAATGTAGGGATCAAGAAAACATTATGAAAGAAGAAATATCAATGATCAATGAGAGTAAAAATATGATTGAAGTAGATTAAAATGAATAAAATTAAGATCAATAAACTTTGGGTGGTATTGATTCCTTCAAAGGTCAGGAGGAAATCACAGTTTGAAAAATATCGATTGAGGGTTTCAGCTCGGTTTATTTTTTAAAGTGTTTCAACATTGGTTTTTAACAAAATCGATGTTTATTTTCTTTTAAAATTAGGATTCCGTTTCGGTTTTATAAAAAACCACACTTTTTTTAATTTTTCTGAAATTTAACTTCGGTTTTCTAAAAACTAATATTAAAAGTCCCTATGTAGAACCTTTAATGTTGGTTTTTAGGAAAACTGATGTTAAATCACTCCATGTATAACTTTCACCATCAATTAAAAAAATTATGTTCAAGATTATACAAATATAATTTTAATATAAATTTTAAAAAAATGACGTTAAAACTTAGCCTAAATAACTTTTCAATATCAATTTATAGAAAACCAACATTATTAAATAAAATATAAATCCAAAATTTCTACTAAGGAATGAGTATGGATTCATGAACATCTCATCCTCAATGAAAGTATAGAGTTTCACGAAAGTGTATGGCACTACAAAGGTCCATCTTATACGATGATGGTAATATTCCATAAAACATATGTACAGACCTTCATAATTTTAATAAATACCCCTTCACTCCTCATTTGAAGGCAGACCTGACCTTTGGACCTCCAGCTGAATCTACCAATATTCAAAATACAAATATTTATGTATGAATGCCCACATAGATCCATATATATAACCATCCATCATGTGTGACCTCTCGTGGGTCATTTAGAAACTAGTCTCATAGTAGAGATGAATTTCATGAAATAATACACCCTCTGTACTAGAATCACATGCCTCACATCTCTTAGAATCCCATGAGGCCCCTATTATCTATGAAACACCTACTATGAGAAAAAATGAAACACAGTTATATGGAAGACTTTCCATTGACAAAAGACATAGCTTTTCGAACCCCATGAACTTCCAATAACGAAATTCATAGGCCCCTATATGATTCCTTCTATCAATAATCATAACATTGAAAAATTTGAGTTCCCATGCTCCCTATACTTGTCTAATATGGATTCACTTGTGCCTCAATTATTTTCATGACTAACATCATGGACCCTCATACCTAAGAACTTTTCTCTAAGAATGGGTTTGAGAGCCTCATTGACTTTTACCCATATGAATAAGAACCCACACACAAATAACATTGCCTAATTCCAAAAATGGATAGTGCTCTAGACATTTTCTATACTAAATCACATGCACAGTTCACATTTAAAACAAATATGTGTAATCATCAAGGTAAACTAGATACTTTCCCCTTTAATGAGCATAAGAAGAACCCCTAGATCCTTTTATCCTCCAATAATATCATTCTCTCCTCCCAATCTTATTGGTAATGGGAATATCCATGCCTAATCCCCAACATAGTTGAATCTGTAATACTTTAAAATGCATAATTCCAGGGTCCCAGTTGCATAACATTAAAATACACCACATCACTTGGATCACATGATGTTAAACTATAGGACAACTTCTTGATCACATGATGTTAAACAATATCATTATAATGTGTGATAAACATAGGATTCCTCATGTGCGATCATGGGATGAAACACCACCTTTAAGACAAATTTTAGGTATAAAAACTACACCATCCCTTATGGTAGTTCATTTCAGGACATATGCATCCTTACCACACGACTTTAAAATGCATGGACCAGTGATGTCACATGACCTCAAACTATTCCATTGAACTATGTGAGTTTTGATCTCTGACACATAACAGGGTATGTAGGATTCCTTGCTAAGGTTCAATCCAGACATCCTAAAACAATGAAAAATATATGTTCCCATTAGGAGGCGACAAACAAAATATTTTATCACCTCCCTAGAATATACTTAACCTCTCACCATCTGAACCAGAGGTCCCCACCAGACCTTACCAGCATTATACGATGTAACAATACTGACCTAGTATTTGATGAGCATATATGAGAAACATACCAGTTGTATTTTAAACCTATTAACTCCCATATATAATGATCATATATGGAATATTCCTTTCTTGAATCTAAATACATGAAATGTCCTATCTAAACTTTAAACCTATGACCAACCATATGAGAAACGAATATAAAGAATAATCTACAATGGTCTCTAAATATATAAAATTACTTAACTAGTCTTTAAACAAATGACTTCCCCTTATTCATTAATTTACCAACCATAGGTTATGATTCTAAAGAACCATACATGAAAATCCTAAGACGTTTATGTGATGTGTATAAATTATCCTTCCCCCAATTGGGTGATGGGTGATGAGCCTGAGTCTCTATCTCATGAGACGAGCATGATTTGACTTAAGTGATGATCCTAAGAATCCTTATGTTATGATCATAAGTTTCGTGGAATAAAAATAATCAGATGCCTCACATAACAAATAAATAAATAAATTTGAGGCTCCTTGTGTGATGAGCGTGGGATACTTGAGGAAAGAAGCATTAAATTCCTTACCATACTGGATAAGTTACCCCACAAAACTGAAAGATGCCTTGGTTTTTCACTTGAGAAACCTTATGTAATAAGTATATGATTCCCTCAAATACCAATGATTAGGACTTCATAGATTCCAAATACAACCAATTTCTATATATTCCATACATACCCAACATCCTAATCAGTTTTTACTGCAGGTAGCTACCCTTTCATGACCATAAGTTGTGTAATTAACTAGTTTTTACTAGAATATGGAACTGATAATGAGACTCAAGAACATTTATTATATCTATGAGGGTGACCCAAACTAGTCAAGGAATCCCAATTATGGATTTATGGAAGGAGGAAACAAAATTATATTATCCCATTTTGATCAAAGAACTGACATCAACAACCATAGTGGTGGAGTCCGACCTCCTCTGGAAAGCAAGAATGTGGGGAAACCAGGAAGCGTTCAAGACCAATAAAAGGACATGGACCACTCTAAGAAAAGTTTATAGATTCTTTCCATGAAATATGATTCAAAAAATTAAATGGTGAAATTGATGTGAATATCATTTACTGCAACTAGTGGTATATGAGAAATGTAGGGTATTAGTGATTCTAGGAATTATTAACATGAATACCTTATTTTCCTAGGATAGTTTGATTAGTGTTGAGAATAGTGGGACTCAATATCATTAGAAATGTACTAAATGTTGTCTCCATATGTCATAAATGACCGTAATAACTAGAAAATTTCAATAGCCTACGACCAACCAGAATGAGGATAGAAGAATCATGGGTGCGACAAACCAACCCAAATATACTTTTAATGTGATAAACACCATACCTATATCTCTTGGGAACCCTCAACCCATCTCTCCATATTATATCATTCAACATAGGGTGATTAATTCCCTTTTCCACCACTATAGACAAGAAGGGGTCATCCTGAATAGGGATATGGCCTCTAAAGACTTGAAAGCTATGACATCGCATCGACATCACCACTGGTAAAGACTATGTAGGGGGAGCACCCACCAATTACTAAAAAAACATTCAATATTATATCCCTAGAATTATTTGATGTATTCATCCCCTACATTGAACATATATGGGATGCTTAGGTTGTACCACATATGATCACTACTGGAGGGTTTCCAAGGATGACACCAACCACTCAGCACCTCCTAAATCATTGTCTGATTCCATAGATTGAAAAGTAGGAGAATAATGATTCCATCATTGCTCTATTATACCTAGTATAAAATATGTGGTTCCAGCTCTAGGTGTAGGCCTTAAACCCTACCTTACATGAGGCTTCTTCACCAACTCTAGTGGACCTCACTACCTTCGACATGCCTCATGTTACCATGAACACTATCTGGGGGCATGTCCTCCCCATATTGGGATTGATACCACAATTATCCACTAGGAAGATTGTGTTTAATCACCCCATCATGGGAACCATCAACAACTATCACAGGGTATCACTCCATGATGATGAGTTCCACCATGTAGGTCCTCCACATAATTCCATCATCTGACATCTCCTCCCCCTGATGAAGACATTGAACATCTCTAAGGTTCATCTTAGGGAAATAGGATAAAATCCACCAGGGGGGCCTTCCCATGGCACCGACCATGATACACATCAAATAAATCCCAAAAAGCATCAAGAAATCATCCATAGGAATCATCAATGTCACTATCAGAGACAAGGCCTGGGAAAATATCTTTTCACTATCAACCTCACAAATTTTGAGATGATGGATAACTTAGAAGAGATGCCTCCTACTCTACAAATTGAGTTGGGAACATGATTATGTCAACTATGGATGACAATACCAAAGGTCAAGATCCGAAAGTTTCCAAAATTCCTACACAATTAACTAAATTTGTAGGACATGTTGGATTACATTCACGGACTCTTATATGAAACTATGCCTATCACTATCATCTTATCTTATCTCCACAGATACACATCTTATATGAATGTGAGCACTTAAAAAATTCACAAAAACCTAAAAACCTTCCTGACTTGTTGGATACCATTGATACACATCCTATATGTATATGGTTATGATATTGTATTTTCTATTAGAAGACACCCCTTCATTTCAGGGATAATTGGTATGTTTGGAGCCTTTTTTGGAAGAAAATTAGCAGCATAGAAGGTCAGAATCGCTAGCTCCTGAAGTTTCTAGACCACCACTAATTTGGTATTGGGAGGATCAAGAGAAGAATTTTCATCTAGTAGATGAATAAGAGGATAAAATATAATGGTAAATTCATACCACCAACCAACTACCAATCATGTTTGGACACGTACGACACCACACATTTCTATCTCGGTGTTTCTTGTTGAGAAAAAATGATACATTCTACATACTTTATGGGAGATGCTAAATATCCTATAGGACTAACAGTTTGACTATTCATAAAACCGAGAGAAACTTTAGGACATCCACCAATAGTGTCAAAGGGTTGAGGTTCTAGAACTCCCTATATCTCAATACCCAGACTCTTATGAGTACCACAAGAACATCTTGCTAACTTGAATCATGATCCTTATAACGATCCATATATTCATGTAAGAGCTAGATCCCCATGTGCAGATCAAGGGATAGGGGTAGTATGCTTCTATCCAATTTAGTCCACTTTCAGGATGAAAAAAGATAGTAAGGTTAATCTTCTAGTCAATGGTGAATATTCCTCTATGACTATCACTTCAGTGAATTCCATCATGGTTAACCCCCTAGATGATAAAATGAATCCAGATAGAAACATAGAACATGATAGAGGAAATCAACCACTAGAGGGGTCAAACCACCAATAAAACCATCTATTATATTCCTTCACCCGTTAATAAAGACAAATTTTGGGCCTAGGAAGTCCCATGGATATACTACCTCTTCTTTGTTGACACATTGACAAGGACAAGGTAGTCACTATGAATATTTTCCCATCTGAGGCTTCTCCCGAAATTGAAGCAGATGCCAAATTGGTCACTTTACTCGATGATATTTACAGTTAAAAAAGGATCACTATCGAAAAACTTATTAAATAACACCTAGAAAGGGAATATATCTATGGGGACCTTTACCCTTCCACATTTGAATAACCCATATTTCTTATCCATCCTTCGAGTGTCAAAATAGGTTTTCCCACAAATCCAATTAGGGTTGATATTGGAGGAACTAGTTAATGACCAAGACATGAATCACCTACTCATAATGAGTACTGTGGCTTCCCAACTTTATAAAATGATCAGCTTACCTATCAAGATGGTAGGTCAATCAAGGCATTGGTGATAAAAAATAATCATCCTGATGATGTGATAGCCACTTTTACTACCCATATGGTGGAAATAGATATGAAAAGTATTCCATTATTCATCAAGGTAAGTTTTCTTTTGTATAGGGGTGCCACATTCATCCCACCGATGAATTTGATAATCTGATCATCACCTTGTTCAATGATACACGTGGTTTATTGCATCATATGGGAAATTTTTCCTCTAGGTTTGGCCTGATGATGGGACCTCTAGAGCAATATGGATCCACTATAATTCACTATTTTGTTTATACTTTGGAGGTAATCACCATCATTTGTTACATTAATCTATCCTTATAGTCCATCACTCACTACAAAAATCACAAAATGTAGTTTCTCTACCATTTTAGCTCTACCATGAGTAAGACCAACATCATCAACCTATTCAAGTGAAAGTACAGTTATTTTTAATGAGTTGATGAATTCATTACTTTATGAAATGGGCTCATGCACTATCTTTATGTACAAATATCTCATAAAAATGGAGAATATAAGAGATGAACTATTCCTCCCCTCATCCCCCTAAGGTAACCCAGAATGTACTTAGAATTCATTAAGAGGACAGATCGTCTGGAAAAATCTTTGTAGGGGACTAAGAAGTGGTCAAAATCATTACATCTTTTAGATCCCATGTGAAGGCCTGTAAGGGTAGAGGTTGATTCCACTATAAAAACATAGGCCCTTCACTCAGTCCACCTCTAGGAACCTCTATAGGACAAGCCTCTTTATGTACAACAACATTTTGAAAATTCCACTCAATCCCAATTTTAGGGCCTAACACATAATGCTTATTTTTTAGAGATAAATAAAATTATATTATCTTTCATGGATGAGTAGGTTCCATGTTACTATATCTATGCCACAAAAAATAACCACATGATGTTTATAGAATCCATGAGACTATAAGAGGTTGGGATGACTCACCATAATATTAAATACATCTAATATAGAGTACTTGAGAAAAACATTAAAGAGTCCTTCATCTTCAAATATTAACTCCAAGATCAGGTTGACTGTGCTTTGGAAAATCTAGCCCGTGTCCCAGAACTTGTGACATATGTATCTTCAATCCGAGACGGCGATAATGAAGACTCTGGAAAATGGTAGTGAGCTCCTAGATGAGGATAAAAAATCGTGATGAATAGATGGATTGTAAGATAGTCTCTCACTCCCCTAACATTATCCATTATCATATGAGAAAACCGAAACCTCTTGTATTCATTAAACCTCCTTCAACTTCCTCATCAACATCAAAACAATCCATGTCTTTGAATAATCGATGTGGACAACACTAATGAAATTAAGACCCACTTCTAGTATCGAATCCAACATGAACTCCTAGTTATTTAATGAACCCAAAATTGTGAGAATCCCCCATTATCTACCCAATCATGGAATATACTACCAATAATGAATATAAGTATACATTTTTCAACATCATCACATTGGTAGATTTTTGTGTGGAACCTAAACATTTGGAATGTCAACTGAAACCTTTAGGAACCTCGATATGACACTATTAAAGGATAGGTAGATGTATTTCTACCAACCATGAATCCTAGGTTGGTACCTTAGAAAGGATGGTCTATGTAATTGAAACAAGGAAACATGTTTTATGCAGGGATATGTAAGCTCATTCATTATAAGTTTCAACATTGGGTGAACCCTCAAAGTCTATTTGGTCGGATGACTATGTAATGAATCTAATTTTTCTATGTATTAATTTATAAAATCATGTGGATTATTTTCAAAGTTATGAACTAAGATTATGTGAGATCCTGAGGCCCAGTGATCCTTGAATTAATATTTTAATAAAATATTGATAATATTAATATCACATACATGAATTTTTTCTGAAAAAGTGGAATAATTCTTAAACATAGGATCAAATTGGAAACATAAGGCCACCATTTAGTCTAGATAATGGGTTTTACACTAGTCACAATATAACCTCAGAGTACGTCAAATTCTTGGGTTAGGCTCGATCGTGGGTAAATTTTTGAAGAAATAAAATAAAATAAAATTAAGTATTTTATTAAATTTTTATGACCTGATCTTTACTACAAATATATGGTTATGATATAATATTGGGGCTGGATACTTAACCCCAGAGATCTATAGGATAGTTGGAGGAGAGTGTTCTTGGTGAATGATATCCGATCAGATTGAAATCAAGGATTGTTTCACTATTAGAGTTTTTAGAGCTCACCAACGATATAAATAAATGCATGTTTTTCATCAATGCTCAATACAGATCCTAGGTAGGATGTTTATTTTTTGTGATTTCATCCCATTTAATTATATCAGTCGAAGATAGATCAATTCCATAAAAATTAATTGATTATAACATCGATAGTTGATTTTATTTATAGTTTATTTATTGTTCATTAATTATTTATCACCTCGCTTATATAATTCTTTGACAACAAATCAAGGCCAAAATGAAAAAGGATAAGGTCTTTTCCTCACATTTTATGGATTATTGATTTCTCCCATGTTTCTTTGCATGTTCATCACGTGAAATATATATTGGCCTATGGTTTGATTAAATACTAGGTATTCAATCATTTCAAAATCATTATTCTATGAAATAGATCTATACTGAGAGTTTAGATTTAGATTAAGGGTGATATTAATGTGCGATTATGAAAGAGTATGATTAAAGATGGGTCAGACCGGATCGATGGTTTTCATTCATTCTGATTCAATGGTGTGGCTACGAATGGTGCATGTGGGCATTTCTTGAATAGTTTTGAAGGCCAGATCATGGTCATTGGAACAAATAGGGGATGACCGATCATATATCTACAATTCCTAGATGGAATCATATTAGAAACAATATGGATAGTGACATGGGGAATAACTTGACGGTTCTGGATTTTTTTGAGTTACTTGGTGTGTAATCCGGAGCAGTACACTGTGTGGGACCCTCTGTGTGGTGCTAGGGAATTCATGGTTAAGATAAGGATCACATGCTACATGGTCCCTACCACAATCCATGTGACCTTTCCTTGGTGGCTTGACATATAACCTGGGGTGCACTGGAAGTTACCCGACCAGGTACATGGGGTGGTACACAGGCATGGTAGGAGTACATGGACACGAAAAAATGATACAGGAAGGGTTCTTAAATAATTCTACACATTGTGTAAACTTTGGTACATGATTTTTATCTAGAGATTTACATTCCATGTGTGTATACACCACCCAGGTAGACCATGGATTGGATAGACAAGCAGTGGACCCCCTTTGAGGGTGTTTGGAGCCCTTTGTTTTTTGTATTGATCCAATATCATTTGAATGTGTTCCATTGTTCCATACTCTTAATAGTAGAATGTGGAATTACATACATAGCTCTATATTATGACCCCCTCTAGTGGATGAGCCTCAGATAAAGTTTATGGAATCCCTCTGTGAGTCTGAAACATGATCCTCTATCATTCCTTCTTATACCCTAGGTGGGGTTCATGGAATCAACATGAACTCTCTAGATGAGTTTTTGATCCCCCATCTATAAGTTCATTTCATTAGGGTTCATAGTATCATTTATATATGATACTCTATATAGCAGGTTGATGAGTTGGAATGGCACCCCATTCGTCGCGCACTCCTCTACGCTCTCAGCTCCCCTTCTTCCCCTCAGGTTTCTGAGGCCCTCCTCCATGGTGTTGGCTCTCCCCCTCTTCCCTAGATTCATCAGCATTACCCCTTCCTATTTTTTTCCTCTTTTTTTCTTATTACACCCTTCTTCTTGGAGATTATTTATTCCTTAGGACTATTTCTCCCCTATGGTGCTCTCTAATGTGGGTTCCCTCTAGTGTATTTTTCGGTCTTCTTGTTGATGGTTGGGTGCTGTGGAATCCCTCGCTCACCCTAAACATTATCTTGCCTCAAGATCCTCTCTGCCTCTCATATTTGGAGCTGATGAATTGGTAAAAAAGAGGATTTGTGTTATGTGGTAAGGCAGACGACGAGATTCAAGGCACTACTGGAGTCCATTCATTTTCTTTGTTCCTCTTCTAGGTTTTGTGCTTCAATGACAATGGAAGTGTTCAGAACCTTCATGTGCTCAAATCCCTACTCCGAGCTCACATTCCTCGGCACCTCTCCCAGTAAAATCTGGCATGGTAGTATCTATAAGGTTTGGGGATGTCTGGTTTGGTAGTCATTGGGGCTCTCGATGCGACCCGAGTCAGTATTCCCTTGTGAAGAAAATTCACGAGATATATAATATTATTGGTTATTCTTCTCCGAAGTTATTGGTGAAGGTGATTTGTGTTATTTTTCATGTTCTGGATTTATGATCTCTCAATGAAGTTTTCATTTCATGCATCTAGTTTTGTGTTTATCATTTATGGTGTGATGATGGAGTCGTCATCGATAATGACGATGAGGGTGAAGCAGTGATGGTTCCCCTTTTTCTGATTTTGATGGATGAAGTTTTTATTGACTATAAAGACGGTATTTTTTTCGAGCATTGATGCAGTGGCTCTGGCGACATGGTGGATGGTCTCCGATGGGAGGTTCATGAGCTTTCTGGTATGGTGATTTGAATGATGTCAGCGAGTGGTAATGATGGTGTCGAGTGGTGACAGTGATGATGTGGTGATGGATGGATGTTGATGTCTTGATAGGGGTATTCCGGGTATAGGATGGTCAGTGACATGGCTATCTCGAGGATGTTTTGTGTCGGGATGGGTGCTAATTTCTTAAATTTGAATGTTGTGGATTTTTTGAAGTCAGTAATGGCAGTATTGGGATTAGTATAAATTTTAATTTTTTTATAAGGAAATATTGTTAATGGGTTGTTTATGGTTATTTTTTGTTAGGGTTAACACTTACACCTTAAGAGTGTTAGTAAAAAAATATGGATTGGATGTCATATAGCAGGTCGGTCTTGATTGGGTTTGTGGTATCCCCCAGTGGTCTTGGATGTGATCCCCTATCTAATTATCAATGTATTCATAAACCAGTGTTTTTTATTGGGATATTCATGATGATAATGATCTCTTTGATGCGTTTATACAATGATATAATGTCTCATGTAGTGGGTTCTCCTGGAATAAGAATTTCCTAGAAGCTTCAAGGAGAATGTTACGGCTGGCAGTTTGGTTGAGAGATTCTGGAGGCACAATGCACTTCATGATTGTATATGGGGTTTTCCTTTGATTTCTATATCATTTTTATGATATGACCATTCTTTATGATATGTGTTTTGTGCTTTTAGGGTATCCTATTGGGTATTGTTGTACTCCCCCATGAATGGGCTCTTCTCACATGTGTCATGCCTTATGTATACAATGACCCATTTTACGGTGTCCTAGGAGGATATGGAGTGGGTGAAGCGTATCTTGAGGTACAATGACTGAGGTGTTTTCTAAGTGCTTTCATTTGATAGCTGTCCTAGAATTTTGTGTACATTGGTCTATCTACTGTTTTTGGTTGGGCTGGTATTTTGACACTATATCACTCTCAGTACATTAGTTTTGTACTTTGAAAATGGAATTATAGATGAATGCATGAATTGATTATAGTTATTTTATATTTCTTAATTATATGGGATTGGATATGTGTGAATGCATACAAGTACATTAGGATAATTCCTCCCATGTTTTTTTGATAAGATTAATTGGCACTGGTTTCTAGCCCCTAGCCTATTAGAGGTGGGCGTGGGGTGGTTGCAGTTTAGACCATGTCGGGCCAAGTCATGAAAGAGTGGTATTAGTGGAATTGGTTCTACCTTCTGATCAGAGATTTTGTGATTGGTTTGGGTTTTGTGGAAACAATGTTAAGTATTTCAAGTTCATATTTTAGGATAGACACTCTAGTGCTTGTGCGGTGGACAACATATCCATACACTAGGACTTTAATTACCTACCATTCAACTTAGTACATGAAGACATTGGTTGTAGAGAAAAACATTGGTACATGTATCATATAACAATGGATTGTGGTTTCCATGTACTTATTGATTCACCTTTCCAAATATACTCTTTTAACATGGTGCATCTTATTTATTTTGGGATTCCTCCAAGAAGACAACCAATCGAGATTTCACTATGTGATCATGAGGATAATCTATCAAGTGAAGAGACTTCAGTACATGGACTTGTACTAAGTATAGTACCTCTTGGTGATTTACTAGATATACCACCACCCATTAAGACGTAGTTAGTATTGGTAGTGCTGGTTGAGGATGTTCATAGGCTGAGTGTGATTCATGAGTTCAAGAGGTAGTTACCTCCTAGGTTTGGGGGTATCCAGGACCCTAGGTGGCTGAGGGCTGGCTAGAGGTAGTCACTCAAGTTTTCCACCTTGTAAGGAAGCCTGTAGATCAGCTGGAGGTCCTCATGAAGAGTCTTATTCAGGGAAATATTGGGAAATGGTGGAGTCTAGTGACTCTGTCACATGATGAGACAACTCTCTTCTGGTTATACTTTGATCATCCATTCAGGGACGAGTTTTATCCAGCCATGTTGTGATCAGTTCTCATCAAGAAGATTCTTCAAGTACATTATCAAATTTTTATTGTGGCAGAGTATTCAGTGAGGTTTACTAATATCTTGAGATACTCCATGGATTTGGTGAGAGATCCATTCTTTACATCTCAAACATTTGGGTAGGGATTACACTGAAATATCAAGGATTTAATGATACATCTATGCATTCCCACTTATGCTGGGGGTGCTAGAGTTGTCCTTATTAGTGAAGAGATTCTCAACAGAGAAGGTGTTGGCATTGGGTATTGGTAGTGGGATCCTAGGAGCTGAGACCTTGTTGGTGGGTAGCCAATGATAGTCTTATGGATTATAGTGTGTCAAATTCTTTAAAATATGATCCTAAGATAGAGGATTAGTGATGCATGGTTTTGGTAGTTTTAGGAAAAAATCCACCAAGGATTCCTCTCAGTGCTTTTGGGTTGATTGTGTTTGTTGAGAAAGTAGGTTTTTGTGATTATTTGTGAAGTTCTATATATTTTTTTGACTAGTAATGTTGAAAAAGATCCAAGAAAAAGGAATGGATTCCCTAGAATCAGTACATAAAATTACGTACATAGTGTTACACTGTTTACCAATGTTTTCCAATTTTTTGTGGTCTAAAACATAGAGGATGGATAACATTTTGAATGATATATTTTCTTGAAGGCATTATGAAAATATGGAAAAATAATGAGTTTCATGAAGACTAGGTTTCATTATTGGTGGTTCATGAAGGAATGAAGGTTTTGATGGTGATCTCCAATATTATGAAAAGCATCATGAATGATAAATTTTCCTAAAGCATCGCGAAACAGGGAGAAACACGAACGAAAATAGGGATCATCATGAAATGGTTGAAAGATTATATAATTTATAGAAACACCTAGAAATTGGCCTCTATTCCCTTAATGAAATTAGCAATACTTAACAAAAATGAACTGTCTCCAAATTTGTGAAGGTGGTTCGTGAAGGTGGTTCGTGAAGGTGGTTCGTGACAAAAAGTCTGCAAAGGCTATCAAAGACAACTGAATTATTTGAGAAAAGAAGAAGTATTGATATTCTTGAAGGATATAAAAATACGACCGAAATGTGTGAGCTACACAAAGGCTAAGTGATATTTTCAAAGCTGTTTGAGCATCGTGAAAGGGGAGGGCATCATGAATGTGTTGAAAAGGGATTTTCCAGTAAATCCTTGGTAAATTTTTATTCATCATGTGGATTAAAGTGAAACTTAATGATACACTAAATGAGGTGTAAAAAATATTGATAAAAGGATGATCTTCTAAATAATTAGTGATAAAAATTCAGTTGAGAGAGAAACGAGATTTAATATTGTGATTGGTTGTAAACTAGGAGGGACAGTGAGTACTCTCTGAACACTGTAACTGCAGTGTGATTTTAGTGGATTTGGTACATCGATAAATTGCCATTATATGATCCTTGGACATAGCCCAGTGAGGGTGAACCAAGTAAAATTATTATCTATCATGAATGCTTTAATTTATGTTCAATTATTGTTGTGGAAAAGAGAGAAAGAACAACATTTTGTTTAATAATGAAACAAGATATGAATGGGAAATTGTTTTAATATATCATAACTTGATTCACCCCCCTCTAAGGGTATTGAACCTAGTTATGCTAACAATTGGTATCAGAGACCAAGGTTAATTTTAGTGTTTCTCTCATGGAGGTTGTTAATCGTAAAGGTATTTGGATTTTGATGGATACAATTTTCAATTATGGAATAATAAAATGCAGAACTACTTTAGATCTTTAGTAATAGATGTCTTTAAATAAGAAATGCATGGTATTTAGGCCAATGTGGACAATGGTTCTTTATCAGAAGATGACCAATGTGAATTAGATACTGATGCAAAAGGAATTAATGACTTAGGGGGAGCCCTATCCAATGAAATATATATGAATGTGATATCATGAAGGACAACAAATGCTATGTGGGAAAATTAACTAAATATCTACGAGGGAAACTCAAAGGTCAGAAATGAAAAGCTGTAGGTTCTGTGGAACAAATATGAAGATCCAAGAATTCACTCTAATTAGTTTTTTGATGCATTCTTTGACCAGGTGAATATTATTGTGGAATACATGCATGGTCTCAAAGAAATTATTGAAGATGTAAATATTGTAAAGTTCATCTTAAGAATACTTAAACCATGATTCAATCTGAAAGTTTTTGTTTTGGAAAATAGATATCCAAAATAGATGACACTAGATAGAATACACAGTACTATTGTTGCATATGGGATGAGAAATAAAGATATTGAATATGTGGAAAAATGGAATTCCAAAGAAGTGGAATTCAAGTCCATAAAGAATATCACCATTGAATATGGATTGGAAGAATAAGAGATGGATGATGTAATGTCATTCCTTTCCTCAAATGTACAAAGTGGAAAAATAAATTGCCAAGGGAATTTTGCACTTGCACTCTTTTAATGTGGAAAAGTTGGACATCTTCTTGAATAGTAACCCAAGAAGATTCAATATGATGATGAGGATGAGGTTTAAATTCCCATGAATAAGTATTCAGTCTATGTGAAAGGTAGAAAACATTTAAGAGAAATTTATTCAAAAATAAGAATCTTATTTCATAAAAAAATGACTGTTCAAATGAATCTAAGGTTGAGGAGGTGGAGAACTAAAAATATCATGGAGACAATTCTATGGTGGTAGTTATAGGTAGCTACCAGAAAAAAAAATAAAGTGACATTGATGAAGAATAGGTATAATTAAGAGTTGATATGTAGGTTGAATTGGAATCCTCTCTTGGAGATATAGATGTTTTGAGAGCCAAAACAAAGAAATACAACTAAGTGGTTAGTGATGATAAACTCTATATGTAGTGGCAAAAAGAAGAGAAGTCTGAAATAATGGAATAAATTGATAATCTAAAGTCTTCATTTCTAAAAGACTCAAAAATGGTTTGTGGTCATAAAATAAAAGTTGAAGAATAGAAAAGTGTGATCTATGGTTTGAATAACATAGCAAAAGAACAAATCAAACATATTGAAGAACATGAATAGAAAGTCATTGGTCTATGATGAAAATTCAAGGATTAAGAAAAACTTTTCACTCTTGGTATATTATCAGGAAAAAAGATCATTCATGTGATATAAAAGTTATAAGTGGAGCATAGAGGTCTATTTTAAAAGAATCAAAATTCATATTCAAATGATAAAGTCGATTTGGGGCTTGACCAAAAATAAAAATCTATGAAAGTTGATGTCAGACTACAAGAACCCACTCCGAGATTGAAGATTGATTTGGGTATGAACCAGAACCAGAATACTCAAAGAAGAAAAGGGACAACCAGTGGTGTATAAGTGACACACAGGAATACACCCCGTATCAGGTGTTCGTACTGTGGAAAGATGGTACTCTAACAAAATGTGTGGTCCATAGCCAAGAGATACCAAAGGGAACACAGAAAATAATGGTAGCCAAACCTAGATCAATACTCTAGGATATATTTAGAGGTTAATTTTTTTGCTGTGGAGGATTTAGACACATTTCCGAATATTATACATGAACCATGCAGTGGAATGTGCTGAAGCAGAACCCAATTGTTTATAAGAAGAAACTCAATGAATCATCAAGTGATATGAAAATGAAAAATTCATTTGTAGCTCTATAATATGATGTTGGTATATCATACTCATTAGAAGATCAATATTTTAAATCTATACAGAGTGTGATGTCGAAAACATGGATCAAAAAGAAAAAATCTGAGAAAGTAGTGGTTATAGGAATTTCCCTTAAAGCATCATATCATTTTGGTGTATGGCTCCTTGACAGTGGTTTCACATCCCATATGATATAAAATATGGATCTTGTTACCGGCATAAAATATAAAAAATAAGGTTTTCTAAAATTTGGAAATGATGAAGGTCTAAAGATAATTGGCTTGGGAAAGTCTATGTTTGGGGGAAAAAGAAATGAGGCGTGCTGATGTCTTAGTAGTAGAAGGTCTGAGTCAAAAATTTCTCAGTGTTAGTCAACTATGTGACTCGAGGCATGATATAAGATTTACTAAAAATATGTGTATCATAAAATGAAGATATGGTGAAGTTTTTCTATAAGAAAAAATAACAAAGGGGAATCTCTATCTTGTATGCGGAGAAGAAGATATATGCATTTTATCCAGAGAGGAAGAAAATAGGTTGTCGCATAAAGGACATGGCCATCTATTCTAACCATACCTATAAGATCTGGTAAAATTTGATACATCTCGAGACCTCCCTAATCTATCACATGATCGTACTCATACGTGTGATGATTTTTAAAAAGGGAAGATCATTAGTATTACATAGATGGAAAAGGAACAGAAGTCAACCAAAGTTCTTGAATTGTTCCATGAAGATTTATGTGGACCTATCTCACTAAGATCAATTGACGTGAAGAGGTATTACATTCTTTTCATTTATGAATTTAGAAATATTTCATGGGTATTTTTCATTTCCCATAGGAATAATGTGTTTAGTTTCATAAAACAATATCAGAGGGAATAAAGAAGGTTGCTTGTACAATAAATTATGATTTTTCGTATGGATAATGGCACATAATTTATAAACAGCTAGGTTAAGGATTATCTCAAGAAACGTGGCATAAGGCGTCAAGTCTCAGCTATTTGAACTACTCAAAAAAATGGAGTGTTTGGGAAGAAAAATTTTATTATCAACAACATGGACAGAACAATACTTATTGAAAAGGACCTACCAAATAAATTTTGGATGGAAACATTATTGATAATAGTCAACATATCTAACAAGGTTCTGTTGTGTCTGAAGGAAGAAAATACTTTGTACGAGATGTGTTATGGAAAGAATCCTACATTTAAATACATTATAATCTTTGGAAGTAAGTGTTTTATTCTCAATAAATATAAACATAGGAAATTTAAGTCATGTGGAGATGAGGGAATATTCTTTGTCTACTATAGAAAAAGAAAAGCATATAAATTATTCAATAAAAGGCTAGTAAAATTAGTTGAAATCAATGAATTCACTATAGTGAAAATGAATGGAATCATCAATAATATAGTGAAAAATTCCCTGATGAAATCGATGAGGAGGTAAGAAACATAGGGAGAGAAGAGGTGAAAAATGTTGATTCTAAAGAAGATACTGATGATGAATTGGAGGAAGTCAAATATGTATATGAGAAAAATCAAAAGAGTCAAACTAAAATTAATGGTAAAAATATCATCGGTGATCAGATAGTTCCAGTATAGACAAGGATGATGAAGAATATACAAAAATCATTATTATTATTATTAGAGTTTAAATGTTTTATGGAAGAAGCTGGAGATGACAACTGTGTTTAGGAAATTAATGATGCTCTTGACCAAATTGAGAATAATAAGACATGGGAGATTGTTTTGAGGCCAATAGATAAGAACATCATCGAGACTAAATGGGTATTTCATAACAAGATGAAGGAAAATGGAACAATGATTTGAAACAAATAACGACTAGTGTGAAATGGGTACTCCTAGATAGCGGGTATAGATGTTGATGAAACATTTTCACCTATTGTAATGCTAGAGACAATCATATTATTCTTGGCCATAGTAGAGAAAAAATGTTCAATTCCTTCTAGATAGATGTCAAGTCAACATCTCTAAATGGGGTTCTAGAAGAAGAAGTTTTTATTAAGTATCCATATGGTTTTATCATTAATGAGGATGATAAGAGAGTTTGTGGGATGAAGAAGGTGTTACATGGGTTAAGAAAGCACCAAGAGCATGGTATTTAAGACTCGATCAGTTTTTAAAGAAGCATGGTTTTAGCATGGTGGACTTCATTACAATCTATATTTCAAAAATGACAGTAATAGAAGGATGATGGTGCTAGTATATGTCGATGATATAATATTTGGAAGATCAAATGAATCACAATTTATACATTATCTAGAATTCATGAAAATTGAATACGAAATCTCAATGATCAATGAAATAAAATTTTTCCTTGGTTTACTAGTGACACCAGAAAATAATGTATCATTCATTTCTCAATATAAATATGGAAAGGAGTTTTTTAGAAGATTTGGAATGGATAATTTTGTGGATATGAAGACTCTGGTGGCTTCCCGAATAAAACTATCATCATATGATGGAGGCAATGTAGTTAATGTAATATAATATAAGTAAATTATTGGAACTCTATTATACTTGATAATAACAAAACATGATACTGTTTTTTCCACATTCAAAGAAGCACAGTATCAAAGTAATCACAAGGAAATCCACTTTATTGTAGTGAAAAGAATACTTCGGTATATCATGGTAATGGTTGATTTCAGTTTGCTGTATAATGAAAAATCTTAGCAAGAGTTGTTGGGCTATACAGATGTAGACTGGGCCAGTTCAACATATGATAGAAAATAAACATTAGGTGGCACATTATATCTTGGTGGATTGTGTATTTCTTGGATATTAAAGAATAAATGTTTAATTTAATTGAGCACCACATAATCTGAAAATATTATGGTTACTCAAGCATACATATAGTTATTATGGTTGAAGTATCAGCTTGATGATATGGGATTTTAAGTGAAGTTTTTAACTATAATCCATTAAGATAATTCAAGTTCTATAAATTGTAGAAAAAAAATCCAATCCATTAATCAAGGAAAAATTACATTGAAATCACGTATCATTTTGTCAAGGAGTAGGTAGAGTAAGGACTTGTGAAGTTGTAGTATGTGACTACAAAACTATAGGTTGTATACATTTTCCAAAACAATGTACCCAAAGAAGCATTTGGATGGCATCGATTGGATATTAGAGTTTAATCAAGTTCCTACACTAGAAAAAGTGTGGATGTGGGACCCCCTCTCTTTTAGGTATGCTGTGTTTTTCTCTAATGTACTTATTTGTGTTCTTTACCTTGTTATAGACAACAACTAGTACTCACCCATGCGTACGCACGACATATTGAACTAATGGTTTTTATTTAATAATAGAATGTTTTTTGTAAAAGTTACTTAGATATGTTACTATTGAATATTATTTAATAACAATGTATCAGTGCATAAGAATGGAATCGGAGTGGATAAAATATGCACACAACATTAAAACACTTGAAAAAAGAAAGGATATATAAAAAGGAATTTCTAATTTTGGAGGGAGATTGGGAATCAATTTCCACTGCATTAATTTAATGCATGTTGGCCATAGTGTATCAGCAACTGTGATCCGCTTCACTACACGCCATCACTGGATTCAAGAAACCAGCAATGCAGACATGGTCCATATAAAAATTAATGTGTGTAGTGTAATTTGAATTGAAAGACAGTTAAAATATAAGAGTGGTTGTAATAATATAAAACTTGAAGTGGGTAGTTTATAAACTTGAATACATAACAACACAACCACATAATTAATTGCAGTAAAATTTATGATGTTTATGTTTGTAGAAGTTTTTCAACTAAATTAAGATGTACAGTCTCCTAGGAACAAAGTGTTGTTGCAATAATTTTTCAGATTAATATACCGGTGCAATAAAAATTATGTATATTAATAAATAGTAATGAATGCTTAAATCTGGAAATCCAATCTACCAATGAAAAAAACATTGTAGTACTCATTAAATTGATTTTTCTGGAATTTCACAGTATACCGAACATGACATTGCAATAACTTGTGACCAATTTTATCACTGCACAATATAACAAATCATTACCATTCAAACATGGTGTTGCAAAAAAATTGACTTTTCTGATATTGAAAATTATACCAAAAAAAGCATTTCAATAACTTGTGACCTATTTCATAATTGCATTTTATAATAACTAGTTACCATTCAAACACAGTAGTTTAATATTTAGTATACTATGGGATTGAATAGTATACAAAAGTAGGAAATGTAAAAATTAGGGGTAGAAAAAATAAAATGTAAAATTAACAAATATTTGACAAAAAAATCTTGCATGTTCCAAAGATGCACAACACCTTAATAATGTATTCAAAAAAATGATATAAAGAAAAAAAGACATGGGATTACATATATTAATTGGTACATGTTGTATACAATGAAATAGGTATATAAATCATATCCAAAACCAAAATAAGGAATATAAAATATACACTTTATCCAAGAGAGAATATGATCCAGTTCTTTAAAAATTGAATCACAAGTCATATTTAACACATGTAAAAGAAAATATTAACTGAAACACAATAAAATGACCAGATCCATGAAAATATGCCCTTGCTCCATTCTTCCGTGATGGTGTATTTTTCCAAAACCATGTGTTACTCCACCCTATCACCATGTATATAGAATCAAAACCTTGCATTAATATTGATTATATTTAATATATTAAATATATTGAAATCATAAATTAGTGGTACATAATTTTTTAATAGAAGTTGATTATTTATGCATGCTGTTAAAATAATAGAAAACATTAAGGATAATCACATTGTACCTTTGCAATGAATCTTCAAATTCCAGATCATTGACACATTCAACAACATCCGTACATAAAAAATGAAACTTTTGAAATATAATGTGTAAAAATAATAATAAATACCAATAAAATCTGATAAAAACAAATTATGCAAGACATATGAGATTTTCTCAAAGGGTACATACCTCCAGAAAGTATACCATGTTCCATGATTTCATTTAAGGGATTTTAAAATGATAAAAAGAGAAATAATAACCTGGATGTGAGAAAGGATCATAAAGAACATGTAGCATTCTATCCTAATGGATCAGAGGGACATATTGGTTGTTTTTCTTCTGATACAGTTGGGGATGATTTAAGGGTTTTTTGGAACTATAGGCAAAATATCAAAAGTTATTAAAATTCATGGAATAAATTCAATAAAAATCAAGGGTTTTGCTTTTATAAAATTTAGAACCAATAGTTTAGCATCTAAGGAAAAAAAAAGTAGAATGATAGTCAATTAAGGTTAAAAACATAAAATGTTCAAAATCTCAATCACATAATCAATTATTCATTGGAAATGCTCTAAGAAACAGGACTGCAGAATATGTGAGTAAGCCTATAATAAAGGTTGGCGTCAGAGTGAATGATGTTCATGTGTTAAATGATTTGCAGAAATCGAGTAGTAGTAATGGATTTTCTTTTATTGAGTTATAATACCATCCATGTGCTGAATATTTGAGGAAAAAAAAATACTCAAATCCACTATTCCAGCTTGGAAACAATTGTAATACTTTGAGATGGGATGATCCTAGAAATTCACATTCTTCTATTGCTTCGCAGATTAAGTCTTTGTATGTGGAAAAGATCCTTGGTATTTTATACTTGCAATCCAGCTACAAATAACCCCATTCAGTCCTAACAACAAACACATTCAAATTCCTTCTATCCATAGAAATAACCTTGTATAATGAAATTTACTAAAAAAATCATGAATCTCTTCAAGGAAAAAGAGGGTCTTGGAAAATTTTTGAGGTCTAAATCCACATAAGAAACACCCAAAACACCCATCAGAACATGTATGTGAAAGTGGGAAAACTACTACAGAGTTGGTGAAATATACCTTCACAAAATCAAAGATCCCTGGAATCCTGTACCTGCAACCCAGCTATAAATAACATCATTCAATCATGACACCAAACACATTAAAAGCTCCAATCATACATGTGTTTAAAAAATTTCCATGGACATAGAGTTTCATTACCAAAAAACACCAAAAAGAAAAATTAATCTAGGTTGTTTAAAAATAATCACCTCGAATACCTTTTTACCTTTAAATATTAGTTTTCCATCAATATCCTCATGCTTCCAGGCGTTGGAAATATCAAATGAATTTCTATAATATTTTAAATGTCCGAAAAAATCGATGCATTTTTGGCTCAAATGATAATAAAAATAAATTTCATTAAAGGAGATAAGAATGCATTTTTCATGTTAGAAAGGTTTGTGGGTGTTGTTACCATATGGTTTTGTCGAAATCATTTCGAAACCAGTGACACCTATAATATCAGAAACACTAACTCGGCCCTGTACAAACACAAAATATATCTTAGATAAAATGTTTTGAATCCATATTAAAATAACTTAAGTTGAATCAAGTATGAAATTATGAAATAAATAACATCAACTTCCAAATTGGAAATTTTAATATATAGATTAATATTTGAGTTATACATTCACCTTTTAAACCTCAAATGGAACAACACCATAAAATTCCATTTATCCAGAGAAGAAACCATGTATAATGCGAGTCACTAAAAAATAGAATAAAGGATTAAAAAAGATTGTATTATTTCATGTTCAAACAAGATCTTGAAAATAAGATTTAGTCTACGTCAACCTAATAAGTACCCAAAAAAAACAACAAAACTTGTATCTGAAAGTGGGAAAACAACTACAGAGTTAGTGAAACATACTTTCAGGAAAACAAAGATCTCTTGAATCCCATACTTGCAACCCAAGTGAAAATAGTTTCATTTAGTCATGAAACCAAGCACATTAAAAGCTCTATTCATACATGATCCTAAAACATTTAAATGAACACAGAGTTACACAGCCAAATAATACCAAAAGCAAAGTGAAATCGATGTTTTATAATTCCATATTGACCTTATTTAAATGGTTGGAAGGGTATTAATATCCATTTCATATGTTACATGAAACCCAGCTACAACTAACATCATTCAAGATGGGGCCTCATGAAGAGCTATAAGCGGTACAGAAACCACCACATAATGCATTCAAAAGTTGACGATTCCTCATACTCGATGCTCATATATGTTTAATTCCCAAACATCAAGGTCAAATGGTTGATTATAAGAGGAACTATCATCTATTTTTCAGTATTCATTCTCTAGTTTAGAATGTCAACCCCATTTCTGACTTTCCCAATAGAAAATAGCCTGTTAATATCATTTAGCCTGAGAATATATTCATTGGTATATAATTCCTTTTTGATGATTCTGTGTTCCTTGAATTGGAACATTGAAATTTTCCAGATTCCACCTGATCATGGATATGTGCATCCTCCTCGTTAAGGATCTGGATAGAAAAGGTTATATGAACATCAAAATACTAACTCCACTAACATCTTTTAATTTAACACTAAGTTTCTCATCAACAGTAAAGATGGAATTATCTGTTGGTGGTGGAGAATCATCCATCCTAGTTAGGCTGGAAGTTGGCTACACATCCTCAATTATGACCTCTGCCTCTGCTTGATGACTCTCCAAAAACTGACTGATCTTCTAGGATTTCTTGATTTTAACCCCAATCCATTTCTTAGGAGTAGTGGTATATATAGATGGGTGAACTTTATGCTTTCTAGAGAAGATATTAGAGCTTAATCCAAAGACACCAGAACCACTTCCAATGAAACTTTATAAATAAATCATAAAATATGAAATAGATTCCTAAAATTAAGAAATGTAATACAGAAACTAATAATGATAATTTTTAAAATAAATCTAATTGAGAATGGGCAATTGATATAATAGAGACCAAATTCATAGAAAAAAACATGGACTTTACTTCATATATGAAACAAAAAAATGACAATGACATATTCAGTTGAGTGTAAATCAATAGTATACAAATGTTTCCCTCAAAGGTAATAGGTTTCAAATATATATAACCATTAAAGGATTCTCAAATACATAATTTTTTATACAATATAAAATAAATATTAATCAAAATAAATTTTTTTACTTTTTTTGTTGTTCCTTCCTAACTTTCCTCCACTGTAACCTTGCATTTATAGACTTAGACAGTAGAGGAAGAGGTAAAAAATACTCACTCCACCAACACACTCTAATTTAAAATTATGATTCTCATCAACAGTAAATGTTGAATTATCTTTTGTTGGTGGAGAAAAAACCATCCTAGTAGAAATTTAATTGAAATAAGAGCATTTAAATGATAAATATAAAAGAAATATGAAATAGTAATCATTCAAAACATCTACCTGAATAGGTAAATACAAGACTGTGAGATAATGTCGCACAAGATAGGGAATGTGAGGGTGAGACCTCGAGAGAAGGAGAGACTGAGTGGCGAAGAAAACCATTATAATTTTAGAAGACAACATGCTTCATTCTCATCTGCAACACCAAACCATCCAAAAATATTTAATAAGATTCAACTAAAACACTTCACAGTTAACATGTGTTATTAGTAAAATACTTACACGATAGAAACTAATATGTCATCATAGGTCCCATAAATGATAATATTTCTAGAGACGCAATTGTAACAATGAAAAACTGGTCATGAATGCCCCCTATGAAACCAGGAATCACCTCTTAAAAAGACCCTGAACAATATACAATGTATCTGCATCCTAAATCCTTTCTTTATAGTGAAGATCGGTTTCAATTACATAAGTGTCAAAAATCATGGCATGAAAATGATATTTTTTGTCAGAATAATAAATTATTTACCCTTGAAACTCGCTGCATCCATTACAACATCAATGGTGCAATTTCAAAATTCCTGATGACAAATTCCATCACCCTAGAGCACAACCTCACGATAGTAAATGTATTTAATTGAAATAAGTGCATTTAAATTATACATATAAAAAATATTAAACAGTAAGCATTCAAAACATCTACTTGAACAGGTAAATACAAGACTGTGAGATAATGCCGCACATGCTATGGAATGTGAGGGTGAGACATAGAGAGAAGGAGAGACTAAGTGGTAAAGACAACCATCATAATTTTAGAAGACAACTTGCTTCATTCTCATCTGCAACACCAAACCATAAAAAATTATTTAATAAGATTCAACTAAAACACTTCACAGTTTACACGTGTTATTAGTAACATACTCAAAATATAGACACTAATATGTCATCATAGGTCCCATAAATGAAAATGTTTCTAGAGACACAATTGAAACAATGAATTACTGGTCATGAATTCCCCCTATGAAACTAGAAATCACCTCTTAAAAATACCCTAAACAATATACAATGTATATGCATCCTAAAACCATGATTTATAGTGAAGATCAGTTCCAATTACAAAAGTGTCCAAAATCATGGCATGAAAATGATATTTATTGTTAGAAAAATAAATTATTTATGCTTGAAACCCGTTGCAGTCATTGCAGCATCAATGCCACTATCACAAAATTCACGATGAATAATTCCATCACCCTGGAGCACAAACTCACTATAGTAAATGTATTTAATTGAAATAACAGCATTTAAATGATACAGATAAAAGATATATGATACAGTAAGAATTCAAAACATCTACCTGAACAGGTAAATACAAGACTGTGAGAAAATGCCTCACAGGCTTGGGAATGTGAGGGTGAGACATGGAGAGAAAGAGAGACTTAGTGCGGAAACAACAAGAAATAGAGCAATGGGACACTGATAAGAGGATGTGATGGCAAGAGAGGGAGAGTAACAAACAAAAATAGAGTAAACTGTAAATAGATTTAGTGGTATGAAAAAAATAAACATCAATGAATGGACACAAAATCAATCAACAGTTAACAATAATGCAGGGTTTGGTAAATACAGGGTTACCTTCAATATAGCCGACACAATTCTTGAGCCAATTATATCTCGCAATATTCTGTTGATATCGTATGATATCCCCAGTTGCTTATGCGAATCATTTGTAGTAGACAGTGTGAGCTCGAATTCAAATGAAAATATAGTTGCCTGTAATAACACAATGAACGTCAATGAATGGAAAATAAATAAATCAATAGTTACGATTTAAGAAAATTCAGGTAAATATAGGGTTACCTCCAAAATAGGTGAAATAATTCCCGAGACGATGTTGTATCGATGTAATCGATTGATTCGTATGAAATTGTCGGATACGAAGATCGTGAGCAGGAATTGGTGGGAATGGGGGAGACGAATGCCGAGCAGACGGAGGAGGAGAAGGTGGGGATGGAGAAGGTGGGGGAGAGGTTAGTGGATGAGGGACCAAAAGACTGAATGGGGGAGATAATAAGCAGATTTTCAACCTACAAGTGGGATGAAACGTCCGTCGATTGAGAGTGACGCGCGAGGAAGACGAATGAATAAGGTAACCCTAAACATGAAGTTGGGTCACGATAATGCTCAGCTCGAAGTCAATTTGTGAGGGGTATTGTGGGGTTGCGAGTGGGAACATGGGGGTTATTTGGTAAATGGAGAATTTAAAATGGTGTGATGGTTTCTTCTGGAGGTGACACGTATTCCTAGAGAAACCCAGGATTAGTAAATATAGTGGAAGTGGATTAGGTGATCTCCAGGTTTTTGACAAAGGGGGATAAATTATGGAAATTAAAAGTGAGAAAATTTCTTGATTAGGGTAGGGGAGAAGCTGATAGGTGAATCTATGACATAGGTGGAGTGTTAACATTTTAAATATTTTAGGTTTTTGAAAAACCATTAATTACTTTATGACATGATGAAAATTTAGCGTTATGAGGAAACAGTTGATGATCATGTATATTAGAGATTAGCTTGAACATATTTAAGAATTCCAAATAATGAAAAGTCAAGTAGTTAAGTAGGGGGAGTTTTATATCAAATGATGCTAAAATTGATCAATCAAAGGTTATATATCTTGATAGATGTGGTTTGTGATGAATTTAGATGAGTGGTTTTGGAATGAAATGATTCAATGATGAACTTTGCATTATACTCTTGTTTCTCATACCAAGAATGGATCATGTTGGATTAGAGTGTGTGCTAAGTAATTCTTTGATTTCAATGTGAATTGAAAGAATATAATTGTGGTATAATATGAAAGAAGCTTTAATGATGTATCAAAATGTGAATAATTGTCAACATACCCAATGGTGGAGATTGTTGGGAAAAAACCCCTCAAGGCTTCCTCTCAGTGTTTTTAGGTTGATTGTGTTTGTTTAGAAATAGGGTTTACATTGTTAGTTATGAATTTTCTAAGATTTTATTGACTAGGAATGTTGATAAATACCCAAGATAAAGGAATGGATTCCCTTGAAGTGGTATAGAAAATTATGTACACAAGGTGAGGCCATTTCCCAGTGTTTTCCAAAAGTTTTTGGTCCAAAACATAGATGATGGATAGTATGAAGGAATATGGATTTCCTTAAAGACCATTTGAATATATTTCAAAGAAATGAGTTTTATGAATACTGGTTTTCATTAGGAGTGGTTCTCGAAGGTGTGAATGTTTTAACAGTGATCGTCGCGATTACAAAAAGCATTGCAAATGGAAAATTTTCTTGGAGCATCGCGAGATAGGGAGAACTATGAATGAAAAGTGGGAACATCACAAAATGGTGATGAAATGCTTATAATATTATAGAATTAGTGTAATATCCTATAAATAGGCTTCTACTCCCTTCACGCAAGTAGTGATAATTAACCAAAATTCTGGGAAAAATAATAAATTTTTATTAAGTAATTAGAACTACAAAAGAAATAAAAAAAGGAGAGAAAAGAAAAAAACACCAATGGACTAAGCATGTCTCGAGTAATGAAGACCAAGATCATCCAATCTGAAAATATTCATTCCCTTAGTTAGAAAGGACCCAAGAGCTGAAAATAAAATCAACCACAAGTTGTAAGACACTTTGGAGGCAAGAAAATGCGCAACTATATTCCCTTCCCTCCATGTGTGATGAAACTACATTTAATTATTCACTAACCACTTGAAATTTTGAATGATATACATAATAGACTAGGTATAGGACCCAAGTTGAGAATGGAATTGTAGATCACGAGTGAGTCCGTCTCAACAGTCACAGTTTGGATATTTGATTTTCTTTATAAAAGGAGGCTATAAATCATTTCACTATCCTCCATTTGGAGGGAGTATCCTCTCCTGAAATTGAACTAGAAATCCAAAATCCATAGAGGAACTAGTATCCTAGATGACTCCCCCACCCCTCTTCAGACCCATATTATAATAACCATCGATATTTAGTTTTAAACCAAAATGATGATGAAACCAATAGAACCAATTCCCCTGCATGATGCTGAGAACACTATTAGATTTGAATATGGTTTCAATAATTAGATATAGAGAGGGGGTATGAGAATACCCCTTACATAGGTGAACCATATCAATAATGGTGCACCTAAAATATAAAATAATACCAGTGATGGTACCCGAGAGGCCCTTATGTCAAGCATCATTCCGCATTTTCCATATGCACCAATAACCCACTGAGAATGTTAGAGCATGAGAATTCCTCTATAGTTTGGTGTTCCAATCTCCCTAAAACCATAGTGCGAGAAAGGACCAACTCAAAATCTCTTGAGACCCTAAACCCATGAAACCTCCTAGCAATTACCACACCCTAACGATCAATTTACCTTCAAAAAATAAGTGATTAGAGTATTCGACCTGAGGCTCTCTACAATAGCGATACCTAGAATCCATATTCATTCCTAGGTGAATCATATTATCTTCGGTTGTAGGATCATGGTTATAAACCCTCCATACCATAAAGTTGAACTTCTATGGGATCGATTTTCACAAAAGAACATCTCCCCAAGGATCCTGTTCGTTGGACACAAAATGCATCATGTGAAATTTTTTAATGGATAAATCCCCTGAGGCCGAGCTTATGAGAACACACCGATCAGGTTATAGAAAAAGATTGATATTATCAAAGAAGGCTTGTTGTTTCTCATCCAAGACCACAAAATTGATGTTTAGATACTGACATGACTGTTTAAAAGAGATACCTAGGGTGGGGCACCAAGGGAAACTGAGTGTTGAACCAACCCAATTATTCTACAAGAAATTTATTTCACCCTTCCCAAAATCCAGCAAACCTGGGTTTTTAATTTTGTAAAATGAGGATTAATCATGATCCAAACATTATAGAACCTTTCTCTATGAAAATTAGGAAGAGAACCATACTTTTTATACATGTATTTTCCCCAGAACATCCTCCCCTCAAGCACCTCCAAAGACAACATTGCATGCAAGCCTTTCATGGTGCCCAAGACACTTCTCAAATTAATTCCCCTTATCACAGAGGCCTTGAAAACCTTTCCCACAATTCCCAATGATGTCGGACATTGGATTGAGAATCCTAGAAGAAAGAAACCATTATGTTTTCGAACCTCAAGATAACCCCATTTGGAACCTTGAGGGTATACAAAACATGCATCAGAGTGGATGACAAAGCTCTATTCACAAGAGTGATACGACCACCAAAAGAGAGATATCATTTTTTATAATTTAAGATATTCTCTGAGAGTTTGTTAACATATTTGTCAGTGTATTGAATCCAAAAAATATTTGGAGATATTGGATCACCCATATACTCCAAGGCAAATGATCCACTACTAATTCCAGGACCTCTCTCCAAAGATCCAATATACTTATCTAGGAATTTGGTGGAAGTAAGAATTATTCTCTTTTCATGATTCACCAATTGGATAATCCATTTACAATATTTCTCTAGAATATAATTGATTACTCTTATAGATCTATTTATACAATTTCCAAAAATTATAGTGTCATTAGAAAACATGAGATGAGATATTCCACTAGAGTGATACCAGGAATGATAAGGAATAAAGCTGACCGTCACAACTCATTTGTTAATATGTCGGTTGAGATAGTATTGAGAAATAATGAAGAGAGTTGGGGAGAGAGGTTATGCTTTCCTATGTCCCTTGACTGTCTTAAAAAATTAATAACATTTTCCCATAAAAAAAGTGTATATCCAAGATGAACTGAAGCAACAGAAAAGAAAATTTATGGCCCATGGTGTGAAACACATACAAGTAAGAACTTCGAGAATATTCTTCCATTCAAGCATGTTGAATAATTTATTCCTATCCATCTTAATTACCATGTTTTATCCAAAAGTTTTTTGATTGATATCCCCAATAATTTCTTAATCAATACCAATATATCCTTTAATTGAACACCCCTTAATAAACCCATGTTTCTCCTCAACATTCTAGTTGGGGAGGTGACCAGATAGTTGTTTATTTATAACACTTCCAAACACCTTGTAAAGAAAGTTACACATGTGGACCGGCCTGTACTAATTTAAGGTCTGATGATCCTTAACATTTGAGAGAATAAAAATGTTTTATCACATGAAATGCAAGGAAGACTACCCCCATTAAAGAAATCTTACAAAACCTAGAGAAGATTTTTTTAATCACGTCCCAAGAGGCCCTATAAAAAGAGCTAAGGAAACTATCCAGACCCAATGCACTATCAGAGTTGAGTGACTAAATAGAATCCCTGACGTCCCTTTCAACAAGAATACATTTCAATGGCTCATTACCATGGGCAGATATTACATTAGTAATAGCCTAAAAAAGATCATATTTTCCCCTCAGATAACCTCCATGCATGCATAATATTGGACTAGTGAAAATATATCTAAAATTAGATTCCTCCATGAATCTAAAAGTGTCCCTATAATCTGTGTAAGGTACTTTATCAAATATAAAATCTTGTCTCTTTAAATGTATTCTTTCATTAATGCATGGATGGAAAAAACCGGAGTTTTGATCACCTTTCGAAAGCCATTTAATCCTTGACTTCTCTCGATCATGTCATTATTGTTTAAGAAAATGTTCGGAGAAAATTGTTTTCTTGTTAACAAGGTCACATAAGAAGGATTAATTTCATTCTTTCTCTAGCCTGGATTTATGGCACTAAATGTTGTTACTGATCACCTCTATATCATTGGTTCGACAGTGGATGATTATTAAATCAAGCATGAAAATCGTTTTTGATACGTTTGAGATTTATTTGAAGAGACTTACATGAGTGACTTGCATTAGACTTATTCCATGCCTCCCAAACCACATAATGATGTCCCAGGTTCTCCTTCAACAAATGTGAAAAGATGAAGTGATTGGAACTGATATTCCTTATAGACAGAACCAAATGAAATGGGAATTATATGAAAAACTCCTTTCAAGGTGAGTAACCTTGATATTGGTATAAGTAGAAATAAAATGATTGTTTATGAGATATCATTCAGGAAAAAACCATGTGTGATTGGTTCCTCTTTGATTGTTTCACCATGTGTAATGTTCTATTGAAAAAACAACATCCATTAATCCGTTGCTAGCCATGAAAGTCACAAAATCTTGACTGGCCTTCTGAGGAAAGGCTCCCCCTTCCTTATTATCTTTCAAATATGTGAAAAAATTAAAATCCCCACCTACTATTCAAGGTGTATCTATAGAATAAATTTATCGATGATCATTCCAAATAGCCTCTAGAGCTTGGGCCTCATACCTTACATATAAAAAAAGAAAACGGTGCACTCCCAAAGTGATCTTAGTAGTCATGAAGTGATCTGAAATAGATAATAACTCCATCAAGATATAATGTTTCCAAAATATCTAGATACTAATGTTTTGTGGGTGTGTGTTCATGTAGTTAAAAACATGGATTTGGTGTAAAAAATACATGATATTAGATGAGCATCTCTTAGGTTTTAGTACTACAACCGGGGATGAAGAGTTATGAATTTTATTATCATGAAAGTATGTCATAAACCACGCACCCAGCCCATGGTATTTCTATAAGAGGAAAGAAATCATCAAGATAAGAGGCATCTAAATTTGGCCCCAGATTCTTGGGCACATTCTTCATAAGATGACACAAGTGAACCTTTTTTCTTGTACTATGATTTGGTGTGAACACCTTGAGAAGGTGATGGAAGAGTTATACATGATGACACTGGGAAGCCCTAAATTAACTTCATCTTTGGAGGACTATGAACGTTCACCAGATCCTAACCCCATAAGGATGGAATTATAGAAATTCACAAATCCATAGAGGGAGGTGGCTTGCAACGTGCACCATCCAAAGGGGAAGACAGAGGACCGTCCAATTGATAGATAACTTCAAAATCATCTGAGATATTAAACTGAAGATGGATATGAGAAATAAAATTCTGAACATGTGGTAATACAATATTTCTTGGATAAGGAGATAGAGGGAATTCTTTATAGGGTCCTAAATCACTAAGAAGGTAGGATAAAAAATGGAATGGATAGTAAGGGAATATATCAGTGTAAGAATGCCCCACTAAAACAGGATGATAAGCAGTGTGTATGGACAAGCTAGTGACGAACTAATGAGAATGAATTAGCATAGCCTTACCATTAATATGATCACTATAATCCTATTGATCTTTTATAGAGACACAATTATTCCTTGAATTGATAGGATTATCATGTTTTGAGATGCTAGACTGATAGTCGATTGTATGCCTAATGCTTTTACGACACTGTGATAATGAATTCCATTGAAGAAGGAAACTAGAGTAGAAACCCAAAGGCTGTGTTAAAAAAGGTACAAAGACCATTACTCCATACCCTCCTCCCATATAAGAATTATTTAAGGAAACGATTGAGAGAAATCTACCACAATGCAGATCCATGTCACTATCGCCACCACCAGATGGACAATGTTGGCGTCAATATAGAGAAAATTCCCCAAAGAATATCTGATCTCATTAAAAAATGAATCACTCTAAAATTTAAGGGGAATACATAGAAGTGAAATCCACACCACTGTGAGGTAGGGGTTAATGACAATTATTAGTCTCTAGATTCGTAAAGGAGGTTTTCAAAGGTGGTCTCTGTAAAAAAGTATTCAAAGGCTATCAAAGACAAAAAAGTATTCAAGCAATATGAAAATATTGATATTCATGAAGGATATAAAAATATGAATGAATGGTGTGAGATTTGTGAAGGCTAAGTGAGCTTCGTGAAAGTGTTTCAGCTTTGTGAAAGATAGTTTCTTCATAGAGGCTTATTATGCTTCGTAAAAGAGGAGGGAGTCTCAAAATGGACGAAAAGGGATTTCCCCGTAAATCTATGGAAAATTTATATTAATCATGTGGATGAAAGTGTAATGTAATGATACACTAAATCATGTTTAAAATAGACTAATTCAAGAAATCAAAGGAGGATCTTCTGAAGAAGCATTGATCACACATCAGTTGAGAGAGCAGTGTGCTTTCATATTGTGTTGGTTTTAAACGAGGAGGGATAGTGAGTCCACTCTGAACTCTATAACAGAAGTGGAATTTTAGTGGATTCAGTACATCGACACATTGTTATTGTATTCTCTTTGGACATAGCCCAATGAGGGTGAACCAAGTGAAATTTCTATGACTCGTACATGATTTAATTTCTATTTATACATTATTGTAGGAAAGAGAGAGAACAATGTTTTTTATAAAAAAGAAACAAAATCCAAAGGTTTAGTTGTTTTAATATGTCATACATTGATTAACCCCCCCTCTTAGGGTATTTAACCTAGTTTCTCTAACATAGGGATCTTAGTATGGCTTGAATAAGTTGAAGGATAAGTGTTTTTTCTCATGTGATGGTCACGGACATCCTGCATGGGATTGTTCGACCCATTGTATAGCTAATTAGGAGATAGTTGAGGGACCACATAGGTAGAGATAGAGGATGGAAGAGTGAGTTATATAGGGTTTCATATGTGTAAGAGGGGCCGATAGAGTAATAGTATGTGATCATAGGTTTGACCTATTTCCACCACCACCCCTAGGTGGTCCATGCTAGACTGAGTGAGTTGGTGGTTAGGGATGAGGATAACTATATGCTTTGGATTCTTATGATCTTGAGGCTCCAGGGATGATATGAGGTATGATATATATCTTTTATAACTTAGTTACAATAATGATAGACACATGTGAAAGTCATTCGTTTCTTTCCACTTCATTGTTTTCGGACATAGAGATTCTGTTTGAGTCTTTTTCTCAATCCTTGTGTATTTAGACTCTGACAGTAGTTGACTTAGTGATTGTAAACTTCTTTCAAAAATATTCTACGATGATTGGATTCAAGATCTTTATATGGGATGTATTTGTATCCACGATGAGGACTTATGATTTCATCTTATGTATGGACTGACTATCCACATTTTGTGTCCAAATTGACTATTTTATTTGGAGCATGTGGTGTGTCTGTAGTGATGAGATGACGTTTTTTTGTATGAAAAGGAAACCCTAATTGAGAATGATGGGATCAGGAATAGGGGAGTTTAGCTGATTACTCATTGGTTGACTAGCATGAAACTTGAAGTGGTGAATGCTATAGGATACCAGTTCCCTGTGGCGGTGGCAGAGTATGAGGAAGTTTTTCCTAAGGAAAATTTATAATAACCATTCCATCGAGATATATACTTCTTCATTGACTTAAACCACAAAAAAACCTCGATATCTTTACTGGCATATTGGATGGCTCCTACAGAGCTTTGTGAGTTGAGGGTGCAGTTGGAGGACTTGTAAAGGAAGGGCTTTGTGAGACCCAATGTTCCCCCTGGTAATCACTGGTGATTCATTCCAAGAAGGTCGATGGGTGGTTGAAGAAATTTGTGGATTAAAGATTCTTTAACCAGGTGACCATGAAGAATAATTATCTACTAATAAAGACTGAATTTCGCTTTAATTAGTTGAGAGGGGTGCTATAGTTCTCAAAGATTGACCACAAATTGGATATCACCATCCATGAGTACTGGATGGGGATATACTGACGATGGCATTAATATGTCTCTATGGTCACTATGAGTACTTGTTGATTCCTTTAAGAATGATTAATTTCCATGAAGTGTTAATGGGACTCATGAAATGGATCTATCGGCCTTTCTTAGACCAGTTTATGGTGGTCTTCACCGAAAATATCTTATTGTACTCAGTGTCCATAGAGGAGCATGTGAGATATTTGAGGATGGTCTGGACACACTCTGACAGCACCATATTTATGGGAAGATATCAATGTTTTAGTTTTGGATTTTAGAGGTCCACTTCCCTATACATGTCATCTCATAGACTGGGGTATCAGTGGACCCAAAAATGTTTTGTATAGTGATATCTTGGGGGCCACACAAGAGTGTTATCGAGGTACAAAGTTTCTCTGGGTTGGTAGGATACTATCATAGGTTTGTACCGTATTTATTTTGATTTATAACACCATTTATATATTTGACCCAAAAGTGGAATCCTTTTATGTGGAAGCAAAAGTGCCAGTAGTGTTTTCAGGATTTGAGGCGGAGGTTGATGAATGCCCCCATCTTGAGCTTGTCGGAGGAGGGTGTACAGTGTGTTGTGTTTTGTGATTCCTCAGGGACTAGACTTGGTTGTGTCCTAATGAAGATGTATATAATTATTTCCTATTGTTCAAGGTAGTTGAGACTTCATGAGTTGAACTATGTCATCCATGATATTGGGCTAGTAGTAGTAGTCTTCACTGTAAAGATGTGGAGACACTACCTGATGGGTGAGCAATATATCATCTACTCTTACCAGAATATTCTCTTGTATATATTCTCTTAGAATGGTCTTAACTTGAGATATAGACAATGGGTAGAGTTCCCCTAGGACATTGAATTTAAGATTATCTATACTCCTAGGAATGGAAATGTGTTGGATGATTCTCTCTACAGGAGATATTGTTCTCAGTTGTTAGCTTAGGATTTAGAGAAGTTATCCATATTTTAGTTGTACTTATTGGAAAAGGATTATACTTCATAACTTTAGTTGATGGTTGTTACCCCACCACTTTTACAACATGTTAGGGAATTTCAATGTGGAGATACCGACTGTGAGACCTTAAATACTCATATATTCACTAAACGTTCACCTAATGGATTTTATGAAGGTTGGGAACACACTGTCTTTTTATGTGGACATAATATGGTACCCATGAAATTGTGGGAGGATGTGGTGAAGGTTATTTAAACATACCCTTTGTCAGAATATCCAATTATGGAAAATATGTACTAGAACCTTTGATGTCAGTTTTGGTGGCTAGGTTTCAAGTGTTGTGTTATAGAGTTTATATCTTGATGCCTCACTTTTTAGAAATTAAAGGATGAGAACTAGGTTCCAATAGGGTTAGCTCAACCCCATAAGGTTCTAGAGTGAAAGTGGGATGATATATCCATGGACATCATTATTGGGTTACCGGTTACATCAAGCGGATATGATTCCATATAGTTTTTCATAGACTGACTCACCAAGTCGGCCCTCTTCCTAGATATTTGAGATAAGTGTTCAGTAGAGAGACTATGGTGATTGTATGTGAAGGGTATAGTTTAGTTCCATGGATTTATCTCAATTATTGTTTCATATAGTGTTACTCACTTCATGTGATGATTATAGAAAGGATTTTCAGAGTCCTTTTGGACTCAGTTTCATTTGATCATAGAATTTCACTCCTAGAATGATGACCAGACTAATTAGAACAGTTAAGTCTTATAAAAAATATTACAGGCTTGCATGTTGTATTTTCCCCTAGTTTGTAGGATCACCTACCCTTAGAGGAGTATGTGTACAAAAAAATCTATAATTACACCTTTGGTAAGACACAAATCAAGTTCTTTTATGGGTGAACCTGTAGGTCTCTAATTTTTTGGACTAATATAGGTAAGTCAGTACTCATGGACCCATAATTGGTGTGATATAAAACAAATATGGTGTAGAACATCTAGGAGAGGATGAGGACTACAAAAATCTATTAGAACTCCCATCCGGACTGATGAAAGATTCCTATGGATTTTTTGGAAAGAGACCATGTGTTCCTGAGGTTCTCACCTCAATGTGTATTACATAAATTTGGTTGGGTTAGAAAACTATCTCAGAGATTCATTGGACCTTTATAGACAGTATATTAATTTTGTGAGGGGGAATACGCCAGACATCTACCACCACAGTTAGATCGAGTACATGATGTCTTACATGTTTCACAACTGAAGAGGTACATGCAGAACCCATCACATGTTATCGATTGGGGAAAGATGTAAATCAAGGATGGGGATAACTTTTTCAAGTAACCATTATAGATTGAGGATTGGTAGGATAGGATACTTCATGGGTGATTGATTTTCCTATTGCATGTCTGATGGAAGTATGAGAATCTTCACGAGAGCACCTAGGAGTGGGAGACCCAAATGTGATTTCAGTACACAAATATTTTTTATAGGTTTTTAAATTTTTTGGATGAATATCCTTAAGGTGGAGAGAATTTAATGACTTTGACTTTCCATGTATTACTTTATATTATTTTATGGATTATATTCAAAGCCAGGCACTGATACAATGTGATATTCTGAGGCTTTATGAGCCCAGAATTAATATTTGAAAATAATATTAACACTATTAATAACACACACTCACAATTTATCTGAAAAAGTGAAAAAAATATTAAACTAAGACTCATAATGGAAATATAAGGTCTCAATTGAGTCTAGAGCATGGGTTTTACCGAAGGCGCGGTATAACCTTGGAATGCATTGGATGCTTGGGTTGGGCTCAGTCAAGGGAAAATTTTTAAATAAATAAAATAAAACAAAACAATTTATTTTATTGATTTTTCATGACATGAATTTTATTATAAATAGATGGTTATGATGAGATATTAGGGTTAACAACTTAACCTTGGAGATATATAGGACCATTGGAGGAGGGATTTCTTGGTGAACGATAATATATTAGATTAATATGGAGGATTGTTAAGCCTTTAGATTTCATGGATCACACCAATGATGGAAACACTTGACCATTATTCATCATAAATCTATCCAAAATCTAGGTAGGATGTTTTTTTGGGTGATTTAATCCTTTTTCTTTATCCTATTTGAATGTGGATCAATTTCTTGTAGAATAATTGATTTTCACATCCATGGTTGATTTTATATAAAGTGGATTTATTATTTGTTGATTATTTCCCTCTCCATTCATATAATTTTTTGATAAAGGATCAATGATTAAATGAAAAACGGTTGAGGTTATTCCTCACATTTTACGGTATATATATTTATCCCCTACTTCTTCACACATTTATCACAGGAAATTTCTTTGTCTCATGTTTTGATTAAGTACTTAGTATTCGATTGTTGAATGATAGTAATTTAGTGTAAAAGATTAATACTATGGGTATGGAATGTGATCGAGGGTGGAATCAAGGTTTTATGATGACATAGAATGATCATAGGTAGATCAGAATGGATCAAAAATTTCCATTCATCCCAGTTCAATGGTACTGCTAAGGAAACATGTGTGGGCACTTCTAGAGTTGTTTCAAAGGCCGGATCCTAGTTATTGGAAATAATAGGGGGAAAACAACATCAAATTAATGATTCTTGGATGGAATCATGGTTATAAAAGAGTGTAAAATGATTTGGGGAAGAATTCAACGGTTCTATAACTTTCTAGGTTCTATGGTGTATAATCCCGAACTGTATGCCATGTGGGACCCTATGTGTGGCACTAGTGTTTCTTAGATGAAGATAAGGATCACAAGCCATGTGACCTTCCCTTGGATGCTTAACATGTAACTAGGGGTGCACATGACTTTACATATAAAGATATACTGGGTGGTACATAGGCATTCTAGGATTACACCGATACTGACAGATGACATGGGTAGGGTGCCAGAGGATTTCTACACACTATGTAACCTTTGGTACACACCCTATATAAGGATATTAATATTCTATCTGAGGAAACACCACACTAGCATACTAGGTGTGGATAGAATTTCCGTGTACCCCATGTACACACCATACACCCCCTTAGAGTGTGTTTGGAGACATTATTTTATTTAGTATCAGACCAATAATAGTTTAGTGTATTCCCTAGGTCCATCCCCTCGAGGTTACAATATGACATTACATCAAAAAATAAGTATTATGATCCCCTCAAGAGGATGAGTCATAGATATAGTGTGTGGTGTCTCTCCATGAGATCAGAATGTGATCCTGAATCATTCCTTCTTATACCCTAGGTGGGGTTTGTAGAATTAGTGTAACCTATAAGAACGCGATGTTGATCCACCATCTAGAAATAAGTTTTAGTAGGGTTTATTGTATCATTAGAATATGATCCACTGTGTAGTGGGTTGATTCAGATTAGGTTTGTGGTGTCCCCTAGTGGTCCTGGATGTGATCCCCAATCTGAGTATTGAGGTCTTCAAAGACCATTGATTTTTCTTAGGTGAGGCCCAATGATCATGACCTATTAGATGATTGTCTCTGATGATATCATGTCTTATGGAGTGGATTGTCCCAAAATGAGTATTTCATAGAATATTGGAGAAGAATCATGTGGCTAGGAGTTTAGTTGATATTGTCTGGAGGCGTAATGTATTTACTGAGTATATCTATGTTTTTCCTTTGATTACTATATCCTTATTATGATCAGACCATTATTAATGCTATGTGTTTAGTGTTTTTGGGGATCCTTACTGGATATTATTATAATCACCCCTACCTGGGCTTTGCCTACACCTGTCATGTCTTATGTAGACAATGACCCATTTGATGGTGTCCTGAGAGGATATGGAGTTGGTGGAATATAGCTTGATCTACACAGAATGTGGTGTTTTCTAGGTGGTTTCATTTGGTAGTAGTCCCTACCTTTTTAGTAGGTTATACTCTATAATTTTGCGTTGGACTTTTATTTGGACCCTTTATCACATTCAGAACATTATTATCGTACTCATATTGTGGGACTATAAATGTATGCATGCTTTGGTTTTATTTGTTTTAAATTTCACTATTGTATGGTCTTGGAGATATGTGTGTTTATACATATACATTTGGGTAATGACTCCTATGTGTGCGTTATATGCCTATTAGGTGTTAGTGACTAACTGTTGGCCCACATGAGGTGGGCTTGGGGAATCCATAGTTTGGCCTCCATTGGGCTGGGTCATGACAGACCGTACAGGTCAACACATCATCCTAATGCTCCACCGTAGATGGAAATGTCCCAATCACAACTACCTTATTCCCGGCTTAAGTATTCCTAGTCTAATCCATCCATCCAACAAATAAACATGATAATAACCATAAATCCACAAAACATCATCCAACTATTCCAACTACACTCCTTATTAATATGTAACCCTTGGGAGGTTGGAATATACCCCTCACTAAGAAGTATGGTGTTTTGAAGCACCATGCCAGCATACCATCATGGATCACAATCATTTATGTTCTCTATTTGTCAAAGGAGTTATGAGAGGTCCTCATTATAACCCTAAAAAATCCCTAGTTCATGACTTAGGTGGCTTTTTATAAAGCCTATCATGTAGAGGAACAAGAATAGGAAGTGTGCCAAGATGTCATATCTTTCTCAATAGAGGATGATTGTAGCACAATCTGGGGGTAAATAAAGCCACTATATGTCTTAGGATGGATCAATGGCATGAAAATATACTATATCTAGGTATTCACTAAATATGGAATGAAACTTATCCCAACTCGAACAATAAACAAGATAAGGATCACTTAAGAGGTTATCAGTCCATCCAATCTAACAATCCAGTGATATGAGAAAAGTGACCAGAATCCACATAGAAACATTTGGTTGGAGACCCAATTTGGTGACTTGGAAGCAAACATTGAGTTCATAGTTTTCTTGTAGGACACTACCTACAAGGCCTTGCTGGTAAGGTCTTGGATCCAACTACATGTAGTTATCCCCTATTCATATAACTAGTTCCTCAAATACCACCATAATGATCGAGTAGGGGTACTATAAAGAAATACATCCCATTTAACTTCTTTAAATCCATCTATATGGAAAATGGGCATTACAAAAGGGAGAGGAAGTAGATCAGGATGATGATGTTGAGCACGTTAATGATCCCAATGATCTAGAAGTCACATTAATGGATACTTGGGTATATTGGAAAGATATATTCATCAAACCTATCCACCATTTAGAAGAAAAAAACCTAGAAATTGGGAGACATTTTATCATCCTAAAGAAAAAGTAATTATTATAATTTTCCTTATATTTCCATACAAAAAATGATTTTTTGAATCCAGAAATACCTACTCACATCACATACTATAAGGACTATACCCTAGTCACAAATTGATGTAAACATTAGTTTTTTTGAAGATAAGGGTTGAACCAATGTAAATTGACCTTTCATAATTACATTGATATTAAATAAACGTTTCATCATGGTAAACCACACAAGAAAGGCTCACTAGAATTTATCATCATGGAATCTATTGAGTAAAAATCCATCACTAAGGATTTAACCCCTTAAAAAGTAGTTTATAGAAATAATTTTTAATCTCCTACTATTGTTGAGTCATACTACTCCTCAAATCCACATATATATAATGCAAAAGAGTATTTGTATGGGGATACTATTACCTATGATAGAGGAGTCTTCACCACTATTGATGAACTAACTCAGGTGAATCGCATCACTGAGGATGACATGAGTATGATGAAATTATATATTTTATTTCTATTGTGTAGAAATCATAATATATTGAATTCCTAAAGAAAGATAATGACATGTTCACCTAGAACTACAAATAAAAGTAAGTGATTGATCCCCACAACATGGTTCACCACATTAGATTTCATATTCGGCATCGTGGGATCAAGAAGGATCCCAAAAAATGAATCCCTCCCATGGTGAAATGTTTGAGGATAATATTGACAATATCATCAAAGGAAAATTATTTAGAGAGGTTTAATACCCCAAATGGATTGAGAAAATAGTCTCTGTTAGGAAGAATAATGGATATATCAGAGTTTGTAATGAATTCTGGGATCTCAATCACTGTTTCCCAAAAGAATGAATTCCATTCCCTAGTGATAAAGATCCCAATTAAATAAAATACCAGTTTCCAATTATTATCCTTCATATATGGATATCCCAAGTATAAAAAAATCTAGATTCCCCCAAGAGTAGGGAACCACCACATTTAGATCACCTTTATTAAACTTTTACTTAAGAGTTATGATGTTTGGTATGAGGAATACTGGATCCACTTATCTACGTGTCATGCACTAAATCATCATACCACTCATCAGGACACTGGTGTAATGATCTATAGGTGACTTGGAAGTCAAATCTCACAAATTACAAGGTCATTTTAAGGGTATTTAGAAAGTGTTCAATATTCTATACTCCCATGACCTAAATATGAACCACCTAAAGTTTCCATTCAAGGTTACATATGGAATGTTACTCAATTTCTTCATCAAGAATAGGGTATTAAAATCATCCAAAAATAAATCAAAGAAAATTATCCAGAATCTTAATTTCTATAATCTCTAAGAGTTTAGGGGTCTTTAGGTATATCTATCATATATATGGAATTTCATCACCAACCTGGATGACAAATGTAATCCCTTTTCAAAGATTATAAAGAATAAAATAAATTATCTATGGGAAGAGGAATATCAAAATTCCATTGAAGACATAAAAAAATATCTACAACATCCACCAATCATGATGTTTTCCATTTTTGGGAAGACCATAACACTTTATGTTACCTCCATGGAAAGGTCCCTTGGTGCCCTACAAGATCAAAAGAACAATGAATGAAACGAGAAAAATATAAACTACCTTATCCATATGGTTCTTGAAACTGAGACTAGATATTCTACCATCAATAAAAACTACCATGCACTGGAATTATCAGTTTAGAAATTACGGAACAACCTATAGAATCATAAGATATTTATGGCATCCCATGTATACCCACTTAATAATGTCCTCAACAACCCCATGAGGAATATGAAATTTGTGTGATGCCTAATGATTTTTAATACTTTTACATCGGGTTTTTCCCTAGACAGATTTTAAGGGTCGTAAACTAGTTGATTTACTGGATGCATGCCCAACCTCTTAGGATCTGCACTTGGATGTTGAATAAAATGATGAAGAATTCCTTTTTGTTTATTAGGACACACCACATTGGTAGATTCATTTGGAAGGTTTATCCTAAGGATTATCCAAGAGGATACAATGAAAAATCAAACTCAATAAGGTTATCCTTAGGATTCTATTTATAACTACCACAAATTCCCTCATGTTTTGGTAATTGATTATATCAAAAGGGTTTATGAATAATGGGATTGAGTACCAGGACTTGATTACAGGACTCATGATCACACTCAAGATTGAGGTTCCATGATTTTATGTGAAGGGTGACTGAATGATAGTCATTAATAAATTAAAAAATGAATATGAAACTAAAAAAATAGCTCACCACCTTACTGGATTTCACCAAGGAGTTGATGGACCAGTTCCCCTACAATATTAAAGTGACACAAGTACCCCTATCCTAGAGTTACTGAGAAGATGCCATGTAAATCCTAGATTCATCCCTTGTATATCCAAAGTAATATTACATAGTTATTAATGTGGTGTATCTAGGATCTACTACCTCCATAATTTATGATTAATAATACTGGATTGTGAACAAAGTTACTGATGGTACTTCCTCTAGAGAATGACCAAATTCCCCTACTATAGATCAAAAATCTGAATGGATGACTCCTTTTATAGAAACCCTGTAGCTCAAGATTCTCCCATTGCAATGAGTTGAGTGTAATAAGATCCATTGGAACACAATTAATTTTACCCTCAACAATAACCCCAACTCAGAGAAGGTCCCCTATATGCATATCCATGAACGGATAAGCCTCTACTGCATGAAATGAGGGACAAATATCAGGTCCTATTGGATGTCCATGTTAGATAATGTGGATCTAATCAACCAAGGTTGAAGCTCTCACATCTGGTCAAAATATTGGGGTACTTTTAGCCAATCATGGTTTGTGAATCCATAGAATTCAAAAAGAAGTGTCATGAATGTCAGCTCTATGCCTGTAATAATAATCAATCACTAGATATTCTTAATTATATTAAGTAATAATGTACCTTTTCTACATGGGGACTTGATGTAGTGGATCCTTATCTGACAGTGACATCTTGAAAATATAGGTTCATCCAGAAAGCTGTAGGATTCTTCTCAATGTGGTGGAAGCCATTACCCTTAATGAATTTTAGATACATTCTATGATAGAATTTTTAAAAACCCACATCAAAAATTGATTTAGTATTAATTAAACCATTCTCCTGATAATGAAACTGAATTTTGAGTTTCCATGATGATGAAACACTATGAAAATTACAATTTCAGGTACAACTATACCTCCAAAGGCATCACACAAGAGAACATGCTAATTGAGGTGTTAAAAAACCCTTTATAACTTCCTAAAAATGATGTTGGGTTATAAAAAAATATATGTATTAAAAATAGATCGAATTCTCTCTAGTATTATCATAAAATAACCCAAAATTCAACCTAGGGGTCCTCATACTACATAGTATATGGGATATAAGAAATTTTATCCATATAGGATCAGATGCTACCACTCTATAAAGACATTTATGATCATAAGAGTATAACAAATAGAGATGGGGTTCATTTAGTTTTATTGGAATCCTTAAATGAGAGAATGCAACAAGAACTACACAACCATAATGTTTAGAAGAACCAGGTAGTGCAGGCATTCAACAAAGTGTTTCTTCCCCAATCCTTTCAAGGTGATATAGTGTTGGAACTGAGGAAACCATTGAAGTCTATAAAGAAGCCACCAAATATGGATCCCAAATGAGAGGGATCATTTTCATTTTAAGGTTTACCTAAATTTTGTATACTCATTGATAACCAAGTATGGGGAGCACATCACACCTCCCACCAATGTTAGGATATTTAAGTGATTCATTGCACAACCCCCACCAATGTCCTAGTCAAATGATGTTGAATTGTGGTAAAAAATCTTTTTCATATGACATTAAAATATATGATATATATTCCCATTCATATGAAATTAAACTATGGGAAAATTTCGTTATCAGATGACATTAAATTTTATAATATATCACCGTAGTTTCTTGATGTTAAATCATAGGGAAATATCCTTATCACAAGTTGTTAAACTACTTCACACATCCTCCCCACCATATTATGTTATACTTCATTCTAAATGTTCTTAGTGGACATTAAAATGAATTCCACACATCCCCATATCATAATGTCAAACTGTATATTACATTGTCCCTCGTCTAAGATGAACTCCTCCCTCGATGATAGTCACCAAGGACACCACATTATAGAACTATGTGTGACTTAATTCCCATTTTATGGGATATTTAGTGATTCCCAAATCTCATATTCTAGGCCCAAATTTAGATCACCTATATGCATCACCCGGTCACATTAATCAAGGTCATGTTATAATGTTATCATTTCCCTAGGCTTGGTGACTTACTTAATTATTTTTTATTAGAGAGTGTTGGGCTCTCCATGAACATTAACCATTGTTTTCCTCCACACTTATTTATTTTTTTTGATTTAGATCCTCATTATCCTCCTGGTATGAATAGACTCCCCTATAGTGATGGAACGTGGCCAAAATCTTCTTACCTATCATCTAGGAAACACACCTTGAATGATTTCATATGATATGTGATGGTAGTTTTGATTCAAACATTGTCAACATTAAATATTACTTTTTCTCATCCTATAGTTAAAGAATATAGTTTTTAACTTCTATTTCAAACATGGTCAGTAGTTGTTTCACACCGACTCGTTTTTTCTCTATCATGGTTCAGATCTTGAAATACATGATATAATTCTCTTCCACCCTCCATTATTTTGGTGGAGTCTTAACACTCTAAGTATTAAACCTTCATGTACTCAAGCAAGTTTATTAAGTATGTCAGTGTCCTTGGGAGCCTCCCAAGCTAATCTCTCTCTCTCTTTCTCTCTCTCTATTGTGCACCTCATGTGACAAGGGAGACTCCTCAACACTCCTAGTTTTTCAAACAAAGAATGGATTATGTGGGATTAGTAGTATTGGTAGGGTCTTCCCAAGAATGGTTGGGACTCACAAATGGTCCCAATTTGAAGATCTCATGGGTCTACACATCAATAACAAAAACTATATTCCATTTATCTTGGGGATATTTTTCTAGTGTGAGGCTTTCTAGGCCAACTATTAATATTAGGTTACCATCCTCTCTCATTTCATATGAACTTATCTAGGTCACAACCCCATTCAATGTGAGTTCATTGACCTTAAAATAGTATAAGATTATTATTCCAAGAATCACAACCTTAAACCACGTGAAACTTATTTCAAATATTTTTTATGGTGTAAGGAATCCTTTTCCCTCTTATCAAATTGGTTTCATGCAATCTTTTGTGTCACAAAAAAATTATATGGATCATTTTACTTTTGGTCCCATATTCAGGACCATAAACTGGACACACTCCCTTTTAGTCCAAGTATCACAACACTAAAAATATTGCATCAGGTCCACATACTATGCCCCTAATATTTATACATGATCCATAAAGAAATGCATATTTATGTAGCATAAGGCCTCATCAGACCTATTTCTATATTGGATACACATTACCCTCAATTCTTTATAAACCAGCCTTCTCATTCTCATCCTAACTAGATGATGCTAAACTACATGATAAATATATTTCCATATAAATTCAAATTACTAAACACCTTGAACCGTCACATGAGAGGGTTCCCCATTATAAGTTTTTTTATCCTAGCATATCACTTATAGAACAATAAATGGATTTATTCTCATTTTAATGGGATATTTTGAGATTCTTGAATCCCATATCCCTAGCCCAACCATATATCCCCTCATTTCTCATGCCCTGTTCCGGTACTTCTTGTTTTAGTTTGAAGCTCAGTTCCACTTTGTGCACTAAGGTGTTATGATTCTCTAATGGAGGTTGTTTAAGAACTAAAACCTTAAAACAGATGAACCTTATCCAAAGGAAAAGTTTATGTGACATTGGTCCTTTCACAACCTCCTTTCACATTATTTTTATTTTACCTTTCATGAAATATAGGAGCCCCCTGAAAATTTCGGTCTTACTAACATAACCATAAACCTTCCAATTTGAGTGGAAAACATTACTGGTAGATTGAAAAATTGTAAATGGAGACCTGATAAAAATTTAGGATTTCACCATAAAAGTCACATTGAATTCTTGATAAAGAGTAAAGGTGTTAGTCGAAAACATATTAAACACGATTATATTATCACTGGGTCCTAAACAAATCATAGTTATATGCACTAAAACTAATGTTTCAGGAAAGAGTATAAATCATCATTGAAATACTTTATTCTCTCATCATCTTCATTGTATGATGAAAAAATGAATCTTAATTAGCCCCCTCCCAAGAAAACCTCCACTTTGGGTGATGGTCTCCCACCATTCCACCTTATAATAACTATATGTTATATGATTCCCATAATTGGAATAAACCTATTGTATTATTCCCAATGATGACTATCTTCCCCATCAGTGTGATTTAATATGTTGGCATTGGATCCCACTCAGGACCCTTCATTCATGATGGGTCAATTTTTCTTCAGCCAGTAGTCTCACCTCTCCATGGTTCAAGCTGTATGACCTTAAGTCACATCACCCAAAGTTATTAGATGCATGAAATTAAACCGTAGCTCCCATATTGAAACATATCTAGTGAACTTAAACGGAATTTACCATCGTTATTTACACATGACCTTAAAAGGAACAAACCTTGATTAAAGATATGTGACACCAAATTAAGTAACCTAGGGGACCACCAGTTTCCTCCTTAGAACACAATAAAGACTTTCAATCAAAGGTGTTTTCATGTTCCCCACTAAATTAAATTCTTTCCACTAATTTGGAAAGATCCCATCATTATTCCAGATACATGATGGGGAAAACTTAATAGTTCTTGAAAACTTCTTGGCATTCCTACTCATTTATCGACACACATTGTGAGAAATCAATCTGGATTGAAATCAACCTTCATCGTTCATATGGGATCCCCTATGGTGATGAATTATAGACAATATATTCTCACCTCTTATCTTGGGATCAAACCTCAAAGGATTAATCTCCATAATTTATTAATTTAATCCCCTTACATGATGGAGTATAGACAAAATAGGACTGTCTCTTTTCTAGGGAAAAAAATATGGAAAGATACACCGTTAGAAAAATTGTTTTGGAACCCAGGTTTCGATCATGATCAATAGTCTACCTTAACCCACATGACTCCTCCATCTTTCAACATAAACATTAGAGACCATGAAATACTTTACCCACCTTTTTTCCTTTTCTCTTGTTGAATCCTACCACTCTTTGGGTTGTGCCCTCATGCAATTTACACATAGGTAAAGTGTATTGAACCCCTATAATCACACAGTCCTACTTCCCAAAACCATGGGTCTCAATGGAAGTTGATGAATCATTCTGACATGGACCCATTATCCCTTTTTTGAACCTCTCATAGAAACGAATAGTCTTCTATTGAGATATTCTTCCTCAAACCTAGAACGACTCAAGTGGGAATTTATATTTATAGTTGTTTTTCATTTTATCATGATAGGGATGCAAAAAAAAGTAAAGCTAAAGGAATTGAGAGTTTTATTTATTTATTTTCCAACAATAATTAGTAATGAGTAGTTCCATCCATAGGCTGGAGCCTCTCCCTTATTAAAAAATAAATGCTACTATGACTTGACATGTGATATGGATTCATTGAGATCTATTAGACTCTACCAAGTCAAGTACATGATTCAATGTAGTCTGGAAAACTCTGTGAGCTCTTACTCAACCAAATGATTCATGTCATCTATCCAAACATGAAGTCTACCCCACTTGTCTTTATATCCTAGTATATGGTAAGTATTCTGTGATATATTAGCCTTATCTAATACCACTTGAGCCTTTAGATGATGGAATGGCTCATCTTTATCAAAAAGGGAAATGCAATATTGATCCACCTACCCCTCTAGATAGGAAAAATCTATCTAAGATTTCCAAAGAGTAGATATTATTGTGGTCATGGAATCATAGTGGGATACACCAATATGATTACACTATTGGATAACCCGCTTAACTAGGAAATATTGAAATATGGCATGGAGTGCATGGTAATCCACTTTTACAATCCCCAAGATCACCCACCCATGGAAGATGGATCATATATGAACAAATAGCTGAACCAATGTTGTGTGAGTGATAATATTTAGGATGTTTTTTCATTCCCTATGCCATATCACTTGATTATCCAAATCCAAGTATAATCCTAGGTCATCCATTTTCTTCGGAGAAGGCTCACACTCTAGGAAGATAGAATTTTCTTCTATTGTAGGAAAACCTTTAGATTGTTGAGGTAAAAATTCATTGTACCAAAGAAGACCATATTCAACCTCCTTCATTGGGGATGAATATCCTAACTCAACAACTATTGGAGGCACTGAATCATTGATCCCCACATAGGATACCACCTTAGTTTTACCCCTAGTAGGTGAGTTTCATGATACTGCCTCTTCAGCAGATGTTGTTGTTCCATTACCAACCCTAGATGACAAATTCCTTCTCACTGCCTTTTCTCCACAGGATGGCCTGAAACTAGAAATCCCGATGACGTCCTCATTATGTGGAACTTTAGTTGTAGTCTAGAGCATCATGAATTCTTCAGCCAACCCCAGAGAGGCCATTGATCCAGTTATCATGACTTCATCTATGGGATACAACTTCTCTTGCATCAACTCTAGTGGCTGGTCTCTCGATGCCTGAAGTACTTCCACTAGGATGAAAGATTAGTGATAAAAAATTCACAGTGCATAAAAAAATAAACTGATGGGGAAAAGTCATACATATGAGATAGAAGGAAAACATTTTGAATTATCAAGTGTGCTCAAGGGTAGATTCCCTGAGTTTATCAATGAGATAAAACCCATCAATTCTCTTATAAAGGACCTTAGAAAACATGGTCACCAAGAAAATGATATTTGGTGTGCTCGATGTAGGTAAACCCAGTGATGACTTCTCTGTATCAAATGGTACTTTAATACCCACTAGAGGTTGATTTGTAATAATATGTACATGTTATTCTATGATGAATATAATATATCAACATAAATAATGGGTGTAGAAACACCAAAAATTAGTGAAAAAATACTAGGAATTACCATATGATCTCTGAGGTGGTAAATCCATCACTTCAACCACAGGTTCCACTTTGGTGGTGTAAGGATTTCCACCTTTGACTGAAGCCTTGAATCTAGATTATAATGCTACCACTTAGAGGATTTTTATTTTCACATTCTACCATATAGATTCACTGTGAATCACTTCCACCTCCAAAAATTCTAATCCAAACACAAATAAAAATAGATGAGTCAAAAAACCCAAAGGGTTCATAATTATTATAATTACACAACACTATGAAATTCCTTGTAAATATAAAGGGAATCATCTTCAAGGGATTATATATAGGAATAGCTTCCCAAGGAGACCTAATAATTATTTTCCTCCCAAAAAACAAATTTTATTGACCCATTCCTGGAGTGATTATCAAGAGAAGGCATGTCCAGCAAGAACCGCACCCAATCAATCAGGGGATACACCATGCCACATGAGTGAATCACATTATCCATCCCATGTAGGTAAAATATGGCCTCCATTATGGGAGTTAGGTATATAACCATGTCATATACCAGCCTAGGTTGATATATCCAATCCCATTAAAGTTGTATCTACACTACCCATAGGGAGTTATACCACAAAAAATTTCCCATCGACAACAAGAATTAATAAATAACGTGTCTTTTGGAATCTCTATTACATGGCATGACCGCTACCCTATATCCACATCAGGAACCCTTGGAGTTCTTCCATAAGCTTCACCCTACTCCAATGGATTTTCCTCTACTGATTTTCCCACAGGTACACCTTTTTATCACATTGTGTGATCCTACATCCACAACACCCTCATGAATATGATGCTGTGAGACCCCCTTCTTAGCATCCACTCAGACCACTAGCTTCCTCAATATTTCCTAAGGATACATGCTCTCCCAAATTTGTTCATAATTTGAGGGTATGCCAAAGGGAGTAGTGCTCAAAGGCATCTTGATCAAATCTCCAAGCCTTCTCATGAAACCATGATATATATTTATTGTACGACAATAGGGGTGGAGTTCATGGCATACTCTTGTATACACATTTGGAATCAACCATTGGAGTTAGAAAAACTATATGGTGAGTCAATAACGATTTTATAGCTCACAAATGACATTAGAGTGATCCCATGCCACCAGTACCCCACCTCAGAAGGCTAGAAGGTGAAACCATTTCTTGACTGTCACCAATAAATTATCCATGATTATCCTAATTGGAAGTTCTAATGGATGAAATTTTAATTGTTCTAGTATCCCATGCCTTCTAATCACCCCAACTCACTCTATTTGAAGGAGTAATATCATGAAAATTTTCACCGAGGATATCCGAAAGTTAGTGTCGTGGGGGGGGGGGATGCAGATGAGGTTGAGATACTCATAACCCCCATGTGTATAGAGATATAACTATACAAAAAATGAAATGGGTTACACACACAGAGGGGGTAATTCCTTCTTTTAAAGTGACAAAACACCTTGTAAAGGTTCACATACAATGGAACTGCTGGATCGATACGTTGCTCCTTTCCCAAAACATCCTTGATACAAAAAGTTTTTAGAGTCACCCCCATACTCACTTCAAATGTTGGTAATATCAACCTAAACAAATTTCTCTTATCAATTACACTAACCTAACTCATTGTCACATGTCTTCACATTGTACCCCCTTATACAAAATTGAAGATATTCATGGAATACTCAATATGAGCCTTACTTCATACATTTTTATAACCATGGGCACTGTCAGGGCCTCCCTAGTAGTCAATCATTAGGATCATTCAAAAATATATCAATCAATTTATTGAAGGGAATATCCTACATAATAGAACAGTTCCTCTAACCACTTTCACTATGACCAATAGATCCTTTTTTGGATCCAAAAACTACTCCTAGGCTTCCTAGAATTCTCTATATGAAGAATTTCATCATACATATCACCGTAGATGGGGACCCCACCATTATGGTATAGGTCCCATAAACTGATGCCAACTCCCTATGGAAAAAATTGAATGAGTTGGTGTATGGAGCGCACTTACATAGCAACTATGGGATGAGGTATTAGTCTTAGTCGATATATAACTAGGAAATCCACACTACATCATAATGCATGCATCTTTTTAGCTCATCATCAAAATCATCACATGATTGGAATAGCTAGTATTCCCATTCAGATTGATCTATAAAATTAACACCTTAAGGAAAATCACACTCTTATGTCCAACACTAAAGGTTGTCCACTAATACCACCTTGGAAATACTCTCATACATTGGAGGATATGTTTTAATATATATCTATTATAAATTGATTGTCTGGATAGGGTTTCAAAGTTAATGGTTTGTAATCTATGAGTGGAAATTAACACAATGGATAGTGGCTACCCTATTCCACCTATAAAACCATAGGGAACTCCTAAACTAGTAATTAGGGGCATCTCAACCAGCCATTAGGACATAGATTTCATCCCTTATCCCCAAAAAATACAATGGAAACCTCTATAAAAGTGGGAAAATCCTATGATATTCTATTAGTAGTTCAGAGAGCATGTTTTTCTCTAAGATAGTCTATAAGATCTTCCAAATAATTATATTCTCATCAATCTCCCTCCTTAATGCAGTAATAACTTTAGCACCTTCAACATCCGCATTAGAGACATTAGAAACAATGTGTTTTTTGTGCTATTTTCATTCATGCTGATTTGTCCTCTGACAAATTTTTCCTCACAAAAATACCTCTATGAGATAACTAGCACATGAAAAGTAGTATCCCACAAGTTTTTTCATAGAAGGTAGAAAGTATCATCTGTGATACGGATTTGGATCACAGAATGCTCATGATGTTTTGAGTTTCCTAGAAATATTTGATCAGACGATCATTCTCCAAAATCTTGTGGCCACATCTGAGGGACCATCATCTATTTATAAGCCAAGGGAGGGCATATGTTTCATGAACATGGAAACTTACATTATACTATTTCAATGTTTTAGGCTCAAAATTAAATCCTTAAATCCTACACTAGTTCCTATTTCAAGGAATTGAAATTTTTTAAGTCAACAAATGCACATAGTAGGAGGCGTCAAGGGTTGAAACAACCATTTTAGAAAAATGCATCCCAAAATGGGATCAAAACCCCAAAACGTTCTGGATTTGTAAAGGTATCATCCTTCATGAATGACAATCGTTTTGCAAAGGCACGCTAGAGTTCCATAAAGATTCATCCTATATAAATATGGTAATATTCCACATAACATTTTTCTAGGCATCTAAAGTGCCTATAAATACCCCCTTTACCACTCATTTGAAGGGGGATCTGACCTTTGGACTTCCATCAAAAGCTCCAAACAAATGAAACTCTAACCTTCATGCATGGAATCCCACATGGATTACTACAACTAGACATCATTCATGAGTGACCACCCATGGGTCCACTAGAACCTAAGAACATGATATAGATATGACTCATGAAATAATACACCATTTTTTGGAAGAAAATTATTCATGCCTCTTAGGATTCAGCGAGAAACCTATACATCTTGAAACACCAACCATGGGAACAAATGCCACACCCTTATATGGGAAACATTCCTTTCATCAAATATTTAGCTTCTCAAACCCCCTAAACCTCATGAAACCGACCACAGAGGCCCTTATATGATTACTACATTTATAATACATAACTTCATAAAAGGTTAGTAACTATGGGCCCTATACATATCCATGATAGATTCACTTGTTCCTTAATCGAATACATGATCGATATCATAGACCATCACGCCCTCTCCATTTTATCCAAGCACAAGATAGTCAACCTCACTACCTTCTACACCTAAAAATAGAAATCTTCACACTTAAACCCTAGAATTATTTCTAAAATGGGAAGTGATCATTCCCTTTTCTATCCAAAAATCCTTTGTGCAGTAGACATGTAAGTCATGGTGGTGGTATCACTAAGGGAATCCAAACACTTTTCCATTTTACGAGAAAAATTAGGACTCATGGATCCTTTAATACTATTATTGTATCATTATATCCTACCACTCTTATTTATAATGGAATTATACATGTGCAATCCCCACAAAATTTGATCTGTAAGACTATAAACTGAAGTCACCAAAATTTTAGTTGCATGATGTTAAACTGCATGATGCTATCCGAGTAACACAATTTTAAATTATATAACAATGTCCTAAACACATGATGTTAAACTATATAATTACCCTATGTAAAATGAATATAATTAAACATGTTATGATAATGAAACGAAACACCTACCTTAAAGGAATCCTCAATGAAAACCCCAACTTCATCCCTTGATTTCATACCTTTCGTGACAAAAGCACCCTTATCGCGCGACATTAAAAAGGATGTACTTTTCATATCGCACGGTCATAAATTATGACATTGAAATACATGGGGTTTCATGAAATTCTCATAATAAGGTATGTATGATGCCTTCATGGGGTTCAATATGGACATAAAAACACTACCACTTATACATCATCTCCTCAAGAGGTGACAACCTTGAAGTTTGATCACCTTTAGGGAATATACTCAACCTATCACCATCCAAACCTAAGGTCCCCACTGGACCTTTTCAATGTCATGATATGCTACTATATTTCTCATATACATGATTATCATACATAGAAAATTTCTATACTAAATGTTAAACTAGTGATTTCCCATATGTGATGATTGTATATAGAATTTTCCTCACTGGTCTCAGAATTTATGAAATTTACACACTGGGATTTAAACCTTTGACCACCCATACATGAAATTTGTATATAGAAAATTCCACACATGAATCTAAATATTTGAAACAACATCACTTGTTTTTAATCCTGTGACTCATCCTAATGCATAATTGTCCTAACCCAAGGTGAAGAGCAGAGACCATCTTAGGCGACAAGCCCATGAAGTGTATAAGATAAAAATAAAATCTCATTCCACCACTTAGGTGATGGTTGATAATACCAAGTCCTTAACTCATGTTATATGAATGAGAAACCTTTAGTTATGAGCCTATAAAACCTTATGTGATGATCTTAAGTTGTGTGGAATGATGATTTATTGATTCCAAACATAACAAACTAAAAACATGATTTTCTCTATGTAATGAGCACAAGAATCCTGAGGTGATAAAACCAATATTTATGAAGTAATTGATATAAGTTATTATGTGTTAGTGGTAGGATGCCCCATGATTTTCACATTACAAGACTTATGTCATAAGAATAATGTACCCTAAAATACCAATAAATAGGACTTTATAGATTCCCAATACACCCAACATCTACAGATTCCTGACATACCTAACATATTTGTCATTTCCGACCATACGTAACAACCCTATGAAAATATATTTTAGTGTAATTAATCCGTTTCCACAAGAATATATGGTTGCAAATGTGATTCATGAACATTTATTAGATTTATGAGGGTGACCCGGACTATGTGATGAATTCCAAGGAGTGATCCATAGAAGGAAGAACTAACATCTTATATTCCTATCTAGATAAAAGTGATGATATCATAAGCCGTTATAGTAAAGGATATATTATTTCAGAAAGTGAGAATATGGGAAAACCAAGATGGGGTCCATGAATAGTATAAGGAAAAATACCACTCCTCAATGGAAGAATTAAAAAACAAACACCCTCCAATCTAATGTATGTATGATAGGGTATTCAGACTCTAAGAAGTATAGTATAAGGTTAAGTAAATAATAGAAGGTATATTTAATACAACCATTATAAATTATACCATCAATTCATTATAAATAAATGTGTTGTAGAAAATACATGTATTTTGAGACATAGGTTGGAAAATAGAAGTAATGATGTAAAACAATTATTAAATATTTTTCAACTTTGTCGAATAAATCAAGTTAAATTTCCTTAAAAAAATCTTCTCATGAGATATCAAAAATAACATTACAAACATATTTCCAAAATTATTTAATATAGTTTATTATCGAAGAGAAACAATTTTTAAGTAATCCAATATTGAGCTAATGATAAAAAAATTCATACATTGAATGAAATACCTTTTCAAAACTACTAATAATGTAATATTATTTTGTTTTAAAACATTAAAATAATAACGAGTATAAATAATGATTTGGAAATATATAAAAACATAGGAAATAAGATAAATAATGATGAATGGTCATGATAGAGGGAAAATTAATTCATATAGAAAATTTTAAAAAATAATCCTTTCAAAAAATTATAAAGAAAGTAAAAAATGGCTTGTTTGGAAAATGTTAAAAATATGTTTTTTAAATTTGAATGAAATGAAAAATATAATATAAATTATCCTTAAAAATTAGTGCAGTAAATAGGAAATTTTTTCAAAAAAATGAACATATACAGGGAAAATAATATTCTACAAACAAAAAATAAATAAATAATGTACCCTTTTTATATAAATAACCATTAACTGGTATTGAGTACCAAAGAGAGTAAAAATGAAATGAATATATGAAAAACCTAGATATAACTAGTGGAAAAGAAAATATATGGTTCTTAGTAGAGGAATAACATTTTTTCCCCTAGTGGAAATTTAAACATAAATTATCCTAATAAAATGATATTATAAAAAACCTTATGAATTAAGTATCATTATAATAAAAATTCATCAAAATATAGAATATGATACAATTATTTGAATCCCATAAATTATAATAAATAATATTTCCAATTATATTAATCTGATAGTAAGTACACCATATAAAATAAATCATGATGGAAAACATAAAACATGTCTCAAGAAATTGATTTTGTGACCACAACCCTCATAGATTTTATAATAGTTGAATCAAAACTAATGAAAATAGATAACATGAAATAGAAATATAATTACCATGATTAAAGGGTTTATTATTATATAATATATCAAAAATAATCATGTAAAACATATAATGGAAATAAGTTAATAATTCAAAACATGTCTCAAATAATAAAATCTGAGACCAGAAACCCTTACATTGGAGTCTTATTTAGTCAGATGAGCTATAACATGTTGTATTATAAATTTATATTTATTATTCATGTATATCAGGAAAATATTTATATATATTATTCTATATAAAATACACTCAAATTTTCTCATTACCTATTTATTTATAATTTATTTCTAAAATTAGTATTTTTGTGTTCATAGTTCTGTATTCTATACATGATTCAATTCTGTGGTTCTGGTCCATGATACACAGTCATGGTTTCATCATATAAATTTTTATATATGTAATTAATTTCTCATTCTATTATAATTTTTGTATAGTTTAATAGGTTATCAAAAACATATTCAAACTTTGAATAGTATCTTGGAATTCTCATTTTAGGGGATTACATTTTTTTATTTAAATTTTATTACTAATATTATTAATAAAATGCACAAATTATATTTCTATAACATAAATAATATAATAAATATAATATTTATAAATGAAATAAATTATCATAACCATCCATGTGAGAATGTTATGAAAAATGAAAAATGTTGTTTGTGTATACGGTGGTCCAAATATACCCACGATTGAAATTTTGAATTTCTAACTAACAAGAAGTAATTAAGGTAGATAATAAATTATATTTATAGAATAACTAATATATTATTTATATATTATTTATTAATTAAATCCATATTTATAAATATTCATGTTATGTGGTGATGAAAAATAAAATATGTCATTCATGGAGGCATTAGTCAACACATACACATGAGTGACATTTTTATTTTCCAATTGAAGGTAATTATTTATACAATGGTTGTTCAAAAAAAATAATATTTTTTTAAACTAATGACACTTATTTTATTATGTTAATATTCTTTTAGAATATATGTTGTGTTTTCATGAAGAATGAAACTTGAATAATCTTGGCAATTTAATTACCTCTTCCTTTGATATCCTCCTTGGGATAGAAAATTTGGCCATCTTAAATTGACATTTTGGTAAGATAAAAAACAATAGAACATCAGGAATATGCTTACGGATAGGTTTTTGTAGTTTTTTATTTATCAAATGTTCTCAAGTGTTTTGTGTAAGTGAGGGGGTGAATGGATCCTTTTATAGGTGGGACGAGTTTCACCATTGTGAATATTCTTAACTCTAAAACAGTATCAATGTTATTACCACGGTCAAGTAGAACCAAGGCAACCTAAATTAAATGGTAGGATAGCATAGATCAGAATTTACAGATAAATTATAATTATATATAGGATTTTGAGATATTTTTTATCATATCACATAGATTTAACTGTTTTTAACCCACTTAACCCTTAACATGGTAACTAACTTTTACTATGGTATTATAATTTTTTTAAATTTACATTTATCATATAATATAATTTGAACCTTTAGATTCAAAATATTAATACCATTTTCAACAATTCAATCTATATAGGTGGTAAATATTACTTTTAATATAAGTACAAAAAATTCATCGAAAAACACTTTTTTAGGAAAAAGTGTTTTTAAAGAAAATAAATTAATTTAAACTCAAATCATGTATAGTAATGATTTAAATGATATTTATTGGTTTGTGATTAAAAAAAAGAGTTATATTTATTTAAAAATAATCCGAAAGTAAATTTAACCATGTAAATACATAATTAAGTAAAATGATAAAAAATATTTATTTTATTTGAATAAAATGTAACATAGCTTTTAAAATATTAAACATGGTTTTCTAAAATGATGATAATAATTTTAAATGATTTATTTTAATTATTAAATATATATTTGTTCTATAAAAGTGGTTTTAAAAATGTTCAATCCATTATTATATCATGATTATTTTATAAAAGTGACATTATTTGTAAAAAATTTATTTTTCATTATTGACCCTAAAATCAACCATTTTAGAAAAAGGTAAAAAATTCACCCAATTCAAATTTTGATATGTTTAATAATAAAATAACGTTAATTATATAAAATTCAAATTATATTTTTTATAAAATTAAATTTTAAATAAAACCATATAAAAATGGAAAAATTTTTCATTTAAAATAAAACATATTTATTATAGATAATAAACTATATCATTATTTCATACCTTATTAAAATTATTTATAATTGAAATATGTATTCACATGATAATTTATTTATAAAATATATAAAAGCTATATGATTCTTTTAATAATTTCAACTCAAGATGTTATTTTAAGATAATATATTTTACCATTATATAAAAGGATTTTTTTTATCACAAAGTAAACAAAATTATTTTAAATGTATAATAATTATATTATTAATTATATAATATCATTTGAGACATGATAAAAAAAATTCACATTTTAATGTAAATATAAAAATTTATAAGGATGAATATTAATATAACATAAAACATATATATTATTTAAATTGCATGGGCCCTCAAATTCTCCTTTCTCCCCTTTAAAAAAATAACATCCTCATAATTTTATCTGGAGTACAATGAAAATAGGTTTATTAATTTTAGAAATAAAGTAAGTCATCTTTAAAATCTATTTCAAAGGGTAAAATGGGATTTTTAAAGTCATAATTTCAAACTGAATCCCCAATAAAGACACCTCCAAAGAAAATAAAGGTAAACATAATAAATGTAGAGTGTATGATAAAAGGAAAATATAGTAGTGGTGTGAAACACTTTCTAGATGTTTTTAAACCAAGTTATTAATTTTATTATATATGTACTTTTGAATGAGTTTCTAAGGCTAACCTTGATATTCGATTAATACATTACATATAATACCTTTTGAATTTATAATCATTTATCTTATGGTAAAAGAATTATTAAAATATAGAATATAAAAAAAAAATAAATTCATGATCTTATTTCAACTTATTAATTTTAATATCACCCTTTTATTGTGTATTAAATTTGGTTTCCAACTCTAATTATTTTCGAATCAATAACCAAGAGAAATATTTTATGCATGATTCTTGAGAAATTAAAATTTAATGGATTATGAGATCACTGAGAGGTTAGTGTTTTTCATTGTATATATTTAGAGATAAGTTTTTTCCCTAAAATATCTATCCAAATATAAAAAAATGGGTAGAATGACTGAATATAATAACAAATATATAAAAAATTTCATATGTAGATGTAATAATGGAATTTTTTGAGATTCAATATATTTAATAACACCATTAAATATTTTATAAATAATTGTATCACTAAAATGATTAAAATATTCCTAAATAAATTTTATACCCAATTAATAGAGAATATATTATCATATATTCTTCCAATATCATCATAATATTTATATAAAAAAACTAAACAATTAATATCACCAACCAAAATACTTATATTTTTTAAAACATGTTAATATTTATCTCAATGACATAAAACCATATGCTTTAAAAATATTAACTCAATATATTTTCATCAAATAACATAAACAAGAAAATAAAATACTATCCTTTATTTCCTATTCACCCAAATCATTTAATGTAACAAAAAATATAGTTAACATACTCAAAAATAATATTAATCACTTAGCCACCAAATCACTTTTGAAACCAAAAGTTTAAATTTACTGTTCAATAAATGTTCAGAAAAATATGATAATTTTTTTATAAAATAAACATAATTATAACATCAAAATAAATAAAAACCCTAAGGGTTATGTATCCCTCAATAATGTATTCTTCCTAAAACCTAATAAATATCACCAAAAATATCTATAATCACTTTAGAATATAGTAACATAAGACAATAAAAAGGGTATTTATACCTTTGAACTTATTATCATCTTCAAACTTATCAACCCTCAGTGATGCTTATAACTCTACAATTATCATTGAATGATAATTTCATAACCTCTAAAGATATCTATTACATACTCTAATACTTACTGATATTCCCCATACCCGTACATCCGAATTTGATGCTAAAAACACACTCTTTATATACTAGATTTGATACTAACTAAATAGATCCAAACATAAAACATTCATAATTACAATGTCAAAAAAAATAACGAGTCACTTAAATACCCAATAACTTTTAGGTTTATAGTTTTAGATAATTATATAAACCCTTCTACATAAAAAAATCCATATCTTTGTCATTAAATGGGAATTTTTACCATCATACCATGGACAATTTAATTCTTAATAAGTCCTCAAAATCTCCCAAAAACGTTTCCACACATGAAACCCTTCTAGATATTTCAAATGTATTAATCTTAATCAGAACATGGGAAAATGGAAACATAATAAGGGGTTTCTCTAGTAATCAGTAAAGGTAGAATACATTGGACGTTATCATATAGAAAAAAATGTATAATAAATATGGTTGTGCAAATAAAAAATTAATGTTTAAAAATCAATAACTTGAGCATAAAATATATCCATTTATATCCTAAGAATGTAAATAATCAAATAAACATCAAAAAATGATTTTATGGTGAAAGAATCAATAATTTCAAATATGTTAATCTTACAATAAATGCAATGTGCTACTATAAATTTCAGACCATCAAGGTCTCATAATATTAAATCTTTCATAACATATATGCCTCATGAAAAGACATATTACATACCATCATGGCCTCATGAAAACATGTTATCATTGTATGGGATATAAAACACCATGTAATACCCATTCATGTTTTTCTCATGATACCAACCTAATGCATTGAGGGGAAATATAACTTTATGCCCCAACTATGAAACCCCCAATCTGAAACTCTATCCCATGGAAAAGATTGGTTGGTTATGAGAGGTCAAACATGCCTCCCCATACACGAGAGGATACCAACTAGCAGTAAGGGTGTGATAGATATAGTAGGGAGAATATACCCCCTAGTATAGTGTTATAATATAGTAGAAATAAACAATATAAAAAATATCAGAGTAACAGTAATAGTGGAAACAATATATCATGAAACTGGAAAGTAAATAGAGGAACCAATGAACTAAATAACAATGAACCATGTAATGACAATATGAAATGTGTATAAATTTCAAACAAAAAAATAAATGAAAAAAAATACACAAAATAATATAAAAATACCCCGGTCCCAAACCCCATGTTGGACCTTCTCCAAATGTCATCCTATCTAGAAAAAAATAATTAAAAACAAGGTCCCTTTCCCTTGTACGAAGATATATCCATGTAATTTTATTGGGTACCAGTGGTTCCCCAAAAGGGGTGTGGGTAAAACACAGTATGCTGACACCACGATGTCTAAAAAACAAATATTATAATAAGTACATGAAATAAAGAAACAAAAACGTGTATTAATTAATCATCTAAGATAATACATAAATCAAACTGCTTCAACACCATTCCAGAATGTCTCTGATCATGTATCATAACCATGTCAATCATAACCATATACCATGTCATAATAAAATAACTAATAAAATATCTCTGTATAATCATTTCATTCTCTGAGAAAAGACCTATATATAACCATTTCATCATCCAATGGGAGAAGACCACTATATAAGAACTTAAACATGTGTTACTGGGATAAGGCCTCTATATAATCATTTTATCATGTATCACTTGGACAAGTTCATTATATAAGAATTTTAGAATCTATCACTGGGATAATCCCACTATATAATCATTTCATCATGTATCATTAGGCCAAGAACACTATATATACATTTCATCCTCTGAGAAAATACCTATATATAAGAATTTCAATATCCGGGAAAATTCATGTATATAAAAATTTCAATATCAAATTCATTAATTCATAATAAAAATGATATTTCAATATCACATCATAGTCCTAAATGGTTAATTATGATAATTAAAATTTTTCATCAGTTAAACATTAATGTATAAATCAAATTATCAATGGACATGTCAATATCTCATAGACTATTACCCTTGAGATTCTATACCAAGAAATCACATAAAATTCATGTCATTCCAACCACTTTAATCTGTTAGCCATTTCAATATTATTCAAAGCTTTTCTCACCCAATGGGTAGGCACAAGCCAGGTCGCAACATCAATTGAATCCAAAGGGATCCAATGAATAATATGTCATATAATTTATTATCATTCATCATTCAATTAATTAACATGCATGTTTTATTAGTGAAATCAAAATATTTCACATAATCAAGAAATTAAATAGGCCAAGGGTTATGATTTAGACAAATTAGTCTAATTCTATGATTAAGAAATGTTTCCAACCAGAATATCCAACAAGAATGAAGGCATAAAATATTGCAAGAATTACCGTGGATCTGATGCATGATCGAGACATCCTGAATGGATGGAAGGGATCAAGAATCACTTGGAGTTCACCCTAGGTTTGATAGAGGATAGGTTGCACCGATATAAATGAAAACTATAAGTGAAAACATACTTAAAACCTATAGTTATGAGAAATTCATGACGTGTAACCCTATTTCAATTCATGTATTTATTATTTAATAATTACACCAAATTTCACATAGAATTAGGTAATTTAACCCTACTCGAACATTACACATCATGTAATGAGGATTCATGGTGTGTAACCATTTCATTTCATGAACCTATTCATGACCTGCAACCCTTTTCACAACTTCATCTTAGTGGTACTTACACATCATGTAACCAATTTACATGGCATGTAAATGACCTATAGAAAACTTTCATCCTAGACTCTTCAAAAGTGCCTAAACCACCTCTGATGCCTTCCAAATTTATTGAAAACCCTCATACTCACATTAAGCACATTTATATATGGACTCTATTAATTAAAACAAACATAAATCCCCAAAACTTAGGATATTTTACAAAAAAATGCTCTCTATCTGCAAACAAGACTCAACCAACAAAGTTCAAAGACAAGGAAAAACAAAAAAAATAGGTTTAATGAAAAAATAAAATAGGCACATACCTGAAAAATATGGGATCATTCAAAATCCACACCATATTAAAACTCATCCCTAAGATTCTCTAAGCATCACTATTGGGTATCAATGAAAAAGTCTTTCCATAGTGATCACATATCAAATTCTCTCTCTTATGTCTCCTCCTAGACATGTCTGTGCCACCATTGTACTTGAATATGAGGTATAGTCCTACTCAAGAGATACTTCTCACTATATTCTGCAATCTGTGTCATATTCTTCTAAAAATACACATCTAAAAAATATTTATGTTCTTGATGTTTACCACTTGATAAGGGTAAGGATGATATCTCTAAAACTATGACACATGAAACACATTGTGTATGACAATGTAGTGCTATGAAAGAACTTATTACTACATCACTGGAATGACCCACTACACCATCTCAAATAGTATGGAGAACCTAGGCAATGGATTTACCTACTTCTTGATATGGAATATCCCAAACATTGGTGACACCCAATGAAAAAAACAATGACCAACCCTAAAATCTAGTGGCCATATCCAATGGACATCATAAGATTTATTCATTAGTTATGTGGTCACCAATTGTCTCTTAATCAGATGAGCCTACTCAGAAGTCTCTTTCACTAGACTAGTCCCAACAAGCCCTAACTCACATTCCTCTAACAAACAAAGAGGTGAATGGAATGAAATTCTATACAAATCCTTAAAAGGATCCATCTCGATTGATTCTTGGAAGCTATTATTATTTGAATACTCAAAAAGGTCCATATGATGCTCCAATGAATCACTGAAATCCAAAGCATAGGCTTGTAATGTATCTCCAGAATCTGAATAGTCTATTCACATTAACTGCCAGTTTGAGGATGATAAGTTTTTCTTAGAAGAAACTTATATACCATAGCCTTATAAACACCTTACTAGAACTGAGACATGAAATGAGGACCTCTACCAAAAAAAATACTCCTAAAAACACCATGAAACCAAAATATATCACATATAGTGACTACCCATATAATTAATAGTGAAGGTCTTTTTGATAGGAAATAAGCATGATACCATCATTATTTAATCCATGATCACCCATACTGCATCATTATTATGGATTCCTAGGTAATCCTATCAAAAAAATTCAAAGTGACATCATACCATTTTCACTCAAGAATGGGAATAGGTTGAAAAATCGCTACCGACATTTTATGCTTAGATTACACCTACTGACAGGTGAAACATCTCACTATAAATTCTATTACCTCCATCTTCATTACTAAAAATCAATAATTTCTATGAAGATCACGATATATTTTTTCTCAAACTAGGATGTACCACCAAACTAGAAGCATGAAACTCCCTCATTAGATCGTCACATAATCTTGTAGGAACCCATACTAAGGAAAAAAGAAGAAGAGAATTTCCACTACCAAGAGACTACCCCACTAGTGTCTCCCCGCCATATAATATTTTTCTTTGAACTAATCGCTACAAATTAGATAACTTCTGTATCTTGATCAAGTATAAAATAATGGGTATAAAAGATGTCAAAATTAGAGGTACTCATCCCTAGGACTCTGAAACATCTAAATGCAGGTCTGCAAAGTGTTCCATCATATGCTACTCATCATAAGACTCCTTTAATTCCTCTGTCTTCATATTCTAGATCAAAAGATTGGAAATGGCATTGCCCTTTCCTGTTGTATAAACCATATCTAAGTAGAATGACTATATATAATCAACCCACATCTTCTGCCAATGGTTCAGGTCTTACTGAGAAAATATGTACCTATGGATTTTGAGGTCTATGTAAAACAAAAACCACTTTCCCAAGAGATAGTGTATCCAACATATCAGGGCATTTACTACTATAGCTAACTCTAGACTATGTGTAGGGTAATTTCTCTCATGATTTATCATCTTTATAGAGCCATAAGAAACCACTCAATCCTCTAGATTTATAAATAATCCAAGCACAACTCAGGATGCATCATAGTATATGATATATACTTTCTCGAAACAGGAAAAGTGAGGATAGTTTCTAAGGTCATCCTACTTTTTAGATCCTAAAAATATTTCATACATGAATTTGACCAAACAAAATTCACCCCTTTCTTGGTCAGCTCAGACACCAGTGCTTCCAGATGAGAGTTGTTCTAAATGAAGATCTATTAAAAACCTACTAAACCTAAAAATCCCAAAGTCTCTAATACATTATTGGGTATCTCCAAAGATACCATATCATCAACCTTCTCTGGGTCCACTAACACTCTTACCTCTAAGATGACATGGCCTAAGAAGCTCACTTCATTAATCCATAATCTTAATTTGGTTATCTTGGAATAAATTTGATGCTCACTTAATGTACTCAAGATGATGTCAAGATTTTTGGCATGAACATCTGCTAACTGAGAGTAAAATAATATGTCATTAAAAAACCATCAAAACTAGTATAGGAAAGGATGAATATTCTTATTCATCAAGGAAATGAATACAATTGGTTTGTTTATCAAACCAACAGGTGTCACTACGAACTCATATAAGTCATACCTGATCTTAAAAGCTGCCTAAGGTATGTAATTTGTTCTCACCACCAAATTGGGGAATCTTGGTGTCAAATAAATCTTGGATAAGATCTTAGAATTTCTAAAATAATTGAATATATAATTGATACATGGAATGTATTCCGTTTCATGACCATCATCTGGTTCAATCTCTAATAATCCACGCATAAGTGAAAAGTACCATCAGCCTTCTTGGAGAAAATTACTATAGATCCCCATAGAGATGTACCTGTACATATGACACCTTTAACTTCTAGATCTTTAAACTAGAAATTCAAATCAATAAGCTCTTCTAGTTCTATTCTATACGATGAGATAGAAACCCACTCCTCTCACAACACTAACTCGATCATGAACTAAATTTTCTAATTGGGTGGTAATCCATAGAACTCATCATAAAAGGAATACTAAAAATGTTCTACCACTATAGAAAATGAATATTGTTGAATTCCACCATCAACTAGAGAAAAAACTATTATCTGAGTCACACGATAGTCCAATCTGCATTGAATTGGTCCTTTATGGTCAACCTAAATATCCCAACTCCCTAGTAAAAATAGATTCCTTCTTGTGGTGACAAAAAGGAAAATATCCTTCGATAAAATTTGATATTATAATTTTATATAAGTAGCTAATCCATACTAAGAATCAAATCAAAATTGTCATTTCAAGAACAAATGGGTCCCAAAATAAATGGTAACTACAAATTTATATAGAAAAAACCTTGCAATATTTGATATTCTCTGACCGCAATCCCAATGATGTGTTGATGGTCAAAAAACCATCCAGTATTTTCACAACCAAGACCAGACCATTTATGAAAAGAGAAAATAAAAAGTATTGTGATGATCTTATATGAAACAAATCACATGAAAAGGTATATGATACAAGAATCACACCTATGAAGGTAGAAGGTCCTACATCCAAAATAGTTAGAGTCATCTACTACCACTTGAGCCTTTAGATGATTGAATGGATCATCTTTATCAAAAAGGGAAACCCAATCTTGATCCACCTACCCCTCTAGATAGGAAATATTTATCTAAGATGTTCAAAGAGTAGAAATTATTATGGTCTTGGAATCGTAGTGGGATACACCAATATGCTTCCACTATAAGATAACCCACTCAACCAGGAAATCTTGAGATAGGGCATGGAGTGCATGGTAATCCACTTTTACAATCCCCATGCTCACCCGCCCATGGAATATGGATCCTATATGAACAAATAGCTAAACCAATGTTGTGTGAGTGATATTTTTTAGGATGTTTTTTCATTCCCTTTACCATATCCCTTGATTATCCAAATCTAAGAATAATCCCAGGTCATCCATTTTCTCCAAAGAAGGCTCACACTCTAGGAAGATAGAATGTTTCTCTGTGGTAGGAAAACCTTTAGTTTATTGAGGTAAACATTCATTATACCAAAAAAGACCATATTCAACCTACTTCATTGGGGATGGATATCCTAACTCACCTACTATAGGAGGCACTGAATCATTGATCCCCACACAGGATACCACCTCAGTTCCACCCCTAGTAGGCGAGTTTCATGAGACTACCTCGTCAGCAGATGTTGTTGTTCCATTACCAACCCTAGATTCCAAATTCCTTCTCACTGCCTTTTCTCGATAGGATGACCTAAAACTAGAAATCTTGACGACGTCCTCATTATGTGGAACTTTAGTTGTAGTCTACAACATCATGACTTCTTCAGCCACCCCCAGGGAGGCCATTGATCCAGTTTTGATGACTTCATCTATGGGATACAACTTCTCGTGCATCAACTCTAGTGGCTAGTCTCTGGATGCCTGAAGTACTTTCTCTAGGATGAAAGATTAGTGAAAAAAAATTCACGGTGCATAAAAAAAATAAACTGATGGGGAAAAGTCATACATATGAGATAGAAGGATTTTTTTTGAATTATCAAGTGTTCTCAAGGGTAGATTCCTCAAGTTTATCAATGGGATAAAACCCATCCATTCTCTTATAAAGGACCTTAGACACCACAGTCACCAAGAAAATGATATTTGGGGTGATTGATGATGGTAAACCTGGTGATGACTTCTCTGTATCAAATGTTACTTTAATACCCACTAGAGGTTGATTGTTAATCAGATTTACATGTTCTTATATGATGAATATAATATGTCAACATAAATAATGGGTGTAAAAACACTAAAAATTAGTGAAATAATACTAGGAATTACCATGTGATCTCTGAGGTGGTAAATCCATCACTTCAACCATAGGTTCCACTTTGGTGGTGTAAGGATTTCCACCTTTGAATGAAGCCTTGAATCTAGATTATACTGCTACCTATTAGAGGATTTTTATTTTCACATTCAACCATATAGATTCAATGTGAATCACATCCACCTCCATAACCACTAATCCATACTCATATCAAAATAGATGAGTAAAAAAAAACCAAAGGGTTCATAATTATTATAATTACACAACACTAAGAAATTCCTCATAAATATAAAGGGAATCAACTTCAAGGGATTCCGGATAGGAATAGCTTCCCAAGGAAACCTAATCATCATGTTCCTCCCCAAGCACAAATTTTATTGACCCACTCCTGGAGTGATTATCAAGAGAAGGCATCTCCAGTAATGACCACACCCAATCAATCAGGGGATACACCAGGCCACATGAGTGAATCACATTATCCATCCCATATAGGTAAAATATGTCCTCCATTATGGGAGCTAGGTATATAACCTTGTCATATACCATCCAAGGTTGATATATCCAATCCCATTAAAGTTGTATCTACACTACCCATAGGGAGATAAACCACAAAATTTTTTCCATAACCAACAAGAATTAGGAAAGAATGTGTCTTTTGAAATCTCTATTACATGGCATGACCGCTACCCTAGATCCACATCAGGCACTCTTGGTGTTCTTCCATAAGATTCACCCTACTCCCATGGAATTTCCTCTACTGATTTTCCCACTGGTACACATTTTTATCACTTTGTGTGATCCTACATCCACAACACCCTCATGAATATGATGCTGTGAGACCTCATTCTAAGAATCCACTCAGATCACTATCTTACTCAATATTTGATAAGGATACATGATCTCCCAGATTTGTTCATAATTTTAGGGTATGCCAATGGGAGTAGTGCTCAAAGGCCTCTTGATCAAATATCCAAGCCTTCTCATGAAACCATGATCTATATTTATTGTAAGACTATAGGGGTGTAGTTCAAGGCATACTCTAGTATACACATTTGAAATCATCCATTAGAGTTAGAAAAACTATATGGTGAGTCAATAATGATTTTATAGCTCACAATTGACATTAGAGTGATCCCATACCACCAGTACCCCACCTCAGAAGGATAGAAGGTGAAACCATTGCTTGACTGTCACCAATACATTATCCATGATTATCCAAATTGGAAGTTCTAATGGATGAAATTTTAATTGTTCTAGTATCCCAAGCCTTCCAATCACCCCAACTCACTCTAGTTAAAGGAGTAATATCATGAGAATGTTCACCAGGGATATCCAAAAGTTACTATCAGGGGGGGGGGGGTGCAGATGAGGTTGAGATACTCATAACCCCCATGTGTATAGAGATATAAATATACAAAAAATGAAATGGGTCACACACATAGAGGGGGTTCTTCCTTCTTTTAAAGTGAAAAAACACCTTGTAAAGCATCACTTACAATGGAACTACTGGATTGATACATTGCTCCTTTTCCAAAACAACTTCGATACAAAAAGTATTTAGAATCACCCCCATACTCACTTCAAATGTGGGTAATATCAACCTAAAAAAATTTCTCCAATGAATCCCACTAACCTAACTCATTGTCACATGTCTTCACATTGTACCCCCTTATACAAAATTGAATCTATTCAAGGCATACCCAATATAAACCTGACTTCATACGTTTTTATAACCATGGGCACTGTCAGGGCCTCCCTAGTAGTCAATCATTAGGATCATTAAAAAAATATATCAATCAATATATTTAAAGGAATATCCTACAAAACAGAACAGTTCCTCCAACCACTTGCACTGTGACTAATAGATCCTTTTTGGGATCCAAAAACTACTCCTAGCCTTCCTAGAATTTTCTATATGGAGAATTTCATCATACATATCACCGTATATGGGGATCCCACCATTATGGTATAGGTCCCATAAACTTATGCCAACTCCCTATGGAAAAAATTGAATGAGTTGGTGTATGTTGAGCACTTACATAAAAACTATGGCATGAGGTATTAGTCGTAGTAGATATATAACTAGGAAATCCACACTAAATCATAATGCATGCATCTTTTTAGATCATCATCAAAATCATCACATTATTGGCATAACTAGTATTCCCATTATGATTGATCAATAAAATTAATGCCTTAGGGAAAATCACACTCTTATGTCCAACCATAAAGGTTTTCCACTAATACCACCTTGGAAATACTATCATACTTTGGAGGAGATGTTTTAATATATATCTATTATAAATTTATTGACTGGATAGGGTTTCAAAGAGAATGGGTTGTAATCTATGAGTGGAAATTAACACAATGGATAGTGGCTACCCTATTCCACCTATAAAACCATAGGGAACTCCTAAACCAGTAATTAGGGGTATCTTAATCAGCCATTAGGACATCGATTTAATCCCTTATCACCAAAAAATACAATGGAAACCTCTATAAAAGTGGGAAAATCCTATGATATTCTATTAGTAGTTCAGAGAGCGTGTTTTTCTCTGAGATAGTCTATAAGCTCTTCCAAATAATTATATTCTAAGCTATCTCCCTCCTTAGTGCAGTAATAACTTTATCACCTTCAACATCCATATTAGAGGCAGTGGAAACAATGTGTTTTTTGAGCTATTTTCATTCATGATGATCTGTACTTTGACAAATTATTCCTCACAAAAGTACCTCTATGAGATAACTAGCAAATGAAAAGTAGGATCCCACATGTTTTTTCATAGAAGGTAGAAAGTATCATGAGTGCTACAGATTTTTATCACAGAATGCTCATGATTTTTTGAGTTTCCTAGAAATATTGGATCAGACGATGTTTCTCCATAATCTTGTGGCCACCTCTGAGGGACCATCATCTATTTATAGGCCAAGGGAGGGCATATGTTTCATAAACATGACCACTTACATTATAATATTTCAATGTTTTAGGCACAAAATTCAATCCTTATGTCCTACACCAGTTCCTATTTCAAGGCATTGAATTTTTTCAAGTCAAAAAATGCACATAATAAGAAGTGTCAAGGGTTGAAACAACCATTGTTTGAAAATGCATCCCAAAATGGGCTCAATACCCCAAAAGTTTCTGGATTTGTAAAGGTCTCATCCTTCATGAATGACAATCATTTTGAAAAGGCACGATAGAGTGCCATAAAGATTCATCCTATATAAATATGGTAATATTCCTCATAACATTTTTCTAGGCATCTAATGTGCCTATAAATACCCCCTTTAACACTCATTTGAAGGGGGATCTGACCTTTCGACTTCCATCAAAAGCTCCATAAAAATGAAACTCTAACCTTCATGCATAGAATCCCACATGGATTACTACGACAAGACATCATTCATGAGTGACCCCCCATGGGTCCTCTAGAACCTAAGAACATGATATAGATATGATTCATGAAATAATACACCATTTTTTCTAGAAGAAATTTATTCATGCCTCTTAGGATTCAGGGAGAAACCTATACATCTTGAAACACAAACCATGTGAACAAATGCCACACCTTCATATGGGAAACATTACTTTGATCAAATATTTAGCTTCTCAAACCCCCCTAAACATCATGAAACAGACCATAAAGGCCCTTATATGATTCCTAAATTTATAATACATAACTTCATAAAAGGTTATTAACTATGGGCCCTATACATATCCACGATTGATTCACTTGTTCCTTAATTGAATGCATGATCGATATCGTAGACAATCATTCCCTCTCAATTTTATCCAATCACATGCTAGTCAACCTCTCTACCTTCTACACCTAAAAATAGAAATCTTCACACTTAAACCCTAGAATTATTTCTGAAATGGGAAGTGATCATTCCCTTTTCTATCCAAAAATGCTTTGTGCAGTAGACATGTAAGTCCTGGTGGTGGTACCACTAAGGGAAACCAAAAACTTTTCCATTTTATGAGAAAAAGTAGGACTCACAGATCCTTTAATCCTATTATTCTATCATTCTCTCATACCACTCTAATTTATAATGGAATGATACATGTTTAATCCCCACAAAATTTGATCTGTAAGACTATAAACTTCATGTCACCAAAATTTTAGTTGCATGATGTTAAACTGCATGATGCTATCAGAGTAACAAAATTTTAAATTATATGATAATGTCCTCAACAAATGTTGTTAAAATATATCATTAACCTATGTAAAATGAATATAATTACACATGTTATGCGAATGAAATGAAACACCTACCTTAAATGAATCCTCAATTAAAACCCTCACATCATCCCTTGCTTTCATACCATTCGTGACAAAAACACCCTTATCGCGCGACATTAAAAAGGATGTACTTTTCATATCACATGATCATAAATTATGACATCTAAATACATGGGGTTTCATACAATTCTCATAATCAGGTATGTATGATGCCTCCATGGAGTTCAATCTGGACATCAAAAAACTACCACTTATACATCATCCCCTCGAGAGATGACAACCTTGAAGTTTGATCACCTTTAGGGAATATACTCAACTTATCACCATCCAAACCTAAGGTCCCCACTGGACCTTTTCAATGTCATGATATGCTACTGTGTTTCCCATATAAATGATGATCATTGATAGAAAAATTCTACACTGAATGTTAAACTAGTGATTTCCCATATGTGATGATTGTATATGGAATTGTCCTCATTGGTCTCAGAATTAATCAAATTTACACACTGGGATTTAAACCTTTGACCACCCATACATGACATGTGTATACAGAAAAGTCCACAAATGAATCTAAATATTTGAAACAACATCACTTGTTTTTAATCCTGTGACTCACCCTAATGCATAAATGTCCCAATCCAAGGTGAAGAGCAGAGACCATCTTAGGCGACAAGCCCATGAAGTGTATAAGATAAGAATAAAATCTCCTTCCACCACTTAGGTGATGGTTGATAATAAAATGTCCTTAACTCATTGTATATGAATGATAAACCCTTAGGGATGATCCTATAAAACCTTATCTGATGATCTTAAGTTGTGTGGAATGATGTTTTATTGATTCCTAACAGAACAAACTAAAAACACGATTTTTTCTATGTTATGGGCACAAGAATCTTGAAGTGATAAAACCTATATTTATTAAGTATTGGATATAAGTTAATATGTGTTAATGGTAGGATTACCAATGATTCTCACATTACAAGACTTATGTCATAAGAATAATATACCCTAAAATCACAATAAATATGACTTTACAGATTCCCAATACACCCAACATCTACAGATTCCCGACATACCTAACATATTCGTCAGTTCCGACCATCGGTAACAACCATATAAAAATATATTTTAGTGTAATTAATTCATTTCCACAATAATATAGGGTTGCACATGTGATTCATGAACACGTATTAGATTTATGAGGGTGACCCGAACTATGTGATGAATTCCAAGGAGTGATCCATAGAACGAAGAACTAACATCCCATATTCCTATCTTGATAAAAGTGATGATATAATAATCCCTTATAGTAAAGGATATATTATTTCAGAAAGTGAGAATATGGGAAATCCAATATGGGGTCCATGACTAGTCTAAAGAAAAATACCACTCCTCAATGGAAGAATTGAAAAACAAACACCCTCGAATCTAATTTATGTATGATAGGGTATTCAAACTCTAAGAAGTAGAGTATAAGGTTAAGTAAATAATAGAAGGGATATTTAATACAAAAATTTTAAAGGATACCATAAATTCATTATAAATAAACGTGTTGCACCAAAGACAAGTATTTTGAGACATAGGTAGGAAAATGGAAGTAATGATGTAAAACAATTATTAAATATTTTGGAACTTTTTTGAATAAATCAAGTTAAATTTTCTTAAAAAATTATTCTCATGAGAAGTCAAAAATATCATTACAAAAATATTTCTAAAATAATTTAATATAGTGTATTATCGAAAAGAAACAATTTTTAAGTAATCCAATATTGAGATAATGATAAAAAACATTAATATGTTGAATGAAATACCTTTTCAAAACTACCAATAAAGTAATACTATTTTATTTTCAAACATTCAAATAATAATGATTATAAATAATGATATGGAAATATAAAAAAAGGAAATAAGATAAATAATGATGAATGGTCATGATAGAGGGGAAATTAATTCATACAGAAAATATTTAAAAAATATTCCTTTGAAACAATTATAAAGAAAGTAAAAAATGGCTTGTTTGGAAAATGTTAAAAATATGATTTTAAAATTTGAATGAAATGGAAATTATAATATAAATTATCCTTAAAAATTAGTGCAGTAAATAGGAAATGTTTTCAATAAAATGAACATTACTTGGAAAATAATATTCCAGAACAAAAAAAATGAAATAGTGTACCCTTTTTATATAAATAATCATTCAGTGGTTTTGAGTACCAAAGAGAGTAAAAATAAAATGAATATATGAGAAACCTAGATATAACTTGTGGAAAATAAAATATATGGTTCTTAGTAGAGGAATAACATTGTGTTCCTGTAGTGGAAATTTAAACATAAATTATCTCAATAAAATGATATTATAAAAAACCTTATGAATTCAGTATCATTATAATCAAAATTCATCAAAATTTAGAATATGATACAATTATTTGAATCCCATAAATTACAATAAATAATATTTCCAATTATATTAATCTGATAGTAAGTACACCATATAAAATAAATCATGATGGAAAACATAAAACATGTCTCAAGAAATTTAATTTTTGACCACAACCCTCATAGATTTTATAATACTTGAATCAAAACTAATGGAAATAGATAACATGAAATAGAAATATTATTACCATGATTAAAGGGTTTAATATGATATAATATAAGAAAAATAATCATGTAAAACATATAATGGAAATAAGTTAATAACTCAAAACATGTCTCAAATAAAACAATTTGAGACCAGAAACCCTTACATTGGATTCTTATTTAGTTAGATGAGATATAACATGTTGTATTATAAATTTATATTTATTATTCATGTATATCAAGAAAATTTTTATATATATTATTCTATATAAAATACACTCAAATTTTCTCATTACCTATTTATTTATAATTCATTTCTAAAATTAGTATTTTTGTGTTCATAGTTTTGTATTCCATACATGATTCAATTCTGTGGTTCTGGCCCATGATCCACAATCATGGTTTCATCATATAAATTTTTATATATGTAATTAATTTCTCTTTCTATTATAATTTTTTTATATTTTAATAGGTTATCTAAAATAGATTCAAACTTTAAAAAGTATCTTGGAATTCTCATTTTAGGGGATTGCATTTTTTTATTGAAAGTTTATTACTAATATTATTAATAAAATGCCCGAAGTATATTTCTATAACATAAATTATATAATAAATATCATATTTATAAATGAAATAAATTATCATAACCATCTATGTGATAATGTTAGGAAAAATGAAATATGTTGTTTGTGTATACGGTGGTCCAAATAGACCCACGATTGAAATTTTAAATTTCTAACTAACAAGAAGTAATTAAGGTAGATAATCAACTATATTTTTAGAATATCTAATATATTATTTATATATTATTTATTCATTAAATCCATATTTATAAATATTCATGTTATGTGGTGATGAAAAATAAAATATGTCATTCATGGAGGCATTAGTCATCACATACACATGAGTGACATTTTTATTTTCCAATTGAAGGTAATTATTTATACAATGGTTGTTTAATGAAAATAATATTTTTTTAAACTAATGACACTGATTTTATTATGTTAATATTCTTTTCAAATATATGTTGTGTTTTCATGAAGAATAAACTTGAATAATCTTGGCAATACAATTACCTCTTCCTTTGATATCCTCCTTTGGATAGAAAATTAGGCCATCTTAAATTGAGATTTTGGTAAGATAAAAAACTGTAGAACATCATGAATATGATTAGGGATAGGTTTTGGTAGTTTTTTATTTATCAAATGTTCTCAAGTGTTTTGGGTAAGTGAGGGGTGAATGGATCCTTTTATAGGTGGGAGGAGTCTCACCATTGTGAATATTCTTAACTCTAAAATAGTATCAATGTTATTACCATGGTCATGTAGAACCAAGGAAACCTAAATTAAATTGTAGGATAGAATAGATCAAAATTTACACATAAATTATAATTATAGATAGGATTTTGAGATATTTATTTTCATATCACGAAGATTTAACTATTTTTACCCCACTTAACCCTTAACATGGTAACTAACTTTTACAATGGTATTATAATTTTTTTAAATTAACATTTATCATATAATCTAATTTGAACCTTTATAATCAAAATATTAACACCATTTTCAACAATTCAATCTGTATAGGTGGTAAATATTACTTTTAATATAAGTACACAAAATTCGTCGAAAAACAGTTTTTTAGGAAAAAGTTTTTTTTAAGAAAATAAATTAATTTAAACTCAAATGGTGTATAATATTGATTTACATGATATTTATTGGTTTGTGATTAAAAAAATAAGAGTTATATTTATTTAAAACTAATCTAAAACCAAATTTAACCATGTAAATACATAATTAAGGAAAATGATAAAATATATTTATTTTATTAGATTAAAATGTAACATAGGTTTTAAAATATTAAACATGGTTTTATAAATTGAGCATAATAATTATAAATGATTTATTTTACTTATTAAATATTTATTTGTTCTATAAAAGTGGTTTTAGAAATGTTCAATCCATTATTATATCATAACTATTTCATAAAAGTGACATTATTTGTATGAATTTTATTTTTCATTATTCACCCTAAAATCAACCATTTTAGAAAAAGATAAAAAATTCACCCAATTAAAATTTTGATATGTTAAATAATACAATAACGTTCATTATATAAAATTCAAATTATATTTTTTATAAAAGTAACTTTTAAATAAAACCATATAAAAAATGGAAAAACGTTTCATTTAAAATAAAACATATTTAGTATAGATAATAAACTATATCATTATTTTATACCTTAGTAAAATTATTTATCATGAAATATGTATTCACATGATAATTTATTTATAAAATATAGAAAAACTATATCATTCTTTTAATAATTTCAACTCAGGATATTATTTTAAGATAATATATTTTACCATTATATAAAAGGATTTTTTTATCACAAAGTAAACAAAATTATTTTAAATGTATAAGTATTATATTATTAATTATATAATATCATTTCAGACATGATAAAAAAATTTACATTTTAAAGTAAATATATAAATTTATAAGGATGAATATTAATATAACATAAAAGATGTATATTATTTAAATTGCCTGGGCCCTCAAATTCTCCTTTCTCCCCTTTAAAAAAATAACATCCTCACAATTTTATCTGAAGTACAATGAAAAAAGGTTTATGTATTTTAGAAATATAGTAAGTCATCTTTGAAATCTATTACAAAGGGTAAAAGAGGATTTTTACAGTCATAATTTCAAACTGAATCCCCAATAAAGACACCTCCAATGAAAATAAAGGTAAACATAATAACTGTAGTGTGGATGATAAAAGGAATATATAGTAGTGGTGTGAAACACTTTCTAGGTGTTTTTAAACCATGTTATTAATTTTATTATATATGTACTTTTGAATGAGTTTCTAAGGATAACCTTTCTATTCGATTAATACATTACATATAATACCTTTTGAATTTATCATCATTTATCTTATGGTTAAGGAATTATTAAAATATAGAATATAAAGAAAAAAATAAATGCATGATATTCTATCAACTTCTTAAGTTTAATATCCCCCTTTTATTGTGTATTTAATTTAGTTTCCAACTCTAATTATTTTCACATTAATAACCAAGAGAAATATTTTATGCACGATGCTTGAGATTTTAAATTTTAATGGATTATGAGATCACTGAAAGGGTAATGTTTTTCATTGTATGTATTTGGAGATAAATTTTTTCCCTAAAATTTATATACAAATATTAAAAAAAAGGGTAGCATGAGTGGATATAATAACCAATGTATCTAAAATTTCATATGTAGATGTAATAATGGAATTTTTTGAGATTCAATATATTTAATAACACCATTAAATATTTTATAAATAATTGTATCACTAAAATGATTAAAATACGCCTAAATAAATTTTATACCCAATTAATAGAGAATATATGATCATATATTCTTCCAATATCATCATAATATTTATATAAAAAAACTAAGCAATTAATATCACCAAAAAAAATACTTATATTTTTTAAAACATGTTAATATTTATCTCAATGACATAAAACCATATGCTTCAAACAATTAAATCAATATATTTTCATCAAATAACATCAAAAAGAAAATAAAATACTATCCTTTATTTCCTATTCCCCTAAATCATTTAATGTTAAAAAAATACCCTGAACATACTCAAAAAAACTATTAATCACTTAGCCACCAAATCACTTTTTAAACCCAAAGTTTAAATTTACTATTCAATTATTGTTCATAAAAATATGATAAATTTTTTATAAAATAAACATAATTATAACATCAAAGTAAATAAAAACCCTAAGGGTTATATATCCCTCAATAATTTATTCTTCCTAAAACCTAATAAATATCACCAAAAATATCTTTAATCACTTTAGAATATAGTAACATAAGATAATAAAAAGGGTATTTATACCTTCGAACTTATTATCATCTTCAAACTTATCAACCCTCAGTGATGCTTATAACTCTACAATTATCCTTTAATGATAATTTCATAACCTCTAAAGATATCTATTATATACTCTAATCCTTACTGAGATTCTCCATACCTGTACACCCGAATTTGATGCTAAAAACACTATCTTTATATACTAGATTTGATACTAACTAAATAGATCCAAACATCCAACATTCATAATTACAATGTCAATAAAAAATAATGAGTCACTTAAATACCCAATAACTATTTGGTTTATAGTTTTAGATAATTATATATACCCCTCTACATAAAAAATACATATCTTTGTCATTAAATGGGATTTTTTACCATCATACCATGAACAATTTAATTCTTAATAAGTCCTCAAAATCTCCCAAAAAAGTTTCTACACATGAAACACTTCTAGATATTTAAAATGTGTTAATCTTAATCAGAACATGTGAAAATGGAAACTTAATAAGGATTTTCTCAAGTAATCAGTAAAGGTAGAATACATTGGACGTTATCATATAGAAAAAAATGTATAATAAATATGGTTGTGTAAATAAAAAATTAATGTTTAAAAAATCAATAACTTGAGAATAAAATATATCCATGTATATCTAGAGAATGTAAATAATCACATAAACATCAAAAAATGATTTTATGGTGAAAGAATCTATAATTTCAGATATGTTAATCTTACAATAAATTCCGCATGCTACTTTAAATTTCGACCATCAAGGTCTCATAATATGAAATCATTCATAACATATATGCCTCATGAAAAGACATATTACATACAATCATGGCCTCATGAAAACATGTTATCATTGTATGGGATATAATACACCAAGTAATACCCATTCATGTTTTGCTCATGATACCAACCTAATGCATTGAGGGGAAATATAACTTTAGGCCCCAACTATGACACCCCCAATCTGAAACTCTATCACATGAAAAAATTTGGTTGGTTATGAGAGATCAAACATGACTCCCCATACACGAGAGGATACCAAATAGCAGTAGGGGTGTGATAAGTATAGTAGGGAGAATATACCCCCTATTATAGTGTTATAATATAGTAGAAATAAACAATATAAAAAATATCAGAGTAACAGTAATAGTGGAAACAATATATCATGAAAATGGAAAGTAAATAAGGGAACCAATGAACCAAATAAAAATGAACCATGTAATGACAATATGAAATGTGTCTAAATTTCAAACTAAAAAAAATAAATGAAATAAAATACACAAAATAATTTAAAAATACCCTAGTCTCAAACCCCATGTTGGACCTTCTCCAAATTTCAATATCAAAATCGGTAATTCATAACAAAAATGATATTTCAATATCACATCATAATCCTAAATGGTTAATTATGATAATTAAAATTTTTCTTCAGTTAAAATTTAATGTATAAATCAAATTATGAATGGTTATGTCAATATCCCATAGACTATTACCTTTGAGATTCTATACCAAGCAATCACATAAAATTCATGTCATTCTAACCACTTTAATCTGTTAGCCATTTCAATATTATTCAAAGGTTTTCTCACCCAATGGGTAGGCACAAGCCAGGTCGCAACATCAATTGAATCCAAAGAGATCTAATGAATAATATGTCACATAATTTATTATCATTCCTCATTCAATTAATTAACATTCATTTTTTATTAGTGCAATCAAAATATTTCACATAATCAAGAAATTAAATAGGCAATAGGGATAATATTTAGACAAATTACTCTCATTCTTTGATTAACAAATGTTTCCAACAAGAATATCCAACAAGAATGAAGGCATAAAAGATTGCAAGAACTACCAGGGATCCGATGCATGATCGAGACATCCTGAATGGATGGAAGGGATCCAGAATCACTTGGAGTTCACCCTAGGTTTGATAGAGGATAGGTTGCACTGATATAAATGAAAATTATAAGTGAAAACATACTTAAAACCTATAGTTATGAGAAACACATGTCGTGTAACCCTATTTCACTTCATGTATTTATTATTTAATAATTAAACCAAATTTCACATAGAATCAAGTAATTTAACCCTACTTGAACATTACACGTCATGTAATGAGGATTCATGGGGTGTAACAATTTTATTTCATGAACCTATTCATGACCTGCAACCCTTTTCACAACTTCATCGTAGTGGTATTTACACATCATGTGACCCTTTACATGGCATGTAAATGACCTATAGACAACTTTCAACCTATACTCTTCAAAAGTGCCTAAACCACCTCTGATGCCTTCCAAATTTATTTAAAACCCTCATAATCCCATAAGAACATTTATATATGGACTCTATTAATTAAAACAAACATAAATCCCCAAAAATTAGGATATTTTACCAAAAAATTCTCTCTATCTGCAAACAAGACTCAACCAACAATGTTCAAAGACAAGGAAAAACAAAAAAATAGGTTTAATGAAAAAATAAAATAGGCACGTACCTGAAAAAATATGGGATTCTCTAAGCATCACTATTTAGTCTCAATGAACAAGTCCTTCCATAGTGATCACATATCAGATTCTCTCTCTTATGTCTCCTCCTAGACATTCCCATTCCACCGTTGTACTTGAATATGAGGTATGGTCCTACTCTAGAGATACATCTCACTATATTCTGCAATCTGTGTCAGATTATTCTCAAAATACACATCTAAAAAATATATATGTTCTTGATGTTTACCACTTGATAAGGGTAAGGATGATAGCTCTAAAACTATGACACGTGAAACACATCGTGTATGACATTGTAGTGCTATTAAAGAGCTAATTACTACATCACTGGAATGACCCACTACACTATCTCAAATAGTATAGAGAACCTAGGCAATGGATTTACCTACTTCTTGATATGGAATTTTCTCAAACATTAGTGACACCCAATGAAAAAAAAACAACGACCAACCTTAAACTCTAGTGGCCATATCCGATGGAAATCAAAATATTTATTCATTATTTATGTGGTCACTAATTGTCTATTAATCAGATGAGCCTACTCAGAAGTCTCTTTCACAAGACTAGTCCCAACAAGCCCTAACTCACATACCTCTAACAAATAAAGAGGTGAATGGAATTAACTTATATACAAATCCTCAAAAGGATCCTTCTCGATTTATTCTTGGAAGTTATTATTATTTGAATACTCAACAAGTTCCATATGATACTCCAATGAATCACTGAAATCCAAAGCATAGGCTTGTAACATATATCCAAAATCTGAATAGTCTATTCATATTAACTGCCAATTTGAGGATGATAGGGTTTTCTTAGAAGAACCTTCAATACCATAGCCTTCTAAACACCCTACTAGAACTGAGACATGAAACGAGGATCTCTATCAAAAAGTTACTCCTCAAAACACCATGATACAAAAATATATATCACATATAGTGACTCCCCAGATAATTAATAATGAAGGTCTTTTTGATAGTAAAGAAGCATGATACCATCATTATTCAATCCCTGATCACCCATACTGCATCATTATTATGGATTCCTAGGTAATCCTATCAAAAAATTCAAAGTGACATTATCCCAATTGCACTCAGGAATGGGAAGAGGTTGAAAAATCCCAATCGACATTTTATGCTTAGATTACACCTACTAACAGGTGAAACATCTCACTATAAATCCTATTACATCCATCTTAATTCCTAACAATCAATAATTTCTATGAAGATCACGATATATTTTTTCTCAAACTAGGATGTACCACCAAACTAGAATCATGAACCTCCCTCATCAGACCCTCACACAATCTTGTAGGAACCCATACTAAGGAAAAAATAAGAATAGAATTTCTACTTCCAAGAGACTACCCCTGATGTCTCCCCGCCATATAATATTTATCTTTGAACTAATCACTAAAAATTAGATAACTTCTCTATCCTGATCAAGTATAAAATAATGAGTATAAAAGATGTCAAAATTAGAGGTACTCATCCCAAGGACTCTGAAACATCTAAATACAGGTCTGTAAAGTGTTCCATAATATGATACTCATCATAAGACTCCTTTAATTCCTCTGTATTCATATTATAGATCAACAGATTGGAAATGGAATTTCCCATTCCTCGTGTATAAACCATATCTAAGTAGAAATACTATAGATAATCAACCCACCTGTTCTGCCAATGGTTCAGGTTTTAGTGATAAAAGATGTACCTATGGATTTTGTGGTCAATGTAAAACAAAAACCACTTTCCCAAAAGATAGTGTATCCTACATCTCAGGGCATGTACTACTATAGCTAACTCTAGACCATGTGTAGGGTAATTTCTATCCCGATTTATCATCTTTATAGAGCTATAAGAAACCACTCAATCCTCTAGATTTATAAATAATCCAAGTACAACTCAGGATGCGTCATAGTACATGATATATGCTTTCTGGAAACAGGAAAAGTGAGGGATAGGTGCTAAGGTCATCCTACTTTTTAGATCTTAAAAATATTTCGTACAAGAATTTGACCAAACAAAATTCACCCCTTTCTTGGTCAGCTCAGACACCAGTGCTTCCAGATGAGAGATGTTCTAGATGAAGATCTATTAAAAACCTACTAAACCTAAAAATCCCCAAGCCTCTAATACATTATTGGGTATCTCCAAAGATACCATAGCAACAACCTTCTCTGGGTCCACTAATACTCTTACCTCTAAGATGACATGGCATAAGAAGTTCACTTCATTAATCCATAATCTTAATTTGGTTAGCTTGGAATAGATTTGATGCTCACTTAATGTACTCGAAATGTTGTCAATATTTTTGGCATGAACATCTGCTGACTGAGTGTAAGATAATATGTCATTAAAAACCCATCAAAACTAGTTTGGGAAAGGATGAATATTCTTATTCATCAAGGTAATGAATACAATTGGTGTGTTTATCAAACCAATGGGTGTCACTACGAACTCATATAAGTCATACCTGATCCTGAAAGCTGCCTAAGGTATGTAATTTGTTCTCACCACCAAATTGGGGTATCTTCATGTCAAATAAATCTTGGAGAAGAAATTTTAACCTCTCAACTAATTGAATATATCATTTATACATGGAATGTATTCCGTTTCTTGACCATCAACTGGTTCAATCTCTAATAATCAACACATAAGTGAAAAGTAACATCAGCCTTCTTGGAGAAAATAACTATAGATCCCCATAGAGATGTACATGTACGTATGACACCTTTAACTTCTAGATCATTCAACTAGACATTCAAATCAATAAGCTCTTTTAGTTCCATTCTATATTATGAGAAAGAAACTCACTCTTCTCACAACACTAACTCGATCATGAACAAAGTTTTCTAGTTGGGTGGTAATCCATAGAACTCATCATAAAAGGAATACTAAAAATGTTCTACCACTATAGGAAATGAATATTGTTGAATTCCACCATCAACGAGAGAAAAAATTATTATCTGAGTCACAAGATAGTCCAATCTGCATTGAATTGGTCCTTTATGATCAGCCTAAAGATCCCACTCTCCCAAGTAAAAATAGATTCCTTATTGTGGTGATAAAAAGGAAAATATCCTTTGATAAAATTTGATATTATAATTTTATATAAGTAGCTAATCCATACTAAGAATCAAATCAAAACTGTCATTTCTAGAACAAATGGGTCCCAAAATAAATGGTAACTACAAATTTATATAGAAAAAACCTTGTAATATTTGATATTCTCTGACTGAACTCCCAATGATGTGTTGATGGTCAAAACACCATCTAGTATTTTCACAACCAAGACCAGACCATTTATGAAAAGAGAAAATAAAAAGGAATGTGATGATCTTATATGAAACAAAGCACACAAAATTGTATATGATACAAGAATCACACCTATGAAGGTAGAAGGTCCTACATCCAAAATAGTTAGAGTCATCTACTTGGAATGTAGCTGACTAGCCCCTCAGTCCAACACTCTAGTCTGCCTCCCCTGAGTTATTCCCTCTATTTAGTACTGATTTTCCTACACTATGTACCACATCCCCTATATCAACCTAAATGTCTTATGGAACTCCAACTACTAGTCTAATGAGGGGTAGATGAGTCCATAGATTCTGGTACCTATCCTGATCCCATGCCACTATTATGATGTGAGAAGTTCCTAAAAACTCTTGAAGATAACCCAACCTACCACAATCATGGAACTCCAAAGTGGTGTATGGGCACTAAGGAATGTTATGGCCCATCTTTCCACACTTATAGCACTAAAATTGAATATTGTACTGAGATATATTCCCAATACCCTAACTACTATACATGCTATTTCCTTGGTGATAACTGTCATAGGGAAGCTTCTTTTCACCAGAAGTAGAGATCCCATTTCACCCTGCCAAAACAGCATGGCTACTACTTGAAGACCCTCTCATATTCCCTTTCATCATGAGTTCTTAATTAATTACATCCAAACAGATACTCATGTGAAATTTTTTCTTGTATTAATTGGAAGCGTAGTGGTGTCTATTAAGAAAATGTATTTCCCTAGAGATATCATCAGTAGTGAAAGATGGAGCAAAGTACTACAGGTTAGTGAAATGTCCAACATAGTCCCACAATGACATACCCTCTTGATCCAGATGTTTGAAATCATGATCCTTCTCACCCCTCAATGTATTTGGATAGAAGTGTCTAAGAAAAATTGCCTCAATGTTCTTCCAAGATAACTCCTCTTACTTCCCTAACCACTTTAGTATATACCACTAATTCTTATAAAGTCAATGAAGCATATACATAGAAAGCCTCTACCTCTTATCTATGTGTTTATTAAGGAGATTGAAGATCGTTTGGGTTTACTTGATCTAGAACTAAAATTTTTGGGTTCCTTACTCCCTAGTGAACATAGGTAAATGCTGCAACTGAAACTATGTCATTAGCTTAGAAATAGAATGCAGAATTCAAAAAATATCCCTCTCCATAGATAACATGACCCTCAAGAAAATGTTGTGAAACTGGACACCCATATGATCCTCAAGATATACATGGAGCTCCAAATATTCTATGTTAGGAGCATGCTGATTTCAACTCTATGGATTCGCAACATAAAGACTACATAGAGGAATTTTTTTTATAAGACAAACACAATATTTAGAATACTGACTAAAAACAAGGACAAATTCAGTAGGGGAAAAATCATAGAACCACTTGATCATGGTGTATCTAAATAAGGATTACATGTTTTTTAGTATGACATAATAGTTATTTAATTTCCATTTATTAGATATATCAATTATCTTAGTTCCCAGTTTATATAAAAAAGTATATATCACATCGAATAAATATGTCCCTATAATGAACAGTGAATGTCGATATATATTCCTATGTGCCTTTCACTATGCACACATAATCATCTCACACCTTACTAGTCCACAAGTATAAATATCAAAAAACAACAACATCATAGAATATGTGAATCACCCATGGTGAAATAACATTAAACCGTAACAGGTGATCATCATCTATGAAAATCCTATTGTTGGACAATCATATTTTCCCCTATACATGGTTCATCTACTCCCATGCACAAGCCCATTACAAAACCTCGACACATCCTAGCCTTCTTTCTTTCTTTCCCTAATAGTAAAGAAAAAGAAAAAAAACCTGAAGATATGATACCATGTTTTAAAATTCATCAATTAGACTCTGTCTCACGTATCTAATTCAAGTTCCTTATGGGACCTCAAGCGTACCTCCCCATATGCCAAAGGCTTATGAATAGTAGTGGCAGTGTGATAAGTACAACTAGAAGACTATACCCCATTGACTAAAGTTACAATTTGGTATAAATAAAAAATATAAATAAATATCATAGTAACAGTAATAGAGGGAACAATATATCATGCAACCAAGAAGAAAAAGGAGAATCCAATATACTAATTAATCATTAACCATGTAATGATTGGTTGAAATGTGTCTAAATTTAAAATTGAAAACAAGAAAAATTAAATAAACAGCAGAAAAAAATAAACTCAAAAGGCCCTAGTCCTGAACCCCATGTTGGTCCTATATCCAAACTCCATCCCATCTAATAAGTAAAAATTGGCAATACAGACTCTTTACCTTGTGCAAACCTAGATCCACGTAACCTACTAAGGAACCAAATAGTGTCCCAAATGAGGTTTAATTAACAATCAGTAGATAAAAATATATGGAACATGTTTTTAGAGGGAGGGACCCTCACTGGTGAGGGAGTCTCCTCTCCCATGAAAATTAAGGATAATGTGTCAGTCCCTCCTCCCCTGGTGGGGGAGGGACACTTCCCAGATCATGAAAAAGATACCTACATTTTCTTCCCTTTTTCCAACCATAATTTTCATCCCCCTTTTCCTTAAATACCACTAAAACCTAAAGTCCTTAATTTTTTCTACAGTGTTCCTCAACTCTCAATTTTGATAGCAGAGTTCAATGAATCTTTGACACTCTTTTAGTTGATGTGGATCGCTCGATTCAAGTAGTTCCATCCCTTGGTGGATTATTTTAATAAGTTAATTTTTAGGTCCTCGGGTTTAGAAGATTGAACAACTATGAGTTTTCTTGATAATAGGAACATGATGATTCTGTTCTCCTTAGAGGAATATCTGAAAAGGTCTTGGTCTTATGCCCCTCACAGATGCAATGGTTCTATGTTATACCTATTCAGTAAGAAATATGATTTCCACATGAAGCATGAAACTTTTATAGTAGCACATTGGGTTAGTTTTCCACTTCTCCCACTACCATTTTAAAATTCTGTGATTATGATAATGATAAGGAATTTATTAGGTAGATAATTATACTATGATAGTATAAATCGAGCAATTTTCCATCTATTCTCTCCCCAGATATGTGTGGAAGTATATGTCTCAAGATTACCAGTGGAGTTATTTTGGATTTCCGTGGGGAAAGAGTTTCGATACATATAGGCAATAGTTTTTGAATCATGGGTGGACTTCTTTAATCCCTAGAAGAATCTAGTCCATTCATTTGAAACCTATAGGTGCCAGAAAAAGGGTATTGATTAGTAGGAAATTATGGTCTTAGGAGGCAGTGGCAAGGGAGTAGAGGCTGGCATTGGTGAAGGTTTGATGGGGTAGTTCTAGTTAGGTTTTTCAAACAGACCTAGTAATGTGAAGGTGGTGCAAGGCATGAAATAGGAAAGAAATAACTTAGTGTATGAATTTTTTTGTCATTTATGGAAGGAACTTAGTGATCATGTGACTTTTGTTCAAGAGCCTTTAGAACCAATTGATATTGAGGTGGTACATAAAGTGGGTGTTTTGGTTTCTTCATCCAGTAAAATTTTAAGGTCTCCCATGGTGGGGAAGTGAATGATGGTATCCATATCAACCATGAAATAGAGACTCAAGTGGATGTCAAGGAAGGTTAAAGAGTTCCCAAGGAGACATCCTATGTGGATGCAGTACTTTCTAGTGGCAACGCTAGACCAGGGGGATCCCAGGAACCTGAGTCTCTGCGGGGCCTTGATGTGTCCAATGTGAAAAGGTAGGGTACTCCATCAGGTGGTAAGATTATGGTGTGTGTGTGTGGGGGGTCCCTATTCTTCCCAATCCCAAGGATGTATTTTCTTTTTATTATGATTGTTAACTGATTTGAAGGCTTAGTGTGTGAAGGGATGGATCAAGATCCAACCGATCAGGAAGAGAAATCCAATGAAAATGGAGTCCTCAGAGATGAGTCCAGTGGTGAGTCATATAGTCAGTACTTAGGAGAAAGTGAATCATACTTTCGAGGTAGTGGGCTTCCTAGCATGAGAATAAGGAAGAGTCAAAAAGGTAATAAGAACAATAAAAATGAATATCCCAACCTACCCCTACCTATGGAGACTAAATCCACCAAAATGTTGAAAGATAATGCGATGGAAGGATATCCCATGATTTTTGGAAACTCTGATTGGAAAGAGGTTTTAGCTCAGAGGTAGTTCCCTATATGATATTTTTAACTAGAAAGAAGTGGGAGAAAGATGTGGTCTCTAAAAAATCATTGGAGTTGATTGAAAATTCAGAAGAGACTATAGTCGAAGAGGTTCTTGAAATTAATGCTACACATAAAGAGTCTAAAGAAATGACGGGAATAATGATTTGTGTGGACACCAATCATGATCAGAGTGAATAGATTGAAAAGAAACACCTTCTAATGATAAGAGGCTTCAATGAATGAAATATTAACAAAGTGGAGTTCATGAAAGCTTGGAAAAAACTGGTGCATCACTTAGAATACCTTATAAAGGATGATCCAAACACTCAGGTCATCACTCTTTCTTAGAAATTATTTATGGATAATGCTTCTAACAAGATTAAGTTTTCTTTTAATAATTATGTAGTTTATTTTAGTGTTTGACCTGGGTGAACTTTGTGGTTTATCAATTTTCATTAAAAGTGTTTTTGATAATAATATGTTATTAGTAAAATACATAAGGCTGAAACCATATGGCCTAAACGAAACTATCCTCATAATATGCGCATGTAAAAATGTTATAAATAGGTGTATTAATTAATCAATTACTGTAATACATAAACTAACCTTCTTCGAAACCAGGCCAGAATATCTATGATCATGTTACACAATCATTACTACTATAAACATACACCATGTCATAATCAAACAACTAGGAAAATCTCCCTTTATAAGCATTTCGGCCTCTAGGAAAATCCATATATACAAATATTTGAAAATCCACTCCTCCAAGCCCACTATATAATAATTTTATCATGTATCTTTGGGATAATCCTGCTATATAATAATTTTAGCATGTATCACTGGGGCTAAGACCATTATATAAACATTTCAGCATGTCTCACTAGGCTAAGCCCACTATATAAAAATTTCAATCCCTAGGAAAATCCCGATATATATGTATTTCAACATACTAAAAAATACCTATATATAATCATTTTAGCATGAAACTCAAAAAGTCATAATAGCAAGGATACCACAATATCACATCATAATACTTAATGGTTATTTATGTTAATTACCATTTATCTTGGATTTACACTTTCTTTTATATATCAAATTATCACTAGTCATATCATTAGACCTAAATATATTACCCATGTGATTCTATATCAAGGAATCACTTAAAATTATTGTCATCCCAAACACTTTAATCCATTAACCATTTCAATATTATTCAAGGGTTCACTCACCCAGTGGATAGCCACAGGCTAGGTCACAACATCAATTGAATTTAAAGGTATCCAATGAGGAATCTATCACATGATTTATCATCAGTAATTATTAAATTAATTAATGATCATGTTGTGTTGTAAAAAATCACAATACTGCACATAGTAATGAAATTAATGAGACCATAGGGTTAGGATTTATACCACCTACCTTTATCTGGTGATTAACCAATTTCTCTAATTGGAATTGACAATAATAACGAAGGCATAAAATATCAAAAGAAGAAGTGGGGATTGGATGTGTGACCAGGATGTCTGGAAGGGATGGGAGGGCTCCAAAATCACCTTTATTTCTCCATAGGGTTTAGAGAACAAAGGCTTCACTAAGACGAATGAAAATTATAAGCACATTAAATACTTCAAATTACTGATTGTGAGAAATACATGGAATGTAACATTCCTCTACATTGTGTATTTCTTATTTGAGAGTTTAAATGAAATTCATGTCACCTACGGTGATTATAACCCTGCTCGAACATTACACATCATGTAATGAGTATTCATGGAATGTAACTCGTTTATTCCATAAATCTATTCATGGTCTATAACCCTTTTCAAGGCATCAACCTTGCTATAGTTACACATTGGGTAACCCAATTACATGAAATTTAATTCCCCACAGATAGCTTTTAGCCCAAATTTTAAAAAATCACCTAAATCACCTCCAAAGCCTTAAAAATTTTAAAAAAAACTTCATAATCCTCTTTAAAATTATTATACTCGGACTTGATTAATTAAAAAAACACATCCCTGCACTTTAGGGATTTTTTACAAAAAACCCTCCAAATTCAAAGAAGGAATGACCAACAACGTTCATAGAAAAGGGAAAACCCAAAAAATAGGTTTAATAAAAAAAATCAAAGAGGTATTTACCTGTAAAAATTCAGAATCTTACACCAAAAATTAGTTAAAAATATCTAATAAATTCATCATATGCTATAAATATTCAATATGACTTATCAATCAATTTGTATCTCTATTGAATGAAATAAATAGAATGTAAATGTTTCCCCAAAACAATATCAACCTTCTTTAATAGTCTATATTTAGTTGGATAAAACTAAATATTATTTAGATATTCAATATCTCCTCAATTTATAAATAAAATATCAATCATAATGAACACGCTCCAATCATATTTATGTATGATTGGGTATTAACACCATATATAGTAAGTATTATTTATTTAATTAAATATAATAAATTATTTACAATATATCCATGATGAATTTTACCTTCAAGTTATCTAAAATGAGGGAGTTTTAGTATATTAAAGTTTTTTAGGAGATAGAGAAGAAAACATAAGAAAATACTTTAAAATTATTTTTTCGTAAAGTCATTGTAAATTTATTTAATTTTTTTAAAAATTAAAAAAATATTTTTTGAGAAAAAAATAATTTTTTAATAACATCTTCTATGAAATTATTTATAATAAATTAATCATTAAAATAAATAATCTTTATGTAATCAAATATGAAGTGGAAGATAAAAATGTTCATTAATGGAATAAAATCCATTTTTAAAAAATTTAAGCAAATAATAACATTTTAATATTAGAATTTGATAGAACAATTTTCAAATGTAATACATTATAAAATCATTATTACTTATAAAGGAATATGAATAATGAATAATGGTCAAGATTGGGTAAAAAATATTCATGTTGAATTGTTTTGAAAAATAATCTTTTCAAACTTTTATAATGAAAGTAAAAAATTATTGGATTAAAAAAGATAAAAAGATTCCATTTAAAATTTTGAATAAGATGTAAAATCTCATATAAATTGACCTTAATAAGTCATTAAATTATATAAAAACAATTTCCTGATAAAAATAAGATATAAATATGGTAGAAAAATATTATAGACAAAAAATAATTAACTACGGTCATATTTTCTATAATCATTACTTTCTTGGTTTTGAGTACCAAAAAAGGAAAAATTTATTAAATAATTTATAAACATATAAATAAAAATATTATTTGAAAATATACATGTTTTATAAGATGATGAACATATAATTCCCTTAATGGAAATTAAAACATAAATAATCTCTATGAAAACTGAGTTTTTAAAATAAAATCTTATGACTTTGGTTTATTATGAATCAAAATCCATAAAATATTAGAAAATAATTTGGTTTTTTAAATAACATTAATTATATTAATGAATTTCTATAAAAATATTCAATGGGTTATTTAGTAATCTATATAAAATAAACCATGGTTCACAAAATGAAGCATGACACTAAGAAATCGAAATTAATACCTTGAACCCATATAAATTATATAACACTTGAATAAAATAAATATGAAAATAGGAAACATAAAATGGAACACTATCTAAAATTATTAAAGATTTTATCATGTTATAATATTTAAAATAGGTAGAATATATATAATTTAAAGGAAATAGTTGGGTAATTAAAAACACATCTCAAAGGGGGTTGAGACTGGAACCCCAAAAATTAGACTCTTACTATGTCAGACATGCACTAATTTCCTATATAATAAATTTAGGTTTATTATTCAAATAAATTAGAAAAATATTTATATTCAAATTATTATATACCATTAACATATAATTCCTAAATACCTATTTATTAATTATTTTATTTTAAAATGAGTTTTTTCATTTTATTTTTTCTGTTTTCCCTGAATTTTTTAGTTCGGTATTTTTTTCCATGCACCTTAGTCATGGTTTCATAATATTTATATTTTTAGTTCTATAGTTCATTTATCATTATATAATAAAAAAATATTTATATTTCAACAAGGTTTCAAAAAGAGATTCAAATTAAGAAAAGTTTATTGGTTTGCTTATTTTAGGAAATTAAATTTCATGATGACCGTTAAATATTAATATTATAAAATGCACAGAAAATAATATCCTTCTAGAACCTCAATAATTTCATAAATATTATATTTATTCATTAAAACCATTTTTAGAACTGAAAATTTCCAGTTGTAATGTAAAATGAAATACATCATTATTGGAGTCGGTTGTCTGCACGTACACACATGCAGTGTTTTAATTTTACAATAAATGGGAGAGAAGAAAGGTAGATAAATTGTTATATTTATAGAATAATAATTATTTCATAGATATCATAATTATTAAATAAATATTATTATGAAATCCATTTAAGGGGTAGATGAAAAATTAAATACAATGTTTATGGAGGTCGTAGTTCACACATTCACATAGGAAACAATATCATTTTTGAATGGATAGAAGGGAGGTATATGATGGTTATTCCTGAAACATAATTTTTTTTGAAAATAATGATACATATGTTATTAATTAATGATGGTTATAGAATATTAAAAGTAGTTGGAAGAAGAAAATAACTTATTTGAACTCTATTAAAGAGATTTCTTCATCTTTTGACATCCTAATTAGGGTCACACTTTAGACCATTTTAGACTAGTATTTTGAGAATAAAAAAACCTAAAGGATGAGTGGAAGATTTTTTCATAGAGTGTTTCAAGAGTTTTTTAACTATATAGTGCTCATGGTGTGTAAATAAGTAAGGAGGTAAAGGGATTTATTTTAGGTGAGAGGAAATCCACCTTTGTAAATACTCTTAAATTCAGTATAATATAAATGTCATTCACAAGGTAAAGTGGCACCAACAAAACTAAAATTTGAATATAGGATAGTATAGAACTAAATACACTCATGATATCAAATTATAAACATGATATTGAGATATTTATGACATTATCACATAGTTTTATCCCTTTTAAAACAGTTTCACCCTTATCTTGGAAAATAACATTCACTATGGTAAATTAAATTTATATCTAAAAGAGAAATGAAACTTATTAACTAATTTAAAAATTTATATTAAATATATTAATACCATTATACAATACTAAATATATTGATCTCATAAAAATTATTTTTATTATTAGTACTCCAAATGAAATAGAAAACCTTTTTTGAGAAAAAAAATACAATTTTAATAATTATAATGAATTTACACTAAAATCATGTATAATATCAATTTACAGAAAATTTATTTGTTTAAATTAAACATAGTATATTTTTTTACCTTACAAAATTAAAAACATACTATATCATTAAGAATAATTAATTAATTAAAATTATAAAAAATAGCTCTTTTATTACAATGAAACATCACTTAGGTTCCAATATTTTAAACATGGGTTTCTAAAATTAGATTAATTTTTTTTAATTAATTATTTTAATTATTAAAATTTTTTAGTCTATAATTTTTTTATTTACTTTAATTTAATTATTATATAATGTTTATTCATTAAAATTAATAGTATTTATAAAAAATATAATTTTCACAATTCACCTAAACATCAACCATTTTATAAAAATATAAAAAAATATCTATAAGATAATTTTGATATTCAAAATAAAAATAGTAAGTTCATTTTATAAAATTAAAATTCTATTGTTTATAAAATTAAGTTTCAAATAAAACTATATAATACATGGAAAAAAGTTAATTTAAAATATAATTGATTCTTTTTCAAATGAAAAACCATATCATTATTCCATACCTAGATATTATTATTTATTATAGGAATATGAATTAAAACTCATATAATTTGATAAAATATTAAATAATTTAATTATTATTTTTTAAATAATAAATGTTTTTAAGAGAATATATTTTGCCTTTGAATAAATCTCATTTTCTATCACAAAGTAGATAGAATAATTTTAAGTATATAATTGGTATATAATAGATTATAAAATATCATTTGATACATGATATAAACATATATACACTCTTAAAGTGAATATATATATTCATAATCATGAATATTAATGAACCATAAAAGAGATATATTATTAAAAATACATGGTTCATCAAATAATTCATGAAGAAATATTGAATGGTCATCGTAATGTAACATGTTATTATTATTGAATTACACAAAACATGATTTTTGTGGATTCCATTATCAGAAACCATACCCACATGTTGAATAAAATTAACATGGTACAAAATAAATCATTTAAAAGTAATGATTACCCTACCTTGAATTATCTTGTAGTGATGAAATTTTAATCAATTAATGCGGATAGAAATCACAATTATGTAACATGTATGAAATAAAAAAACTACTAACACACAATAAAATAATTAAAATGTAACTAATTAATACATGTATAATAATGGATTATAACTAAAAATTTTAAAATTTAATTGATATGAATAAGGTTCTGAAATAATTTAATAATATTTTTATCTTTATTATACAGGAGGTTAAATACCATTCAAGGATGTATGGACAAAATTAAAGGGTTTCTTTTCCAATATGACATTGAAGTCAAGATTTTTTTACTAAAATTACATTATATGAAATTATGATTCATTTATCCCTATATAACCCTCAATTTAATAATTCGATAATTATTTTTATGTTTCACTTATCATCTTAAAACTTCACCTCTGTTTGTTTTAGAGTTCCACTATATATTTTCATATAATTGGATTCAATCTTGTCACACCCTCTCGAATGAGAATATTTTCCTCCTCATTCATATTATTATTATCTTTTAAAATGAATTAATCTATTCTTCGATGAAAAATTGGAGTATTTTTATATTATATTTTAATTTATTTATCAATGAACTAATAAAATATCTTTTTAATATTTTACACAAGATAAAAAATATATTTACATTGATTTTCCTAACAAGGGGGTGGAAAAGATATCTTTTTTTAAATTTTCCACATGGTAAAATTTTCATATTGTATTCTTTAGTTTTAATTATAGATATTCCTCTAAAAATTTAATTATTTTGAAAATTATTTATTATTATGATTATTTTATAAATTATATTCTTTTGAATATGAATGTTATAAAAAAACAAAGGAATTTTCTTCTTATTTTTTAAAGTAATTTTAAAATCCTCTTAAAAAAGGGGTTTTCATAATGAAAATAACCTTTAATGTTTTTAACGATTCACCAAGGAAATTATTTAAACCATCCAACTATATGCTTTAGATGTATTGTGATATTTTCTTATAGAATATTTTAGTAAACCCATTTCTTTTTAGATTTTTAATTAATCTAATATGGAATTATGAATTTTTTTTATCTTATTGTAGAACACAAATATAACACATCGTACCTTCACAGCCAATTAGATTTTTAGTTTTGGTTGGTAGAGGTTTTTTGGAGGTGTCTTTAGGAGGTTCCATGGTGGTTGGAGGTGAAATAGAGCTAATGTAGGAAATTTGCAGCATGAATTGTTTACTCAATGCAAATTACTGGACTACAGCTTATATAGACGACTTGTTAACAACTTTTCTGTGGGATTAGGTAGAGACATGAGACAAAATTACATCAGGGATGTGGAATTCATGATTTTCAATTAAATTAGGTTGAGGTGATGCATTTTTTTAGCAAAAGATGGAGTTTTTTTAATTTCCATGAAATTCATGCCATGTATTTATTACATGATGTGAAAAGGGTAAGATTATAGGTTTCAAGTCCTTTTCCCTTATTAAAATTATTTATCCTTCCTTAATCTTCTTTTTCATATTTTGGTAAAACCTTATGAACACTGAGGAGACCTTCTATCCCTCTTCTCCGTAGCTTCGATCTGTCTGTTCTGGTGGTTATTTATTGGTGATCTATGGTAAGATATTTTAATTTCCCAGAAGTTATTTTCATTATTCTCTTAGGGATTTACTGCAGAATTGTTTATTTAGTTTGGGAGGAGTTTTGGGATGCATTTTGATTAACCTTTAATAGGGTATAGGTTGATATATGATATTGTGGTGCAGTTGTGGTTTGCAGACATTTTTTATTCACCATGTGGAGTGCAGAAAGTTAGAAAATATTATTTTCAATAAATAATCCATCATTTATCTTTATTGTGTATCATTTAGGAGGGTTTTACTCTTATAAATCTATGAGATATGATTTTATAGGCTTAGTTAATGATAAATAATTGGATAATTGAAATTAAAGGGAAATGGGGAATGATTTTAATGCTTTTACAACAGTGATATTATTATGATATTGTGATTGTAAAGGTTGAAATCTCCACTAAAAATCATAGATATTGGGAAATTTTGCTTGAACGGTTATTTTGATAAGGAAACCTTGTTGCATGTTTTTGTGAGATCACCCTAAAATAAAAAATTAATAACCACTTATACTTGGCTAATCAAATAGTTACCCTTGTATTCATTATGGTGTGATATCACCCTAAAATAGAAATTGGCTAACCACTTATACATGGATAATGAAATAGTTTCCCCTGTAATTATGGATTGTGTGATAACTCCCCTAAAATAAATTTAAATAAGATAAAATACGCATTTTTAAATATATAAAAATTTTCTCTAATTTGTTGTGATGCGTGTTCATGATTGTGAGGTGGAGATGTGTGGTTGTGAGTGATGTGGTGTGGTGTGAGTTGATTGTTTGTTTGTTCATGATTTTGTGGGGAAAGGAGATTGTTTCTTTGGTAATGATTTTGGGGCATCAAGGTGATAGTTTGTTTAGTTGTGCTTTTAGAGGAATGAGGTGATGGTTTTTTTGGACATGATTATGGGGTAGAGAGGCCCTGATTTTATGCATATTATGAGTTTCTTGTGATGTGTAGTTGTGTTTCACTATAATCCTAGTTAGTAATGGAATATTTATTTAATAATGATTTAAATGACTGGGGTTTGTTTTGGTTAATGGGAGAGAATTATTAATGAAAAAATAAATTATTGGTTGTGTGTTTAAATGTGGGAGATGTTTTATAATGAAACGAATGGGTTGGTTAATGGAATTGGTTGGTAGTGTGTTGTGGCTTATGGTTTGTGTGGTGTTATTCATTTATATAAGGTAGTGAAAGTGGGGTTGTTGTGAGTTGGTTATTGTTTTTTTTTGTGAACCTATAGGTTTGTATTGTGTATGGTTTTATGTATATTCTTGTATATTACATGTGATTTATATATGCAACCCACCTACATCAAGAACAATGTTTGAACACCCCTACATTCACATGGGGGGTATTTTTTTCCAACATCCTGGTGATGAGGATGGATTTATGGACAACCACTCTTCCTCATTCTCTCTTTTAGGTGAGTAGATATACATAGGATAGGGTGACCAAAGGTCTGTTAGTGAACTAGGTGATGACGTATGTATTTTGAAGAGAGATGTGATGTGACCATGCTGGGGTGTTGAACAAGGTATTTTTCTGTGAGACGTGATATTAGTATGATGTGGGAGACTTACAGTGGGGGTCATTCATGGTAAGAGGAGGGAACAAGGTTGATTTCCTTCATGTTCCCAAAACCCCACCAATCAGGTTATGGTTGTGATGTGATAGACTAAGTGTTTTAAGGCTTGATCTGATATAAACATGTGGTGTGGTAGTGAACTAGGTGTTTTCGGGCATGATGTAATGTTTCCATTCCATGGAGAAGTGATACATTTTATTCTAAAGATATGAGAGACCGAGGATGCACGATGTTGGGGTGTGGGAGTGGAAAAATAGTGGGACAGTGGTACAAGGCACCCTCTATCAATAGGCTTCTTATTATATTTATATACTTGAAAATAATTATTTGGTTAGCATGATTTGGTGAGGTTGGAATATATAATTGACATGTTTTTGTGATGTTGGAATTGTTGTTTTCTCAGGGCTGCATTAGTATGCTTATATCACATGTGTATGAGAGTCTTCAGTTTTCCTCCCGAGTATACTTGTATGATCACTATATTTATATAAACTTATTTTTAGGTTTCTAGGAATATTATGTGGACTGTACTGGAAATTATTAGCTTATACATCAGGATAGTTGTTGTGCCACTTCTTTAGATTTTCTTTTAGATATTTACATTTAGAGAATTTTATTTTCACTAGTTTTATTTATAAATGCATCATGGTTTGATTTTGGTTTATTTTTATATTATCTCATGGAGTTTAATATGGATGATTCATCTTATTTCCCAATATTACATTATTATAGAGGGTAATGACTCCCATTTCATGATATTTGTATACCCTCAGTGCTGGTTTCCAACCCATGAATTACTAGATGCGGGACTTAGGGGTCACTATCTATCTCCCATCATTACGATATATTTGGCGGGAGGGGGTTGTGACACATATGTATAATTTTTCATAATTTAATATATATGAAAATAATTATATATATATCGCTAATTAATTGTGTAAAGATTTACATATCATGATATGGAAGGTAAGGCAATGGGTACTGAACCCAATCTACTCGGGGAATTTTCAACTATGCTAATAGGAACGGGTAATGAACTCAATAAAATTTGGTACTCCATATACTAGGTCATGATGGTATTGGGAGTGAGACTTAATATAGTAAATGATTTTCTAGGAACTTATATTTAGCAAATTATAATAAAAAATTTATTTTTTATACCATTATTATGTTATTTTTATATAGATCATGATTATTAACTCTTGTGTTTACACTCCTTTGACTCGTGTCTTATGTTATTCCAAAAAATTTATTCCATGAATCATGATTTATGATCTATGTTTTTATTAGGTAGGATTTTATTTTTTTATTTTAATTCACCTTGATTATGTTCTCAAACCAAAATGTTCATCTTAATCTCACTTATAATATTCAATTGTTGCTATTATATTTATCCATTATGTGCATTTTAGGTCACCCTTTTATTATTTCTATATTACTTAAAAAATGAATAGGAGTATTATGTGTAATATATCTATAAGGATATAATGTGAAGATAATTTGGATGAATATTTAGAATACTTATTGGCTAACAAAAAGTTCCTTTTTATTATATGCATAGTCACTAAATTTATAGGTTTTGGGTGTGTGATTTTTATGGGTTTTGTTGAATATTTAAATATAATAATGTAACATGTATTTATACATTGTTTGAGTCATCTCAGTTGGTATCATGGGAGGGTATACTTATTTTTTGGGATTATATTATAATGAAATAGGGGATAAAACATAAATAGACCTATATTAAACCAAAATTGATATAGGATGAACCTAAAATGGTATAGTTTGAAATAAATATACAAAAAATTAAAATAATATTTGATTTATTTTCATTATCATATAATTTCTTACACCAGTTATTATTTCTTAAAACTCACTGAATCGTTTTTGGTTAACATAAATAATTGGAAGCAGGAAAAAATAAAAATAAGTATTCTTATTATCAATCAATGGAATTCTAATAACATATTTAATTATCATTCCACCAACTCCTTCATATTTTGAATATATTCTAATGGAATTAATTTACCTCCCTAAATATTATATATCGAATTATCATTGAAAAATATTAATTTTTTTATTATTTTATGTCGTGTCCATAGATTCTCTCTAATAGAAGGTAGTGGTGATCTTCTTCAAGTAGACATTATTATTCACAATTTAATAAATTTTTTTATAATTTTGGGAAAGGATTTTCTCCCTCTACATAGAGACCATATTAATTATTAGGATAATAAAATTAAATTTCATATCCCAAATCAACCTATGAACATCTATTGGTGCAGTTTTAACTATGAACTATGAATGAAAATTATTTCTATTATATGAGTCTCAATAACTAATCACATGGGGGTATCTAGAAAATTTTTTTCCAAAGAGACTCAATATTTAAGACATGTTGATCATGAATAAATATTTTTATTTTTTTTCACAATATTTTTTTTGTATTCCTCTAGATATTGAGGTTGAATATTCCAAATAACTCATACTTAGTTCTAGGTATATATCAAATACTCATTATAGAATGGCTTAGAATGAAATATTAGTTTTAAATAAACCACTCTAAAGGAACTTGGATAATAATTTTATACAGACAGGTGCTTCACTATGGGGTTCACCTATTCTATTGTATTTCAAAATAGAAAGATCAATTTGTATCTATATTGATTATTAAGAACAAAACAAGATCATAGTCAAGAATATGTTTCCAATACCCTCTATTGATGACTTGTTCAATGGAATTTGAGTGGATTAATAATTCTCAATGATTTACCTTTGATGTGTATATCATTAATTCATAGCGAAAAGAGAAGATATACAATGACAACCATTATTATAAGATATGAGCAATATGAATTCATTATTATGCCACTAAAAAATAGAAATTCCCCTATGTATTCATGGACTTATAAATAGTGTATTTATAGATTTCCTTAATTAATTCGAGTTATCATTTAAAAATAATATTATCTTATATTCAAAGAGAAATAAATAGAACTAAAATAATTTTAGGATTGGGTTGATGTACTTGAAAGAGGGGAAATCGTATGGAAAATTTCTCATGTTTAATTTCTAGCTATAAAGGCATCATTTCAAGGACCTATAATCACATGAAAGGGTATTTGTTTGGACAATTCAAAGACATATGTGGTTTAAGAATTGGCCAAAATAACTAGTATAATAATGACACATAGTTTTCTTATATTTTATGGACATAGTTGACACTTTATGCGAAATTTCATGTGAATATAAAATTTAAAAACAAAGTTAACTCAAAAGGGGTCCAGGTTCCACTATAGAGATGAATATAAAGTAAATTTCAAGGATTTTAAGTGAAGGCTGGGCACTTCACCTATTCTCATAATACCTTGATTGAGATAAGGGTTTGTGATATACAATGATTCATCAAATATGGAATTAGGATGTGGAATCATATAGAATTACATCGTGGTATCTTTTTCCCCATGCCCATAAAATATTAAAGATAAAAATCAGTTGATTAATTATTTAGAGCAAGAAGTGGGAATATTTGAATTAAATATAAAAAGGCATTATCTCTCTAGTGAGAAGTTTAAATATATACTGATTGAAATAGAATAAAGTGTATAATGACACATATTTTTTTTAAACAAATGCTGAAGGAGGCAGTTAGAGTTGATCAAGGTCAATGACTATTGAATACATTAAAAAACTTGCGAAAGAAAACAAGGCTCCAAATTATTTGAGTAGGAATGATCATGCTACCTTATCTATAATGATGATTTAAGGAGACCCAATACTCATTGATTTATATTTAATGGAACATGAAATCTTATGATAAGGGGATAAAAATATCCATCCCAAATAAAATCTTAACTATCCATCCATGTCATGGTCATGAAAGTGTATATATAGGATATAGTGATATAAAATAAGTTCTGGAGTTTTGTAGAGTTCAACATTGAAATTGATGGAATTATATGATTTTTAAAATAATATAATACAAATTGCAAAAAGAACTAAAATAATAAATGTTGGATGATGCAAGAAGATATTCATTATTTATGCATCATTGAAGAAAAATATGTATAGTGATTTTAAGAATCATTAATAGTAAAAGAACTTGAAGGGGGATTTTAGGGTATATATATTTATGCATGGTTTCCATAATGTAAAGGACAAATTATAATGCCCGGACCCCAAAATCCTAAAGCTGGTGTATTATTTTATTACAGTTTCATGATTACAAGGAACCAAATCCCAATGGATTGATCAGTTTAGTAGTCTTGAAAATCTAGATACATAAATGGTTCACTTATTACATTGGTAAAACATAAAACATAACAAAGTAAAAAAACTCATCCATGAACATATTAAAAAATTTCATCTTCATAACTTGGAGAAAATTGAAAAAATAAAAGAGTGAGCTCAAATGATTAGTAAGGGTATGTAAAGTAGAACCAATAATTAATAAATGAGATATATATATATATATATATAAAGGTAAATAAATGAGAATAAATTATAATTAAATATGTTGATAAGGTATAATCAATATAGGAAGGTATGGAATTGACAACACATTCCATTTACTCAATAAAATAATAATGAAATGTATCTATATATATTTAGATGAAAATTATCATTGATAAATAATATCTAAAATGAAGTAAATTCTTAATTATTGGACGTCTTTTATATTTCGCATAAACCACTACCATCAAGACCTTTCACAATATGGTTTATGTGTGTGGGTATAAACCCATCAATTCTTCTTAGAATGAAACTCAAAGGGCTTGTCTCCAACTGATTTCATCTCAAGAGACTACCAATGGATCAAGGGCCTTTCATTAAATAGTTCCCAACCTATAGTTCTTGCATTTAATGGTCCCTAACCCATGTCATACTAGTCCAAATAATTCCTTGTATATTAAATAATCGATTTAAAAAGATATCTTTAAATTAAATTCTCCAATACCACTTTTATATATCTAAAACATAAACCCCATAAAGGTAAATAACTATAAAATGAAACATTGAATACCATGAAGATTCAGAGATTCATGATATGATATATCAAAAGTGGCAGTATATACACCACACAAATGAAGTATGTGGTGAATATGCCATTTATCTCACATATGTAAAAAGTGAGATGAAAATCCCTAACCAATTTGTAATAATTTATTAAAAAGCCACACATTTATAAAAGAAAACATTTTCATTGAAAATAACTATGTAAACATATATATTAGGATTCCAAACATTTGGGAATAATGATTTTGGGATATTATTTTGATGACGTATAATTTAGAAAAACACACCTTCTATATATTTTTATCAGAAAAGTCACAAAGAGAGTTGTTCAGAAAATGAAAAAATAACTCTTTTAAAACTATTCTGTAAAAAACAAAAAAAATGGGAAAAACGATTTTAAACAATCTTAAAAACATTTTTTAAAATATTTTTAGAAAAAAATGACATGTAAAATAAATATTACTCGATAGAGATTTAAAATAAAATAATCCTAAATATTGATGAAATTGTGGAATAAATACTTATCACCTTTTAATCAGTAGAATCGCATGCCCATGAAATAAAGAAAGATAAATCAATATTAAAATCCTATTTTATTCAGAATAATATTCATAAAATACATTCATTGGTGGTATATACATAACATAATAGAAATAAGTAGTGTATAAGGTTAGTGTCCCACAAATATAAAAGTGAGACAAATATCCCTTACCTCACACTTCCTTTTTAGTTGTACATGATTTAACCTCTTGTATAATGGTTTAAATGATGTTATTAATTTACATAATAACTTTATTCATATTTTTGATATCATATATGATTGTATTATATTATTTTATCACCTGTGTTTTAATAATCTTTTATCATTTTCACCATTTCAGGTGTTAATTGCCTAGTTTCTTGAGTATATTCTGACTTATTAATTGTTGTTCTAATTAATTAGATCAAGATATTATCATATACATAATTTAAAAAATGATTTAAATATCCTATACATTCATTAAATATATATTTATAATAATCCATGAATTTTTGAGATAGGAAATAAAATTCACCGTTCATGGAGATAGTAAGTCGTACTTACACATGAATGTTACTTTCATTTATTTTTAGTATTAAAAGAATGAATACTAAGTGATATTTATGTATATTATTACTAAGTTTTCTTATATATGTCATATATATCAATTTTTTTTAAAACAATCCTTTATATTTTCCATGTATAGAGTGAATGAATCACATCGCTTTGAGGAAGTGGTAGTCCACACTTCGACAAATGAGGTTATCTTACATACTCAAAAAGGAAAGCAGAAAAATATGATTTATTTAAATATTAAAAAAGTATGAAGACCAAATAAATACCATATATATAATATAAAAATATATTTTTCATTATAATTCCCAACCATGAGCGATGGTAAAGGAAAAATGAAGAACATCGTTTTGTGAGGCGGTATTTCGCTATACACAAAAAATGAAAGTTCATTAACCATTTGATGGAAGTGTGTGGTAGTGTAAGTAAAAAACATTATATGAAAACATATAAGTATATTTAGGATAATGATACTGTTATATAAACATTAAATAAATATATTTTAAGTGGGTTTAAGGAATTAATAAAACTAAAATTTTCATTGATGAACGTTGCCTCTTCATTGAGTATCTCCTTTTTATTTGCGAAAGAGGAATTCTATGGTCGGATTTTTTCCCAAAGAAAGCATTCTAGGATTAAGTGACTTATTTTTGCTGGATATTTTTACAGGATTTGTATGAACTAAATAGGTTGTATAGTTTCAATAAAAGAGAAGAAGATGATCTATTTTATGAGAGATGTGAGGGGCACTCTTGGAAATCATCAAAATATTAATATAAATTAATTTTATAATCCAAATGGATCCAAACATATTAATTTATAATATATGATTATTTTTGGTTGAAATAAATTCGTTCAATAAAAATTATATATGTTTTTTTAATGTTTCAATCCTTATCTTTAAAATTTAACCCTCATTTAGACCATGTAATTTTTATAGTGATATTATATAATTTATAATTTGATGGTTAATATAATTTCTATAAAATGAAAAATTAAAAATAAAAGAGTCATTGATGAAATTTTAATACATAAAAATTATTTAGTGAAATTTTATATATTTTTTTTAATTTTATATCATTTAATAAAATATTATTTATTTTAATATATCATCAATGTCAATTTTGAAACTATTCATAACATGACTTTTTAAAAATATCATAACAACATGATATCTTCAAAAACACTATTTTTAATCATCACTAAAATGTCAAAGTTATTCATAAAATTATTTTATGACATTAATCAAATCAAGTTATATTTATTTTAATATTTTTAATACCATTTATTTGATTCATTTATTAGTTAAACGACTATTGCATCATCATTGTATCACCATTTAAGGAAAATATTTTATCACTAAAAATTATAAATAAATTACCATTATTTCAAAAATAATTTTATATTTCTAAATAATATTTATATTCGAACATATACCATATATTACACCATATTAAAAATATTTCACTTATTAGAAATGAAACTGTGTCCAAATTGACTTTTCATTGAATATAATATTATAAATGTCATACTCTCATCCAAGTGGATAAGAATGGTTATAATTTCAGAACAATGATTATTTTGAAAAAAAAATTGATAAAATTAAATGAAGACAAGTTTTTGGGTAATTTTATCATATTTATAATATAATTTTTACCATTAACTACATGATTTACCCTTAACCGTGGTAATAAAAAATATCACTAAAGATACTATTCATATTTTTAAAAAATAAAATGGTAATATTTACTAAATTTATACCTTATGATTCAAAATATGGAATTAATTTTTAAAAATTTGAAATATGTAAATTGTATATATTAATTAAAAATCATTCCCATTGGTGGAATAAGAAAACATGTTTTTAATTTAAAAACGTTCTAAATATTGAAATATTTTTATATCAAAATTTAATGTGAAATTGATTATGATGAAGTAAATTAGATTAAATTTTAAGAAATTGATCTATTTATACTTTGAAACTATTCAAATATATAAATTAAAACTATATGTAAATTTGATGAAACCGTAGTTTTCAATCAAAATACATTAATTTTTCACTATTCATCAACAAAAGAATCTTATGAGAAAAATTCAAAAAATTAAACCAAAGTATTTTTTCATACTCATATTTAAAATAAGAAGTGTATTTTATCAAATTAAATTAATAAAAGTTTCAAAAAATAGATTTAAAACTTGTGGGCTATCAAAAGGTTGAAAAACTGCATTTTTAGTGATATACTTCTTTTATACATAAAATTGTATTTTTTATATCGTTTCTAGAACAAAATAAGTAGAAATTTAATAATTATATTGAATATTATATATATATCATTAATATAATTCAAAAAATGTGATTTTTTATTTCATTGGTATAAAACACACTTGTTCTCATTTAAATAGTTTTTATAAAAAGATTTCCTTTATAATAAATTGGTTTTATTAATTATTTTTAATTGGTAATAAAAGAATTCAATAATATATTTTCATTATATATTTAATCCTATTCGTAACTACAAATTTAATGGATAAGAGATAATTTAATTTTAAATAATAATATTAATAGTATATCACAGTTTGTTTATGCTCGATTGTGCGTACACTGTAAGATATCAAAGAGATTAAATTTTAAAAGATACATACCCTAAAATAATGGTGTGATAACAAAATATTATAAGTATACATGTTTTATGAAAACATTACCCATAAATTAATGTAAATGGGAGACCATCACCATTAATTTTATTATAGGTATCCTCAAGACATCTAAGTTCTATAATTCTACTTGGGTGGTTGTTGATCTCTTTATAAATTTAGTTAATCTTATTATTGTTGGAGAATTTTTATCTCTTGACCAATATTAAATGATATACATAAATAATTTGGTAATTTTATATTGTGTACCACTTTAAAATGATTCTCATCAAGATCCATGGTTTATATGCATGTTCTAAATATGTATTCAATAATCATTAGATATACTATTTGGATTTAGCTTATCTTATCATCCTCAAATTTAAGGTGAATTAGAAAGGAATATTAAGACTCTAAAAAATATGTTTGGATTTTTTTTTCAATTTTTAAAGGGGGTTGGGATTTATACCTTCCCATGGCATTATTCTCATATAACAGTAGCCAGCATTCTAGCATTCATATGGAACCGTATGAGGATATTTATGGGAATAGGTGTAGAACACTGACCTGTTGGGATATATTTGGAGATCATAATCCATTGGGATGATATATTCCTTATGAAAATTTTGAAAATATTTAAACAATTCAGTATAAAATTAAATCTCAATAAAATTTGTAACATCCCAAGTAAGTAATGAATAATGGATATTTTTATCTCTGTCTATTAATGATTTAGATAGTGTTTTAGAGGCTTTAAATGAAAATAAATCCAATCTTAAGCATGGAATACACTAATATTCTTAAAAGATTGTTTTACTGCCTTTTGATGGAAAACCCTTTTTAAATCAATATTTTGACAATTTTATAATCTATATTTGTCAAAATAAACATATTCATTATGATTGGGACATTGAATTTTACATTGGATAAATTTTTGGTATTTTTCTGACAATGTTCATTTTTTAATGAATAGTGAAAAATATTGCATTTTACATCAAAAATGATTTATCATTTAATTTAATTATATGGTTAGATTATATTTTTAATTGGTCTTAAAGTGTAATCTGAATATATTTTTACCATTTAATCCAATGGTGGTCATTGGAATCAATTTCACTTTGAAATTGGACTTAAACTGGTGTCAATCTTTTGATACTTATTGTTTCATAAAAACACGCTATTTGTCATGAGAGCGGGAATTAATTATTAAATTAATTAATGTGACTTATATGTTTTGAATATTGTAAAATAGACTTCATTTTTGAATTCGGAGTATCAAATATAGCTTAGGGTGAATTTTTTGTAATTATATGAAAAACTTCAATTTTTGATGAATAGTGAAACCACTAAGTGGTACTTATAAAAACTGATTTTTCCGTTTAAATGAAATTTTGCCATCATTGTGTTTTGAATTTCAAAAATATGACATACATGGTTGTCATTAAGAAGTAAAATATGGTTCAATGGGATTAAAATAATTTTTTGGTGAATAGTAACTTATTAAGTTCTTAATCGCGATTAGTGGTAATTAGTGTAGTTTAAGGTAAAAATAATGTTTTAATAATATGAGATGAGATTGACACATGTCCTACCCTAATTGTATGTGTCATGGCCGACCAAGAAAAGCCATGGGTCAACTTTGGGACCCCATGGAGCCACTTTGGTTGGGAGATGACATAAATAACTTTTTATTTAATGTTAAAGTAAAAATGACACAAACATGAGTTATTTTACTAAAACAATTTTCAAACGGGGTTATAAAAGTCAAATTTTTGACTATAAATATTAATCAGAAAGATAAAAATATTTCCTACATTATAGTTTTTTATTATAATTTTTATACATTAAATAAATTAAATTATTTATGACATCATGATGATGCAGCGATGACCTCATTATTTAATGATTTAAACAAAATGAAATGATAATGTAAACTCTAGAACCTACACATGGCCAAAACCAATTGGATGAGTGGATTTAGAACCCTTATCACCTTATCCTCCAATTATATCAATGTGAGACCTTTTGAATCCGAAAATCATTTTAAAATAAAGTAACTTATCTTTACTTTCCAAGAGTGCCCCTCCTCTCCTCTTATAAAAGGCCCCCACCTCTACCTCCTTACCCACACTCCCAAAGCCTTTGGCTCGGCCAAAACCTGCCCATTTTGGCTCTCCACATCCCTCTCTTACTCCTTGAAGCCTCACTTTGGGAAGAAGTCTTCCTAAGGAAGCCTTTGAGCTCAAACCAAAGGGAGTTACCCGATTTTAAGGTAATGTCTTCACTTGAGTCCTTTTGTTTTATTTTTCTTCTCCAACCCCCTAAACTCTTTTTATTTATTTATTTTGTAACAACTCCAGTATCTTCAATATAATGGATGTTTTTATAAGAAGGATTCAATCTACACTTACACACACCTACATCTAATGGTTAACGAACAAACTGTTTCAATGGATAGCGAATTTATTCCTCCCAAAACGATGATTGTTCAACATTATTTTAACACCTTCAAAGGTGTCCATTAAGATGTCACTATATTTATATATGATATATAATTTGTTTATGTTTTCCTTAAGCTTCTTTATTTTTCATTTTGGGTATACCTTTATGGTTTCCATTATGGGTAAACGCGATAACTTCATTTAAGGAAGTGCGGACTACCACCCCCTCAAAGTGATTTGATTCGTTAAATACCATATGTGGGACGTATAAAGGATGGAACTATGATATTATATATTATATTATACTGGAATTATAATATACCTTTATATAATTATGATTCCATTCTATAAAATACAAAATAGAAATGAAAGTAGCGTTCATGCGTACGTACGGCTTACCGTCTCCATGAACGGTGCATTTCATTTCTTACCTCTAAATGATTATGTAATATTATAAATACATGTATATACAGGATATATATGATATATAAATCATTATTATAATTCTGGATATAATGGATACATGAACAAATTGTAATTATAAAGGGTTTATTTTTGACTCAAGTACCAATGATCGTTAAAATGTCCGTTATTAACTTGAATAATTACATAGTGTTCATGACATGGTAATAAGTGATATAAAAGGAATAATGAACTTGAAAAAGGTTCTTAAGCAAGTATAAATTAACTCAAGTTTATTATTCAGGACATTAAAGAACTATTGAGTCAAGTCGGACCTGAGGTATGGGACTTCGTCTCAATCTCCTTTCATTGATGCATATTTTTTTATACACAACCTTCTTTTATACGGTGTATAAACCCCTTTGACTTTTACGTTTATCCAAAAGGAATCTTTTTTATACGAAGCATTTTACTAAACAAAAAATGGGAATGTTTTTGTCGTACGTATGCGGCGAAAACGACTTCTCTGCCGCCTTGACCGTTATTTGAGTTTCGGCTTCCTCTACAAGCCATACCTTCTTTTTAAAAGAAAAATAGATACCATGTTTTAATTTTCATTTATTTTTGTATTGAAAATGGTTTTCATGATGTTTTTATATCAATGTGTTGTATTGATATCTTGTGATTGAAAGGTGGAAATGTTATGTTTCCTTTATGCATGTTTTATGTGATACGATTATGTTGAGGTTTTTGGGCATTATTATGAAGACGGGTGGTTCCATGATAAACTAAGGGTGGGTGAGCCCGATATAGCTCTCCAATGCATTGGGTAACGTGAAGGAGTAAAACATTAAGGTTTCTCCAAGGATATTTAGGGAATATACTGTGATGGGTATTCCAAACATAACCAAGAGGGTTACTCCCTATGTAAGGATGTTATGAATGCCTCAAGTTACCTTTATGTCTTATGATTTCTATGATTTATTCATGATTTGTTGAGGTATGTTAAAGTGCTTCTGTTTTATGGGTAAATTATGATTTCATTCTTATGTATATATGTACCCATGTTTCCTTTCCATATTTTTATATCCCTTACTGAGCTTTTTATGCTCATCCAAAGTTTTTTGAAATGTTTTTCACAAGTCAAGGGAAAGGTACATGATATGATGATTGTGTCAAAGAAGTGTCAAGAAAGAATCCATGTTTTATTTCAAATATGTTTCCATTGGTGGGAATGAAGAATACTATCTTTATGTAACCACTTTGTTTATATGTGGAATGTAATGCAAGTTTTATGATCTAATTCTCTAAAACTGTAAACCTGAAACGATCCTCAATGTGTAATCTTGTAATAACTCAAGATTAAGTAAGGTTTAAGGTTGGGGCCTTATAGTTGGTAGCAAAGGTCAGTTTATATAACTTTAGGAGTTAGAATTATATTAAATGATTATCCAAAAATATTTTTTTTAAATGATATAGCATTTGAAGATTACCATGTTGCTTCATCTAAGACATGTTTGTTCAGAATGGTTTTCCGTAGAGGAAACAGGGAAGCATTGCTAGGAAGGCATACAAAAGAAAATATCCTTCCGAATCAGCATCCTGAGATGGCCGGAATTGGAATTGAATAGTTTGTTTCAGTGATGGAACAATTGACTCAGGCTATAAATGGTGGTGGTATCCATGCACGAGATCAACCAGATCAACTGCAGAGGAACATGTCAGTGGTGGAACATTTCATGAGGAAACATCCCCCATCATTCAGAGGATCATCTGACCCTGTGTTAGCTGAAGGGTAGATTAAATCACTGGAGAATATTTTTGATGTCATGGGGTGTTCAGACAATCAAAAGGTTAGTCTTGCTATTTATCATTTGGAGGGTGAAGTAGATTAGTGGTGGTCGATGGTTAAAAATATCAGGGACGCTGATGAGATTGATGCTCTCGACTGGGATGAATTCAAAGGTATGTTTCTTGAGAAGTATTTTCCTAAGGCTGTTCGACTTAGGATGGAAAATCAATTCTTGCAATTGAGGCAAGAGGAATACTCAGTGGCTACCTATGAAGAAAGGTTCACTCGATTGGCAATGTATGCTCCAAATTTTATCCGAGACCTTGATAGTAAAATCAATCGTTTTTACTCAGGATTAAAGCCAAAATATCGAAGGGAATTAGATTCTCGTGAGTTTAAAAGTTATGAAAAGCTTGTTCGATGTGCTGAGAAGGTGGAAATGGAGTTTTCCGATGATCAAGTGTTCTATAACAACCAACAGAAGAAGAGACCGAGGTGGCAGGAGAAAGGTAATAATTCATCAAAAAAGTTTGATGGTAAGAAAACAAAGTTTCTAGTTTGTGATAAATGTGGAAAAAGGCATGCTGGGGAATGTATTCTGAATTCTGGAAAGTGCTACCGATGTGGTAAGATGGGACATAAGGCTCGTGATTGCACTGAAAAGGATCAATGGGAAGGTAAGACCAAATTTTATTTAAAGTTAGTGAAATGTTTTAAGTGCAATGAGATGGGTCACTATGAAAATGAGTGTCCGACAAAGATATTGAGTGCTGGGAAGTAGTTAGACTACAAGCAGAAAGGGGTGGTGAAATCCTTTGCAACTACTTCAGCAGATGTCGGGCCATCAAATGAAGTTGTATCAGGTACTTTGTTTGTTTTTTCAGATTATGCCAGTGTGTTGTTTGATTCGGGGTCTACACATTCTTTCATATCTAAAATCATTTCTAGTAAAATGGGAATACCATCTCAAGAAATGACTCCTGAACTTTTGGTAAAAACACCTGGGGGGAATGTTGAGGCAAAAAGAATTTATAAGAATCTTCCTATCCTTATCTGTGGAAAGAACCTACTTGCAAACCTTATTGTTCTACCTCTAGTAGAGTTTGATGTTATCCTGGGTATGGATTGGCTGTCTATTTACCATGCTAAGATTAACTGTAGAGATAAAGAAGTTTCTTTTCAGAAAGACTTTCAGTTTGTTTACAAGAATGAACCCTTACTGTTGATAACATATCAAGAGGCCAAGAAACTTGTAAAAGATGGAAATGAATGTTACCTTGCACACATCGTTGAAAATAAAGGAACTGTTCAGATTAATGATGTGCCTGTGGTAAATGAGTATCCTAATGTTTTTCCTGATGAGTTTCCTGGAATAATACCAGATCAGGATGTTGAGTTTACTGTTGACTTAGTTCCTGATGCTAATCCAATTTCAAAACCCCCTTATCGAATGGCTCAAATTTAACATTTAGAGTTGAAGGAACAATTGCAAGATTTATTAGAGAAAGGTTTCATTCAACCTAGCACATCACCATGGGGTGCTCCTGTTTTATTTGTTAAAAAGAAAGATGGTTCTATGAGACTTTGCATTGATTATAGAGCCTTGAATAACATCACTGTTAAGAATAAATATCCTTTTCCTCATATCGATGATTTGTTTGATCAGCTCCAGGGAGCTCAGTATTTTTCAAAGATTGACTTGAGATCGGGGTACCATCAGCTGAAGGTAAAGGAGGCAGATATTCCGAAGACCGCGTTCCGTACAAGATATGGCCATTATGAATTTGTAGTAATGCCTTTCGGGCTAACCAATGCACCTTTTGTATTCATGGACTTAATGAATAGAATTTTCTGTGAGTTCTTGGATAAGTTTGTGGTGGTTTTTATTGATGATATTTTGGTGTTTTCTAAAAGTAAAGAAGAGCATGAAAGACATTTAAGGGTTATCTTGCAAACCTTAAAAGAAAATAAATTGTATGGGAAATTCAGCAAGTGTGAGTTTTGGTTGCAACAAATTTCTTTCCTTGGTCACATTATTTCTAAAGATGGGATAACTGTTGATCCTACAAAAACAAAAGTTGTGGAAGACTGGCTAAGACCCACAAATGTAACTGAGATTCGTATCTTCCTTGGTTTGGCAGGCTATTACCAAAGGTTTGTTAGAAATTTTTCACGGTTATCTAGTCCAATGACTAAGATAACTCAGAAGGGTGTTAAGTTTATCTGGACAAAAGAATTTGATGATTGTTTTCAGGAATTGAAAAGAAGATTGGTGAATGCTCCAGTTTTGGAAATACCTTCCAGGAATGGTGAGTTTGTTATCTATAGTGATGCTTCATTGAAAGGACTTGGTTGCGTCCTAATTCAGAATGATCAGGTAATTGCTTATGCTTCACGACAGTTGAAAACACATGAGGTAAATTACCCTACACATGATTTAGAATTAGCTGTTGTTGTTTTTGCTTTAAAAATTTGGAGGCATCATTTGTATGGAGTAAAGTGTGAAATATATACCGATCACAAAAGTTTAAAGTATATATTCACTCAGAAAGAATTGAACATGAGCTAAAGGAGATGGCTAGAATTAATCAAGGATTATGATTGTACAATTCATTACCATCCGGGAATAGTAAATAAAATGGCTGATGCTTTGAGTCGAAAAAGTAATGCTTCATTAGAAATGTTGCATTTAGAACGAGATCCTTTGGTTAAGGATTTGATGAACATTGGCATAGAAGTTGTTGGTGCAGGAAGTTCTTCTGTTTTGTTTCAGGTATTAGTGAGATCATCTCTATCAGATAGAATCAAGCAAGCACAGAAGCAAGACAGTGAGTTGCAGAAAAAGGTAGAGCTAGTTCAGAAAGGTAAGTTGCCTGAATTCAACATTGAAAATGATTGTGTTTTGAGATTTGGGAAGAGATTGTGTGTGCCTTGTGATTCACAGTTGAAGAGAGAGTTGTTATGTGAATCTCATAGTTCTCCGTTTTCAGTTCATCCTGGCAGTACTAAGATGTACAGAGATCTGCGGGAGTATTACTGGTGGGATGGAATGAAAAGTGATATTGCTGATTTTACTATGAAGTGTTTGACTTGTCAACAGGTTAAAGCAGAGCGGAAGTTACCGAAAGGGATGCTTCAGCCTTTACCAGTGCCAGAGTGGAAATGGGAGAATATATTCATGGACTTTGTTGTGGGATTACCGAAGACATCTCGATGTAATAATGCAATCTGGGTTATTGTTGATCGCTTGACCAAATCTTCTCATTTCCTTGCTATACGAGATAATTTTTCCCTAGATCAACATTCACGTTTGTATCTTAAAGAGATATTCAGGTTACATGGGGTTCCTCTCTCCATTGTATCTAATCGTGATCCCAGGTTCACTTCTAACTTTTGGAAAGGCCTTCAGAAGTCGTTGGGTACTGAATTAAATTTTAGTACAGCTTTTCATCCTCAATCAAATGGGCAGTCAGAATGAACAATTCAGACCTTGGAGGATATTCTACGAGCTTATTCTATGGATTATTAGGGAAGTTGGGACCAACATCTTTCTTTGGTTGAATTTTCATATAATAACAGTTTTCATTCCAATATACAGATGGCACCATTTCAGGCATTATATGGGAAGCGGTGTCGAACTCCAGCTTTCTGGGATGAAGTGGGTGAAAGGAAGTTGATGGGACCAGAATTGGTAGAAGAGATGGCAGAAAAAGTTCAACTGATTCAGAAACACATGAGAACAGCTCAGAGCAGGAAGAAGAGTTATGCGGACAACAGGAGGAAGGATCTCTCTTTTGAGGTAGGTGATCATGTTTTTCTCAAAGTATCACCCTGGAAAAGTGTGATGCGATTTGGTAAGAAAGGAATGTTGAGTCCAAGGTTTATTGGACCATATGAAATTCTCGAGAGAGTTGGATCAGTTGCATACCGGGTGGATTTACATCTGAGTTTATCTCATAAACACAATGTTTTTCACGTTTCAATGTTGAGAAAGTATATGCCAGATCCATCTCATGTTTTGAGTCCAGAGGTAGTTCAGTTGGAAGAGAACCTATCTTATGAGGAACAACCGGTCCAAATTCTTGACCACAGGGATAAAGTGTTACGTAATAAGGTGATTAAGTAGGTAAAGGTTTTGTTGAAAAACAACATGATGGAAGAGGTAACATGGGAATCTGAAAATGCAATGAGGGATAAATACCCCCATTTATTCGATAAGTAAATAAATTGCGGAGACACAATTTTCTAAAGGGGGGAAGGATGTAACATCCCAAGTATGTAATGAATAATAGATATTTTTATCTATGTCTATTAATGATTTAGATAGTGTTTTAGAGGCTTTAACTGAAAATAAATCCAATCTTAAGCATAGAATACACTAATATTCTTAAAAGATTGTTTTACCGCCTTTTGATGGAAAACCCTTTTTAAATCAATATTTTGACAATTTTATAATCTATATTTTTCAAAATAAACATATTCATTATTATTGGGACATTTAATTTTACATTGGATAAATTTTTGGTATTTTTCTGACAATGTTAATTTTTTTTAATGAATAGTGAAAAATACTGCATTTTACATCAAAACTACTTTTTCATTTAATTTAATTATATGGTTAGATTATAATTTTAATTGGTCTTAAAGTGTAATATTAATATATTTTTACCATTTAATCCAATGGTGGTCATTGGAATCAATTTCACTTTGAAATTGGACTTAAAATGGTGTCAATCTTTTGATACTTATTGTTTCATAAAAACACACTATTTGTCATGACAGCGGGAATTAATTATTAAATTAATTAATGTGACTTATATGTTTTGAATTTTGAAAAATAGACTTCATTTTTGAATTCGGAGTATCAAATATAGCTTAGGGTGAATTTTTGGTAATTTTCTGAAAAATTTCAATTTTTGATGAATAGTGAAACCACTAAGTGGTACTTATAAAAACTGATTTTTACGTTTAAATGAAATTTTTCCATCATTGTGTTTTGAATTTCAAAAATCCGACATACATGGTTGTCATTAAGAAGTAAAATGTGGTTCAATTGGATTAAAATAATTTTTTTGGTGAATAGTAACTTATTAAGTTCTTAATCACGATTAGTGGTAATTAGTGTAGTTTAAGGTAAAAATAATGTTTTAATAATATGAGATGAGCTTGACACATGTCCTAACCTCATTGGATGTGTCATGGCCGACCAAGACAAGCCATGGGTCAACTTGGGGACCCCATGGAGCCACTTTGGTTGGGAAATGACATAAATAACATTTTATTTAATGTTAAAGTAAAAAATGACACAAACATGAGTTATTTTACTAAACCAATTTTTACATGGTGTTATACAAGTCAGATTTTTGACTATAAATATTCATCAGAAATATAAAACGATTTCCTACATTATAAGTTTTTTTTTATAATTTTTATACATTAAATAAATTAAATTATTTATGACATCATGATGATGCAGTGATGACCTCATTATTTAACGATTTAAATAAAATGGAAAGATAATGTAAAATCTAAAAACTACACATGGCCAAAAATAATTGGATGAGTGGATTTAGAACCCTTATCACCTTATACCTGAATTATATCAATGTGGGTTCTTTTGAATCCGAAACTCATTTTAAAATAAAGTAACTTATCTTTACTTTCCAAGAGTGCCCCTCCTCTCCTCTTATAAAAGCCCCACACCTCTACCTCCTTACCCACACTCCCAAAGCTTTTGACTCGGCCAACCCCTGCCCATGTTGGCTCTCCACATCCCTCTATTACTCCTTGAAGCCACACTTTGGGCATAAGTCTTCCCAAGGAAGCCTTTGAGCTCAAACCAAAGGGGGTTACCCGATTTTAAGGTAATGTCTTCACTTGAGTCCTTTTGTTTTATTTTGCTTCTCCAACCCCCAAAACTCTTTTTATTTATTTATCTTGTAACAACTCCAGTATCTTCAATATACTTGGATGTTTTTATAAGAATGATTCAAGCTACACTTACACACACCTACATCTAATGGTTAACGAACATACTGTTTCCGTGGATGGCGAATTTATGCCTCCCGAAACAATGGTTGTTCAACATTCTTTTAACACCTTCAAAGGTGGCCATTAAGATGTCACTATATTTATATATGATATATAATATGTTTATGTTTTCCTTAAGCTTTTTTATATTTCATTTTGGGTATACATTTATGGTTTCCATTATGGGTAAACGCGATATCTTTATTTAAGGAAGTGCAGACTACCGCCCCCTCAAAGTGATTTGATTCGTTAAATACCATATGTGAGATGTATAAAGGATGGAACTATGATATTATATATGATATTATACTGGAATTATAAAATACCTTTATATCATTATTATTCCATTCTATAAAATATGAAATATAAATGAAAGTAGCGTTCATGCGTACGTACGTCTTACCGTCTCCATGAACGGTGCATTTCATTTCTTACCTCTAAATGATTATGTAATATTATAAATACATTTATATACTGGATATATATGATATATACATCATGATTATAATTCTGGATATAATGGATACATGAACAAATTGTAATTATAAAGGGTTTATTTTTTACTCAAGTACCAATGATCGTTAAAATGTCTGTTATTAACTTGAATAATTACATAGTGTTCATGACATGGTAATAAGTGATATAAAAGGAATAATGAACTTGAAAAAGGTTCTTAAGCAAGTAGAAATTAACTCAAGTTTATTATTCAGGACATTAAAGAACGATCGAGTCAAGTCGGACCCAAGGTATGGGACTTCGTCTCAATCTCCTTTCATTGAGGCATATTTTGTTTTATACACAACCTTCTTTTATATGGTGTATAAACCCCTTTGACTTTTACATTTATCCAAAAGGAATCTTTTTTATATGAAGCGTTTTACTAAACAACAAAAGGGAATGTTTTTGTCGTATGTATGCGGCGAAAACGACTTCTCCGCTGTCGTGACCGTTATTTGAGTTTCGGCTTCCTCTACAAGTCATACCTTCTTTTTAAAAGAAAAATAAATACCATGTTTTAATTTTCTTTTATTTTGGTATTGAAAATGGTTTTCATGATGTTTTTATATCAATGTGTTGTATTGATATCTTGTGATTGAAAGGTGGAAATGTTATGTTTCCTTTATGCATGTTTTATGTGATACGATTATGTTGAGGTTCTTGGGCATTATTATGAAGACGAGTGGTTCCGTGATAAACTATGGGCGGGTGAGCCCGATATAGCTCTCAAATGCATTGGGTAACGCGAAGGAGTGAAACGTTAAGGTTTCTCCGAAGAGATTTAGGGAATATACTGTGATGGGTATTCCAAACGTAACCAAGAGGGTTACTCCCTACGTAAGGATGTTATGAATGCCTCAAGTTACCTTTATGTCTTATGATTTCTATAATTTATTCATGATTTGATGAGGTATGTCAAAGTGCTTCTGTTTTATGGGTAAATTATGATTTCATTCTTATGTATATATGTACCCATGTTTCCTTTCCATATTTTTATATCCCTTACTGAGCTTTTTATGCTCATCCCAAGTTTTTTGAAATGTTTTTCAGTGGTCAATGGAAAGGTACATGATATGATTATAGTGTCAAGGAAGTGTCAAGAACGAATCCATGTTTTATTTTAAATATGTTTCCATTGATGGGAATGAAGAATACTATCTTTATGTAACCACTTTGTTTATATGTTGAATGTAATGCAAGTTTTAAGATCTAATTATCTAAAAATCTAAACCCAAAAAGATCCTCAATGTGTAATCTTGTAATAACTCAATATTGAGTATGGTTTAAGGCTGGGGCCTTATAAAATTGGTAAAATAAATACACTAATAATCATCAAGGAGATTTGGTGACTAAAGTTTGTGATAATGTATTCATTTGAATATAACTATATAGTAGTGTTATGATATTTGGGAACAAAGGAATGTTGGGACCAAGATACATTTCTCCCTATGGAATGATTTATTATTTGGGGATGGTATATTACCTTATTTCATTTCCACCAAACCTCTCCTAAATACATGATATGTTCCATTTATCAATTTTGAGGAAGTCCATACCCGACCATTCACATGTTCTAACGTCAGAAGTGATATAACTGGAACATGGTCTATCTTATGAGTAATAAGTGATCAATGTCCTGGGTAATAAGGATACAATATTTTAATTATATACCTACAACTAAATTAAGTTTCTATGGAGGAATCATACGTTTGAGATAGTATCATTGGAACTTGATGATTTAATATCACAGAAGTACATTCATTTGTTTTTGTTTTGTAATGATATTTTTTCGGAGAAATGTTTTCAAATGGGTATAATTCCATACCATGTTATTATTTATTTAATGTTTGAAATATTATTTTTCACATGAAACATTTATCTAACATGAACCATGATATATTTTATATAGAAAATAATGAGAATTCAAGAAAATAATTAAAAAAAATGCTATAATGAAATATAAAACATCATTATGAAAAATAGAAATTGAATAAAACCACATGTAAATAAATATATCTCAAACATTAAATCCTTATCCCCTTGGTTCATGTTGAATATCATATATCTAATTATAGTTATGAATAAAAGGAATAACATTATAAATATATTTGAAATTTTGATAATTAAGTAAACATAAAGGATCATTGATTTTTAGGGATGTATATAAGTATATATATATGAATCTAACATGAAAATTATATATATAGTCATTGGGAATATAGTAATTTGGGGTATGGTTGTTGGGCATATGGAAGTTGGGTATATGGTTGTTGGGCATTTGGCTGTTGGGGATATGGTAATTAGGAATATGTCCATTGGGCAAACAACCATAACATATAATGTCGTTGGATATATGGTCATTTTATATACTAGTATCAAAAAAGTACATTGATTTTTTTAATTATTCATAAAAAAATAATTGTAATATAATTCAAAAAAATAAATAATTCTAGAATTAAATAAAAAAATATTTTATTATAATTTTTTTATAATTACATATTATTAATATTATTTTCAAAAAGAATGATTTGATATGTTTATAAGATTAAAATTTAATGAATGATACTACTACTAATGGATTGAAAAAATTTTATCGTAAAAATATTAATAATAGGTTGTAATTAAAATCATTTTTGATAATAAATAAAAGTGTTTTGTTATTTTATAAATGTAATGATAATTTTTAGTGGATTATATAATAATATTTAATATTTTAATGTGTAAAATAGTACATTAACAATAATTTAATTATTAATTGGTATGCAATAATACTAAAAACACTTAAAGTTTTAAAAAATCAATTTTCTATAAAAATTATTTTTCAATAATATTTATGTTTTCATTTAAAAATTTAATTTATTATCTTATGAAAATGATTAAGAATAAAAAAATTTACAAATTGTAATCACATTTCAAGATTATTTAAAGTGGTCGGTTTAATTTTTAGGCATATAAATAACTTACAGGTGTAAATAGTACAAGACATCTGTAAAACATAAAATGTATAAAATATAGTGTACGTTTAAAATTTTGTACAAAATATATAAAAATTCAATAAATTCAAAATTTAATGACCAAATTAGTAGGTTTTTTCACTTATGGTTCCACATGTCATTTATATATGAAATTCCTTAACATTTATATATTGATAAATTGTGTAACACCCCAAGATTTCACGATACGCTTCTCTTTCAATAATGCAATAGCTTGCATTGTACGCAAGTTCGAGATTCTAACACACCGCGACCAATAAAAGTAGAAGTTATGAATAGTAATACCCCTTTTTTAAATTATATAAATTTTATATTTCAAAATGGACTTCATTTTCGTATTCAGAATATCAAAATTATCCTATGTTAAATTTTTTGTAATTTTCTGAGAACATCCAATTTTCTATGAATAGAGAAAATACTTAAAAATGATTTTTTTAATAAAAATAATTTATAGTGATAAATTATACTATTGAGTTGTTTTAAAGTATAATTAGAATATATTTTTACCATTTTATCCAATGTTGGTCATTAGAATTAATATCACATTGAAATTGGACATAAACAATTGTCAATCTTTTGATATATATTGTTTCTTAAAAACGCGCTATTTGTTGTGACAACGGGAATTAGTTATAAAATTAATTAATGCAACTTATATGTTTGGATTTTTAGAAAATAGACATAATTTTTTAATTTGGAATATCAATTATAGCTTAGGGTGAAATTTTGGCATTGTCCTGAAAAACTTCAATTTTTGATGAATAGTGAAACCACTAAGTGGTAGTTAAAAACCGATTTTTCGTTTAAATGAAACATTACCACTTCTGTTATTTGATTTTCAAAAATCTGACATACATGGTTGTCATTAAAAAGTAAAATGTAGTTCAATGGGATTAAAATAATTTTTTTGTGAATAGTAACTTTTAAGTTTAATTAATCACGATTAAAGGTAATTAGTGAAATTTAAGGTAAAAATGATATTATAAAAATATGAAAATACCTTTACACTTGTCCTACACCTATTGGATGAGTCATGGACGACCAATTAAATCCATGGGTCAACTTGGGGACCACATGGAGCCACTTTGGTAGAAAAATGACTTTAAAACTTTTTATTTAATGTTAAAATAAAAATGTCACAAACATCAGTTGTTTTAATAAAACAATTTTTAAATGGGGTTATACAAGTCATATTTTTGACTATAAATATTCATTAGAAAGATAAAAAGATTTAGTACATCATGATAATTTTTTTTATAATTTTTAGACATTAAATAATTTAAATTATTTATGACACCGTGATGATGCAGCGATTACCTCATTAATTAACGATTTAAATAAAATAAAACGATAATGTAAAATCTAAGACGTACACATGTAAAAAAACTATTGGATGAGTATATTTAGAACCCCTATCACCTTACCCTAGAACTATATAATTGTGGTACCTTTAAAATCCGAAACTCATTATATAATAATGCATCATTTCATGACTTTCCAAGAGTGCCCCTCCTCTCCTCTTATAAAAGGCCCCCACCACTACCATCTTACTCACACCTTCAAAGCCTTTTGGCTCAGCCAAACTCTGCCCACATACTCTCCCAACATTCCTATCTTACTCCTAGAAGCCTCACTTTGGGTATAATTCTTCCCAAGGAAGCCTTTGGCTCAAATCAAAAAAGAGTTACCCGATTTTAAGGTAATGTATACTTTTATGTTATTTTGTTTTATTTTGTTCTCCAACCCCTTAAAATCTTTTTATTCCTTTATTTTGTAACAAAACAAGTATCTTAAATATACTAGGATGTTTTTATAAGAATTATTAGAGCTACACATACACACACCTACATCTAATGGTTAAAGAACATACTATTTCTGTGGATGGAAAATTTCTGCCTCAAGAAATGATGATTGTTCCACACTCATATAACACCTTCAAAGGTGGCCATTAAGATGTCACTATATTTATATATGATATATAATATGTTTATGTTTTCCTTAATCTTCTGTATTTTTTATTTATGGAATACCTTTATGGTTTTCATTATGGGTAAACACGATATTTTCATTTTCGGAAGTGCGGACTACCGCCCCCTCAAAGTGATTTGAATCGTTAATGCCATATGTGGGATGTAGAAAGGATGGAGTAAATGGTATTATATATTATATAATACTGGAATTATATTATACCTTTATATAATTATAACTTCATTCCATTAAATACGAAATAGAAATGAAAGTAGCGTTCAGGCGTACGTACGACTTACCGTCTCCATGAACGGTGCATTTCATTTCTTACATCTAAATGTTATGTAATATTATAAATGAATGTATATACTGGATATATATTATTTATATGATATATACATCATGAATATAATTATGGATATAATGGATATTTTACCACATGAACAACTTGTAATTTTAAGATGTTTATGTTTGACTCAAGTACCAAAGATCGACAAAACGACCGTTATTAACATAAATAATTACATAATGTTCATAACATGGTAATAAGTGATATAAAAGGAATAATAAAATTGAAAAAGTTTCTTATGCAATTATAAATTAACTCTAGTTTATTATTCAGGAGGTTAAATAACGGTCGAGTCAAGTCGGACATGAGGTAAGGGAATTTCTTAACCCAATTTCCATTCTTTGCATTAATCTCCTACTTCAAAATTATGTCATGATATTATTATATCCTATATTTTATTTATACTTTCTTTATGTGTACTTATAGTAAATACACATAATAGATCAATTTTATTTTAAAAATGATCTTTGTAAGGACTTCGTCTCAATCTCCTTTCGTTGAGGCATATTTGGTTTTATACACAAATTTCATTTATATGGTGTATAAACTCCTATGACTTTTACTTTTATTCAAAAGGAATATTTTTATACAAAGCATTTTTACTAAACGACAAAAGGAATGTTTTTTCTTACGTATGTGGAGACAACTAATTCTCCACCCCTGTGACTATTATTTGAGTTTCGGCTTCCTCTATAAGCCATAATTTTTTTTAAATGAAAAATAAATACCTTGTTTTACTTTTCCTATATTTTGGTATTGAAAATGGTTTTGATAAAGTTTTTATTATATCAATGTGTTGTATTGATATCTTGTGATTGAAGTGTGGAAATCTTATGTTTACTTTATGCATGTTTTATGTGATACAATTATGTTATGGTTTATGATATGTTTAAACCTGTTCATATGAGGAATGCATTGGACTTAATAAGTGACAAGTGGAGCCCGCTATAGCTCCTCGATGCATCGGTAGGTCTCATGAGACAAACTAGTGTCTTGGCACGAGGCCTTGAAAAAATCTTATTTTTAGTTTTGGCACGAGGCCATGGCTACGTGTTTATGATAGTCTGGAAATATGCATTCCATCATCATAAAAGTTGTTATTGATATTGCATGTGATTATTCGACTTGTAGAATATCCATGTGAATAAGTAAATGACATTATTTCATTTTATTTTTGCCATATTATGCTGAAGTTAAAGTTTAAAAGGATTTTGTTTTAGTTATAAATTGACTTAAATGTTAATGTTTACTTATGAAATCTTCCACTATATTGTAATACTTACTGAGCATCTGAGCTCACCCCTTTCAATGTTTTAAATTTTCTAGAATGTGAAGAAGTATTTTAGGAATGACCTGCAGGGATAGTTTGAAGGGGATATGAGTGTGGAAAATGGAGACTATGTTATTTTAGTTTTTCACTTTATGATGTAATGTAACATATATGAATGTATCTAGTGTTTCCAAGGCTACTAAACTAATCGGTCTTTCGAGACTTGATCTTTTGTGATCATGCCAATGTTACCCAATAATGCACCGACTCTGGGTAACTGGGGTCGGGGCGTTACAGTTGGTATCAGAGGCAGTTTAGTACTAACCTTGGAAGATAGATTTAGATAAACTCTGATTAGAGAACATAGCCCAATGATAGACTTTGAGGATTAGTATAGAAGAGCTTCGTAGAATTTTGGTATTATAGAGATTTTGTGAGTTTTCCGAGCAATACATCCACGTCTGGATATGAGTAGGTAGAGGAAGCTCTGGCATAGATGTACCTATGGGTAATACCCGAAAACACCGCTTTGAGCTAGACTCAAACGGGAACTGGTGCACGACAACGGGCCTTGCTGCACTCTTGGTTACGACACTCTCGGGGGATATGCTTAGGATAATTATCATTTTCGTTACAAACCATTATGAAGGGCTTATGAGTACATACTTCCTCAAAGAAAACATTTTTATGATTATGGATTATATCCATAAATAGTTCAACTTATGTTAAGTGTTTTACAAGTATGGAATTATGTATTTTGATTCATAAACTAATCTGGATTATGCCATTGTTTAGAAATGGCTCCTAGTGGGAGGAATGGAAACTGTATCAATGCACGCACTCCGTGTGGGGATTTCCCTCCTGCTCAAGATAATTATTATGGAGCTGGAGATACAACTTTTGCTGATCAACTTATTACCATACTGGGACAACTCACTCAGGTTATGAATAATAACATTACTCATATGGAGCACCCTGATCCGCAACATGGAGGATCAATGTTAGATCGTTTCATGAGGCAAAAACCGCCAACATTAAATGGAATTACAAATCCCTTAGTAGCTGAGAAATGGATAAATTTCTTAGTGAAAATATTCCATGCCTTAGGGAGTAGTGAAAGGGAAAAGGTTATCATGGCATTTTACCGCCTTACTGGAGATGCTGATCAACGGTGGTCATTGATTCAAAATACAAAGGAAGATGAAGAAGTATCAAGTATGGAATGGAGAGAGTTAAAATATATTTTCATAGAAAAATACTTTCCTCGTGACCATCGAGCAGATATGGAAAGGAAATTTCTGAGTCTGAGACAAAAGGAGGATGAGAATGTCGCAAAGTATGAGGCCAAGTTTAAAAGGTTAGCGAGGTATGATGCGGATTATATACGTAACCCAAGAAGTAAGATTGATCGTTTCTTTGATGGGTTAAAACCATTTCTCCATCGAGCTTTAGTATCACAATCCTTCTCATCATACGAAGATATTGTCTCGTGTGCTATCAAGACAGAAAAAGAATTCTCTAAGTCTTATGACAAAAAAATAAAGCAAGATAAGAAGAGAACGATGGAACAAGAGACAGATAAAGGGAAAAGGGAAAGAAGGATTTTCCATTATGTGATAATTGTGGGAAGAATCACCCCGGTGCTTGACTAAAAGGAATGGGAGTTTGTTATAAATGTGGAGGAAAAGGTTATCGGGCTCGTGATTACAAGGGAAAGAAAGAGGCTATCAATGTTGAATGCTACAATTGTAATAAAATGGGGCATTATGCAAATGAATGTCCCAAGTGTCAGGGAAACTTACCTAAGAAAATGCCAAGGGATCAAGGACAATCTTATGCTGTTACTACAGTTGAAGTGGAATAATTAATGTATTGGTGCTTTTGGACTCAAGGATTATATTCTGGTTATAATAATAATGTGATATATATAAGTATTGTACTGATGTACTTGTTTTTTTCATTAAGGTTTTAATATGATGAAGGTAATCATATTTTTAGTATGTGACAATAAGAGAAACTTTAATTTTTTTTGGGGAATCTGATGTTACAATTGATTTTGGAATTTAGAGACCTTTTAGATAAAGTCTGGACAGAGGTATTTTGGATAACTATATAGGATGGAATGGATTAAGTTGAACCTTGGATAGTATTCTTTAAGTTTAAAACATTTCTGATGATTATTTATGGAATATTATAATACTATAGTTTTAGAAATAGGACAACCTGAAGTTTGGGGGATAACTCGCCGCGTCGGACAAAGCTGCATGAATCGAACCCGCAACCATAGTGTGACAAGCCTTTATTATCTACCACTATCCTACAAGAAGTCCCTGGTTATTACAAAATAGTTTTCCTAATCTAAATGGTATGTGGTAATATTTGGAACCTTATAAAATTAGGATAAATAGAATATTGTTGAGTTCAGTTACCATTTGGAGTGAAAGATGGGTTCGTGGTAAAAAGTTATTAAAGAATGAAAGCCTACATGACAAGTAAGTATATTTACTTACGTTCTTAGAAAATCTCTTAAATAAATTCATCACCTTTATAAAAGGTAACTTAAAAGAAAAATGTTGTCGGTTAACTTTTCCAACTGGGAATTCAATGACCGTTTAACCAATCACATGTTTGTGATTTTCTTGTGGTTAACTTTCTCCTAATCCTGTTTTCTACAACTCTCCATCAGACCTTGATGGTTTTTTCTCCTCTATATCCATATTTTCATATAATCCTAGTATGGGCTATCTCGGGTGACCTTTGTACTTCTCTTTCTTTCTTTTAATGTTATATTCTTATTAACCCTATTTCTGATGTGGGTTTTCCACAAATGTATTTTCTATTTTCAACCTTTTATTTTCAAAGAACATTTTCAAATTGTGAGGACGCAATTTATTGAAGGAGGGGATAATGTAACACCCAAAGATTTCACGATACGCTTCTCTTTCAATAATGAAATAGCTTGCATTGTACGCAAGTTCGAGATTATAACACACCACGACCAATCAAAGTAGCATTTCTGAATAGTAATACCCACCTTTTGAAATTATATAAATTTTATATTTCAAAATGTACTTAATTTTTGTATTCGGAATATCGAAATTATCCTAAGTTGAATTTATTGTAATTTTCGGAGAACTTCCAATTTTCTATGAATAGAGAAAATACTTAAAAAAACTTTTTCAATCAAAATTATTTATAGTGATAAATTATACTATTGAGTTGTTTTAAAGTATAATTAGAATATATTTTTACCATTTAATCCAATGTTGGTCACTATAATTAATATCACTTTGAAATTGGACATAAACAATTGTCAATAATTTGATATATATTGTTTCATAAAAACACGATATTTGTTGTGACAGTGGTAATTAGTTATAAAATTAATTAATGAAACTTATATTTATGGAATTTTTTAAAACAGACATCATTTTTAAATTTGGAATATCAATTATAGCTTAGGGTGAAATTTTGGCATTGTTCTGAAAAACTTCAATTTTTAATGAATAGTGACACCAATAAGTGGTAGTTAAAAAACTGATTTTTCATTTAAATGAAACATTACCACTTATGTGATTTGATTTTCAAAAATCTGACATACATGGTTGTCATTAAGAAGTAAAATGTGGTTCAATGGGATTAAAATAATTTTTTGGTGAATAGTGAATTTTAAGTTTAATTAATCGTGATTAAAGGTAATTAGTGAAATTTAAGGTAAAAATGATATTATAAAAATATGAAAATACCATTACACTTGTCTTAAACCTATTGGATGAGTCATGGCCGACCAAGAAAATCCATGGGTCAACTTGGGGACCCCATGGAGCCACTTTGGTAGGAAAATGACATAAAAACTTTTTATTTAATGTTAAAATAAAAATTTCACAAACATGAGTTGTTTTACTAAAACAATTTTTAAATGGGGTAATACAAGTCATATTTTTGACTATAAATATTAATTATAAAGATAAAAAGATTTCATACATCATGATGATTTTTTAATAATTTTTATACATTAAATAAATTAAATTATTTATGACAGCATGATGATGCAACGATTACCTCATTAAATAATGATTTAAATAAAATAAAAAGATAATGTAAAATCTAAGATTTAAACATGTCAAAAACCTATTGGATGAGTATATTTCGAACCCTTATCACCTTATCCTCGAAATATATAAGTTTGGGACCTTTAAAATCCGAAACTCATTATATAATAAAGTAACATTTCATGACTTTCCAAGAGTGCCCCTCCTCTCCTCTTATAAAAGGCCCCCACCACTACCACCATACTCTCACCTTCAAAGCCTTTTAGCTCGGCTAAACTCTGCCCAAATAGTCTCTCAAATTCCATATCTTACTCCTTTAAGCCTCACTTTGGGAATAATTTATCCCAAATAATCCTTTGGCTCAAATCAAAAAAGAGTTACCCAATTTTAAGGTAATGTCTTCTCTTATGTTATTTTGTTTTATTTTGTTTCTCCAACCCCTTAAACTCTTTTTATTCATTTTTTTGTAACCAATGCAGTATCTTAAATATAGTATGATGTTGTTGTAAGAAGGAATCGAGCTACACTTACACACACCTACATCTAATGGTTAAATAACATACTGTTTCTGTGGATGGAAAATTTCTGCCTCACGAAACAATGATTGTTCAACACTCATATAACACCTTCATAGTTGGACATTAAGATATCACTATATTTATATATGATATATAATATGTTTATTATTTCCTTAAGCTTATGTATTTTTCATTTATGGCATACCTTTATGGTTTCCATTATGGGTAAACTCGATATTTTCATTTTAGGTAGTGCGGACTACCACCCCCTGCAAGTGATTTGAATCGTTAATGCCATATGTGGGATGTATAAAGGATGGAGTAAATAGTATTATACATCATATTATACTGGAATTATATTATACCTTTATATAATTATAAATTCATTCCATTAAATACGAAATAGAAATGAAAGTAGCGTTCATGCGTACGTACGGCTTACCGTCTCCGTGAACGGTGCATTTAATTTCTTACCTCTAAATGTTTTGTAATATTATAAATGAATGTATATACTGGATATGTATGATGTATATGATATCTAAATCATGAATATAATTATGGATATAATGGATATTTTACCACATGAACAACTTGTAATTTTAAGAAGTTTATTTTTGACTCAAGTACCAAAGATCAACAAAACGACCGTTACTAACATAAATAATTAAATAATATTCATAACATGGTAATAAGTGATATAAAAGGAATAATAATCTTGAAAAAGGTTCTTAAGAAATTATAAATTAACTCTAGTTTATTATTCCTGAGGTTAAAGAACGGTCGAGTCAAGTCGGACACGATGTAAGGGAATTTCTTAACCTAATTTCAATTCTTTGGGTTAATCTCCTACTTTCAAATTATGTCAAGATATTATTATGTCCTATCTTGTATTTATAATTTATTTATGTGTACTTATAGTAAATACACATAATATATCTATATTATTTTAAAAATGATCTTTTTAAGGAATTCGTCTCAATCTCCTTTCGTTGAGCCATATTTGGTTTTATACACAACTTTCATTTATACGGTGTATAAACTCCTTTGAAATTTACTTTTATTCAAAAGGAATATTTTTATACGAAGCATTTTTACTAAATGAAAAAAGGAATGTTTTTTCTTACGTATGCGTCGACAATGACTTCTCTTCCTCCGTGACTATTATTTGAGTTTCGGCTTCCTCTATAAGCAATAACTTTTTTTAAAAGAAAAATAAATACAATGTTTTACTTTTCCTTTATTTTGGTATTGAAAATGGTTTTGATAATGTTTTTATTATATCAATGTGTTGTATTGATATCATGTGATTGATGTGTGGAAATCTTATGTTTCCTTTATGCATTTTTTATGTGATACAATTATGTTATGGTTTATGATATGTTTAAACCTGTTCATATGAGGAATGCATTGGACTTAATAAGTGACGGGTGGAGCCCGCTATAGCTCCTCGATGCATCAGTCGGTCTCATGAGACAAACAAGTGTCTTGGCACGAGGCCTTGACAAAATCATATATGTAGTCTTGGCACGGGGCCTTATCTACGTGGTTAAGATAGTCTGGCATTATGCATTCAATCCTCATGAAAGTGGTTATTGATATTGTATGTGATTATTCGACTAGTAGAATATCCATGTGAATAAGTAAATGAAATTATTTCATTTTATTTTTTCCATATTATGCTGAAGTTCAAGTTTAAAAGGCTTTTGTTTTAGTTATACATTGCCTTAAATGTTAATTTTTACATATGAAATATTCCGCTATATTGTAATCCTTACTGAGCATCTGAGCTCACCCCTTTCAATGTTTTAATTTTTCCCGGATGTGATGAAGTATTTTAGGAATGACCAGCAGGGATAGTCTGAAGGGGATATGAGTGTGGAAAATAGAGACTATGTTATTTTAGTTTTTCACTTTATGATTTAATGTAACATTTATGAATGTATCTAGCGTTTCCAATGCTAATAAACTAATCGGTCTTTCGAGACTAGATATTTTGTGATCATGCCAATGTTACGCAATAATGCATCGACTCTGGTTAACTGGGGTTGGGGCATTACAAATTGAAAAAATTTCACTAAAACCCACCTATAAAAAACACTTATCTACCACCGTTTCAAGACCACTCATAACCATTGGGTATCTCTTAAATACAATTCCGTTTAACATTGCCTAATGATTTATTAAGAGATTATTTTATTATTTTCCTATGAAATAGGACCAAATCATTTATTCTAAAGAAATCTGATTTGATGAGTGAAATAATAAACGTAAGTGTCTTGTTCAACACTATAGTTTTCAATTATCCTCTCAACTCAAAAAAATTATAAATCTTTTTCTATACAGTAATTGTATTCAATTAGAATAATTTTTATTATTTTGAAATGATATTACTATCATGTAAATCTAAGCCCTTACTCATTTATTATTATATCATGTTATTGTTTGGGTAAGTAAAACCACATATATGAATAATTATATAAAAACATCATGATTTTCATAGAGATTAAGTATCAATACATTAATAAACAATATATGATATGAAGGAGTAATATATGTCAGGAATATGGTCTATAAGGGTGATGTAAAAATAAATAGTCATTATAAGGTAACTTGGAGTTATTACTAAATTTAAAAAAACAAGCAGATCAAGTATTTGCTTCTCATGAGGCATACCTAAAACTTCCATAAAATGAAAATTAGATTAAATATATCGTTGTTAAAAAAGTATTCCAATACCATTAAATTTTTTAGAATTATGAATTTTTTATAAATGAATGAGGATAGACATCACCATTACAAACACTTCTATAAAATAATCAAAATTACTAACATGTGACTTTGAAAATAAATGATAACTATATATATGTGTAATAAATAATTAAAATTTAATAGTATATTAGGTAATAGGGGTAAATAATGTTTTTAAATATATGGTTAAGATAGTTTTATTAATTATATAGGATGTTAAAATGCCTTCATTTATTTCGGGAGAAAAAGTATGGTTTTCTTTTAGAATATCAATTTGAAATAAGGATTTTTTGCGGATAAATTTCAATGAGTGGAAATTTTATGTTTTTATCCATAAATACCCATATATTTTACTTTCCTCCAGTTATTTATATGTATTATATAAGTTTCACCAATTAAACTTCCATTGGTTCATAATTCAGTGAAAGGATTTCCTTTATGTTAATCCATACTTATCTCAACATTTTGGTCGGGAATTATTCTTCTCCATGTTTATATTCTTTATTTTATTTCATAAGTGTGTTTACATATTATTTTAGGATTTATTATGGTTATTTTCAATTTTCTATGAATTTATTTACAAAAATAATAATTTAATTATGTTATAACATTTTACACATGGGTACTTTTCTATTTTCTTCGGTTTTCCTTAAGAATGTATGAAAGAAATCTCTTTTCTTTATTTTTTACAAATACATATTTTCCCATCATCTTATTCAGTTTTCTCTATAAAGATTATTCTCTAAATTTTAAGGGTTTTCCAAAATAGTTTTTATTCTCATTGTTTTATAAATTAATTTATATTAAAAATTTACGTTATCAAAAAGTAAATGATATTTCCTGTTATATTTCATGAAAATTTTGAAATCTTCAAAAAATGAGTTTTTCATCTATATCAACATCCTTAAATTTGTCTTATAATTATGTATGAATATTATCTAATGATACCATCCACCTATTTTTTCATTGTATTGTGATATTTTCACGTATAATTTTTCATGAAACACATTTCTTTTCTACAGGATAATTATGCTATGATGGAATTATAAATCGTTTTATGTTTATTTGGTATAAATATGTATTTATATCATTAGGGAATATTTTAGGAATGAAATTTGTATCCCTATAATTCATTTAGTATATATTTATATGTCATTATACGATATGTAATGGGATTTGGATTGAAAAAAAACCAATATGGAACCATGTCCACTAAATTTAATGTAATGGGGGGAGAACTAAATAAACTATGTGACTCTGTAACTAAGTGATAACGGTTTTATTATTGAGTTTGATATAAGAATATTTTTATGATTATGTACATTACAAATTCTTATTCCATTATTCTATGTTATGAAGTATTCTTATGACTCATGATTACCGACTCATGTTTCCTCACTCCTTCAACTCATGTATTCCTTCATGATAAAACTGTAATTCTATGCCTCTAGATTTATGATATATGTTTTAAATAGATAATATTTTCTTAATTTATATTCATGTACCATGATTGTATTATCATACCCAGTTGTTTATCTTATAAAAACATGTGATCCTCCATTATAATATCTTATGGTTATCCTTACAAAGCATCAGATCTCACAATTTTATTATGTTTCCAATCCCCACGAAATAAATAGAAGTATTATTACAACCTTAATTTTTTTACATGACTATTAAATCATTTTAAAGATAAAAAACATAATAACTATTCATTTAAGGATTTAAGGGTTTAATATCATGGGAAAATTAGGATCATACATCACTTTTACAAAATAAAACATAAAAATTAATATAAATACTTCTTAATTATCCTTATAAAATTCATGTTATCCTTAGAACATTTAGCCACCTGTGGACATAAATCAAAAAAAGTGGTGAGCTAAAAAATGAGTAAGTGGAGGAATACAAGACAAGAATCAATATAACAGGGGTGAGCATAATCATCATCATCATATAATAAGAATATGATCATAAATAAAATCACGAGGGAAAATTTTGATAAAGGTATGAAATATGGTGTTGCATAAAAATGAAACATAATTTCATAGTGGTCAAATACCACACATAGTTGTGAACAAAGCTAGCATCATGTTCACACATAACATATGTGAAAAATCAAAACATCATCATTATAAACAAACATAACATCATTTTGATAAACAATACACATTATACCTTGAGATAAATCACATTACCCAATTCATCAGAGGACTATATAATTTTTATCCCACCCGTTACATCATAATATTTACATAATCATGTATGCTACATAGAAATCATAATAATTGTAATCATAAAATAACCCATGGAAAGGAATGAGTTTCATAAGTATTTAATCATGAATAATTTCATGAATGGTCTTGGGGTTCCAAAATAAATAAGTAAAAACATATTTTCCATAAAAATCACCATTACTTAGTTATTGAGAAACAACTCAAGAGACTAAAATATGGGTTTTGGAAAGAAAATTATTTTTTAAATATATTTGTATTTATCTTAGGAACAAGGTAGAAAAATGTATATCCCAAAAAAGATAATGAAAAAATAGTGAAATTATAATCATACAATATTAGAGGAATACCCATACTAAAGATATCATGAAATATGGATAACCCAAAAAAGGATTTGGGTTTAAGAATCCCCTTACCTTAAATCCTACTTTAATTCATTGCTTTTCCACCTCTGGAATAATAAACATAGTAATATTAAAACATTTATATGGAATTCATTTATCTCAATTTTGAAAAATATTTATAAATTATATTATTTTTATTGTATTTATTAATTTTTTTTTAAATTAATGGTTTTTTATATCATGTTTTCCTTAAAAAGTTCTTATTTTTCTTTGATTTCATTAGTTTATTCAGTGTAATTTATTGATTAGTATGATTAACTATAGAAGCATAATATATATATATACATAAATATATCATAATAATTTATAATAACCATCCACAAGGTTAGAGAGAAGAAAAAAATTAGAAAAATCTTCATTTTTGGTTAACCAACTTTTAACTGAAACATTGTATAATTATAAAGAAAAAGAGGTATACAATATAAATACATAAAAATTATAATTTTTATCATAGTTTAACATCATTAATATAATTTTAAAATTATGAATAATTATATATTATAGTATATTATTTTCAAACCAATTGGGAAAAGAGATAGAATAAGAATAAAATAGAAGAATAATTTGAAAAAATCTTACTCTTTCCTCGATATAGCATCTCTTGTTCGATATAAAAACTCTATTGATATTTGGTGTTGGTTTACTCCGGAAAATATATAGGTATTATAAAGATATTTATAGGTAGTATAGGTGTAGAAAATTGGATTTTCAATTGAATAATGAGTGATTTTCTAAGGGGAGGGAGAGGGGTTATTTATAAATGAAGGGAGGGGTATTTTAAGAATAAAGTATTGAATAAAATATTATATCAAAGGAAAAAAATGTAATAGTTATTTTTTAAAAATATAAATAATATAAGAATATAATATAATAGTTTTAAGACTTTAAAAATCTTTATAATGTGAATTAACTTATTTCATTAAAGGGGAATATAAAAAAATATGAAAAATTGTCATTTTAGGGATCAATATTGACTTCAGGTTTTGGAAAATAATTTTTAGGTTTGGATATTATATTTCATATATGTTAATGAATGATTTATAAATTAAATATTTTTTTGAATAACCTCACATTCTATAATTTTTAGTTCATTATTACATCTTCAATGATGTAATTTAAGATACACCGGTTAAGTGAAAAACTGTATTTTTACTATTCATATGAAAATTAAAGAATTTTATAAAATTACCAAAACATCACTCTTGAAAAAGTTCAACATTTAGACTTCAAAAATGATATTAATTTAAAAAAAATAAATATCTAATATAGCTAATTTTAATTTTTAATATAAAGATTATTTTTTTATAAAATACTTTAAAATACAGTTGTTTAAAATTATGACAATATTTTCTTTGAGTTTTTTAATCATGATATTTATTTTTCCAAATTATAATATTATATTTATTTAAATTAATCATGATAAATATTATTTATTACCAACATTATTATTTTTAGGTTAAATTACTATTCCAACAGTAAGGTTATTATACCCAACATCCATGTTACTATTCCTAACAATCATGTTATTATTTCAATTGTCACATTAATAGTACAATGATTACATAACCTCCTATAAATTCCACATCATTATATAAGTAAATATTAAAATAAATTCCTCTCAAGGTTCCAAAATTCCTTTCTCTATAATATGTGTTGGTTTACTAATATTTTGTTTCTTTTCTATAGAATTTTTTGTTGGAGGGATGATTCATGCCGATAGGGGTGATCAATATTTTCCCTTTATAGTTTTTAATTTTTAATTTTTTCCCATGTAATAATTGGCCTTTTAATGGTTTTATTAATTGTATACTTTATGTATTTTCATTACTGAAATATTTCTTTTGTTTTTTCTATGTGTTTTATGAGTATAATAATATATATTATAATACACTACACATTCACTTCTAGAAAAAAATATTTCTAATAAACACCAGGTTCTTACATTCATTCCACCTTTAGAAATTTAATATCCAAATTTTCAATTCATATTTTTGGTTGATAATAGTTAACGGTACTTCAGTTTCGTTGTTTCATCCCATTCCAATGTCTCATATTCATATTTATAGTTCCTCCACAAAACATTTACAAGGTGATTTGTATTGTTGAGTAGAAATTTATCTCCACAATCCAAGATCTTCACTAGCTACTTGTTATATGAGAGGTCATTCTCCAATTTTACCACCGTTGAATTTAGTATATGTGAGGGGATTGGTATATAATTTCCTAGGAGATATTCATGGAACATGTCATGAACTTTCTCCATACTTGGTGGAAGTAAAAGACAATAGGATACTACTTCTATAGGATCAAAGATCTCAAACAGGTCAATTTACCTTGGAGAAAGCTTCTCTTTCTTTCAAAACTGTATGGATCTATTAAATGGTGATATTTGAAGGAAAATTTTCTTTCCAATATCAAACTCCATGTCCTTTTATTGGTTTTCAACATAACTCTTCCTCTGATTCTGAGTAGATTTTATATGATGTGGGATGGGTTGAACATTCACTTCAATTTATTTCAAATTACTTGGTTCAAGTAGATATTGTTATTGAAATTCATCCCTACTCGTTGGAGTTCTACTTCACTTCCCGTACAGAGATTTATATGGAGACATTTGAATCCTCAATTGTACGTTGTTATTATATAAAAATTTAACCAATGGGTCATGATCATCCCATCCTCCTTTAAATTCCATTGAGCGGGCTCCTAGTATGTCCTCGATCATATGAATAATCCTTTTAGTTTATCTATTAGATCGAGGGTGATAATATGTTTTAAAATTCAATTTTATATTTAGAGTATATTGAATAATTCTCTATAATTTAGATGTGAACCTTGGATCACGATTAGAGATGATCTAATGTGGAAACTCATGCAGGGTTACCACTCCCTTGATACATATCTTGACAAGTTATTTAAGAGAAATATTCTTGAATGGAAATCATGTGGGTAGTATTGGTGAGTCTATGTCATAAACCAAGCTAGGTTTTCATCCGAACGGGTGCTATACCTCATCCATGGAATTGCCCGAAAAGCGTTCCCGATCCCCAAATGCTGGAAAAAGTACCTATGTATTAATAATGCATCATGGGAATTATTTTCCATAATTTATAAACATAAAATGACTAAAAATTAAATAAACTATAATTGAAAATACATAACGAAACAATCCATAAAAAATTTCCAGATTTGAATTACAATATTTATAAAAAAACTAAAAGAGGAAACAACCAAAATGTAAAAAAAAACTATCTCGAGAACCACCACATGGAAAGAGGAGAAACGCCCTCAAACCACCTCCACAACGCCACATCAAGGAGAACATATAGCAACTTGCACCACCATCACCAAAAGCCTTGAACATACATGTTTCTAATATTACCAAGAGGAACAATAATATTTACACATGAAATAAACACAATTTCACATGAAAACCCCATTTTCAAACCAAATGCTTATCAAATATTTCCAAAAACCACTTTTTCACCACAAAAATAAATCATGAAAGATTCCAAATTAATCAAGAAAGAATAATTAATTTATAAAATAATGGTTAAGAATATAAATACCTACCTTTGGTGTATAAATCCCCAAAAACTTGTATGAATATCTAATTTCACCTCAACCGCACCATAAGGAAGTAAGATCTAACCCTAAACACGAAGATGGGACCCAAAAATTCAAGATTGGACCCAAAAATTGTAACCCTAAATGCTAGAGAAGAATAACCCCATGAAAATGAAATAAAAACTATAATAGGAGAAGAATAAAATGAATAAAGATAATTACTTGATGAATCATGGAGGAATCACACAAAATTCAACTAAAAAATAGATCTCCACAGGAGGGGGATGGAGAGGGAGTCTTACCCAGGAAGGATAATCCTGAGCTGGGAGATAAAATAAAGATTTTGGGATTAAAATTGGTGAGAGAGAAAATAAAACCCAATTATAATAACTTGGACAAGCCACATGGTTAGTCCACACGATTTGATAAACCGCGCAGTAACCATGCTTCACGTTCTGTCCAAGGAGGTACTACCACATGACTACATCAAATGGTCTGACTGACTATGCATTGGCCATGCGGTAGCTAGTGCCTCATATGGCTAGTGACCGTACGATTACCTAGGTCCTGATACATGATCGTGCGATGACCGTGTGGTAGGCTTTGTCTTACCCAGTCGGCCACCACACAATTACTTGGGTCAGGCACACAATTACTACTAACCATGCAAAAAATCATGAACGAAGGTATTTATACCAAAAATTTTCCATTTTTCTCCAAAAAATCATTGGAAATTAAGGGAAAAAGGTAGACCAAATACAAAAAGAATGAAACCTGAAAAGAAAATCCAAGATGTGACAATTCTTCCCACTATGAAAACATTTTGTCCCTGAAAAGTCAATTGAAAACTTGATTGGAAAATAAGAATGGATACTCTTTCTCAACCCATGACCTCCACTCCCATGTCTCATTCATATCACAACAATGTTTCCAAATAATACTAACCAACAAATAGACTTCTCATGAAGCACCTTCTCTTGGGAATCTACTATCCGCATTGGCCATTCAAACACAGATAAATCAGGCCCCAACTCCAACTCTTACTAATTCAACACATGATACAGGTCTAGATTATACCTATTCAATTGGTATACATGTAATATTTCATGAATTTTTGTCCATTGAGAAGGAAGATCTAAACTGTATTCTACCTTTCCAATCTGTACGGTGAACTCAAAAGGTCTAACATTACTTGGTGTTAGATTTCCTTAATTTCCCAAATGAAAATGACACAAGCGAGGTACCACTTTCAAGAACACCTAGACACCCACAAAAAAATAATGATCTTGGCACCTCTAATCAGTATAATATTTTTGGTGACTAGAGTTGTCAATAACCACTTCCTGATCCACTTGAATTTCTCAGACGTCTCTTACACAAGGCTCAATCCCAACAGCGAGGTCTCACCTACCTCCACCCAATACAATGGATACCAACATGGTCGACCATATAGAACTTCAAAAGGAGTAATTATTATGAATATTTATAACTATTATTATAAGATAAACTGAAAAATCCCCAATGGATATTCCACTATCCTTCGAAATCTAAAACACATGCATGTAGCATGTCTTCCGAAATCTAATTCACCCACTCTGTCTGGCCATCCATTTGAGGGTGGCATACCGTACTCATCTATATTTGTGAACCCAATTCTATTTTTATTCCTTCCCAAAACCAATAGGTAAATTGGTTGTCTTAATCAGAAAAAATTGTTGACAATACACTATGAAGCCTTACCACTTCCTGAACATATAGTCGGCCCAACTCGTCAACATTCTCTGGACCTTTGATCGAAATGAAATTGGATGATTTGGTCACACTGTAAATTACCACCAAAATGGAATTCCTTCCTCGAGGTGTATGGTAAAATACTCTAATGAAATCCATGTAGACCTTGTCATACTTTTAGGTAGGAATGGTTAATGACTGAAGAAAACCATATGGCCTTTGATGTCATGTTTTCACCTACGTACATGTACAACACCTTGATTTGAAGTCATATATTTCCTGCCTCATACATAGACATGAAAACTAAAAATGAACATCATATCACATATTGATAGAACTAGGATGAATATCCCATTAAGACTGATGGCTACTCCATGTTACTAGCTTCCGCAGAGAAAACGACCCCATGAAATTTCCCTAGAAACAAAATATTCACTTTATAGATAACATTAAATCACTAGGTGTCTCCCCACCATGAAAGAACGACATCGACTACTGGAAAAACACATCACCAGGTTTCTCCCACTGAATCAAATCTAGAAGAGAAGAATCTAACTGTAAACTAGCTAGGAACACACCTCCACTATGCTCCTTGGTCTCCAAGTGTATCTGGGCAAATAACACCATCAAATTCCACATCTAAATGGACTTTCTCAATGACTGCATATGAAATTTTCTACTCAAGGTGTCAGCCACCACATTAACCTTGCTTGGGTATAGACTATATCAAATTTAAACCCCTATAGATACTTGATCCAATGGTGGTACCTCAAATTCAAATACTTTTGGGATAAGATATAAGCTAAGATCTTATAATAAGAATAGAACAAAAATTTCTCCCCAAAAATATAATGATGCTACATCTTCAAGGAATTCATCACCATAGCTAACTCCAAGTCATGGTTCAGATAATTCATTTCATGTTACTGGAGTTGGTGAGGACCATACGCCATGACATGATCATCCGGCATAATCAAACACTCGAGACTCATACATAAAGCATTACAATAAAATATGTATCCCTTTACCAGTTCTAGAAAGATCAAAATGGGTGCGGTAGTAAACCACCACTTTAGCTCTTCAAAGGATTCCTAGAATTATGGGTTCCATTCAAACATCACCCTTTCTGAGTGAACGCTATCATGGACTAAGAAATCCATGAGAAATCCCAAACAAACCACATGTAATAACTCACTAGGACAAGGAATATTATGGTCTCAAATAAATTATTCAGCTTCTCCCACGATATAACTGCACTGATATTTTCAAGGTCTACCAAAACCCCTTTATCTGATATCACATTTCCAAAAAAATTCACTTCCCTAATCCTTAAAGGGCACTTTGAAAACTTTTCATAGATTTGGGGATCCTGAAGAGTTCCCAACACGATCTGAAAATGACACTCATGCTCTTCCTCAGATTTAGAATACACTAGGATATTTTCCATTAATACCACAATAAAAGAGTTAAGATATTGGTGGACCACACTATTCATGAGTTCGATGAATACCTATAGATCATTCATCAATCCAAAATGCATGACTAAGTACTTGAAGTGGTCGTACCTACTTCAGAAAGATTTTTTTTAGAATATTTTCCTCTTTCACCCTGACTTGGTGGTAACTAGAATGCAAGTCCATCTTGGAGAACCACTTTTCCCCTTTCATTTGGTCAAACATGTCATCAATTCTAGGAAAAAGATATTTCTTCATGATTTTTACCTAATTAATTTTCTGGTAATCGATACACAACTGACGAGATCCATCAGAATTCTTTGCAAACAAGACTATAGAAAACCAAATAGAGATGCTCGGGTGAATGAACCCTTTGGATTCCAAATCATCTAGCTATAAATTTAATTCCCTTATCTTGGAGGGGAAATATGATATGAGGGAATAGATTTAGGATGGGTTACTAGTGACAAATCAATTGAAAAATCCAAAACCCACTATAGGAGTAAACCTGAAAAGTCTTCTAGGAATACCTATGGGAACTCATACACAATAAGAGGTAATCCACCCTTAAAAGCACCACTATCTTCCTCCATCACGAGCGACGATAATTGAAAAACTATATTACCCAACTTCGGGAGTGGAGGTACAACATGAAATGACCGAGGATCCCATTATCTAAGAAAAACTTGAGTATTCCCACAAAATTCCATGATACTTACCCACAATCTATAACAATAAATATACTTTTAAGTGAACCATATAATCCATTCTAAGGATTACATCTAAGAGGTCCATATCCAAGACTAGGAATTCCTATCCCAGCTCAACCCCTGACCTGAATAGTTCATGAGATGGGAACCTGAGACCCTTCTCCTTCTTCTTACCCAATGAAATTAACAACTCCATCACAAAATACATTAGTTCAGTTGGAAAATTCAAAATGTTCACAATGAGGAAAGAGAAAAATGAAATAGAAGCACCAAATAAAAAAATATATGCTATAGAATATTTAATAAAAATGGTACCTTTAACTATCAAGGGTCCTATTTCTAGTCCCTCTGGTGCTTGATACAAAACATGAAGATGTTTGGTCTCTATCTTTGTTTAAACAAAACCACTGAACTATGGATCTACTCTGAATAGACTATGATTGGAAGATGATCTTATCTTATTTCTATGACCAACAAACCGAGATCCCTTAGTTCTAGACGACTCCGACTGAGTTGACATTCCCAAAGATGCCACAAATCCCACCACACTTTGAAATGGGCATGTCACCTTTCAAAAATTCTATAGATTCCCTATAGATCCACATCGATGGCATGATATAGGTGTGGCTGGACACACAGGTCATATGTGCCCCACCTTCCTACAATGATGGTACACAGTAGACCCTACATGAATAGCTAAAGATACATAGTGCCGGTAAGGATGGCCTGAACTAACACCTCCATTTTTCCCATTCTCATCTCATTTCCCCTTCTTCTCATATGAACTATTTCTACCCATCACTGACATATCCCTATAGGAACAATACTTTCCCTTTTGGTGAATCTCTACTATACAAACTCGATCCACCACTTCAACATAGGTCTTTATCATGATTAGGACGACTATAGAATAGATCTCTAGGTGAAAATACCTTTCGAACCTATGAGCATTTATCTACTCCTTAGAGACCATTTCAGGTGCATACCAAACTAGCTCGACAAAGCGGTTGGCATACTCCATTAATGACTCGTTCCCCTAAACAAGATCCGAAAACTCCCAGGATCTATCATAGGATAAGACATCATGGAAATATTGGTCACTGAAGACATCCTGTAAGTCCTTATATCTCATTTTCATGTGCTTCCAATATTTAATCACTGAGTCTTACCTCCTCTAACTATGCCCTTTTAGCAGAAAAAGGAGCATTTCACACTAAATTCCTCAGAAGTGTTCAGGAATTCGAATATGCACTCTATCTTTTCAAGACACTCCTTCTCTACCTGAGGCTCCGTGCAACCATGGAAAGAGAGAGGTTTTTTCTTGAGAAACTCCTAGGAATTATTCTTCTTAGGACCAGGTTAAACTTCTATGATCGTAGAAGGACAAGAACCCACTCTCTATCCCTAAGCCTGAACTGCCTGAGCTACGTCTTCCACTAACTTCTGATCAAGCTGTGAGGGAGAACTCTCTCAGGCTTCTTCTCGTGGTTTCAAGGGAATCATCTAGGGATGCATGTTGCTACCAAAAATCAATATTCATGAGAAAAATTATTAATACAATATATCTAAAAATTCTCAACAATAATAGCAATTAAAAAAAATAGACTTGTCGTGAAAACATGATAACCAAAACACTTAACCCCCACCCAGTGTCCACATACTGTCTGAAGCCTATACATCGCACATAGAGGATAAGTCAATTGGATATCTCAACAACCCATGGTGACTCAAATTCTATCACAAGGTGTGTTTCCAGGTACCCCAATCTCAACCATAACTACTTTCCTTGAAAATTATAACTATAGTCTATCCAGAATCATCCCAAATAACATGAACCAATGAGATTAACCTACTATGATACCATTTTTCACAAACCAATATGATTATTTATACAAATTATCATCCAACCTGGTTTTTTGTATAGCCCTAAGGGCATTCCCAATCCCCATGGGTTGACTATAAGTGCCCGGGTATTAATAATGCAACATGGGAATAACTTATCCAAATTTATAAACATAAAATGACCATAAATTCAATAAATTAAACTAAAAATCCATAACACAAATAATCTATATAAAGAAAATCCATAAAAAATTTCCAGACTTGAGTTACAAGGTTTATAAAAAAAACAAAAGAGGAAACAACCGAAAAAGGAATAAAACTATCTCGAGACCCACTACATGGCAAGATGAGAAACACCCTCAAGCCACCTCCACAACGATGAAATAGGGAGAATCTCTAGAAACATGAACCACCATCCCCAAAATACTTGTCCTTACCTATTTCAAACATTACCAAGAGGCACAAAAATCTTTACACATAAAATACACCATATTTTACATGAAAATCCATCTTCAAACCAAATGCATATCAAATATTTCCAAAAACCAATTTCTCACCACAAACATAAATGATAGAACATTCCAAATTACTCAATAAATCATAATTAATCCAGAAAATAATGGTCAAGCATAGAATTGTCTACCTTTGGAGAAGAAATCCCCAAAAACCCATGCAGATATCTAACAACACCTCAACTGCACCACAAAGAATAAAGATTGAACCCTAAACAGGAATATGGAACCCAAAAATTCAAGATAGAATCCGAAATGAAAACCCTAGTTGTTGGAGAAGATAAAACCCAAAAAAATAAAGGAAACCATAGAATAAGGGAATAATTGATGGAAGGGGGATAATTACTTGATGAATATTGTATGAATCGTACCAAATCTATCACAAAAATAGAGCTCCAATGGAGGGGGAAAGAGAGGGTGGAACACCTAGGGAGGAGAATCCCAAGTAGGGAGAGGAAATGAGGGGTTTGGGGTTAAAATCAAGGATATAGAAAATAAAACCCAGTTTTTAATAACCTGAACATGCCACCTGATTAGTCCACATGGTTTGATAAACTATGAGACAATCGTGTCACACTCTCTATCCTAGGAGGTCCTACCACACTACTACCTCACATGGTCTGAATGAACATGCACTGGATGTATAGTAAATTCTTCCTTAATTGGCCAATGATTACATGAGTACCTCGGTTGAGGAATACAACTATGTGATTTCTATGCGGTAGATTCTATCTCACCCAGACACCCACCATATGGTTACCTGAACAGGGTGCACGGTTACTAATAACCATGCACCAACCGTGCACCATGGTCTGTCCACCCAAAAATTTCCATGTTTCTACAAAAAATACAAGTAAATATATGGGTAAAAGGTAGACCAAAAATAAAATGAAACAAATACATTAAAATAAAATCACATATGTGATAGTCGATCAACCACTACCCATATCACATTGTTTCCTTTAGATTTATTTCAGATACCTGTGACAAAGTCCATGATGATGTCCCCCCAATTCTATGTGGGTATATGCAGTGGTTTCATCATCCCCTATATATATCACTATGTATTATCTTTTCGACATTCTAAACACCTTGATATATACATCACCTTTTCCTTCTTCATCTTTTCCCAATAGAAGTACTCTCAAAGGTTATGATATATAGTGGTGATTTCTAGATAGATTGAGAAATATGATGTATTTGAATTATTAAATAGATCTTTATTTATCTCAGGCATTTCATGGAAACATAGTCTATTTCCAAATTGGATTATTCCATCTTCATATATTTATAAATGATGTATCTTTTCTTCCTTTACTGATTTCACCTTTTTTTGAATATCCGGATTATCTATATGTGCCTCTGCAATATTCTATTAGATAGATGGATAAGAAATAATTTGACAAAAGTTGGATGTATTACCTACTATTATGATTTATAGATCAAAAATTTTTATACCCACGAAGATTGGGTCTTTCTCAGTCCAAATGATGGATAGAGTAGTAGGTTCTTTTATGTTAAGTGCATAAGCTACATTATTCATCTTTCTCAGATGGCAGTGAAAAGAGAAATCATACTTCTTGATTAGCTATAACATATTATTTGACAATTGTTGTTCTCCTTCAATGTGAACATAAAATTTAGACTCTTGTGATCTGTAGATATGTTTCACTTTTCTCCATAGAGGTAGTGCTATCAAATCTTCATGGAAATTATCATACCAGCTAACTCTAGATTATGCATCAGGTATTTTTTCTCGTGGATATTTATATTTCATGAGTCATAGGCTATAATAGTTTCATTATTCATGAGTACACAACCCAATCCTTTCTTCAGAGTATTTTTGTATATCAAAAAAAACCTTCTCCAATTATTGGTAGTGTGAGTACAAGCACAATGATTAACCTCTTCTTAAACTCCTTAAATCTTTTCTCACAATATTATTTTTAAAAATATGTTACCATATTCCATGTTAAATTAGTTGGTGGGATAGAAAATCATGATAAATTTCTCAAATAACATTCGTAGTACCAAGATAATACATGATGAAATCATATTTCTATGACACTAGTGGGTCTTGTCTATTACTTAATCACCTTTTTCTTTGAAGGTTCCACAAAACATTCATCACTTGTGATCATGTTCCAAAAGAACATTACATGAGGAATCCAAAAGTAAAACATGTTGAACTTAGCATACATTTTATCCTTCCATAATTTCTCCATCAATATCATTATATATTCTTCATATTTATACTTTATCGTGGAGTAAATTAGAAAGAAAAATACAACCATGAACATGTCAAAGTAGTCTCTAAAGTCTCAATTCATCAAATCCATGATTTTTTTCAGTGGAATTAGTAAGTCAAAAGGGCATAAGTATACACTCATAGTGTCCATACATTATATGAAAATATGTCTTTTGAATATCATCCTTCTTTACCTTCAACTAATGATATCCAGAATAAAGATCCACCTTTTAGAACTACTGAAACCCTCATCATTGATTGAAAAGGCCATACATCCATGGAAGGAAATAATTTTTCATTATAGTGACCTTTTTAAGCTCCCTATAATCGATACATAGTCACATTTATCCATGTTTTTCATTAAAAATACCACTGGAACACCCCAGGGTGAGGCACTATGGTGTATGTACCCATTTTCCAAATTCTCTTACAGTGGATTCTTTAACTCCTCTAGTTCTATTAGGGAGGGTAATTTTGAGACTGGGGTGGCTCTAAGTATACGTTATATTGAGAATTATACCTCACATTCTGGGGGAATCCAGGGAAACTCTTTGGGAAATTCATTAGTTTATTCCCTCACAATGTAAATTTCCTCATGGTTGATTCCATATTCAACTCAATTATTAAGGAAAGGTATGCTTCTTTATAGGGCATCAATAGACACACTATTGAGGTATTTTACAAAGGATATTCATGATATTCCGGCACTTAAAGAGTATCAGGGGATGATTTGTAATATGAAAATATATTTCCTTTTCCCAATAGTTGATGTGTGATCTATATAATGAGAGAATATCCATCCATAATATAGCATAGAATTCCACTAAGGGAAGGGTTAAAAGATTCATTGGATGAATCTTACCACATACAATAATATGATAATATTCCAAAAAATGGGATGCAATGATCACATTGGTAATATTTTTTATAGATATATTTATTTCAAGGTATTGGTCATTTGATTCGATAGTTCTAGAAAACACGTAAGATATAAAAGAATGTGTATAAACAGAATCAAATAAAATTTTTACCACCATGAGTGAATAGGAATTGTACCTTGTATGACTTCATTTTTATGGCCCACTTTAGCAGTATTGATGGAATAATATTTCCCATACTTCTTTGGATTCTGTGGTTGCTAATGCTGATTACCCTCAAGGACTTGTGGTTTAGTGAACTTGTTTTCATAGTGACCTTGCTTCCTATAGTTGAAGCATTAAACCATGGGTGGTGAATTAAAAGGTGTGTTACTTTCCTCCATCATGTTAGCTAGATTCTTCATGTATCATTGATATTTTTGATCTTACTGGCCTTCTCTCCCACACTTGAAGAATTTCACAAACCCTTTTAGTAAATTCCCATGATGTTTATTACCATATTATTGACATGTGGGTAGTTGGATCCTCCTTGCTCCATTTTAATTTGATCCACCAGCTTGAAAATACATTCTTCTCTTCTAATACCCATCTCCAAAGGTCTAATCTCTAAAATATTTCTCTAATTTAAGATCACATTGAACCACTTCTTCATAACTCCCAATGAATGAGATAGCTAAGGAAAATAAAAGGTTTTTTTAATACATAATGAATATATCTATCTTGCTTTCATTTTTAATAATAATAAACAAGTCATATCTTGAATTCCTATAAAGTTTTCCTTATAAGCCATTGCAAATTCACTGTCCCTTTCCTTCAACAATATGAATTCTATATCCATATTTGTGGGATGTGTTTAGGGGAAATAATTATTATGAAATATTTTCTTAAAGTCTTCCCACTCCATCTCTTCTATTTCATCCTTTATCTTGTTGTTGTTTATCAATTCCCAACATTAATCTCCTTCTCCATGTCAATGATAGATAAAAAAATTCTCCCCCTCTTTCTTAGAAAAGTGGATCACAAAAAATATATTATCTATTGTGTTAACCCCCTATTTTGTGATTAGTGGATAAGTAGATCCACTAAACATCAGTGGTTATTGTTTCATAAAGGGCTCAATATCCAGTTTCACCTTCTTAAGTGAAGAAGGATGTTTCATATGGTTCATGTTATTGTTCATATCCTAAGATAGGTGGGTAATAATCTACATAAATATTTAGACTCCACCTTTCATGGCATTGGGGATGGATTTCAGACATTCATTTCATTGTAACTTGTATGGATTGTTGGCTTGTTTTCTCCTAGTTCCCACAATTATCAAAAATATAAAATGTATTAACAAAATTTACATGAACAAAGAATGAATAAATAATTTATTTCAATGTGAAAATAAATTATAAAATCGTATCTTATGGGATCCCATTGTTTATAATTATTTTAAAACAAATCTTTTTAGATATTTATCTATAATTATACTTTTACTAAGGATTTTTGCGAATTTTTTATAATAATAATTCCCAAATTAACTAAACTGTATGATACCAACTATAGATGCCCTACTTTTTTCTTACATGACTATTACATCAATTTGAAGAAATTTTTTTTAATAGTTATAGATTTATGGATAGAAAGGTTCAATATATTTTGCAAAGTAGGATCATACATCACTTATACATAATAAAAAATAAAAATTAATTTAAATTTTTCTTTTTTACCGTTCTAAAATATCACTTTCTCCTTAGTACATGTAATCACTAGTGGATATACATCAAATAAAGGGGTGAGATAAAAGACCAATAAAATGATAAATAAGGGACATAAATCACTATAACATGGGTGAGAATAATCATCATCATAATATTATTAGAATATGAACATAATTAATATCATTAAGAAAACATTTGATAAATTTATGGAATTTGGTGATGCACAAAAATAAAACATCATGTCATAGTGGTCAAATACCACCCATAGTTGTGAATAGAGCTAGAATCATGTTCACGAATAACATATGTGGATAATAATAAAATAATCATTATGAAAAAATATGGAATTATGTTCACACATAATATACATTATCTCAAGAGATACATCACATTACCCAATGCATTGGAGGTATATATAATTTTTGGCCCACCCACCACAACATAATATTTCTATATCCATGAAGTAAACCATAGAAAGGAATGGGTTTAATAAGGATTTAATGATGAATAATTTCAAGAATAAACATGGGTACCCAAATGAATAAGGAAAGAAATATTTGGCATAAAAATCATCATTATTGAGTAAAGGAGAAATAACTTAAGAGGAGTGAAAGAAGGGTTTTGGAAAGAAATTTATTTTTAGTGAATATTTGTATTTGGATTTAAAATATAGGTGGAGACATTTATATCCCCAAACAAAAATTTAATAACAGAGAAATGATATTTATGAATTAATATATGAATATTCATACCAAAGATACCTTGAATAGGGGATAAAGCAAAGAAAAGGAGTTGGGTTTGAGAATCCCCTTATTTGAAATCCATCTTTATTTTCTCACTTTTCCACTTACTAAATAATAACATTGTATTTATTAAATAATTTATTGAGAATTTAATTATTGTAATTTTTAATTATATTTATCAATTATATATTTTTTATAATATTTATTAATTTTCCTTATTGAATTTGATGCATTTTGATAACAAGTTTTCCTTAAAATTTTCCCTATTTTCTTTGATTTCACTATTTTGTTCCATGTAATTTATAAATTAGAATGATTAATTATAGGTGCATAAAATAAATATATTTATAAATTTGTATATCATAAATATTTTAAAATAACCATACATATGGGTGGTGATAAAAAAAGAATTGGCAATGTCCATATTGGTAGTTAACGAACTGTTAATAAAAACATTGTATAAATATGTATAAATAGTGGTATAAAATATAAATACATCAAAAATATAATTTTTAAAATATGTTAAAAAACTAATATAATTTTAAAATTATGAATAATTAAAATTTATAAGATTTTATTTTGAAATAAATTGGGAAAATAGAGAGAATAAGAAGAAAATGAGAGAATATTTTTAAAAAAACTCACTCATTCAATGGTGTAGCTTCTTTGGTACGACATTAAAAATACCTTGATTTTTGGTGTTTTTGTACTCTATAACATCCTTCGGTACTATAAGGGGACTTATAGAGAGGATTTGGGAATAAATTAGGATTTGTAAAGTGAGGAAGGAGTGGTTTTCTAAGGGGAGGGAGAGGGGTTATTTATACTTGGGGAGAGGGGTATTTTTAGAATAAAATATTATATCAAAGGTAAAACTTATAATAGTGAATTTTTGATAACATAAATCATATATCTATATAATATAATGTATTTAATACTTTAAACCTATTTATAATTCTAATTAACTAATTTTATTAAAAAGGAATGTGGAAAAAATAAAAAATTATTATTTTAAGTGATCTCTTTTGACTTTTGGTTTTGGAAAGTGATTTTTTGGTTTGGAAATTAAGATTATTGTATTTTAATGAATAATTTATGAAATTAATTGTTTTTCAAAAATTCAGGTTTTATAAATAATTGGGGTGTTATTAAATCATGAATGATGCAATTTAAGATACACTGGTTATGTGAAAAATTGTATTTTTTCTATCCACCAAAAAGATTAATGTATTTGGGAAAATTACCATAAAATATCCCTTGGAAAATTTTTATGTGATCATTTATAAAATTATATTAATTTTATGGAAAAAATTTCTATCATAGGTAATTTTAATTTATAATTTAAAATTTATGATGTTTTGGATATACTTTAAAATAATGTATATTAAAAATATGCCTATATTTCTGTTGAGTTTTTAAATCATGATGTTAATTTTTTTACCATTATAATATTTATATTTACATAAATTAATCATGATAAATATTATTTACATAACAATTTTTTATTTTTAGGTTAAATTACTATTCTAACCGTCAAGTTACTATTCCCAATGGCTAGGTTACTATTCTCCATAGCAGGTCACTATAACGATGGTCACATTAAATTTACAACAGTCACATTAACTCCTATAAATATGTCTTCTTTATATAAGCCAATATTTACGTTAATTCCTCTCAAGTTTCTATATTTCAATTTTCTATAATGTTGATTAGTTTACTAAAATTTTATTTCTTTTATATAGTGTTTCTTGTGGGATGGATGCTTCTAGTAGATTGTCATGATCCATATTTTCCAATTTTTGTTGTTATATTTTTTTTATGTTTTATACATTTGTAATAATTATCATTTTAATGGTTTTATTCATTGATTATTGTAACAATGTTAATTAATGAAATAATGTGTTGTTTGTTTTTATATGTGTTGTATGTATATAATATTATATAATATAACATAATACATATTCAAGTAAAGAAACACATATTAATGAAAAACACTAGGTCCAGTGTGGTTGTGGAACCCTGTCGATGCCCATTGGTTCCTCCTCCACTCTTCTATTCCAGTTACTGTGTTTTCAGCCCCACATTGGTCCAGTGTGCTGGTTTCCTCACGGTGGTTTGGGATATATAGGTTGAACCATTTCAGTGTCCCAAGTTCTCTCCTTGTCTTTAGACTCATTTTTTTGTGGTTTCCTCTTCCATGACAGTTAGTTATTTTTAATCATGTTAATGATATTGTCTCTTCTTGGTGGTGGTTTTAGTGGTCAGGTCTAGTGTTTCTGAGTGAGGTAGTGATTCTTCATGGAGACCATATCACTTCAAACTCTGAACTAGTTTATGATTCCTTCATCACTCTCCGAGTCAGTATGCTATGGTGGTCTCAAGAGGCTTTAGTAGGTGCTATTTGTTCTGTTGTTGGTGTTCCAGGAGGCGTTTTCTTCATCAAATTCGATCAGTTCTGTTACTGTGTTTGATGTTTGTAGCAGTTTAATCAGTGATTAGGGTTTATCTAGTATTGGTTTTCAGATGTTTGATTCATGATGGAATGGTGGGTCTTGTGAAGGTCATGAAGTAGCTGATGATGTTTGAAGATGATTAGTGGAGGTTCTGGTTTAGGTTTTTGGTTTGAGTCCCCCTTCCATTTTGAAGGTCTTTAGATAACAACAACGATGATGAAGTTCTGATCTGGTGGGTGCTGATTTTGGATGATGTTATGATAATAATGTGTGACTACGAATCCGGGGGGTGTGGATTATGTTAGATCATATCCCGAGGTGATGATGATGTGTTATATTTATTTAATTTGAAATTTAAATTTAGATTTTGATGTTTTGGGGTGAATTTTGATTTTTGTATGATATTAATGTCTGTGGTGTTTGAAATGTGGTATCCAGAATTGTGAGGTTCCCACTACCATAAAGTGGTTTATTCAAGTAATGAAAAAAAGATTTTGGTGTCAGGTGATTGATTTATTATGATATATAATGAATATATATGTATAATGATATAATAATAATGTTAATTATGGTGGGTTATATCAGATATTTTAGACTAGACTATGGAAGCCGGTGGCGTGGCTCTTTCACGAGAAAGGAATAACGAATCTGATTTTTCAATAGAATTTATAGAATAAGGAATATGGTATATTTCATCTGTTGTGGTTATTTTTGGGAGAATTTTATATTGATTTTATATCAATAAAATAAATCTATTGAGGAATTCATCAATATTAAGAAGTTATATATGGGATAATTATTAACCTATTTTAAATCAATACTAAAAATGGGAATTTCTGGAATCATTATTCCATGGTGGTGATCTAATTATAAATACATATTGATAATATAATTTTCAAGTGTTATTAAAAGGACATATAACATTGAGATAACTAGCCACCCATTCAAATGAGATATTTTTCTATATATGGGAGAAGAAAAATGACCCAATCTGATCTAAATTCTGAGGGCACAAAACGTTTTGAACTTATAACTGATTAACTTTTTCATACATGTATTTATCTCTTTTAATTATAGTTGTAAACTATATTACTAATTTATTAATTATTCATATAGATAATAATATAATAAATTTGATAGATATATCACATTAAAAAAACAAAGCATTAACCTCTTGATAATAAGAGTTTGTGAACCTTGATTAAAACCTTCTATCATATGTGTCTTTTCATGTTCTATATCTCATTATTACATCATAATATTTAGAATCCAATCATACTAACCAATTATGAGAAAAAATATACCTATAGTTTTTCTATTAAATAATAATTTTTCCTCCCTCCACCCCCTTAGTGTTGACATACTCTCTATCGATCCTCATACATGGTATAAAAATGTTCTTGAAGTAGTTAAAAGTATTTTATTGTGTGTATATGTTTGTTTTTATTAATATATATTTCATATATGAGATATATAGATGTTGTGATTATTATGAATAATAAATGAGTTTCCATGTTCAATGAAAAGGGATTCCATTTATGGAAGGAGAAGATGGATATATATACATTTTCTCTTGGATTAAAAAATATTCACTTCACTGAAAATGGTGTACATATTCTCAATGTTTTGGAATCCCATTCTATTGTACCATTTGATGGATTATGAGGGGAGAGGTGAATCTTGGTGTAAATTGTTTCCTCTATTTTAATATACTATTTCCCCACATTTGTATAAAGTTGTTAAACCTATATGACTTTGTTTCACATTAACTAAGGAAAGAAATGTATAAATAAGGATTGAAAAAGGAATTTTTACAAAGTTCAACACTAAGGTATATTCAAAGGATAATTTTATGATGATGTGTTAGTCATAGAAGAATCCTTGATCTTTCAATAATTTTTAATGATTACAATTTCTTTCCTCGGGTCACTCTATGACATGCTTACTACCTTAATAGTAGTTCAAGTAATATCACACTAACACCCTTGGATCACATCCATAGAGTCTTCCTTGATCAAAACTCTAGATGAAGTATTTTCCTATTAAAATACTTACATTTTGACTTTAAAGTTGAATAAATATTGATTAATACTTTTATTATACAATGAATTGATCAATTTGTACTCAAATAGTTTGACCAGTTCCTCTGCTTTTCACATGCTAGTTTCACCCAAGTCACTAGCTTAGCTAATATATACTTTTCCCATGTCATTGTATTTTACCAAGTTTTCTTCTACCAAATACAATAATTCACCCCATTCATCTTCTACAAAGTCTACTTTAATCAACTCCATTTAAAAAGGTATTATTTTCCATGAAGGTTCACACCAATGCCTGTAAAATTCCTTATGTGAAAAACCATATTCTCCCAAATACTTCAATTAATTACATCACCCAAATTCTTTTCTAAAATCCATGAATCATATGATTCACTAAGATACCTCACCTAGATTCTATTCTCAATGATTCATAATGAGAGATATCTTCAATCATTCTCAAAAAAATTCATTACCCCAAATAGGGGGACTAGTTTTGTATTTATAGACAAAACCCCATAGCTTTCATGAAACCTTGAGTACTGGAAAATGTGGTGTGTTATTAACCCAACACCATAATTTAGGATCCAACTTTCTTTACGCGACATCCAATCTGTAAAATCCCAAATACCCATGGAAGACAAACCAATCTGCATGACTTGCATGCACAAAATGTGTTTGAAACCTAGAAAATTGTGCATAAGAATCCATCATTTTCCCAAAGAAAATTAAACTTACTCTAATTATCACACCCTAATGAATTGGAAAAAATTATAAGTGTTTATCACACTAGGATTTCTACCATTATCTTCAAACACCTTCAACAACCTACGAATAGATTTATAACAAAAAAACTAATTTGAAACATAAATATTGTTGGTTATAATATTATCGCACTTTTGGTGTGATAGAAATAAAATGGTAAATTAAATTTAGAACAAAATTATTTCTTCTTCCAAATAGTAGTTAAATAACTCATCTATCACTCTATGTCTACATGACCAATGCTCGATATAGAAAAGAGAGAGCTTTGAGTGCTTTATATGCCTCACAAAAGTACACATTATAGAAATCACTCAACTATCAGTTTAATAAAAAATTAGTACTACATTCCCTATGGATCATAACACCACATGAAATCCATACCATATTATCCATCTAAATGTGATAATATCTCAATGAAACCACATATTAATCACATTTTTTCCAGATTTCTCCATTGAAATTTGATATAATTATTCCATAATCTACAATAAACATAATGTGACCTATGACGTATAAAATACCCCAGATATAATATTATTTACTAATGGGGAGAGGATAAATATCAAAACTCCTCTAACTAATGAATTCGGTTGAACACTGAGTTTTAATTGATGTTACTCATAAACCAAAATGGACAATGCATTTTTGTTGATGTTTTACACTTTTCTATTAGTTCCAACATAATCCACTATGACCAATCCAATCTCCACAATTTCTTTAATGAAGTGATTGATAATCACAAAAATATTTCTATGGGAGGGATATAATAGGGTTTTTATTAGATCAATTACACTCTTTTGATCATAGTAATTGTCAATTATCTACTTCACCTCTTAATTAATATCTTCCAGCTACTGCATTATCTATAAAATTATAGTGTATTACATAGTTATAAAGATATATTAGGCTTCTACCATACTTAATATAAGGCCTCGGCCTTAAAAATTACTTATTATTGAATCAAATGAGTAATTCACATTGATGATCTTTTGAGGTTTAGAGTTTTAGATAATTAGGACTTAACTATTACATCTCAAAGATTACAAAGTATACACTTCTACTAAGTTTCCATAAAATAAAAACTCTTAAAAAGAAACATGTCTAGTTCTATGTTTTAGATAACATGTCTTTCCTTGATCCCATCCTTGAACCTATTCATCTTTAAGTCCTATGGAAAACATTTCAAAAACTTGGGATGAGCATAAAAATCCCAGTAAAGGATACACAAAGAAGGAAAACTGTTAGTTTTTCAAAATAATAATTAATCCAAGAATACTTTATCAAAGTAATACTTTTCACCTTTATGAAGTAGTAAAAAACTATTCACTGAATAAAAGATCATTACTTACCATTTTGTAACCAAAATATTACGATAAAACTCATATAAAGAACACATAACATATAAAGGTAACTTGGGACATAAACATACTTAAATTAAATAACCATAAGGTCGACTTCCACACATATAACTTAATGTAATAGCCATACGACTGACTTCCATACCCTATTCATTGGAGGATATAACGTAACCACCCATCCTGGTATTCACAGCACCACCCGTCATATGGTTTATCACGTAACCACCCGTCAAATGTCCACGTACCATTATAAAATCATAACACATAAAACAATTATAAAGGAAAGAAAAAATTTCCACATATCAAGAACAATATATCACTTAAATATATTGACATAACAATTCAATTATCAAAACCATTTTCAATACCAGAAAAGAGTATATAGTATTTATTTACTTTTAAAAATATAACAACTTGTTGAGGAAGCCAATGATAAAATAATACTCACGGCAGCGGAAAGGTCATTGTCACCGCATATGTTAAAAAGAAACATACTTTTTGTCGTTTAGTAAAACGTTTTGTATAGAAAAGATTCCTTTCGAATAAATGTAGAAGTCAAATGGGTTTATACACCGTATAAAATAAAGTTGTGTATAAAACAAAATATTCCTCAATGAATGGAGATTGAGATGAAGTCCCTTACAAAGTTGGTATCCTTAGATTAAGGATAAATCAATTACATGATTATGTGTGAAAAATATGAATACACCAAATATAAGTGGATATTATCTGTAAAACAATCAATGGTCATTCACACATAATCTTGGAAAAACAAAACCAATGACATAGATATTTAACTCAATGAAATGAGATTGAGTTATTATTTCCCATACAAGTTTGTCTAAATGACGTAAGATTTTATCAGTGAGATGATTGTGTGTAGAAATAGTATATGCACACAAAGGTTTGTGGAAATTACAACATATAGATTCCACATGTAATCTTGGCATAATAAAATCAATAAGTAGAGGTTTAACCCAAAGAATTGAAATTGAGTTAAGAAGTTCCTTTTCAAAAATTTGACAGTCTAACGACGTCACTTCAAAATTCAGAAAATTAGTCGATGAGAGAGAGAATGGTATATCATCATGTGGACATAACATTTACATCAAAAAGGATATATAAGAAAATATACCAACATAATAATATGTAAATTAAAAGACATAACAAAAGAAGTCTTTTAAAAAGAGGAGGGTGAAAGGTACCCTTACCGATTTTGGTAACTTTCGAATCGTAGACCCCATGAAAGAAGGACTATACAACATTGATTTAAATACCCATAAAATAAATTATATTACATAAATATTAGGATAATTTTAAGTACATACACCACTCAAAATAAATGGTGGAAAATGTAGCATAAATCTCACGGGAATAAAAGTGAGATGCAAAATCTCTTAAGAAAACTCGGCAGCCTAACGACGCCACTTAAAACATCCAAAAATGGATTTATGAGATAAAATAGGGTCTCTCATAATATGGACATAAAAAGTACAGAATGATGAATATAAAATAACATCCCCAAAAATAATAAATATGAGCTTAAAAGAAATGACATAAAAGGGAGTACTTAAAAAGAAAGAGAGAGGTGGGATCCCTTACCTCAAGTCCGACTTGCCTTGTTCATTTCTTTATATTCCTGAATAATAAACTTTGGTCAATTTATAATTACTTAAAGACCTCCTTTAAATATTATTATTCAGTTCATATCACATATTATATTGTTATAATAATTGGTTAATAATGTGAGTTCATATCAAACATTTTTTTCGATGTTCGGTACATGAGTAAAAATTGAACTGGATGGAAAAGACTTTTCCATGTAGTTATAGGTAAATAATCTCAAGAATATTATCAATGACCTAAATATCATATATATCTAGTATATATTCATTTTATACTATTACATAACATTTGGAGATAAAAAATGAAATGCATCATTCATGGAGACGGTAGGTCGTACGTACGCATGAACGCTACTTTCATTTCTTTGTCATATTAATGGAATTAAAACTAAAAGAGAGATATATATACATTATAATTACAGAATAATATTCATCATTTAGATGTAATTTATTACATATATATCCATTATATATATATACTTATAATAGTACATAACATTTGGAGATTAGAAATGAGATGTACCGTTCCTGGAGACGGTAAGCCGTACGTATGCATGAACGCTACTTTCATTTCTTTTTTTTGTATTCAATGGAATGAAATAATAATGATATAACGGTATATTATAATTCCAGTAGGATATCATATTTAATACCATTAATTTAATTCTTTATACATCCCAAATATGTCATTAACGAATCAAATCACTTTGAGGGGGCGGTAGTCCGCACTTCCTAAAATGAAGATATCGCGTTTACCCATAATGGAAACCATAAAGGTATGAAATAAAGGAAAAATACAGAAGCTTAAGTAAAACATAAAAATATTATATATCATATATAAATATAGTGACATCTTAATGGAAACCTTTGAAGGTGTTAATATAATACTGAACAATCATCATTTCGTGAGGCAGTAATTCGCCATCCACAGAAACAGTATGTTCTTTAACCATTAGAAGGAGGTGTGTGAAAGTGTAGCTCTAATAAATCTTATAAAAACATCCTAGAATATTTAATATACTGGTTTTGTTACAAAAAAAGTAATAAAAAGAGTTTAGGGGGTTAGAGAAGCAAAATAAATTAAAAGAACACAAGTGAAGACATTACCTTAAAATCGGGTAACTCCTCTTGGTTTGAACCAAAAGGGTTTATTGAAGAGAATTATGCCAAAGTTTATGCTTCAATGATGAAGAGAGGGATGTGGAGAGATGAAATGGGTAGGGGTTGGTCGAGCCAAAGGCATGATAGGTGTGGGTAAGGTGGTAGAGGTGGGGGCCTTTTATAAGAAGAGAGGAGGGGAACTGTTGGAAAGTTATAAACTTTTACTTTATTATAAAATGATTTTCGGATTTTAAAGGTCCCAAACTTATATATTTAGAGGATAATGTGATAAGAGTTCTAAATAATCCCATCCAATATTTTTTTTACAAGTTTAGGTCTTAGATTTTACATTATCTATTCATTTTATTTAAATCGTTAAATAATGATGTAATCGCTGCATCATCATGGTGTCATAAATAATTTAATTTATTTAGTGATGAAAAATTATAAAGAAAATATCATGATGTTGGAAATCCTTTTAGATTTATAATTAATATATATAGTAAAATATATGACTTGTATAACCCCATGTAATTTTTTTTAGTAAAATAATACATGTTTGTGACATTTTAATTTCAACTTTAAATAAAACCTTATTAATGTCATTTTCCAAAAAAAGTGGCTCCATGTGGTCCCCAAGTTGACCCATGGATTTTAGTGGTTGTCCATGACTCATACAATAATGGTAGGACATTTTTCAAGGTCATTTTATATTATTATGACATTATCTTTACCTTAAATTACACTAATTACCTTTAATCGCGATTAATAAAACTTAAATGTTACTATTCAACAAAAAATTATTTTAATCTCATTGAACCACATTTTACATCTTAATTACAACCATGTATGTCAGATTTTTGAAATTAAAATCACAAAAGTTGTAAAATTTCATTCAAACGAAAAATCAGTTTTTTTAACTACCACTTAGTGGTTTCACTATTCAACAAAAATTGATGTTTTTTAGAAAAATACCAAAAATTCACACTAAGATATTTTTGATATTCCAAATTCAAAAATGATGTCTATTTAAAAAAATTCAAAACATATAAGTTGAATTAATTAATTTAATATTTAATTCCCGCTGTCAAAACAAATAATGTGTTTTTAAGAAATAATATCTATTAAAAGATTGACACAAGTGTAAGTCCAATTTCAAAGTGAAATTAATTCCAATGACCACCATTTGATTAAATGGTAAAAATATAATCTAATTGCACATTAAAACAAATTCAAAAGATAATATAATCATATAAATAAATTAGATTAAAAGGTGGTTTTTAATTAAAATACATCATTTTACACTATTCATTAAAAAATGAACTTTATCAGAAAAATAACAAAAATTTATATAAAGAAAATTTTGATGTCCCGATTCTAAAAAGAATTTTATTTTGTCAAATATAACATATAAAATTGTAAAAAAATGGATTCATGATGAGTTTTCCATCAAAAGGCGGTTAATCGACCTTTTAAAGAATATTCGAATATTTACGCTTAAAATTGGATTCATCCACATTTTAACATTTATTTTAAAAAGTAAAAATATTTGACAAACATATATAATCATTTTGTAGTTAGTTCTGTTCATTCCCACCATTACAACAGCTAGGCGTTAACTACCATTTAAAATAATATTATTTTATTATTAGAGTGCAATGTAAGATTCCCAAGAAACTCGTTGTTGCGTATTGGGTATGCCATTGAGCATAGCATCCCCTTCAAAGTAATATTAATATTTTATTCACAAAATATTGATAATTATGAAAATGTCATATTATTTATTTACCTGGGGTGTTATACTTAATGAATTGTTTTCTTACTTCATTATTAACAAGATTAGTCAATTATTTCTATCAAATACTGAACCACTACTAATTGATTATTGATCCTCTACACCAACATCCCAATAAACATTGGTATATGATGAAAATTCATAATCTTTTTCTTCATAAAAAAATACAATATTGAGATTACCTTGTATGTATATCATGATTTATTTAACTAATATATGATTCCGTTCTTTCGAATTACTATGGAAATGAGAAGCTGAACTTGTAGAAGTGATAATATTTGGTAATATTGTTGTAAAATATTAAAGTCCTATGACTAAACTCATGTACATTGTGGGATCCATATATTTCCCATCCTCATCCTTCCCACGATTTATTCCAAACACAATCAAAATAGACATTAGTTTGGAATCATGCATGTTTAAATAATTTTGAAAATATATGGTATAATTTATATGAGAGATAAAAATGCATTACTTATTTTTTAATAACCAAATACCTAGAAAAAATGTATGTTTTACAATGATGGGAATTTATATTTTTTTATTTTATGTTTTCAGCATAATATTTGATATATTTCTTCTTACTTCCATAAAAAATTACATCATCCATATAAAAAATCACCATACAATCGTCTTCTTTCGATGTTTTTATATAATGATTTTGGAGGACACCACCAATTTTGAATTATAGCTTCTTAAAAAATGAATCATTTTAATCATACCTTGATTATGGTACCAAATTTATACTATATAGATCTTTTTTCAATTTGAATATAGATTTTCATTATTTCTAATTAGAAAGTAACCTAATTGTTCAATTTAATATTATTTATCAAGAACATCATTCATGAACTGCATTATTGAAATCATTTGATAAAATTTTTAACTGATTTGAAATTAGATATAAAAAAGATCCTGATTGAATATAGTTAGGATATTTGAGAAACCATCTCATCAACATCAATGACTTTAATTTGATCATAACACTTATCCACTTGGATTAACTTACTTTGGATCGCATTCCCATACTCATTAATTCATTTTTCTTGAAGATCTACTTAGTTATGAAGACATTGTGTCGTTATGTACTATAAAAAATATTCAATGTATGGTTGTTATCATTATGATCTAAGTCATATATTTTGAATTTAACTAGTGATTCATCTTTATACTCTATATTAAATGAGGTTGGTTATACTATTGGGAGCGGAGTTGCGTGATCTTTAATTCAAATTTTCTTTTAAGATGTTGGTACAAATATTTTTATATAATTTTGTTACTCCTTTGAGGTGAACATTTCCCTTTTTTAGGAATAACTTCTTCTTATCAATTGGCCTTTGAGTCATCATCATTCAAACAACTCTTTTAGTCTTCTAGAATTGTATCAACTTAATTTTATTCCTTTTATTTTCTATAGTAAACACCAATGCCTTCACCTCTAGAGTTCATCAAATATTTATCTTCAATGACTATAACATTATTTATATTCATTATTTTAATCAACCTTTTATTATAGAATTTTCAGCCTTACTCTATTTTTTATCATAGAAACACTCTTTCATTTACAGCATCTACATATTTTCCCTCATTTCCTTCATTATTTCAAATATTCCACTTTCTTCCAAAGACATTAATGTTTTTATATAATGTATTATTTTTGTGAAAATTTTATATGGGGTATTATATTCCTTAAGGAAATCAATGTATGATTATAAGTGTATAAAACAACTTATATACCCTCTTTATAATAGTGTTGAGAGTTTCTAACTTCAACTAATTACATCTTGGTCATACTATTTAGGGTTTGATTACTTCATTATATAACTCTATTTTTTGTGGAATTATCATGGTTGGAAATTCATGATTTATTCCATGATTCTAAAGATAGTTTGCAAACTCAATTTATCTATTCTATGTTCCATTATTAGACAAATATATTTTAGTTGCAAATCATATATCATTTATATCTTTTCTTTGATACCTATTCATGAATCAAATGACTTCTATATTACTTTTGATAAACATGGAATAAGATATTAAAGAATAGTTATTAATGAAATAAAAGAAATATTTTTCTCTATAAATTTGAGATACATTCATCAGACCATATAAATCTCTTTGGACAAGATCCGGTATATTAAAAACTCTTTAGAATTTATATTTATAAGGATTTCATACCATGTTTACCTACATACATGCCTCCAAGGTATTTTATTAATCTATATTACGATTTAGAAATTCCTCTGAATCCTTCAACATAGATAGGTTAGTAATGATATGTTTATGAACATGGACTAACCATTGATTCCATTAATAATTCTATCCCCTTATATTAGGAGGACTCATATTTTCATGACCACCCACCTATTAAATATCACCATTTGTTCATATTAATCTCATATAATAATGCCAAGCTTTTATTGTGATCAAATAACTGTTATTATTATACATAACCTCAATAATAGAGTCAAAAAGTTGACTCACACATAAGAGGTTGTGTCTTAATCCATCAATATTGATTACTTCTATTTTCTTTTGTTCACTAAAAATAATTTGAGTATTTCTATATCCTTCAGTCTTTAAATATTGATCATTGACAAAGAAAACTATTCCATCAACTCTTATTTTCAAATTTCCCAGCATTTTATCCTTTATAATCATATTGAACGAGCACCCACTATCAAGGATTGTTGTGTTAATATTATTGGGTACATTAGGAAAAATTTATACTATATATTTCCTTACATATATTATTGTTTTCCTTATATGAGATGATTTATTGAGTTATGATAAAAGATTTAATATCCTATTTATCTTCATTAGTGTTGGTGAAATTAAACTCATTTTATTCTTCTTCAAAAAATGAGTATCATTTTTTCAATTAAATCTTATTTCATTTTATTTCATTCTTATGGTTTTGACCTATATTTTGGAATTCATCACTTCTCTATTTCATGCAATTAATATCTTTTTTCATGAATATATATAAATGACAAAATATACATTGAAAGAGTTTCTAAATTGATATGGTATATAAGGTATTATCCTCCATTATCTACTCTCACATATTTCTACATTCAATTAAATTTTTTATTCCTCACAATAAGAAACTATATGGATAAGGTTTCTAAAAAAAATTATAGTAATGGGAAGATTATCTAACTTTCATTCCTCTACATGACTAAATCCTTTATAAAGCTCCTCGGTTACTAAAAATCCCTATTGATTGAGAAGTTTTTCCAACCCTATGATTTACATTAACATTATCTACCATAGTTTGTGCATCTTGTGATATAGTATTGATATAATAATAACCAAGATACATATTTATATAATTCTTAACTATAATTGTACATATTTTTTATGTTTAAACATCATAGATGAATCATATTTTACCCAAAAATCTAGGCCTTTGTTTACTTATAAATTTATAAAAAGCATCTAAACCTTGATTGAATGTTTTTAAAAACAATACATTAATTGACCTCTCAAAAGGTATATTTTTATTTGAATCACGTAATCTCACTAATGATTTAAATTTATTCCACAATTATTTACCTTATCTTTCATGGGAATGAAAATTCATTATTATCTTTATAATAAATTCATTGAGGTCGTTAATAATGATATAATTTTATTCATTCTTTATTTTTATTTTAAAACTAATTTGAATTATTCAAGATATATAACTAATTATCTATCTATTATTATAGTAGGTCAATATTTTCCTCATTCTCATCAACATACTTGTATGGTTCTTTTAAAAATTATCTAATATATTTATTTTTCTATCATTGAGTATTTAGATCTTGAAGAGTTCCCTCAAGTTCAACCTTTAGATGAAAAACCCATTCTTGTTATGTATCATCATTCATTTTATTTTCTTCTTTTTCAATGGTATCCATTGAGTTATCTTCTCAATATGAATTGAATTATTTTTCAATATCCTCTAGATAATATATATCACTATCTTATATGATCACAAATCTCTTATTTAAAAACATTCTTCTTGATGATTTTTTTGGAATTTTTTAGGATACAATCTTCTCTATGTATTTGGTGTGACATATACATCACATTCATCAACATCAAATCTTCATGATAATCTTTTATAAATTTATACAACCATACCATATTGAATTAATGTAAATAGAATCTATCATTCATATCAAAAAAAATTTATCTTGATTTTTTTGGCCGTAAGAGAAAATAATTCATCATGCTCACCCCCTTTTCTTCACTGCTTCAAAATAAGTCTTATTTTTCATATTCTTAAATAATACATCATTGCTTGTGTGGGATATTGATATATATAAATCAACTCTTATTTTATAATACACTATGTTTTTTAAAATATTGTCCCGTGATAGTTTGAAATGTTCCCACTCCTCAAGGGATAAAATTTTAGGATTGTACAATGGTATAATTTTTTTAGATCTACTTGACAATACTAATTTCATTTATTACTTTCCCAAGTATCTAAATAGATCATAAAATCTTAGTGATTTTTATAAATACACCATCAACATTATAATCTAGAATCAATTTAAAATCATCAAATCTATTTTGGTGAACCTGTAACTTTTTATACTTCCCCATACTGTTACCTTCAAATAAATTATAATATTTTTCCACATAGAAATAACACTTTTATAACTCACCACCTTCGAGTATATCTGATCTTATAGAAATATTGTTAAGTAATTTTTAATTTTTTCATTAATATAAATAGAATTCAAGTTATATTCAGTCACATATTTTCATGATACATCACTAACATCAATCCCATGTATTTTAGAAGTTATAAAATTCATTATAGGAGATCGATGATGAGATCTAATTCCATTATTAAATATATTTTAACTGCTTCCATAAAATAATGGAACCTCAATAGGATTCAATATGTTTTTTATATTGAGTTTATAATAACCTAATAAATTCCTATAACCTTTATTTTAATTCCACTTTTTATAACCCGGGACACCATGGGAGTGTAGGTGTGAATTAGGGTATAAAATCATTATCTTGAAATAATGGATCTTTTTCCTGTGTTGGGGAGGAATTATTCAACCTATCCGATTGTGCTACTTATTCACCATTCATAAAAATTCATAGATAAATATATAACATAATAAATTTAACACGGTTCCCCAATAATGGAATGTTTGAAGAATATATGATGGAGATGTATCAATCCTACCAGGATCCATTATTCTTTATGCTTCATTTTATTACAATAATTTTTTCATGGTCACTCCAAGACAGGAAAAATATCTTTACAAGAGTTTAGGGAATAGAGAATTTACACCCTTGGAGAAATTTCATCAAATAATATTTGATCAGAAATCCGGAATAATTATTCATTAGTTTGATGACTAAAAGATAACCTCTAATGATAAATTAGTATTGATTAATAATTATATCATTATATTCTGAGGTTGATCCTCTAATTAATTACTCAATTTATAATAAGGTAGTTCATTTAAGTCCTTGGATTATCCTAGGTTATCTTAACCAAAGTCATTGGATTTTTCCAAGTATTATTCAACTATTTCCTTAGGTTTTACTGAGTATGATTCACCAAAGTGCCCATCTTCTCCCATTTCACCTTTTCCCCTGACCAATATAACCAAATTTTATTAATAAGGTATGTTCTCTAATGTTAGTTCAAATTACCACCTTTGGTATTCCCAATTCACAAAACCTTATTTTCCCAAATATCTCACTAAATTAAATTGACTAACTTCTTCACTCAAAACTGCTAGATATATTTTTTTCAATAACATTCTTCAAATTCATTAATCAATGATTCATGATTTAAAATATCCTTAATAATTTAGCAAAATTTCATTAACCATAAATGGGGGGATTAGTGATGTATTTATAGAAAATATACCCTAACTTTAACATAACCCTCATATCCATAAAACATGGCATGTATTTATCCCATTTCAATAATAATAGAATATAATTTCTTTAGGGTGAAACTAGTCTCATGCACAAAAGACTCCTATATATGCGAAACACCCATACCATCATGCATGAATTGAATTAAATCGATTTTACATGGAACCAAGACTAGGGTGTTCATACTCCCTCCTTTTATCTACAAATAACTTTGAAACACCCTCTAATTTTCGCACCCAAAAATTTGGAAAGCAATGGAAATTATTTCCAAATTAAGTAGTATCTTGTGGTATTAAAACACATATAACAAAATATAAATGGATTAAAAAAAACACAACAAAAAATTACATCTCGAATCATCTTGTTTCCAACATATATCCTATATTATAAAATTTTTTTCAATTTTGACTATAGTCCATGTAATGAGTTACTCTATACCATCTTGGATAAAGAGTTTACATGAGTAATTTTTACCAACATTATTAATGTAATATAAAAGAAACCCAATGATATCTGTGATGGAGATAAAAATATAAAGCAGGATATTTTACAAACACAACAATCTTAATTTGATGATATTAAAAAAGAAAAATAAGAATTAGTGGATGCTTTCTTTGTTTGAGTTAATAAATTTATAATATTCCTTAGTGTATAAGGATAAATTCATGAATATTATACTATGGTGAATAATTTATTGATGTTTCACTAAAATTTATGTGAGGAAATATTTTCTTCCCTAGAGAAATAGTTCATGGATGTGTATACCATCGATAAACCCAATAGTGTCTCAATAACTAACTAGATAAAGAGTGGGATAAACTTATGGAGAGATACTATAATATGATAAGAAGACCCATTTATTACACTAAATTATTTGAAATATGTTAAACTAATGAAAAAAATTAGGATCAAACAAATTCAAAGGAGGCTACCATGGATATTTATTAATTCATATATTTAATAATCCTTTTAGTTATAAAAAGGTAAATCAAAGGGCAATCTTCCATTATAGTGTTTGAATTTTGACTGTATTGGAATAGTTTTTATTAATTTCCTTAATAAGTAACAATAATATGAGTTGGATGACCAATCTCAAAGGTAATCAAATATAATCATGAGTGCTAGCATTCATAGTAGGGGAATTTATTTCAATGAAAAAAGAAATTCCAATATAAAATGAATGATGATATTTATCTTAAAAAATAATTAATCTTCTTATGATAATAAATGTTAAATAGTGGAATAAAAGGGATGAATTATGGATTTTAGGGCCATTCAAAAATATTCCATGTATCAAAGATGATGAGAGTAATATTGATGAAAATATTTATATTGAGACACTAATGGAGGTTCAACAGAAAACCAAATTCAGGGAAATAATAAGTAAAAAAGTACCTTTAATGAAAAAAATGTATTTATATATGTGAATAACTCATAAAATAAATATCATTAGGGACCAAAATCTGAGATAATTATAGATATGGAAATTCAGAATAAAGTACTTGAAGATAGATATAAAATTCATTATATTACCTTTGAAAATTTGATTGCTAATAATATAAGGATGAAATAACATTAGGAAAAGGTAGTGTAAGATGAAAATTAATTGATAAAATACCATGTTTAGGATGTTAATGTTTCATATAAAAATATTTTTGAATGTTCCAAAATAATTGAGGATGATTTTGATACTACCAAAAAACTTGGAGATTATCCCATAGTACCAAAAATAATTATCATTGAACTATAATATTAAAATATAATAAATGGTTGTGATGATAATAAAGTGGAAATTGAGGTCACCTAACCCATGAAAAATAATAGACCTATGTTTACATCAATTCTCTATCCTAAAACATCAAAGAAAAGTGATATCTGTAGGAGTTAGAGTAGTGAAACTAATCCCAAAGGAAAATCGCAGGCGAGTGAAAGAAGTACTGTTCATGATATGTTTTATGATAAAGAATCAATAATAATTCTAGAAATAAAATCATTGAATATATTTTAAGTAATATATTTACTATCATTGGATAATTTTATGTAATAAAATATTAGGTGTTTTTGTATAATTAATCACTTCCATAATAAAATAGAGGATAAAAAAAAAGGGGGAATCAATATAACAGTCCCAAAATATATCCCATAAAATATCCAATTTATATTGCAATGTTTTAAGATATGTTTAATTATCATGAAGAAACTTGTGGGAGGTGTCATAATTCTAGAAACAAAACCAAAAATCGGATTAGAATACTACTAGAGTAGTTGCAGAAAAATGACATCTACAAATCTATTAAGAAGAGGAGTAACCTAGATTATGTGACTGTGGTTGAGGTTTAATTAAAATAAAAAAAGGATAAAAGTCTTGAATATATGATAATTGTTCTTATAAAAATTTAATATAAGTATGAATCTCTTGAAATATATCGAAATGTATGATCGAGTATCATTCAAATTGAAAACAGATGCATAGATTAATTTGAATAGAATTTAGTTCACTAATATTGGTAAGAGTAAATCCAATGAAATGTTATTTAATGGTGGGTTATGGGATTATCTATTTATTTTTATCACATTTTATAAAATAATGAAGATATGATTTTCTAAAATAAGTGATCTATAATTAAGAGGAAAAAGGATGGAAAAACCTTGATAAAGGGATAATAAAAAAGTTGTAATCTATTTCAAATTTTCATTTATTCAGATAGTTGAGGCACGATCATAAAGAATGAAAATTTTATTTGGAATAGAATTTTAAACCATACAGGTCAAAAAATACATCTCAGTTAATCAATTAAATAACTATATAGAATCTACTGATGGTACATTGTGAAAGAGTCAATACATGTGAAACTTGTTTGAAGGAAAGATAGTGTCAAAGAGTTAATAGGAGGTGGTAATTATGTGAAAGAAATATCAAGAGTTAAAACCATTTTATATGTGTGGTATGATTAACTTGATGTTAAAAAATATAAATATGTAATTAATTATTATTTTTTGATAATTTTACTCTTATGAAGTATGTTTATTTGCTTTTGAGTAAATCAAAATCTCATGAGATTTTTATACACATTAAAAAGTGTACATAGAACAACATAATACATTCCATATCCTTTATATATAAATTTTATAAGTTATATATCTAATAATATTAAATAGATTAACTTCTAATACCCTATTTCTCCCCTGAGGTGTAGGCTAAATATCTTTAGAAATTGTTTCCTCTTATAATTCCCCCTTAGAGTCTTTGTGATTTAGGGAATTGTAAACATTAAAATTATTTGAATTAATTTCGTTATCTTAATCAAATTATTCATTAATATTTAAACATCAAGAACTCCATCATTTTTCACTTCAATGAATTTTATTATAATACTCTCCAAAATTTTATCCAATATATTTTTGAATAATTTTTTTACTTAATCTTTATTGAGTACCCTAGAAGAACTCTTTAATGTATTACACCAACAAACATTCTATTAGATATTTTTTTGAAAGTAACCTATTCTTCTAAAGACCCAAACATATTTCAGAGAGGGATTCCTTCAATGAAACATACCATACGGTGTCCAATATTCCCTTGTAATGACCACCATATAGTTTTGATTATACAACATTAATTTCACTAGTTATTTCCAATACATGTTTGAGACAAAACAATAAATGAGAAATTTGTGTCACAGGTTATTCTCCATCCAATTTATTCATTAAAAAACTATATTCTATAGTTATTTTTATAGAATATACATCATTCTTAGTGTTGTGTTTATCAATATGGATTTAAAAGTATATAGATGTGTTTTTGGTACTATTTTTTGATATTAAGATATTGATTATGTGTTTGGTTATATTTTTAACTCTCCTTTGATATATCTTCATGCACTCCATTACTTGTCTTTTTCTACACATAAATATAACACAAGAAATTATTCTATAATCATTAAAAAATAGAATGAAATACATCTCTCCATGTGAGATTGATTGATCTACAAGACCTCACACGTCTTTGTGAACTAGGTCAATTATATAATAGATTTTAATTTATTATTTTTTCGACATAGATTTTGAGGCATATTTCTACATATACAATAGTCACATATCTTTTTAGGATCTCAAAATAGATTTTGAATAACAACTACTATATTTAGTTTGGATTTTTTTTCTATACTCTATTTGTGAATGTAGGGAAAACTATAATGGAAAAAGTTATTATTATACATTATTATTAATATTAAAGTGTTTTCATTGTTATACTCCAACTATATATTACCATTATTCCTCCATAATTTCATGATTAAGATCTTATCTTTCTTTTTAATATCCATGTAACATCTTGGGTTCCGTTCACTGATCGGTAACCGAACACGAGAACCGCATATCCTCAAAAGCACCTCCCTGTATGCTAAAGGCTACTGTATATCAGTGTTGGTCTAATAAAGTACATTGTAGAGAATATACCCTCATGATAAAGGTGATTCATAATGGTATACAATAGTGGTATGCATTGGAAATAATATAATAAATTAACTGCAAAATCATAAGTCAAATAGATATAATAAAGAATAATCAATATCATATACAAAATAATTTCATGTATGTATGCTATAAAAAAAGGAATACATGGAAGGTGAGAAGCCAAAAAATAAAACATAATATAAAAAAATTTAAAAAGGAATAAAACTATCTCCAATAGAATCACAACCATAAAATCATTACCATGCTCTTATACTCCATCCTAGTATAGAATATCTAGAATCCAAAGGTGGATGATTACCTTTATCCATACCTGCAACCATAAGATTTGTTCAGGTACCAATCAACAAAACAAATAGGCTAAAAGATATACTTCGTAGTCCACCACCAATGGATTTTAGTATAAGGTGATCGATTTATATAAAATGAGTAGCGTGTATTTAAAAATCAATCAATAGTAGTAGATAAAATAAATCACACAGTTATAAGTTCCTCACGAGACACCTGAATGATACTACCTTCATTAGTCTAACCTGAAATACATCTAAACATGTGACCATATATATATAAGTATAATTATTTATATATGTATGTATATATGTGTGTATATATGAACTATTTACATAGTTATATATATATATATATATATACACACACACTAATTCTATCTATGTCCTGAGGCATTACTCAAGCATCCATGCATAGTGGTAAGATCCCATAGAGTAATAAGGGACTCCATTCATGAGTTTCATAAGAAATTTAGGATTCTATTTGTAAGTATCATAAATCATAAGGGACATCATGCTTGAGTGTCACAGTTAATAAGGGACGCCATGCCTGAGTATAATGAATCATAAGGGACACCATGCCTGAGTGTCATAATTAATCAGTGACATTATACCTAAGTATCATGAATCTTAATGGAATCCATGATTGAGTATCAAAACTAATAATAATTCTAGCTATCTTAAATATAATCCAACTAATTATTTTTCTACCATTTTATATTTTATTTAGTTAATGGATTAACAAACTATGCATATATGGGTAATGTGACGTGGTTATACCATTCACTTCCATTTCATCGAATGTAGTAATTTTATTTATGAGTGATGATATGACCACTTAGAAGGTGTTTTGGTCATAGAAACATTTAATTTGTATATAGGAATTTTATAAAAACACCCCAAGAGGTAGCGTTAATCAAAAGAGATAACCTTAATCAAGGAAAAGGGTGTATAAGGGAATTTATAACATGGTTATAATTTCCATTTACTGTAAATCATAGTTTTGAGGAAATACATGCAATGTTCAGTGTACAACACCATGGTGCATGATATAAAAAATCTCAAAATTAGGGAAAAGTTACTAGACCACCTAACTTATAGTGGTAGACAAATCATCATCTAGTGTTGACCTCTAATTCGAGTTAGAATGGAAGATATCAATGATATAAAAAAATTCACTAAAAATAGGGAATATTAACTTTCATGAATATAATAATGATTATGTAAAGATAAAATTATAAAGGAAGGAAGAGGATTCAAGTGGTTACCAATGTCCATCCAACATGATAGATGGAGAGAGAATCTAGGTCCGAATGATAGTGGCGGATGAATGCATAGGAGGAGAGGTGTGGAGATCTCTTGGAACATGGTCCACTAATTAAAAGAGAATAGAGGATGTGCGTTGACTTTAAGATGTGGGTGGGGAAAAAATAATATTTCTCCCATTATTTAAAGGGGCACATAGTTTGACCACATGGTTCAGCCCAACCATGTGCTAACCATGAATACCCATTTCCAAAGTATAAGTAATACTTTTTTCTAGAATAGTGGTTTGGGAAAGATGTGTGTAGCCCATGAACACCAATTTAGACCATATTTAGCACTGCACACCCAAACCATATGACCTCATGTGCATAGTTTAAACAATCCATGTACCTGGTCTGTTTTCCCTAAAACATGAAACTTTAGCCAATAATGAAGCCCCAAATTCTCCAAAAACATCCTTGACCTCATTAAGAACCTATATACGGAATAAAATAAATATTAAATTGAAAAATTAAATCAGCCTTACCTATTATAAAGTATAATATAATTCAATATTCCCTCCTTAAATAACTCATCCCCAAGTTTCCCTTTCGAGGATGGTAAAACATAATCAAAGAAATGTTTTGGCCACTGAGAATGTACATTAATCTCTCACTCTTTTGTGTCATCCAATACATATCCTTTATATAATTGAACCATGACTATATGAATTGATCTAACTTAGAGAGAATTCATGTTCTGATTGATGATACAAATAGGATGATCCTCAGAATAAGCATCATCCTCTCGCTACATATTATCAGGATCAATAGAATGATTTGGGTTGAAATAATATCATTGAAGATGTGATACATTGAAGATGATTTGTATATCTCAATACCTCTGAGGTAAGGATAACAGAAATCCTACTTTCCTAACTCTCTCAAGGATCTAAGAAGGCCCTATATAACCAAGTCATAACTTTCCCTTTCTCCAAATCCATCTATGCTCCAAATAAGGAAAAACACACTAAAATACTTTATGTCCCACCTCGAACTCCATAGGTCGGGGAAAATTATTGGTATAAGACTTATTCTAAAATGATATCTATCTATACACTTTTGGATAAGCTATTCCTACTTGGAAGTATCTTGAATTAGATGAGGTCCCAATAGCGTTTCCTCACATGCATTTAACCCGATCATGGGTTAGTGGAATGACCTACCATATAGGGCCTCGAAAAGAGCCATATGGATAGTTTCATAAAGTCTATTATTATAATAAAATTATGTAAGGGGTATGTGTCTCTCCCAAGAACCTCCAAAATCATGGACACATGCTCTAAGAATATTCTCCATCATTCGTATTGTACTTTCATACATGCCATCACTCTAAGGGTTATCTTCTATACTCAGAAGTACCTATGAAACTTGTTAATATTGTCACCACTAAAATAACCATGACATAAATTGAGTTTCCCTATCCTATAAAATAAAATAGGGAACACTATGAAGTCATATGATCTCCTAGATGTAAACCCTCCCAAGCTCATCCACTGAAAAGGTATCTCTGATAGGTAGAAAGTGAGATACCTTGGTCAAGCTATCAAAAATCACCCATATTGTATCACTGCCTTGGGGGGGTCTCTATAAGGTAGTCATAATATCCATGGTGATGTCATCCCATTTATATTATAGAATCGACCGAGGTTACGAAAGTCTAGTAGGTTACTGGTGATCTTCTTTCACCTGATGACACATGGAACATCGTGTAATAAAATATGCAATCTACCTCTTCATTCCTTGACACTTGTAGTAGTGGAGTATTTCATGGTAAATCTTGGTATTCCCAGGATATGGTACGCAAACAGAGGCATGACACTCTCATATAAATTCTTACCATATATCTGCAGACACATAGAAGTTCTTAGGAATTAGAAGAATCTTATTATAATGAATAACCCACCATGTTGTGGGTACTCACATGAGATACTCTCCTTACAAACTAATTTATTATAATTATAAAAATATCTCATCTTTAATCACTCCAAAAGAGAATATTTTTTTCCAAAGCTACTAAAATATGTAGCTCGTGATACTCCTCACCTCCAGGCGCATCTTAGAATATAGGGTCATAAATTGACTCTCACTACTGACCTCTTGAATGGACTATGTTTAAGTCATCTGAATTATAGAATCATCCAATACATTTCCCCTCACAGGATTATAATCAATTTTGAAGTCGAAATATTACAGGTATTTTACCAACCTTCACTAGATATGATACAATTCAAACTGTGTAAAAATTTATTTCAGGATTTTTTGGTCCATATGCACCAAAAACCACTCTCTATGAAAGTAATGCCTCAATAAATGTAAGGAATTAACCCCAACATATAGATCAATATCATGCATCCTATAATTATGGTCATGATACCTTAGCTAAAGGGACCCATATTCTATGATTTGATCTCCCTGCATTAGAATGGATCCCATACCAATACACGTTTCATCATTGTAAACTATAGAACCTCTTCCAGTACTAGGTAAAATCATGATCAGTGCTAAATTCACCCTTCCTTTCAACTCAATAAATTCCTTTTCACATGATTCCAAAAATATAAACTCAATATGATTCCTTTTCAATCTTCTATTTAGTGATTCAAGGAATATTAAATCATGAATAAAATTCCCATAATATCAAGATATCCACAGGAAACTCCATAAGTTAAAGATATTCTTGGGATGCTACCAAGATACCAAAACTTTCACCTTATTTAGGTCAATTGATACTCCCTTCTCAAGATAATGTGACCGAGGAAGTTAACATTATCAATCTAGAAATGAAATTTGGTCAGTTTTTCATAAAAATTATTATCTCCCAATATATTTAGCATGATGTCAAGATGTTTTTCATGGTCATGTTGAGTGTGACAATAAAAAATATATTCTCATAAAAAATAACCACAAATGAATCCAAATACATGTGGAAAATATTACACATCATGGCCTTGAAAACTACTAGCGTGTTTATGAGATAGAACATCATGACTAAATCCTCATACAAGCCATATATAATATGGAAGGATGTCTTTGTTATGTATTTTATTCTATCATGCACTTGATGGTAGCTCGAACTCAAATCAATCTTAGAGAAAACCCTTTATCCTTATATCTGGTCAAATTTGTCATCTTTACGAGTCAAGGGATACCATTTATTCACTATAAGCTGATTCAATTTATAATTATCCATGAAATATATGAGGGTTCCGTCAACATTATTGTAGAAAAAGAATTTTGAACCCCATTTTGAAGTGCTATATCATATAATAAAATAGATTTTATGTCCTCTAGCTACTTCTTGAGTTCATTAAGTTCAGTTTTTGTTATCCTATAAGGTGGAATGGACACTGGTGTGGATCCTGGAACTAGCTCAATAGAAAACTCTACTGATATCTTTGAAGGTAGTCTAGAAAATTAATCAAGGAATATTTCCCTAAAATTATCTAGTATAGAAGGGAAATTTATACTTTCTAATTCTTGATAACTCATAAAAACTCCAGAAATTCCAGTTGTCACCATCCCATCCCATGATGTTCAATTCTAAATTGACTTACATGGACATATGATTCTCCCATATGAATATTTCAACCATAAAATGATGAGGTAAAATTGACCCTTTTCAAATAAAAAACATAGTGAGTGTGATAGGAAAATAACTAGTCCATCATGAGTATGATCTCAAAGCTCATCACCTCGAGGATAGAGAGGTTCCAATAAAATAATATAACCACCTATATCAAGGGGCACTCCTCACATCGGCATACGCTCTAATATTGGATTCCCCATGCCATTTCTAGATTTATTAAACAACATAAATACTATATCTTAAGGATCATACATTCCATAAGTACCACATATATAAGAAAATGTATATCACCAGTATCAAATAAGAAAGAAACTAAAGAAGCAGCTACTAGAAAAATACCTAAAACTCTATATGGCCCAAAAATATGATCCTTGGGAGTGGGATTCACCACATAGATATGGTGATATTTTTACCTTAATATAAAACTTTAATACCCTAATCATGCTATCTCTATTGGCACTTCATATTTAAATCATGGATACATCGGCCACAACAACCTCCTTGACCTGATTAGATAGTTTTACTCTAGCTACCAGCCTAGAGAGGCACTACTGATCCTAATATTGAAGGCGAAACTAGAATAAATAACCCAATTAGGAATAGATGGAAAGGTCCTTCAAAAATGATGAATATTCCATAACCTTTTATAGCCTAATAACTCAACTAGGTCCTTGGGACAATGAGGATTCTTATTCAATAGCTTTCCGCACTTGTGACACACCATGTATCAGTAGGTGTAATCTGACTATCGCTATTCTAACAAGTAGGATCAAAGTAATTTTTACTATCTCTCAATGAAAAAAATAAAATTATTTTCACTGGACCACCTCGGACCACCCTATTAGACTTCCTCAAGTTCAATTTTGTTATTAGGGATTAGTTCACTATCCCATAAATAGTTCCCAATAGAAATATTTTCACCCAGGTTTGAATGGTGCACATGATACCATCCTGAAAATAGATCATTGTTTTCAATTATTCACTATAAAGTGTTAGTGTGAAGTGAAGAATCTTGATTAAATGGGTTGAATACTCCATCAAAAATATAACACCCACTATAGGTGCATAAATTCTCTAGACCAGTCTATTCTCAAAATTTGTGGAATGAAATAATCCTAGAAGATTGTTTGAAAGTTTTACCTTACCATACCCTAATGATGATCAACCTGGTTGATGAAATCTAACCATATATTATTATAATCACACATCATATTGGATATGAGATTCATCCTCCTCTATAAATGCATCTACATATGCTCAAATATCGATTGCACGACCTCTTTCCATGACTTAGTTGTTGAGGGGAGACCATCCATTGAAAATGTGTGTTGATGTTGCTACTGGAATAGTCATGTAAAATCTGTCATATTATGGGATGGTCACATAGTTCCTTTACAAACTACATAAATAACAGAAATCTCTTTTAGAAATGAGCATCAACATCTAGATTAGGAATAATAGGAGGTTTCATAGTTAGAATTATTAGAGGTAATACTAGTGGCTAAGGGCCCCCGCCTCAGGAGAATGGTCTTAACCACCCCCAAGATAAAAAAATCAAGGTCATCATGGAGTAATAACTCTAAATTTTTTATTCACAAGCCTTAGATATGGTCCAATATATAGGATCGCTGATTACAGAATAGGACAGGTACCCACAGTCCTATATAAGAGTCACACCCCTTTTCCTACTTTGAAATCTAGGCCTGGGTGACATAAAGTACCATAAAGAAATATAATAGACAATTTCTACTACCCACTAATAAGGCTAGGTCAGGTTCAAGGTATCACATCACATTGTAGAGGTCCTAGTATGTGGAGTGTCAATTTTAAGGTATAGAGGAAAACTCTATTTAAATTTCAACTAGCATCCCCAATTAACAGAAACCATTTTATTTAATAATTTAAATTCATATATGTTCTTAATCATTTAAATGTTTATATTTATCATGGTTTGGTTAGATGAGTCACCATTCCCATGTTATAAATGTATTAGCTTTATAAGTTGATATTGAAAGGTCATATAACTACGACCTGACCTATACATCAGGTATCAATATATTACATCTTTTATAAAATTATTTGATTAGATAAATCACCATTACCAATCCATATAAGTAAATGGATCATAAAACACAATTTAAATTTATCTAATCAAATCAACTAACATTTCAACACAAGTGGGAAGTGTTCTATGTCACAAACATGGAACAATTGGTCAATTATGGTGCCACCATCATGATATATGTTAAAAAACCATTTAGGTTGATGAAGATACTTTAATTAATCCAATTATCATAACCCTATAGTAATCGTTATCACATTATTGAATATAATAGTTAATGGATAAGTTATATGCAACATACAATGCACACAGTAATATAAATATGGAATGACATATGCATGACTTGTGAATCATTAGGTTCCTAAGATGATGAATAAAATAACACATCCATTCCATACTAGGACAAGGAAAAAATAAAATCCAACCTAACAGAAACAATAATAGTTCCAAAAATCATGCACATCACCCGACGAATGAAATAAATACAACTGTAAAATCATAGCCCAGAACAAAAAGCCCCTTGCCAGGAAATTTGGATTTTCCCTACATGTAAGTTTTCCTCTCCCAACCAAATCCTAACATATCATACTCTCATGTATACCAACCCCAAATTGTAATAAAGAAGTAAAATAATTCTCTGATACCACCTTGTAACATCCTATGTTAAATTCACTAATCAGTAACCAAACCTAAGAGTTAACTAAACTTAAGAATGTCTCCCTATACACTAGAGGCTTCTGACTAGAAATAAGAGTCTATGGAAGTATAGTGGGGAGAATATACCACCATGATCAGAGTATATCACAACAATATATAGTTACATTAAGAAGCAGAAACAACAAAATAAATTAACCATAGAAGCATAATTCATCCAGATATAATAAACCTATTGAATCAATATCATATACAAAATTATGTCATGTATGTATTCTGTAAAAAAGGTATACATGGAAGTAGAGCAACAAGAATATACAACATGCTATAAAAAATAAAAAAAGACAAAAAATTAACTCTAATATCATCATGAGTATAATCTTAGTCCTCCTCTATCGTACTCTATCATAGTATATCATAAATCCAATTCTAGATGCTTCCCTTTGTCCCTACTTTCATCTATATGATCTATTTGGGCACTAGTATTAGGCCCGAACAGTGTGTGAGATATACTCAATAGGGCACCACAAAATACATGCAGTATAATCTAGATAGGGTATATAAAATGTGTATGTGTAACTAAGATTCAGTTCGTAACAACAAATAAAATAAATCACATCGATCAAGGTTCCTCATGGGACACTCGAATGATACATCCTTCTTTGGCCTAATCCAGAATACCACTAAACATGTGAGCATCTATATATATAATTATATGTATATATATGTAGGTATATTTATGAACTATATATACAGTGACATATATAGCCATATATATATATATATATATAGAAATTTTAGCTATGACCCGAGGTGTAACTCAGGCATCCCTGCATTGTTGTAAGATTCTCATAGGGTAATAAGAGATGCCATGGGTGAGTATAATGAGAAATGAGGGAAACTATTATAGTATTATAAATCATAAGGGACACCATACCTGAGTATTAAAATTAATAAGAGACACCATTCCCAAGTATCATGAATCATAAGGGTCCCCATGCCCGAGTATCATAATTAATAAGGGATTCCATGCCTTAGTATAATGAATCATAGGGGACACCATGCATGACTATCACAACTAATAATTATTCCAATATGATTTAATATAATCTAATAAATGGTTTATAACTATTACCCATTTCATTTTGTTAAGGTAATAACCCATAATATATATATATATATATATGAATCACATCACATGGTCAAACCATTCACTTCTATTTAATCTAATGTAGTCATTTCATTTAGGAGTCAAACTCAGACCACATAAAAGGTGGTTTGGTCACATAACAATTAAATAATTCAAGGGGAATTTCATTAGCGCACCTCAAGAGGTGGAAAATGTTGAAGGATATATCCTACATTAATGAAAAGTGTGTATGAGGGAATTTCTAATATAAATAAAAATTCAATTATGTTAAATTGTTTTGAGGAAACATGAGGAATGTACGGAATTCAACATCATGGTGCACGATGTAAAACAACTCGACTTTAGGAAAATGTTACTAGAACACATAAATTATGGTGGTAGAAGACTCCCCATTTAGTGTTGGCCTCTAATACGAGATTGAATGGATGAAAATAGAGAAATATAAAAATAATCGTAAAATAAGGTATATAATCGATCAAAAAAATTACACCGAAGATAGAGAGAAAATGATTAAGGAAAGAGGATGATTAAATGAAATTATCGGTGGCTATCTAATGAAATCGAAATTGAGAGAATCTAAATCTGGGAGTGAGAGGAGGCTCAAAACCTTGGATGAGAGTTATGGATATCTCCAGTCACGTGGTCCACTGTGTGAAAGAAAAGAGAGGAGGAGGCACAAGTTTAGGAGAAGGCACAAGTAAAAATGGCATTTCAACCATAATTTAATGGGGAACACATTTTAGTCGCACAGTATGGACAAACTATGTTCCAACCATGCGTACCCACTTTCTAAGTGGGACTAAGGGTATATTCTTCCCACTGTACCAATTATACCCTGACTACTAGTCAGAAACCTCTTACAAAAAACGAGGCATTGATGAAGTCATGTACCTCACTGGCCCACACCATGTGATTTTGGTTAGGGAACTAAAATCTGGTATAAAAGCAGGGTTTCTTTTATTCCATTAAGAATCTATTTGGGGTCATGTTATAAAGGAGATAGGTTATGTGGAATTCATAAAGGGGATTCATGTCTATTTATAGCAAACTCTTCTGTGATAGAACAACAAGTTAAAAATGATGTGATTGCTGATACATTTGTGTCTTTTCAGCTTCATATTGATCATTAATATATTGTATTGTTATAGTTTATGGGATTTTGATGCATTCATGCATCGTGACTAGAAACATAGGATCATATCTTATATATATATGTTTTTTATTATTCGTGAACTACGACAAAATTTAAGTTTAACAGTGGTTTTTTTCATTTAGAGGTGGTTTAAACTGCCACTAAATCGTTCTACGATGGTATGTGGAATTCATATGGGGGATTCTTGTCTGTTTCTAGCCAACTCTTATGTGATAGAACAACAACTTAAAAATGATGTGATTGTTGATACAATTGTGTCTTTTCAGCTTCATATTGATCATCAATATGTTGTATTGTTATAGTTTATGGGATTTTGATGCATTCATGCACCGCGACTAGAAATATAGGATCATATCTTATATATACATATTTCCTGTTATTCATGCACTATGCCAAAATTCGAGTTTATCATTGGTTTGAACCGCCCCTTAATCGTTCTGCGATGGTTTTAAAAAACCACCACTAATTCATGTATCAAAAATCAATTAGTTACATTTTTTCAAAATCATCGTAGAGTAATTTATCAACGATTTAAACCACTCCTAAATGATTTAGCAGATTTTTTGATTTTTTGATTTTTCAATTTTGTTAATTTATTTTATTATTTTATTATTTTATTTTCAAAATGATTTATTTATTATTTATCAGTTATTTATTATTTATTTATTATTATTTATTAATTTTATAATTTATTTATTATTTATTTTTTATAATTATTATTTTTTTACATTATTACTTTATTTTTCTATTTTTATTTTTTATTTTTAATTTATTAATTACGAATTATTATTTATTATTTATTACTAATTATATTTTTTACTATTTATTACCATGCACATGCACACACATGTGAATGTGCTATATATAGAAATTCTACATTGGCTGAGATTTAACCCCCTTACAACTTGCATATTCTCCAAAGACATTACCCCTCTAGTATGTTCTTTATGTGGTAAATAAACAGAATTTAATATACTTATATATATTAATTGAAAAAAGAAAAAAGAAAGACGAAAAAGAAAAAAGAAAAGAGAGAAAAGAGGAAAGAAAATGGAAATAATAAATAAATAATAATAATTAAACAATAATAAATAAATATATAATAAATTAATAATAAATACATAAATAATAATTAATTAATAAATCAATCACAAACATATAAATAAATAATAATAATAGCAATAAATAAATAATAAAAATAAAAAAACAACATAATAAATAATAAATAATAAATAATAAATAATTAATAATTAATAATAAAAAAATAAAAAATAAAAAATAAAAAATAAAAAATAAATAATAAAAAATAATAAATAAATAAATAAATAATTATTAATAAATATATAATAATAATAAATAAATAATATATAAATAAATAATAGATGATAAATAAATAAATAATATATAATAAATAAATTTTAAATATTAATAATAAATAAATCAATAAATAAATAAATTACTAAAATAAAATAATAAAATAATAAAATAATAAAAAAATAAGATAATAAAAGAATGAAAATAAAAAATAAAATTATAAAATTATAAAATTATAAAATAATAACATTATAAATAATAATAAATAACAAGTAATAAATAATAAATTATAAATAATAAATAATAAATAATAAATAATAAATTTAAAATAATAACTAAATAATAATAAATAAATAATAATAAATAAATAATAGCCAATAAATACTAAATAATAAATAATAAATAAATAAATAATAAATAATAAATCAATCAATAAAGAATAAATTAATGTTAAATCAATAATAAATAAATAATAAATAATATATAAAAAAATAAAAAATAAAAAATAAGTACTGAATAAAAAATTGATGATAAATAATAAGTAATAAGTAATAAATAATAAATAATAAATAATAAATAATAAAATAATAAAAAAAATTAAAAAAATTAAGAAAAATTGAAAAATTTAAAAAATAATAACAATAAAACAATAAAATAATAATATAATAAGTGGATATAAATATCTATAAATATATATACTTATAACAAAATTTACATAAATATATATAAACACATATTTATGTTACATAAACATATATAAACACACCTAGATTTATAATTGTATATTAATATAAATATATCTATAAACATATGTAAATATAAACATCTACAAATATATATCTACACATATATGATATAAAAATTTATAAACATAAAAATGTATAAATATTTAAAATGTATATAAAATATATAATTATTTACATTAAATGAAATGAATAAACAATATTTATTTCCATTTAGTTGACATGCATAAAAATACATTTTTATATAAATTTGTATTTATATAAGTAATTTTAGAAGTAAATAAAAGAAAATGTGCTTATATTTAATTATAAATAAAACTGCATTGTGAAAAATGATAATGTTTAAAAACCATAATATCAATATGAATGTAATACCTAAGAATAAATTGAATACCCACCAAAAAAGATAATAAGAACTCCTTAAATGATGCTAAAAATCTATATAATTTTAAAAAATTATGTTACCCTTAAAACACATAATAACATTAAGAAACTTTGAAAAATCCTAAAACCCCTAAAAACCTTGAAATGACCATAAATTCCGATCCGAGAGTATCATTCAACTCCACAACCAGTGAAATAAATGATCAAAAAACAATATTCGATATTATATGTGTTATAGGCCAAACAGACACCTAGATCTGACGTTATAGCCATTTAAATTTTAAGAAACTAGGGTCTGTGAAAAGAAAAACAATGTTTTAGAGGCCTTCTAGAAATTTTTAAGTATGAAAAACTAGATATAACTCTTCAACTTTAGTTCAATACCATATTTTTTTAGAGATCATCATATGATTCGATTTAATATGTAGTAGAGCCCAAACAGACACCTGGATCAAAAGTTATGGCCCTTTGAAGTTCGAGTTTGATTTCGGAATTTTTTGAAAGTATAATATAATTTATTCCTTTGATTATCACATGATTTAAATCTCATGTTGTTTTAACTCATTTCATAAGATTATATTTGACTAGTTGTAGAGAAAAAACTGACTCTCGGATCAAAAGTTATGGTCATTTGATATCAAAGTGCGATTTTTAATTTATTAATGATTTGTTTTCACTTTAAAATTATTATTAACTAATAATTTTAAATATTTATTTATTGACACATTATAATTAAATAAAATTATAAATAATAAACTATATTTTTTATTAAATAATAAATAATAAATAATAAATAATATATAATAAATAATAAATAATATTTAATATTTAATAATTAATTAGTAAATATATTTTTTATTTTCCCCTTCTATTCTGCAGTGGTTTTGAAAAAACCATCGCTAAAAATAAATGATTTTTAAATAAAATTTTAAAAAATTATAAAATATATTTTAAGAATATCTTGCGCCGGTTTTTAAAACTGCTACCAAATTTTAACTTAAAAAACATTTAGCAGTGGTTTTCAAAACCACCACGAAATAACCACTACTAATTCACTATTTTCCAGTATTTATGGTAGTCCATCTAATTAAATTTATTGATACGTTATTATTTCTTTGGTGATATATGGTGATGAAATTTATATTATTTGATCTTTATAATTATTTTTGTTATATATATATATATATCCCTGTGAATGACATTAAGGTAAGGAGAACTAGTGTTTTTCCATGGGTACTGATTAGAGAGTTATGCCTTATTGATGTAGGTATCCTCTTTGTCTAGGTCACTAATAGAAATACTTTGTTTGTACTTATAATTTTATTAATTTATTACCTTAATTAAGATTCTATATGAAATCTAAGATTTTGTTAATAATGAATAATTCCACCTAGAAGTAATTTGAGGGGACTACATAGAGGAGAAAACCAGAATAATCATATAAGGAAGAACACTACCATTCCACCAGTATATATATGGAAGGATGTATTTGAGAATGCTCCCATTCTATGTTCAATGTTTAAGGCGGTAGAGCCACTACAACTAGAATTTAGTGGAGTTTTATGAACTAGAATGGAAGATGTTGGGGTATTACATTGGAAACCATTAAGGGTCTCTTTATTAAGGTTTTCTTTCCAGATACAATGAAGATGAATCATGTATTAGAGTTTTTGTAGAATCAACCTGGTCTAATGTTAGCAGATAGATACTCTCCTTTTTAATGGATTTTATTCATTTTTTATTCTATCATTTTTTGTAATGAGGTACATATGTCATGGAAATTTTAGATCAGCCTTCAACTGGTGTTGTGGCATCAGGACAAGAGTACCAACCTCATAGAATATTCAAAAGTTCGTTATAAAACCTTTATAATAGATAATAATCTAGGGGAGGATAGAGATATATGTCTTTATCCCAAACAAAGTGGATTGGTTTGAGGACTTCCAATTACTATAGTTGATGTTTCATTCAGTAGAATGAAGTTCAAGGTGAAGGAGTTACAATAGTGTGCTGGAAGTAAATTTTAGTAGAGTAGGGTTTCTTTATCCCTCTTATTGTGAGGAGGTGCCCCCCGATATTTCAAATGTCAAAATAGTTTCCACTATCACTTATTTTCTTAAGATCATAGAGTAAGTGTCATTGATGTTAAATTATGGGGCATCTTTAGTAGTTTTGTTTAAAGGGGTTATTGATAGGTTCTCATAGGGTTCCAAGGTACACATAAACTATGAATCGATGATCATGTTAGAGTCATTAGTATTATACTATTACCCTACTTACTTTGGAAACATATTAGATATATGTGCTCTATGGGTAGGCATGTAGAGCTATGGAAGGTTGAGTTTCTGCAATGGACCTGGTCCCACCAGAGGTCAAGAAAGACTATAGATTGTTTAATGTAATGTCATGATCACATATATGATATCCTCTACTTTTCTTGATATTTGATCTTTCCATTTATTTATATCATCTCATGTTGTTTTAGGAATGGATTTTCTAGTAATGCTATCTTCTGAGATGTTATCCCTTGATACACACTTGGGTATGTAGGTGAATGATCTCAAAAGTTTTCTAGAATATCCTTCAGTAGTTATAAGTTATGTAAATATATGGGATTTCAAGTTTTTTATATCACTATAATTTTTGTGATCTTTGGAATGGAATTTTTGACCAGTTATCGAGAAAAAATAAGCTGTTATAGGAGACATGTGACCATTAAAATGCATAAGGGAGATAAATTTGTCATTACTGATTAATGAGATGTTTCTACAGGCAGAACTGGACTAGAGTTAAGCTAGTTTGGAGCTATTATAGTATAGGAATCAAGCATGGTTCTTAAGGTAGATCAAGAAATATCTCCCTCCTCCTTTTCTCCTATAGTGGACCTATATAAGGATGTTTTCCCAAATGATTTATATTTAAATCCTCCTAAAAATGGATTTGAAACTTAGAAAAACTCTTGACATAGTCAAAACATGTATCAATTCCTCCATATCATAAAACATAATATGAGTTTATTAAGCATTAGGTGAAGCTCTTGGATTTAGAGGTGATGCGATTTAAGATACATAGAATATATCTCTTGGGTGAACCAATTTTATTCAACAAGATAGAAGATGATAGTCTTAATTTGTGTCTAGAATACATTATGGTGAACTAGGTGCCCATGAAGAATATATACCCATAACTGAGGATTGATGTTTTTTTGATTAGTTGTGGGAATCCTGATGGTTCTACATGATTTTACTATGGTCACGAAACCACTAGCATCAGATCAGATATAGGGGTATTCTTATGATATTGTTCTAGTGTAGATATAAACTATATGAGTATCTTTTCATGCCATTTAGGTTAAACAATGCACCAATGGTGTTCATGCATCATATTAACATGATCTTCCTTCTATATCTTTACTACATTATTATGGTTTTTATGATATATTCATATACTTAGGACCATCATAGATGAATTTTAGACACTTTGAGATTTTGTTGAGTACACTTGATGATGCTTATCAATATTCTAATCCCTCTATATTTTAATTCAGGATCATGGAGGTACATTTTCATGGACATATAATCTCTGATGTAGGAATTTTGGTACTCTCAAATAAGGTAGAGGTTTTAATATCTTGTTTAATCCCTATAAATATGTTAGAGGCTTGGATAATCCTTGGTTTTTATGGGTATTATAGATAGTTAATTTATAAAGTTTAAAATTTATAAATGATTATGATAGGTCGTACTAAGAAGGGGTAATGTTTGAGTGGATAGGTCATTGTTAATAGGCTTTCTTTGAGATGAATATTAGGTTGATGATAGCTATGATCCTGATATTCTTACACCCAAGGAATGGATATGCTGCTTATTCCAATGCCCCATGTTTTCATATTGGATATTTTCTGAAGTATAAGGATTTGGTAGTAGCTTAGGGGTCTTACCAGTTATGACAACAAGAGAAGAACAAATATACACAATGATTTGAGTTGGAAACTATAGTATATGGAACAAATTATTGGGGATATTATCATTCTTTGAGAGACTTATCATATACACATTCCACAATCGATTTTATTACGTATTATTTTAGCATTACATGAATATGTGACAAAGGCATTGGGATGAGTATATGAAGATATTTGATTTTAATATGTCTTATGATCCATGAAATGCAATCTTTTTACTGATTATCTCAGTAGGAAATCATAATAGCTTGGGGAGATACCTTTAATAGCGGAATGGTTAAATATGATCTTGTTGGATAATTGGGTAGTGTCAGATTCTAAGGATCAAGGGAGGTGACATAGTATTTATAATAAAAGAACTGGATTATTGGTGGTGCATTAATATGATCTTTCATTTCAGCCATTTCATTGGTTGGCCACTTCAAATATATTTTTCATTAATATGATTCATTTCCTCTTCTTAAACACATTAATCAATTACATGTTCCTTTGAGAAAATACCCCCATGCTTCTTCCTACATTATTGGAATATAGAAAGATTAATTTTTTTTCCTCCATGGGTTTTGTAATTTTAATTTCCCTAAAACCCCATTTTTCTCTTATTGTCTATAAAACCATCAGAATAATTGGAGTCTCCAATTTCTATTTACACTTTTATAAAAAATCAAAAAATATCTTCACAGCTATAAAATTTCTTTATATATAAATATATTCAGTGACTTAGTTTTATACTGCTAAATAAATGAACGTTTTCCCTTTCATGGTTACTGATAAAACAAGTGTTGTGTCATGAAAATATCATGTACTTTATTATTATATGTACTAATATAATCATCCTTATTTTTTCATCTCATGGAATTTTCCGTAAATATTAGTATGAAGATTTTTTTGGAAGGTATTTATTTAATAATGAATAATTAAACACATCGCATTTTTTTAAGATAATATTTCCTCATACATCAAATTATTAATGAGAATCCTACATTTTTTAACATGAAATTAGAAAAAATAATTAACCAAAACAACCATTTAATGCACTGAGAACAATAGAACAATGAATATATTCTCTATTAAATTTCTCTATTTTTTTTAAAATAAGTGGGTATGAAGACCCACTAAATGAGGGTAGACATTGTCACATGATAGACTCAATGAAGAGTTTTTCCATCCATGTAATATTGGGGAGTTCAACATGATTCATATTATTTTTCAAAACATTCAAGAGTTTTTTGTTCATAGACATGAGATTTTATACTCTAACTACTATCCAATTAGGTATATCAATGGGATAATAATTTCATTTGACAACACAATCATTATTAACAATATTCCTCCTAGTTTAAACTATTAACTAAAGCCAAGGATAACATGAGTATCAAACAACAATAACTTTTGTAATACAGAAAACGATAAAGAAAATATATCATAATATTACCTAAATAATAAAACCTTCAATTCTACCTACACCATTTATGTTTTGTTTTACATAAATTTTGGTTTATCATAGATTATTTTATGTTATATCCACTTATTATTCAAAACCAAACAACTAAAAGTAATAAAATGATGCTTTGATAAAAATTATGGAACCCAAAACCTACAATCCTAGGTCTGGTGCTAATAAAACATACTCACAAAATGGATTTGATAAAAACTGATATAACATAAGAATAAAATAGATATATATATATATATTATTTCATTTACAAAGTTTTAATCATTTACTCCCATAAATCCACACAATTCCTTAATCTAAATGCTTAGTATATTTAGTGACTAGAATCATAATCAACTTGTTTTGAAATATCATCAAAATGTTTAAGAAATATTCTTCTTACAATATACCTTTTTTGACATATCATAAAAAATATTCTTGTTCATAACCTTGTGAAAGAAATCATATGAAAGTAGTGAAATAAGAGGCCTATTTAGGGTAAAAATAAGAGTTGACATCCAAAGAACCTAAGTGATGCTAAGAATAATAATGAGGGTATGATGGTATAATAAATGTGCAGAAAATATAAGTGAAAATACATAGTAAATAATAGATAAAAAATCATAGGTCATGGAATAAATATTTTTCCACAACATAAGACATGAGAAATAAAATTACGAAACATGAGTCAGTAATCATGACCCATGAAAACATAGCCTAGGCCTAATAAAGTGGCATTTACATAATAATATAAAATAATTCTTTTTATTAAGTCTCACTACTAATGCTATCATCACATAGTAATATGATTCCAATAATGGTTTTACTTTTCCCATAAATAACTGACATGATAACTCATGAGATATTAATATTTATCCAATTAAGTGGGTATAGAATTATCTCATGAGTTGAATCGAAATGAGGATTAAACCCAAACCCTTAAGTAACTCTATCCACTATGTGATGGGTGGACCTAGAATTATACACTCTTATAATTATTTGGGAAAACACATATATCTCAGGAGTTAACTTGTCAATGATTTAGGAGAAAACTCAATCGATTATGGGACTATGTCGACTATGTAATTTTTATCCTAGTAGTGAGCCTTGACAAAGAAATAATTTTCTATGTATATATCTATAGGGTTCAAACATGAATGCTAATCCATAAGAAAAATACTATAATAAATTAATAAAATAAGCAAAATATGATTAAAAATAAAATGTTAATAAAATAATTCGTCCACTATAGTAAGTATAGTGGAATCCATTAAGAAAATTGGTCTCTATGGCCTTATAATCTCCATGGGATTAGGATCCAATTATAATAATTAGTGTGGGTTTCTCTTCAATTGGTCATATACATCTCACTTTCTTAACTCCATCTTTAAATATACAGTTTCTCTTCTAAAACTCTCACAACTTATCTCTTATGTAATGCACCTAAAAATTATTACGCATTCACATTTCCATAAAATAAAAATGAAATTTTTATACATATCCTCCAGATTAAAACATAAGTAAGTCATTTGTATCTCTATGCTACACTTCAGAAAAAAGGGTATCTTATGATGAACATCATCCACCTTCCATCATCTAGTCTATATAAATCCAAAACTTACATAATTTTTCACTACTATTACACCATCTCTGTATAGTATCAAATGTTAGACAACAATAACATCACATTACAAAATATCTACATACATGATAGGAAAATTATATTCATGGAACATTACATTTGAATTCCCCCATGTTTCTGATATAAATCAAATTTTAGAGAATAAAATGATCATTGATAATACATAATGAAACATAAAATCCAATGCTATGTAAATTCATGTTGAAAAATAATTTGATATTAATTCAATTATTAATAGAAAGTTTTATAACTTCATTAATATATTAATAATGAATTTTATGTTTCATTACCTTTCAATTCATAAATCAATTCCATTAAAAAACACACCAAAATATCATCCCACATCCATTATAGAATATTAAAGGGTTGGAAAAAACCTTTTTGAAACTGAATGTTTATCATTCACATGATGAAAAGTAATTAACATTGATACAAAATCTATTATTTTACTTATCTCAAGTAAAAAAACTACTTCTATAAATAATGAGGCATCATTAAGATACTAGTATATACATCCAATGGTTAGATATAGAAATAATGTGAAATTTATTCCAACAATATACATTGAACATTTAGATTTCTTGGGAATAACTCTAACTAATTATCAAATTTTATTCACATTTCTAAAGAGTATCTATTAATTTTAAGGTCTCTCTAATCCTTCAACTTTGAATCACTCACATGATACTCTTTTATTTAATGAAAAAATGGGAAGTTCACTATCATATAATACATGAAACTTTCAACACTAATATAATCTATATCAAAATACAATATCATATGTTACTATATAATATTATATTCAACACATGTTTCTTGAGAAACAATTCCTCAAGACCTCCTTAATTATGCATCAACTATAACAATACACCATCTGAGAGTACATGTAATTTATTAAATCTATTTTAGATAAATTCCTTGAATATACATATGAATATTTTTAAATAGTTCTATAAGAATATATAAAATCAAATATTGTGGTCCATGAAGAATATAAATTATTCTCTAGAAATTTAATATAAATATATTTTGAAATAAAATTCTATATTTTCATGATCATGGTATTAAAGAATAGTTATGTTCATGAGTAATTCCTTTCTAAATAAAAAATATTTGAATTACCTCACATATATTAACATGAAACCCAAACCATGATGAGTAGAATTATAATAAAAATAAAAAAACTTTATTCACATATAAATGAATCATATGAGTTCCAATAATCTTTTTTCATTAAAATCTATTTTTTTCTCTACTATGTCTATAAAAAATCATGATCCTTCTTGATTAGTGATTTTAAAGGTATTTAAATCCTAAAAAGTTTAAACAAAAACCTCCACTAATTATCAATGGATCCTAGAAAAACACATATCCTAAATATATTATCAAGTTCTCTTTAAGATACACCTACCACAATTATTAAAGGATCCCCAAATTTACCAAATTGAGAAAAACATGGATATGAAAATGAAACTATTTCTTAAAAAACATTCCATTTGATATATTATCATACAACCAATGCTATAGAAGAAGCTAAAAAATCATCCTCAGATGCCTCAACTATTACTCATATAACTTTGAACAAACAAAGATTTCATCGATAAATACCACAAAATATTTTCAAGATCGGAAAAAAACCCACCTCATCAAACAAAAAAACACTATTTTGGTTTTTATATATATTAATTGAGAACTTATAACCACAAAATTCACATATTGATATTGGAATTTCATATTTGGAACATCTTATATATTCATAAGAATCTAATGATACCATAAATGTAATTTTATTTTAAAAAATCAATAATATAACATCAACTAATCAAATAAGTAAACAATCATTAGTAAATGGTATTATATATTTAGCATCACCAATTTTTTATTTCAATATTAAATACAAAGTCAGAAGAAACCTTTTGTATTTTTAGTTAAAAAACTGGGATGCCTATTGTGATACACTTGGTTAATTGAAATCATATCAAATAAAATCCTAAATGTGAATTCTTTTTATTTAGAGTTATGTAAGATCAATTTGATAAGGTAATGGAGAGATAATAATAACACATTGTTGCGACTCTATGCCAAATTTACCCAAATGATAATGAGGTAAATCGATAACATCCTCATGAAAAACAAAAAAGTCTTCCAAAACCATTGGAAACACATCAATTTAGGCTATATAGAAAATAAAATATAACATGTTAGATAAATCCTAATATATTAAAAATATTTTTGATCAATCTGATAATACCACACACCCAATAAAATCACATGGTTTCCTTCAATGTAAAATAAAATAACCCATTGTCAATAGTAATATATTTAGCTTTATATATATAAAAAATTTATTCTTGAAAGGAATGAAACCATATGGTTATATAAATAGTTTGATCAATGCTAAACTCAATACGAATTCCCCCACCTATGATTCCAACCCATGATAGTCATTCATCATTATAGGAAAATCCCACATGGGAGTAAATAAAATCAATTATCTATAAAGCATCCTTCCATCCCAATCATTGAAATAGAAAACGAATTATAATGAAGTAAGATTAATGGGTTTCTATTATTATACATTCCAATATAATTTAAAGTGTTATAGTTACTTAGAAAACCTCTAGTCACTCTACAATAAGTAACATCATCACATAATTCTACCCACATCCATCTCCTCTCATTTATTCCCCTAATATCTACCAAGAATACATCACTTTGATACTCAAGGTTTCAAAGGGTGAAGATTATCTCTTAGAAGAATATAGTTTATACCACTCTAAACTAGTTGTTTTAATTTTCATAAATCCAATCATGATGGGTATTTTTAGGGGGTAACTATAGATATGGGGGCATTTGAAACTATTAAAGTCAATCCCCTATCATAATATAAGGCCCTTTGATAACCAAATTGATAGAGTGGGGATAAAAAATATAGATGCTTATGAAAATAATAAATGTATCATATGATGTCTTAATTCATAAAAATGGTTCAAAAATTAAAAATCACGACAAACATGATGAGTATTGTAATTAGAATCTACAAAAGAATCATGAAGTTGACTACCCACACATGTGAGATCTTATGTCCACATTCTCAATTTATTGGAAACATTTATTAATTTCATCATGGATAAAATTTATCTATGTCCTGACCATATTTATCACATAAATAATCATCATCTCCCTTGAATGAGTCTCCTGGTTAAATTGGTTATATAACATTATATCAGTGGTTACAAATCTCTCTTAAAATGTATCACCATTATTTTCTTATCGACTAAAAATGATAGTGAGTGACATTGTAAATCCATATATCAGATTATAAATTCTCATACACTATAACTACCATACCATTTAGACAATAAACCATGTTACTAAAATGATTTGTAAAGTTTAAGAAAAAAATTCATTATTAAACAATCCTTAGAATTGTTTCCCTAAAACTTCATACGTGACATGAAAACCATTCAAATGGATCTAACATTTTTTAATTACATCAAGAAAAAGAGCTTCTAAGACATAGTAAAATTTATCATACTTTATATAAGACATCTAGAATTAATTCTACCACTCATCCAATGAATATAGTATTTTTAAATTAGAATGTATTGTTTCATGATTTGATAAATTCTACTCTAAAAATTCAGTTAATGTAATCCTCCAAATATCACTATATTTCATATCAATACATAAATAAAAAATCTCACAAGATAATAATCATCCTCATATATAATAGGAATAAAACATAATATAATGGAAATATCAATATTTAAGTAGATAAATCCATAAACCCAATGATATAGAAATGTTTCAACATCACTATTTAATCCAAACATTAAAATAAAAAATAAATTCATCTTTTAGAATAATCATATCCAAGTTATTCATGATTCATGATCTTGTACCTATAAAGACACACTATAAAGAATATATATTCCCCTAAAAAGAATCTTTTGTGATTAGATTCCTATATAAGAATCCTAGGGTCTTTATGAATCAATGGTTTCCACCTAGTATGATATCACTTCTACATTCATGTGTTTTGAAACCTTTACAAACCAAAATAATACATACCGGTACCTATGATAAATAAAAACTTGTAAATTTCATTGATAATATCATATCACAATAATAAAATTCCATGACCCCTTTAGATTATGTTTTTATATGGACAATAATCCCAAAAAACTATCTCTGATGTGGCATGTAGTGGATACGAGCATTAATAGTAAAAAACAATTTACCCAAGAAGTTAATTTTTTTATTTGGAATCCTGGAATAAATAAATAATAATTATTCCAAATTCTATAATACTGGGATATAAAATATAACTAATAATATACATGCATGAAATGTCACACAACCAACAAAAACCACATGTAGAAAACTAAGTGTAGGTTAATGAAATAAATATTACCAAATTCTTATATATATGATATATATATATATATATATTTCATATCATATGGTATGGTATAACTAGTTTTTGTGTATGAAATGCATGGAATAAAGATTATTTATACATTAATTTAGTTTAAATCATATTATAAAATAAGGATATATCATATGACATGGAATTAGATTTCATTCCACTGTCTTACCCATTCATATTGTCTGATTGGGTGATATTTCATGGATCACCTTGAGTATATTTTTAAGGTAATATATACACATACATTATAAGATAGAACTAGTTGTTGAATGTTCTGTGTTAACACTTTAGCGATCTTCATCATTTTCTATCAAAAAATAGTTCTTTCATAAGATGAAACAAAAGGAAGTTTATTGCATTCATGTAAAATTTGTGTGAATTGGATAAGTAATTTACTCACTTGTTATAATGAATGAGTAATTACATGAACCATCAAGTACCATCACAGAGGGTTATATAAAGATCATACTACCATGTCATGATGGATGTATAAATTCTTTATTGATCCCTGGCTAAATCACAGCTTATTGTAGCTCTCTTATCCCATCACCATTAAACTTCATTGGTACTAGAATAACAAAATTTAAAATATGATCACACTATTGTGATGAGTGATTCAGTTTCCACTCGTGGATACCTCCAAAAAAGGTAACTCATTTTGTTACCTCGTTTTCCTCTTTATTAAACCCATACAATGTTGTTTAAATACTGTGATGTAGTAGCAGTGTTGTAAGGTACACATTTGTATTGTTTTTCATTTATAGTAGTAATGATTTTAGTATTATTTCAGGGTTCATCTTGGTTTGAGTTGATAAAATTCTTACCTTATGGTTAATAACTATGGTCCGATCTTACAAGACTCGGGAACAGTATCAGAACATTATCTTTCCATTAAATTTACGAAATTAGATAGGGAAATGATTATTTGAAATTTGTATTAAATTTCATATTACCAATCATAAAATTTTATGAAATACATTTTTCTTCCAAGTTGAGTCACAACATATGATATGGGGATGTCATAGATAATGATACAACTAAAATCCATGGATTTTAACTAATTATGATCTATGATTTTAGGTAGTCATATTCGATGATATCATTCCATCAGGTGGTTCAAAAAATAGTTATCCTTGTGTATCATTAAATATGATATGATATTAGAGGAGATGGTATGGCAATTAAATTGTAAAAAATGACAGATAGTACTTAACAATTTAAACACCTTTAATTCTCTATCATATTAAACAATTTCATAAAAAACCTTTTAATATTATTTTTATAATATCTTATGATTCATGTTATATCATTAAATATGATTACTAAATAATTTTATTTTTCATTTAATTTAATTAGAAATTGAATTATATTATTTATAAATTCTTTATAAATTAAAATAAATGTTATTTTAAAAAATTTATTAATTTCTAAAGGTGTTTATAAATGAATTATTTTTAAAAGGATTAAAATTAATAAATTATTTGTTTAGAAAATATTTATTAATATTTATTATTTAAAATTAAGATGTTTTATTAATATAACTAATACTAAATTATATTGCATGGATTTTGAGTTAGAAATGATGTGTTTATTTGAAAATCAAAATTGTAATTTATAACGCATTTATAAATAAAAAATATTGCTAAATATAAATTGTTTATAATTCAATATTATTAATTGTTCGTAATACGTTATTTTTTTGTTGAAATTAAATTCCTTATTTGGGATGTTATTTATGCAAAATCAAAATATTTTTTGATGATTTATTTTATCTGGGTTTAAATAATACTATGTATGGAATATATATATTATATAAATACTTTAAATAATAGAAATTGACATAAAAATTTTACATTTCATTTTACATCATATAATTAAAGTAAAATTATATATAGGTAATAATATATAATAGTTAGCATTATAAAATGAATATAAATTATTTATATTCTACATTTTGGAATGTCCATAATATATAGCTAAAATAATAATGTTCCTTTAATAATATTTTCTTTATGAATAGTCCATAAATGATTAAATAATGTTTAAATATGTGAAATGATTACATTTTTTATATTTATTTGCCCTTTTATTTTTCATAGATTTAAATTTTCCAAATTATAAATATTTTTATGATTTAGTTTAATTGTCAAACTTCTTCTGGAGATTATCATACGTGAATCTATAGAGTAACATGATATTTATGATAATGGATTTAATTTCCAAATACCATGAATTTTTTTTAAATTAATTTTTTTTAACTTCAATTTATTTACTGAAAATAGTTTTTCTGTATTAGGTATTGGAGTTTTGATTAATTATAATCTCTCTTAATAAATGTATGTAAGAGTAGAAAGAAACTAGGTCAACATAACCACTAGTCTAGATGTTTATAAATTCTTCTAGAAATGTTAGGTTTGGCTATAAATTTCTCTAGAATAACATATGGGGGATCTCTAATTTCATATAATTCTAAAGATCAACATGAAATTCTTATATTCTATATGCATGGGGTGTATTCAGATGTGGGTAAATGTTTTGGATTCTTTTTTGGGGAGAGTAACAAAAATTGTGTGTTGTGTAAAGAGTTACAAATAAATATGGTTTGAACATATTGATTTGGGGGTGGAATAATATTCTAAACTAAAACACTAGAAACGTTAATATATAAGTAGAAAAAACAGGAGTAACAATAGTGATATTAATACCCAATAAAAATAATAAGTGTTATATTCCTTGCAATATAGCAGTCGTCCAAACCCCAGTCATCCAACTTGGTAGTTCATGATAAAGTGGGGTGACCCTTAATTATATTATATATATAATTAAACTAATGGGTGGCCCTAATAGGATTAGTTTCCTTTTCATGGAATATTACTTAGGTTATGCATATATGTAATACCTTAATACTTTTTTGTTATCAGAGTAATAGATTTTGGTTTATCCACTTGATGGATGGGGGAAAGAGTTATATGTTTGACTATAAAAATGTTTTATATGATATTATGAGGATTATACCATACCAAAATTACTCTGTAATTTGAGAAATGATAATATGATCCAAATCCTAGGGAAACTTGGATCCTAGATCACTGATGGATATGATGAATTTAAAAGGTATTTTCATTTTAGTAAGGACCTGTTTAAAAAGATTCCATAATAAATATTTTTAAAACATAAAACTCATCTAAGAAAATATAATATTTATATATAAATGACATCACTCCTATAAAACATAACTTTTAGATAAATCCTATTGGAAATAGACACATAATGTAGGAAACGCTTATATTTGGTCACTTAAGATGAGTTCCTATGTAAAGAAAAATTATTAGTGATGAAGAAACACACTATTGAGTAATATACTATTGATGCCGTTTCACAAAAAAAATTGATATTTTATTGAGAAAAATATAATGATTCACATTATGTTTCTAATTAATAAGGTAGAATATGGACATTGGATTTTCATAGTCCCCTCACATAGTCAATATGGCTTGATATGTAAATTACTTGGTGAGAATAGAGGTTTCCTTAATGATTATTATATTTAAAGTATGGAGGTAAGTATTCATTCCAGCCATCAATTGTATATTTTAACAAATTCAATTTTTTAGTGGAGAAAACTGTAGATATAGAGAATACCCTATATGATATGGAAATAATAGTTTATTTATAAAACATTCATACTTAAAGGAAATAAGAATTATTTCCTTATCATAATGGAATTTATTCTTCTTAAAATGAAATTTTGAATAAAATATATTGTCCAAGAAACTAGTTAGTGTATCATTGAAGTTAAAAATGTTTCAAGTTATCAAAAAACATTATACACCATACTAACTTCAATGGTGTGTTTCACGAAATCTTATAAGGTGTTTAGGATTTTTGGTTATAAAAAGAAATGTAAAATGCAACATTTAGTTACTCAGAAAAATTGATTATCAATATTTTATTAAATGGATGTTCTAGTCAAAATATATAGTTAATTTCACTTAATATCCAAAAATTGTTTAAATTTATGTTATTAAAGATAAATATAAAAAGTTATATATAGTTTTCATAACAAATTGAATATCATTTTATCCTAATGGAGGTTAGGATGTGTTGATATGTGATAATGTAAATAGTAACATTATTTTTCATTAGATTTCAAGGAAAGCATTCGATGGAATTGGTTCAAATATTTAAGATAATATACAAAAAACAGTTATATAAATATCATATATATTAAATTCATGATAAAATTTGATGTTTTAAAATAAATAATTTTGAATTTGTTCATGGTGTTGAAAATTAGAAATATGATTTATTAATCTCACTATTATTCAAACATTCTTTCTTCATAGATGTTACTCACTAAATAGATTAGTGAGATAGTTTTATCAAGTGGTTAAATAATGATATGGAAAAATTAAATATAGTTATAACGAGTTTATGAAACCCCATAAATTGTATTAAAGATATTGATGATAAATAATTCTATAAAATATGATATGATATATAGATTATTAGTAAATAGTTTAAATTTATTTTTAAAAGAGTTAAAGATTATAAAATGTATCATATAAAAGGGAATTTTCACATTATCATTTTATCATATTGAAATAGTATATGTATATATAGGAATAATATTAATGAATTTCAATGATAATTGAACCCTCAATGTTTTAATATTAGTTTTTTTCTAACTGATGTCTGTTATAGAGTATAATTACATTTATAAATGTTATTCTTAACATGAATGGGATTCTTTTATGTAGAACAAATATACTCATGAGGCATAGTAAGAGTTTTTTTCTATTTGTTGACCAACTAGGTATACCAAATAGAATGTTATACACTGTATTTTTAATATGAGGGGTTTATAGGTAATATTTAAAGTCCCCATTACATGATTTTGGTGAGATTAAAATCATGAGAACCTTCATAACCAATATTATGTAATCCTATAATTTAGCTAATCAGGGGTGGTTGGGTATGTTGATTATCATTTCATTGGCTGGAGATCTACCAATGTGATTGATCATATCATTAAAACATTACTTTTATTAGATGGGGTGTTGAACATTCCTAGAAGAGCCTTAAGGGAAGGGTGGATTGGAGATGAAATTTTCATCTGGGAGAGAAGTTCACTGTGTGAATGTTCAATTCATGGAATGAATGAGGATGGGATAGATATAGATTTTAGTTGAGGGAATAAAGATTATTCATTGAATGAGGTTTTTAGGTATGGATTTCTTATGGTTTCCTAGGAGTATATCACATAATGAATCCTTGGTTTATGATATATCTTCTTTAGGATAGTTTTTGGATGGTTTAGTAATAGGGTGGTTCATAACGTAGAAAGTCCTTATTAAGAACATAAATTCATATAAATGTTCTAGTATCTAATGATATTATTTTTGGAGAACGTTTAACATAAAATGTTTGTAATGTCCCGGCCCCGGGTGCCACTAAACGGGTGCCCCATACCCGGTTCTCCATGTGACCTCAAGCGCATTTCCCCAAATGCTAGAGGCTGCCGACTAGCAGTGAGGGCCTAGGTCTGATAGTGGGGAAACTATGCCCTCATTTGTCGAAGTTTAGTGCACGGAATTTAAATAAAACATACAACAAATAGCGGAAGTAGTAAACCATGAAAAACTGAAATAAAAAAATGTAGTGGATATTACCAACAGTATGTAAATAAAGATGCTACATGTCACAAGTTCTATGAAAATATCCAGAACATGTTATACATCAATATAGTACAACAAAATACAGAGTACAACAAAATAAAGCAAAACAGCTGGCAGCGGCATCGCGAGCCTAGGCTCGGTCCCATTCCCTCCTACTCCACATCAACAGTCAAGTACCTATATAGAGACTCTTGACCCTATCCACACCCGCAGAAACGTAATCTGTTTTGGCCGAAAAACATGACTCAAACAGGGTGTGAGAAACATATCTCAATAGGCACCCACCATAGGCCCGTTCCCAACTGCGTGTAAGCATTCAACAACAGTGTGAAGTAGAAAAATGAAATAAGGTAAGGAGTACTCAAAAGTAACTAACTACCAGCTGTGTTTCCATTTTATTATTCATTTAATCATTTAAGAAAAACACGATAGTGAGTTTCTAACTAAGTAGCCAGTGTCCTCAGACAAAAAAAATCTCACACTTAGGTAATCAGAATCTCACCCTCAGGCATTTCCCTCAGGCATAACAGAAATTACCCTCAGGCATAGGAAGTGTCTCCCTCAGTCACAGAAGTCAAGCTCTCAGGAACGAAAGGTTTCCCTCAGGAGAAATAACTACAGCACTCGGGCTAAATAGTGTACTTCCCACAGGCTAATCACAACATCGCCCTCAGGTTATACAGGTAACTGGGCCATGCCCAGCATGTAAAAAAATAAGTAAACAAGAAATTCCTCTCAAGGAAATTGTACAATTACTACTTTAAAGGCATACCCTTGGGTATCCTGGCCAAATGGCTAAACAGAGGAATGTACCTCTTGGGATGGTCCTGGATCCAAGCAGCGATCCCAAAAAGCACTTCTACATCTTTATTTAATTACATATATTGTTATAGGTAGTTTAATTATCCATGGCCTCAGCCTCACGACACCCCAACATGGGTTCATAGCTCAAAAATGCGCAAAAACGCACCGAAACGTACTACAGTTGGAAATAAACACCAAGCCACCTACCTTATATGCCAACCAGCGCTATACATGACTGTCAATCCAAGAAACGCCCATGAAAGATGTGGAACTGAGGTAAGAAAAGTTTCATTCAACCTCAAATAACTCCCGTTATTTAAGGAATTGGTAAGAAGCACGCTAGAAGAAGGAAGCTATTAACCGTGCGGCTCCAACGAGATCATCTGAGGAGGAAACAGATTCCTGACGTGCACCCGATGGATCTTCAAAGGTCCGACCTCCTCTTTTGGCTCGAAAACTTCTCAAATGCCTCCTCTTCAAAATGAGGAGGCTGCTGCCTATTTTAAGCCAAAAAAACAAAGTACACGACATTTACATCCAAGTACACGGCGTCTACTTCCCATTTTTAACTGTTCATTTGTCGGCATCCCGCCAGTGTGGCACTGTTCATCTGCCGACATCACTACACGATGTGTCTTTATGAGTACAGGGCGTGTGTTGACGAATAGCTGGCCACTGCCTTGCTATTCACTTACCGACTGACTACACGACGTGTAAAGGACCACTACACGGTGTGTATTTGGTTCCTACACCCTTCATCCCCGGCATGGGCACACACCCCATGTACCCATCCCACACGGCCAAAATTACATGATGTGTACTTTCTGAAATTTAGGATTTTCCCCCATTTTCCATATTTTCTCAAAAACACTTACGGAAAAGAGAAATGAAGAAACCCGTACCTCAAAGATAAGAACCCGGTTCTTACAAACTTTACCCCTTAAGGAAATTCATCCCAAAATTTCCTTTTCAAGGGTGGCGAAGATAAATCCGTGAAAAACTCTGGCCACTGAGCACGTACGTCGGTCTTCCGCTCCCAGGTTTTGTCCTGCACTCAGCCATGATTCCATAGCACCCTTACGAGAGGAACTGACTGGCCTCAGAGTACCTTCGTGCTCCTATCAATGATACGAATCAGATGCTCCTCAATGGATGCATCTGCCTCCAGCTCAACCTCCTCAGGATGAAAGACGTGAGATGGGTCTGAATGATAGCGGCGCAACTGAGATACATGGAAGACATTGTGCATGGCCTGATACCTTTGAGGCAACTACAACCGATATGCAACCAGTCCAACCCTCTCTAGAATCTCAAATGGCCCCACATACCTTAGTGAATTTTTACACTGTCTCCTGATCTTCCTATGTCTCAGCCTCGGTGAAACACGTAAGAAAACCTGATCCCCAACCACGAACTCCAAAGGTCATCTGCAGCAATCAGCATAAGATTTCTGATGAGACTGCGCATTAGCAATCCACTTCTGAATCAACTGGACCTGCTCAGAAGTCTCCTGCAAGAAACGCAGTCCTAGTAAAGCTGTCTCACCTGCCTCTAACCAGCATAAGGGTGATCGGCATGGCCTACCATATAAATCCTCGTATGGTGCGATCTCGATAGTTGCCTATAAAATGTTATTATAGGAAAATTTGACTAGGGGTATATGCTTCTCCCAAGAGCCACCAAAGTCCAGGACGCATGCACGCAGCATGTCCTCTAGCACCTGAATCGTACGCTCTGACTGTCCATCGGTCTGAGGGTGGTATGTTGTGCTCAAAAGCACCTGTGTACCCAGTTCCCTCTGAAAACATTCCCAGAAACGAGACGTAAATCAGGTGTCCCTATATGAAATGATAGAACGAGGGACCCCATGAAGACATATGATCTCTCAAATATACAACTTCCCTAGCTCGTCAACACCGAAGGTCTCCTTGATCGGAAAAAGGTAAGTTACCTTCATGAGTCTGTCCACAACAACCCGCACGACAAAATTGCCTCGAGGTGACCTCAGCAACCCAGTCACGATTTCAATCACGACATCATCCCATTTTCACTCCGGGATGGAAAACTGTTGTAACAGTCCAGCTGGTCTCTGATGCTCTACATTCACCTGTTGACAGGTGGAACACCTCGTAACAATACCAACCACATCTCTCTTCATAATCGGACACCAGTACTGATGTCTCATGTCACGATACATCTTGGTAACCCCAGGATGAACTGCCCAGGCTGAAACATGAAACACCCGCATCAGCTCCTCGCGTATTTCCCCTGGAACCCATACTTGTCCATGGAAATGCAGAACCTCATCATCGCTTATTGTCCAAAAAGGAGGAGGGTCCTATCTTGCCATCGACTCCCATAGAACTAGGCCTTCCGGATCAGATAACTGCGTCATCCTCACTCTATCCAGGAGGGTAGAAGTCATAGCTAAAGACGAAAGATAAGTTTTCCCATGACTGTTGTGCACATCCAAATGCATCTCAAAGAACAAATCCATAAGCCGCCACTCACCACTGGCCTCCTTCATAGCCTGTGTCTGAGTCTTCCTGCTCAGTGCATCAGCTATTGCATTACATTTACCAGGCGTATAGGCAAGCTCTAAATCGAAGGACTGAAGGTACTCAACCCACCTTCTCTGCCTCAGATTAAAGTCACGCTGAGTAACGATATACTTGAGACTTTTGAGGTTGGAAAAAACCACAAAATGTTCTACCAAAAGATAATGTCTCTAACAGCGCAACACATGCACAACTGCAACCAACTCGAGATCATGCATCCGGTAACTCATCCCATGTGTCCTCAACTGCCGAGATCCGTACGCAACAACTCCATCGCCCTGCATCAACACTGCTCCTAGACCAATACCTGATGCATCACAGTAAACTGTATAGCTCTTCCCCTACACTGGGAGTATCAGGACCGGTGCTAATGCTAGCCTTCCTTTCAGGTCCTGAAAGGTTGTCTCGCAAGCTTCCAACCAAATGAACTTCACACCCTTCTTAGTCAAACCCGTCAACGGTGCTGCTAAATGGGAGAAGTCCTTTATGAAGCATCTGTAGTAACCATCCAGTCCTATGAAACTCCATATCTCAAACACGTTCTTGGGATACTCCCAGGAAACTACTGCTCTCACCTTCTCTAAGTCTACTGCAACTCCTTACTCTGAGATGATATGACCTAGTAAGTGAATCTGGTCCATCCAAAAGTGGCACACTGAGAGCTTAGAATACAATCAATGCTCTCTCAGTGTACTCAATACGATCTCAATATGGGTGGCATAGTTGTGTCGACTTTGAGAGTACACCAAGATATCTCCCATGAATACTACCACAAAAGAATCCAGATAAGGATGGAACACAAGATTCATCAGAGCCATGAAAACTGCTTGCGCGTTCGTGAGTCCTAACAGCATAATCGTATACTCGTATAGACCTTAACTACTCCTGAAATCTGTGAGAGGTATAACAGATGGTCTTACGCATAGCTGATTATATCCTGACATCAATTCAATCTTCAAGAACACTCATGCTCCACAAATTTGATCAAAAAGATCATAAATCCTCGGCAAGGGATATCAGTTCTTAACCGTCCACTGGTTCAGCTTCCGATAATTCACAAGGAATCTGAGGGTACCGTCCACCTTATTCGCAAAAAGAACCAGAGAAGCACAAGGATAAGTACTGGGTCAGATTAAACCCTTCCCCTGTAACTCCTCTAACTACCTCTTGAGCTCCTGCATCTTATGTGTAGCCATCCTATAAGAAGTAATGGACACCGGTGCTTCTCTGGGTACTAGCTCAATAAAGAATTCCACCTCGCGCTCTGGAGGAAGACCTGAAAAGTCTTCCGGGAACACATCCCTGAAACGATCAAAAATTGGAGGGAAATCCAACTGACAAGTCCCCTGATCATCCAGATATAAAATCGCAATCTAGCCAGTGATGCCACCTTGCCCATGATGCTATGGCCCAGCTTGACTTGCCTGAACATCCTATTCGCCCTTGTATAGAAACTCTCCGCCCTCTGGTGACGTGAAATGCACCCTACGATGATAGAAGTCTACAAAGGCTCGAAAGGGAACCAACCAGCCCATCCCGAGAGTGACTTCATATCTCGTCGTCTCTAAGACATAGAGGTCCTAAAGAAAGTAACACCCACTAAACACAAGGGGGCACTCCTTGCACTGACGCACACCAGCCGTTCTAGTTCCCAACGAAGTTTCTAGCATGTGATGATATTCGAAGAAGAAGAAACACAGAGCCAAAGGCTCTCCACAACAGGTACAGATATGAAACTATGTGTAGAAACCTTATCGAAAAGTACTGAAGATAAGATAGATGCTATTATAATAGTACCTCTGACTGTAAATGGTCTGGGATCCTACTCCTACTGGGTTTGTTGCAATGCATATGCCTGCCCAGTGCCGCGGCCCTGCGACATAGCCTCGCTACCCTGAGCTATCCCACTCTGCTGCCTCTGAGATCCTGGTGTCTGGATACAACAACCATGACCACCATCTCTGCCTGCATGCCCTGACGTATTCCAGTTCCCCAACTGGTAAGAAGCCACTGGTCCTGCTCCCGCATGCAGAGTCTATACAAAACCCCTCTCACTAGGCATCGGTGGAAATGCCCTACAAAAGAGATGAAGATGACCAATATTGCCGCAAGCTTGACACTCTACTAGATCATGTGGACACTACGGTCTCTTGTGCCCCTCTCTTTCACATTGGTAGCACCTGATTGGGCCACCTGAAAGACTGCCTGGCTGGTACTGCCACCCTGAGAGAAGTCCATCTATCTCTTCCTCTTGCCTGTAGAAATTGTACCAGTAACTGGTGCTGAACCGCCCTGGACCACACCACTAGCTTCCCGCAGGTTCCTCTATGTAATCAGTGCCTGGTTGATAATAGCATGTACTGAAGGGAACCTGAAAACATTCACCAGTGATCGGATATCCTAACGGAGACCATCCTCAAAGTGCGTGGCTCTCAACGTCTCATCACCCACCAGAACAGGTGCAAAACGCTGAAGCTCGGTAAAGCGAGCAGAATAATCCATCACTAACATAGCGCCCGACTGCAGATTCATGAACTCTCGAGCTCTATCTTCCCTCAGCGTCTTTGGGAAAAAAGAAGTCATAGAAGACTTCCTGAAAATATTCCCACACCATGTCTCTATGATGCTCGGATTGGGTGGTAACATCCCAACACCTCTTGGTGGAATCACGCAGCATATAAGTCACGAGCTGGACCCTCTGCCCTGGAGGCGCCTCGAGATGCTCGAAAATATTCCGCATCGATCCCAGTCAAGACTCTGCAGCCCGTCGTTTTCCATTCCCTGGAAATTTAGGCGGATACTGCTGTTGAAAGATACGTGTCATCTCGGCCATAGATGTAGCCACCTGCGGTGCTCCCAGAAAGGTCTGCCTGAACCGTATAAAGCCTTCACAAAACTGCGCCTCTGCACCTGTGTCTAGTATAATAGCTGGCGCCGCATCTGGATCTGCTAGAGGATCTACTAGTAGCCCATGGCCCACCATATCTGGAGTATAATCATCACCGCTCTCTTGGCAAACAACGCGTGTTCATCTAGGCGACATGACAATACAAGGCCAAAAGCACACCTTAGATGTAGGATTATTAAGACTGAAAATGAAGGAACCACGAAGGGAACTAGAGGAAGAAGTCATTTCAAAATTTTAAAAACAAGACTACACAACGTGTACAATGACTACATGGCGTGTACTTGACTTCCCTTCCCCTGCCCGGGTCCTTCGACACGACTAAGCCACACGATGTCCATTTGAAGAAAACTACACGACGTGTATACTGACTACACGACATGTATGGTGAAATTTCCAATTGCCCGTGTCGTTTGTGACACTACCGACTACTCAACTTGACACTACACGGCGGGTTACACCCGCACACGCCATGTAAATCACCCTGTTTCCCTAGCCACATGGCTAACACCCCATGGTCTGTCCTCAGACGAGACTACACGGCGTCTCCCACAGGTACACGACGTGTACTAGACAAGATTCTCCGATCCGTGTTGTTAGTTACACGGCTGGATATATGACTCACACTACATGGCCTGTCCATAATTGACATGGCATGTTCATGAAAAGAGTTCACCGACCCGTGTTTTTTAGTGACACGGCCGGACTCCGGGTCAACACTACACGGTGTGTACATCTGGTACACATCGTGTTTTACCCAAGCCTTTCTCTATCCCGTGTCACCACCCACAAAGTTTGTGACATGGGAGGAGACTACACAGTGTGCACATAAGATACATGGCGTGTTCGCCCCAAGTTCATCCCTTCCCCGTGTCACCATCAACACGGTTTGTGACACGGGAAGCGACTACACGGCGTGTACTTAGGGAACACGACATGTACTCATAAAGTTTATTTTTTTCCCAAACAGAAGGCCATACATGACCTATTTAAAGGACTACACAGTGTGTAGACTAGGATTCTGGACAGTATGCCTCAGAAACAAACCCAGAACCCAGAAAACACTAAAAAACAACACCTAAGTGTGAAATTCTGACCCGTGAGGGCCCATACTCCCCACGAATCAAAATTTTACTTCTTATATATATGTTATAACAAATTAATATCCAATGATCCACCAAATTCCGGTCAATGGGGGCCCATACTCCCCAATAAACAACGTTTGGAATCCATTCTATAAACATGCTCAAATTAAACTACCCTATCACATATCAGGTATTTTATCAAGCAACTATCACCATAGCATGCCTTTCTCGCACAACAACTATCACAACAACATGAAAATTCTAATGCACCAACATGGCATGGAAACTATGCATGGCATGTTATTTATAGCATGTGCCTATATGGTGCATGAGATGACATACACTCATCTCATCAGGTTGTATCTATATAGAACCCATAGAAAAAATATAAATAGCAGAATACAAGTGCGTCACCCAATGGTGAAATCAAATCTACTGTAAAATTTTCAAAATCAGACAAATTAAAAAAATACAAGGTAGACTGGCTTTTCCCTATACACAGGTTAGCTAGGCCCAGGCATAGAATATTACCAACTACTATTTCCGTCCTATCCTTGACTACGGCTCCATATAGTAAGTCAAAGAATAGAACCACCTTTGATACAACTTTGTAATGTCCCAGCCCCGGGTGCCACTCAACGGGTGCCCCGAACCCGGTTCGCCACATGACCTCAAGCGCATTTCCCCAAATGCCAGAGGCTGCCGACAAGAAGTGAGGGCCTAGGTCTGATAGTGGGGAAACTATGCCCTCATTTGTCAAAGTTTAGTGCATCATAATTTAAAGAATACATACAACAAACAACGGAAGCATTAAACCATGCACAACAGAAACAAACAACTACAATGGATATAACCAATAGTATGTAAATAAATATTCTACAAGTCACAAGTTCTAATAAAACAGCCAGAACATGTTATACATCAATACATTACAACAAAATAAAGCAAAACAGCTGGCAGCGGCATCGCAAGCCTAGGCTTGGTCTCATTCCCTCCTACTCCACAACAACAGCGAAGTACCTATATAGGGATTCTTTCCCCTATCCACACCTGCATAAATGTAATTTGTTTGGGCCAAAAAACATGACCCAAATAGGGTGTGAGAAACATATCTCAGTAGGCACCCACCATAGCCTCGTGCCCAACTGCATGTAAGCATGCAACAAAAGTGTGTAGTAGTAAAATGCAATAATGTAAGCAGTACTCAAAAGTAACTAACTACCCGATTTATTTCCATTTTATTATTCATTTAATAATTTAAGAAAAATAGCGAAGTGAATTTCTAAGTAAGCATCCAGCATCCTCAGACAAAATAAATCTCACCCTCAGGTAATCAGAATCTCGCCCTCAGGCATTTCCTCAGGCGTAACAGAAATTGCCCTCCGGCGTAGAAAGTGTCTCCCTTAGCCACAGAAGTCAAGCCCTCAGGCACGAAAGGTTTCCCTCAGGTGAAATAACTACAGCCCTCGGGCTAAATAGTGTAGTGCCCACATGGTAATCACAACAATACCCTCAGGCTAAACACGTAACCGGGCCATGCCCAACATGTATACCAGAAGTAAACAAGAAATTAATCTCAAGGAAGTTTTACAATTACTACTTTAAAGGCATATCCTCGGGTATCCTGGCCAAATGGCTAAACAGAGGAACACACCCCTCGGGATGGTCCTGGATCCAAGAAACGATCCCAAACAGCACTTTTACATCTTTATTTAATTACCTATACAGTTCTAGGTAGTTCAATTTTCCACGGCCTCACCATTACAACACCCCAACATGGGTTCATAGATCAAAAACACCCAAAAAAGCACAGAAACGCATGACAATTGGAAATAAACACTAAGCCACCTACCTTATATGCCAACGAGCGCTATACATGATCGTTGATCCTAGAAATGCCCAAGAACGGCGTAGATATGAGGTAAGAAAACATTCATTAAACCTCAAATAACTCCTGTTAGGGAAATAATTGGTAAGCAACATGCTAGACGAAGGAATCTCTTACCCGTGCTGCTCCATTGAGATCGTCCGAGGTGGAAACAGATTCCCGATGTGCGCCCGGTGGATCTTTAAAGGTTCTGTCTCCTCCTTTGGCTCCAAAATGGCTCAAATGCCTCCTCTACCAAATGGGAGGCTACTGCCTATTTTAATCCGAAAAAACAAAGTACACGACATGTACATCCAAGTACACGGCGTGTACTTCCCATTTTTAACTGTTCATTTGGCGTCTTCCTGCCAGCATGGCTCTGTTCACCTGCCAACATCACTACACGGTGTGTCTTTATGAGTACACATCGTGAGCTGTCACGCAGTTGGCCACCGCCTTACTATTCACATGCTGACTAACTACATGATGTGTAAAGGACCACCACACGACATGTATTTGGTTCCTACACTCTTCATCCCCAGCATGGCCACACACCCCATGTACCCATCCCACACGGCCAAAAGTCACGGCATGCGGACAAAGTACACAGCGTGTACTTTCCAAAATTTAGGATTTTCCCCCATTTTCCATATTTTCACTAAAACAGTTATGGAAAAGAGAAAACAAGAAACCCATACCTCAAAGATAAGAACCGAGTTCTTACAATGTTTTTATGTTGTGAATACTCTTTTCACACTACGATTTCATTGTTTCGTTGATCGTTTAGGGTGTTAATTAGTATGTTATGCTATAAATAAGTGTTCCACAACCCTTTTAATTTTTTTACTTCCCTCTAATTTCAATTATTCTTCCCTTGTTCTCTTTGACCTGTAGGATGGTTCCTGGTGATTTTAGGAGTCTATTCAACACCTTCTTATTTTCATTGATCTTTAGAATCATATGATCAAATATAAGTGATTCTAGGTGACTTCCCTCCCATTAACTATTATTTTCATGGATTAATTTTTCTGGGTTAGATGTGGATCTAGAGATTATTGACCAGGGTGAAGTTATGTATGAAGATTTTTGTGGATTTATATTAGTGAATTTTATCAGGGTGTTCATTTTGTGGGTTTTATATGTGATCATCAAGAACATTTCTAGTTCTTACATAGTGATTTAGAAAGACTTTAATTGAGGAAGGGGATACTTGTTCTCTACTTAATTGGTTCATTTGGGACATTATAAATATTTTTTCCCTTTAGGTGGATGGTAATAAATAGATAAAGAAGAAATTTAGTCAGAATTAATGAATTTGACGTTGATGTGATGGTTTGACATGTGTTTTCTAGTTTTATAGTATTTCTATTGATGTTTCTAACCTCCAACTTGAAGTAATATATAATTACTATATTTTGGATTCTTAAATTATGAACCCTTACTATGAATGATTATTTTAACTCACCTTTCATAAAGTTTTATCGACTAATATATGTAAAAAACCAGGTCTATGGGTCATGTATTGGTTTGATAAGTAATGGTCATGACCAGTTTTGATATAGAATATGTTGTGGTAATAGTACTATGGTTGTTGATAATGGGATATGTGGGGAATTATTATAGTGTACATTTTATGGTGGTTTATATATAATGGTTGAGCTGATATAGTGACTTTGGAAAAGGGTGTGGTGTTATTATTGTATGGTGGTGACACTATTATGTGGGAATGTGATGTATTTTCCTTATAGACATGTGATGACATTAGTAATGAAGAATAAATAAAGACATTAGATGTATATTAATTAGGCATGGAATGAATTATGAATGTGGTTTTTAATAAATGTTTTGAATTATAATAAATGGGTTGGAATAAAAAAATCAGATAGAAATAAATATGAGCTATAATTGATATTAGATTGTCATTAAAAATTGAATAAAAATGTTATATAATTGAAAATTGTAAAAAAATTACGAAATTTTGGATATTGGTCAAATCATTAAACAAAGAATGATATTTTTGGACATGTGATACTGTTTTCTATGGTGAGTTTAATTTAGTGGTTCTATCATTTTATGGAAGCTTTCATGGGGTGATGTGGTACTATTAGGGTGTATTCTATTGTTTTTAAAGTGGATCCTTAGTTAAGGAATTATTATAGGATAAATATTCATTTTTAATGTGATTTCTAAATATAACCCACCCAATTCCAAAATTTCATACTTACTAAAATACGGTTATTGAGTTACCAGTGTTTTTCCATGATCTCTCAATGGTAGTAGTGATGATGGCCTAATTAGTGGTGATACCTAATGGAACGAGATTAGTTCATGGAAATTCCTCCTGATGATTCCTCAATTGGTAGAAATTGTGAGGGACGATGGTTATGTTGGATGTGATTCTTATAAATAATGGATTAGATGGTGGTGATGCCTTATAAAAGTGGATTATTGGTTGGTGGTAGTACATGATGTGAGTTTTGGTGGAGTTATTCATTTAAAGAGGAGGTCATGAAGTTTATTTCTTTCATGTTCATGATACTATACTACCTTGGATGTGAGATACAAGGATGATGATGTGGTTTTGGATATATATATATATATATATGATCAAGGGGAACTATTTGTGAGGACTATTGAATTATTTTGTATTTATATAATCTATTAATTTTTATGTGTTACATAGTGTGAGAGACTTAGTATTGATGGGGTGGAACAATTGACGTGTTAATGTTCCTATTAATTGTATTGTTCATTCACTATAGTATTAATATTTCCTTCTCACATTTTCTTGAGAGGTCTCTAGAATGATTCTATAGAGTATACATTTTATTCTCACACTATATATATATATATTATATTTAGGATTCTAGATGGGTTCATAAGACAAAGCCGGATACTACTAGCTTAGAGGATGGAGTTGTTATACAGTTTCTGCCTTATTATTTTCCCAAGGTATTTTTTTTATTTTTGTGTTTTCATTTCAAAAACTTTACACTCATGGTAAAATGATGGTCTTTTATATTTATATGTTATTTTTTTGGTTGATGGTTTTTATCCTAACTCCAGGACAAAGCATATTTTTTGGGGGGTATTTACTCTCATTATATTATATTTACACTATGTTCAAGATTCCAACCTATGGATTATTGAAGGTAGGATTCAAGGACTACTCATATCCATTTCCAAGCTAAGATGGGTACTAGTGTATGGTGGTCATGACAGATTGGTATTAGATAATTTGGTTGAGAAAGAGGATGGATCTTCGGTTTAGTCCCTTAAGAGGTTTACAGGGGTTGGAAGGTAAAAAGTGTTAATGGATATTAGATTATGTCGTAATTAAGGATGATCATATGGGGAATTGAATTTTAGGTTCACCTATGATCCGAGAAAATGTCCAAATGATTTATGAACAAGATAATAAAAATGACGTTGCATTCATGTTATATACCAAAGATAGGTACATGAATCACAGTATTTTGGACTTTTTATTGACCAATGATATATTAAGAATTGAGATGATGTTAAATATATGCATTTAAATAAATTCTGTGTCCATAGGATTAATATATCTCATGAATTATCATTTCTAAAATAGTTTTTGTACATCTTTTCTGTGCTATTCATGGAAGAAAATATTAATTTGGTAATCTAGTTTATTTTACTTGGATAAAACCAACTAAATAAGATGATATGTGGACTAATATATTAAATCACCCAAAACATTATAGTCTATAATTACATGATAGAAGTATTTTTTCATTGGAGATGAAGCGTAAGATGTAAGATATCTCTATCACATTTAGTTTTATTTTAACCCAATCCAAGTACTGGATTCCATCAAAAATTAGTTAGATATGAGGAGTGGTATAACAGTGACAGATGATGTATCTTGGAGAGTGTGAAGAATTTGATGTTTGTAAAGAGGAAATATAGAATGATTTTAATCTATATTAATTGTAATAGACAATTAATGTGTTAAAGAGATAGGTGATAATCCCTATTTAGAAAGGGATTATGAGTCTTCAGGTGATTCTGGATCTGTTTTAAGGACCTTATACTCTTTAATATTGATCTTTTCTAGATGGGGATTATCAATAACAACTTCTTTAGGAGTAATTTCATCCAACAACCTGATATGTAGTAACTATATTGATTCTTTCCACATACGTTCTAGTGTAGTATAAGGTGGAAGTGATAAATAGAATTCATTCATAGAGAGGAGTGCCACGATTGGGAGGTTATAATAGTACCGTGATGGGTAGATCATTTGGTTTTTGATCAAAGATTCTAGAGATGTTGAGGGTTCAATTAGTAGTGGGATGAATTTAGAAATTTGTTTCATGCTATTATAGGGATAGCTAATCCAGAGTACTTTCTAAAGGATTTCCATTTTAATTTTTTCACCATCAGTATCTGTGGATAACAACTCATGGTGGATAGTATGGTATTTGTTTTTAGGACCCTTTTTGGTTATAAAAACAATAGTTTTTCCTATGGTCATATTAGTAGCATGGATCAATAGTGATAGTTTAATTGCCAGGTTAGTATGTGTATGCATATCTAAGAGGGGGCGAAGTTGGAAGAAGTTAACCCCATGATTGTTCTCATACTAAAGGACCCATAATAGTGTGTGGTCATGGTGTCTTTATAGAATGTGGCAGAGGATATTTTCACATATAGATGCATGATTTGGAAGAACCAATACTACTGGGGTTGGTGGTTTTCCTTTTTTAGGATTAGTCAAATTTCTACCTTAGTTTATGTATTATTTGATTTCATTTATTTACAATCCTTTGTTACACCTACTCAGATCCTTGTATTAGAACATTATGTGATGATGCTTTCATTTCCTCTAGTGTTATCTATTCATGTTAGTGGTCATACATGCTAGTTTGATGTGTGTTGGTGGTTTAGACTGATGACATGGCATCATTATTCAATGGGTGATTTGTTCCAATTTCAAATAAAACCATATGATGTCATCATTAGAATGGACTCATTATATATTTTTTTCAGTTATTAGTTAATTAACTTTAAAATAGAGTTGCAATGAGTTTTATTTTTTAGTAATAGGGGTCTTCATATGGGCTTCAGAAGGGAAGAGCCTCTCCAATGTTAGTTGAGAGATATATCAGTTGATGATTAGGAAACAGAGGATCCCAATGATATTGAGGAGTTTTTGGATGTATTCTTGGATGAGGTTTTGAAACAACCTCCTTAGCGTGATATCATGCTTGGGACATACTTAAAACCAAAACCTCTCATATTTTGATGTATCCTTATTGTATTGTACAAAATACGCTATTGGAGTGGAGGATAAATGTCGATGATAATATACAGAATAGATTTAACTAATCTAGAATATCTCTTTGGGGTTCTATAGTGATGGTATCCTTGATGGAAGATGATAGTATGAGATTTTTTATGGATGAACGAAGGTATAACTTGGTGAAGTTTAGGAACTATTACCCTCTTCTAAGGATATATGATTTGTTTGAAAACTAGATGGGATCCACATGATTTTTATGGGAGAAATATGATTTGGATATTATAAGATGAGGTTAAGGGAAGGGTATATCCCAAAAACCCCCTTTCCATATAGTTATGGTAGACATGATTTTTTATTCATGTTTTTAGCGTCACATTTGAACTACATGCATTCATGGGTTTCATGAGATATATGTTATGTGATTTCATATTCCAATTCATAATGATGTCCATCAAAGACATCCTCATATACTTAGAGTTGAAAGTGGAGCATGTTGTGCACCTTTGATCTATATTTTAGGTCATTGACTCCAAAAAATCTATGACTAGCTATAAAAGTGTTTCTTTTGAACATAAATGTTATAATCCATTAGTCATTTTATGACTCAGAAGGGTGTGGTTGTGAGAAAGTCAAATATTGGGGTGGTTTTTTCGCATGAATTACCCATGAATATGGAAAAGGTATATATTTTCTTTGTTATTATAGGGTATTATCATAGATTTGTGCCTGAAATATCTTGGATCATAACCCCACTAATAGTTTTGAAACAGAATAAAAAATCCTTCTTTTCAACATATCTATGTTAGATATCATTATTCTAATTAACATGGAGGTTGTTTAGTTCCCTATTACTTATAATACATGATGAGGGAGTGATGTCCTAGTATTTTTTTTATTCCTCATATCTGGGTTTTGGATTCATCCTATTACATCATTGGGAAGGGATATATTATATATCGTTCTATTTTCTTATTGTTAATAATAATTATTCCCCCCATGACTTAGAGTTTGTAGTGGAAACTTTTTCATAGAATTTCCTCATTACTTAGATCTCTTTATTCTTCACAGACTATAAAATTCTGGGGTATATTATCACTTAGGAGGATATGAATCAACATCTGTTTGGGAGGATGAATATTCGTTTTGATTATGATATTGATATACCCAACACTATAATAATGTGGAATGTTATGGATAACATGCTATTAAGGATGTCTCATGGAGATATTTTTTGAGAGTTTAGGGATTTTTGGAGGGTTATGGGGGAGTTAGAATCTCTATATAGTACTATAGGAGGGGCTAGATTGAGAGGGTGTTTATGAAGGATAGTGGTGGAATATTCCTTGGTGTAGTGAGTAAAGGAGTCTCAGGGGGGAGACTCAAAGGTGAAGGATATGTGGGGCCATGTTGGTCATTTTCAGGTTCTATAGGGGTGGTAAGAATATATATATATCATCAAAATATGTTTTAGGGAATTTGGATTGTCCCACTATCCATACATGAGTAAGTTCTCTTTGAGTTTCATAACACTACCTTAGCGGTGGGAATGAATGAAACTAACATGTTATGTGTTATTTGGAGGAATATTTGGTGTCCAATGATTAAGTGGTTAGTATTATAGTTTTTGGAATGATGTTTGGTCTATCTACAAGTGGTAGAAGAGAACCATGTGTCTGGATGGTTATGGAATCCTTTAGATGCACTTGAATTGAAGTGGGATGATATCTAAATGAATTTGATCACAATTTTCCATATATAATTGGAATTTGTGATATTCATTAGGATTTCATTGACCATTTTAATAATTTTTCCAATTCTTTATTAGTTTATGAGTCATGTTTTATTGATGTTTTGGAACAAATATATGTGGATGAAGTGGTGAGGCCCCATGCGGTACCGAGGACTATCATCTTTAATCATGATTCCAGATTCACCACGAAAATTTACAGGTTATTTAATAATTATTTACACTCCCAACATTTATATAACACTATTTTAATTCCCACATGGATAGGAAGAGAGAGAATACAATCTAGACGTAGGAAGATATGTTACAGACTTGTATTTTGGATTTCATCAAACAAGGGGTTAATTACCTAAGCTCGTTTTTTTTTGTTTCAAGCATTTATATCACCTATCCATTAATATTTCCTCATTTGAGGTAATATATAGGATTTTTTATCACCATTTGGTTTTACTGAGGTAAGAGAGTCAAAATTCCTTTACCTAGATATGGTGTAATGTATAATAGATAATATCAAAATGGTTTTAAAGAGGATGAGGGAGGAACAAGGGATCTTGAAGTTTTTGTTGATCATATAAGGAGAACCATGGTGTTTGAGGATAAAGATATTGTTTCTTGAGGTTTTAACCTTACATGAGGTAGTAAAGGTTTTCTCCATTGAGTAAGATCAATCTCCAATTTTTCTAGATTTATGAGGGGTTGGACAGAATTGGTGAGGTGTTGTATTGGTTGGTTCTTCCACTATAGTTTGGAAGGATCCACAACATTTCCAATGTTTATTAGCTTCATTAGTATATTTAAGATAAATCCAATGTTACATACTAGGGGAGTAATATTTTAGGGATGAAAAGATGTTTTTGGATATGTCAGTAGTGATATAGTATCATATAGATATGGTTATTCATGGTAAATTTATCCCTTTTCTTTTTGTAATGTAGTGACATGGGTTTTTGGAAGATAGTACTTGGGAACATGAGACACATATAAGACATCAATACATTGAGGTGTTCTGAGCTTTCCTTGTTATATTTTCTATTTCATGGTGATGTAATGACTGTGTTTCCATTTTTTATGAACTTTTATTGTCACACATTCTATTTTTATTTGGTTGGTTGTTGTGTATTGGCTATAATGAGGTTCCTGAGTAGTAAATCACAATATGTTTTTTTATACTTTTATATTTTTATTGAAATTTGGTGTCTTGTTTTAATTATTGAGGATCAGAATAATTTGAGAAGTATCTAATGTGATAGCATGGATCTTCCACCCTATTACATTGACTAGTTGGGATGATGGAGGTGTATAGAGAAGGTTTTAGGAAGAATGGGTGATTTGGGGATTAAGTTTTTAGCTGGTAGAAAATTTCATAGTGTGAACATTTGAATTCTTATGTTAATGATACCAAGATATATCTCTAGGTTTGGATTCAGAAATGATGGGTTTTCAAGGCATAAATATTTCATGCTTGTATTTATAGAGGTTTCCCAAGTTTAGTTCCTAGCATAAAGTATTTGAGATGGTTTATGGGTGGTTGAGTTCATGGTAGTATAAAACATGAATGACCTTGTATATGGAATGAATGAATCCTATTTCTATGGGATATTAAGATGTGATTTTCAAAATAGGGTTTACTTTCAATGATTACAACATGATGAATCTTTTCATGACATGAATTATTGGTTCCCCTATTTGTTCATGAGATGAAGAAAAATTTCACCACATGAATAAGTATTTTCCATACCTAATATATGTTTTCTAGATCCTATTATTTCTAGTATTATTCCTCTATTCTCCTAAATTCATTGGCTGATTCTAGGTGATTATTGGATTCCATTCAACCCATTATTATTTTCTTTGATTATTGGATTTTGGGGATCAAAAATTTGAAATTCATGGAGAATTACCTTCCTTTCCCTCTATTTTTTCCATATTATTAATTTTAGGGAAGATATGTTTATGGATAGTTCTAGTCTGGATCATTTTAGAGAAAGATAGTTATGGGACTATCTAAGGTTTAGGTTGAAAAATATGTTCCTTATATTATTTTTCGTAGTAATATCCATTTATATTCTTTGTTCTTGTGAAGAAATTCAGAAATATTAATTTTATGGTTAGGTGTGATGACCATGGTAATGATAATAATAAATATATTTCATTTACTATTACTAATCATGATTATATTGTTTTCAAGTCATACTCACTGCACTATTTTTATCAATTTTTCAGTTGAAGAAGAAATTTTCTGTCTAAAGTATTGTTTTCTATGAATTATATATATTTCTATAAAAATAAAATTTATAAAATTTAGTAATTTAATTTTTTAAATGGATTGTTTGTTTTAGGTGAGAATATAAAATTTATCTTATGGTGATTTTTTTGGGTTTTTTTGAAAGGAAATATTTGGGTAAGTAGTGGAAAAACATTGATTTTTATGAAACCTATAATTTGAATTAAATTATTTTAAAAGTCCCAATTATATTATAGATTAATTTTAAAGTAAATTTAGTACCATTATATATATAAAACTCCTATTAATTTCCTAATAATTATATTTATAAATTATTTTTCAATAAAATCACATTTATGGTTAAAATGATGATTTTTCTAAAAATAGTTTTTCATTGCATTTTGTGAACTTATATTAAATGAAATTTCTTCCACATATGAAAATAGAATATTGAAAAAAAGTTTTAATATTTGGAATTATGACTTTAAAATTTATTGATGATTTCAATTTAATTTTTTCTAATAAAAAATTTAAACCATGGTAAAAATTTAATACTATAGTAAAGGGTAAAACAGATTAATTTAGTTTAAAACAAAGAGGCAAAGTCACATAATATTATTTTTGATCATATTGGATGATATTATTACATCACCTATCACATTATTATAAAATTTATTTTATTTATTTCAATATTATCTTGAGTGATGCATTTATAATAATGGAAATTTAAAAATTATTACAAGATTTACACTCTCCTCAATTAAAAAAGGGCACCTCCTCTCCTATATTTTTAAAAAATATGAGAAATTTATCATGACCAATACCTACCCAAATACCTTACCAATAACCCTCCCCATGTCTTAGAGTTTCTATTATCATAAAATTAGCTATCCTATAATGTATAAGGTGTAATCTAAATGAGGTCTGCATAAGAATAAGTATACCTCTTAACTAAGTGTTCTCATGATTTTCTCTTCTTCTACCATCATAAAATATTATTTAACCATAATGATATAATAAAATAAATATCTTAGATGTACTAAAATGTTATTATGTTAATGAAACATCCTTTTTTCTTATAGTTTTCCTCTTATGAGAAATGAAAACTTCGCTCGTGCATAAGTGTGTACTACCACCTCCACAAAGCGATGTGTTTCATTTTTCATCACCGAATCATATGGATGGTAAAAATTATTGGTAAAATGAATATATATGATATTTATAAAATAATTATGATTATTTAATGATAAAACCTTACTTACCTTCATATCCTTCAATCTGTAAGAAAAATGACAATGTCGTTATTGCGTAAATGTGGACTACCACATTTAAAAAGTGACGTGATTCATTTTTTTCACCACATCACATGGATGGTCATTAGAATTTAAATAATGATGAAATATTAATCTAATAATATATTTATGATTTTTTAAAAGTAAAATATTATATAATTTATTGTTTTACCCCATATAAAAAAATTAAAATGTCGTTCATGCGTACATAGAGACTACCGTCTCCAGGAAATGACATGCTTAATTTTTCATATACAGATTACAGGTACATTTATAAATAAATATTAAATATATAAAATTGATTATTATAAAATGTTTAATATACTATGAATGATAGAATAATGACCCCATTGACCACGTCCAATGCACTGATGTTGTTTTGGGATTCTTAACAGAAGGACCGAAAAACGGACTTTGTGAACTTAAAAGTTTTTGTAAGAAATAAAAAAATGTTTGTTAAAAAAATTAAAGGAATAATAAGAATGGAATGAACATGAAAATTGTAATTATTAATTTAAATAAATAATATATTTCTCTTTATCAGGTGTTATAGAATGTGAAAATCATGACGACAGTTATGGTAAGGGGATTTTATTTAAAACTAATTTTTAATATTTTATTTCTAAATATTTATATTCAATATAGATGTTCAAAAAAATTTTCTAATAATTATCTTAATTATATATGAATTGTTGTTATAGTTCATTTTTAAAAACTTTTTCTAATATTTTAAATGGTTTTAAAATAAATATTTTCACCATTTATCATTCTTAACAAAGAGAAAAATAATATTTTTGAAGGTATACAGATTGAATGCATTTTACATCCCCCATAGATGTTATTCATTATTAATATTAATCTATAATGTTTCATGATTTTATAATAAAAAACATATTATTATTATATTGGGAATATTTCTCTTATATATGATTTAAAAATAATGTGATTTTCCCATATATTTTTATAAGAAAATAAAATGTTCCTTGACTCGTGGGTTGAAATGTATTTTACATGGGTTTTAGGATGGAAATTGAAATCATGAAATTATTTTGTTTATGATATGGTACTTTTTAATTATAAATAATGAGGAGTTACCCAATATTGTACATGATGATGGATCATATCGATATATATCTCTAATGCATTAGGTAATGAATTGTCTTTTAGGGTGAAAACAAGGGAGATAACCTAGTAGAAATACTCCAATTAAATTAATTGGGCCTTTGTTAATTTTGAAATGGGTTAAATATGATTGAAAAAATGTTATTAAAATAATTCATGAACAAAATTATTTCATTCTTGATTTTTTTTATGGAAATATTTCAATTTCATGAGGAAAGTAATGTTTATAAACATATAAAGGTGAATGGGTTTTTCAATGGGGATTGTTTTCATGAGTTCTTATATACCTCACTATAAATTCATGTGTTTATATGATGATAAATAATTTCAATGGTTATATTTTTGTATCAGTTTATTTTCTCAGGTGGATAAGTTTTATTTATTTTCATTAAGTTTTTTTTGAAAAGGTAAAAATTTTCATGGGTTTTTATGTTTTTAAATAGAACAACAAGATTATTTTATTTTTAAATCCCTTATTAATCACTTTATTTCTCATAGTAAGTTTCAAAATATTTTTTCATTTGATCTATTGATATGTATTAATTAATATAAGGTAAATTATGAAAGGTATTGAATGAAGTAAAAGTGTCATCAATGGAATGGTGGTGTAAATTTAAGAACCTATTTTTATAGAAAAAATATGTACATTATATTGATGTTTCAACATTAATAAACTCTTTTTTACTTAATAAACTAAAATACTAAACCAAAAATATAATGAATGTTTATAAAATTGAAATAGTTTTTATAAATCATGTAATTATGTGGTTTTTGGGGCCTTGTATTTTATATCATAGAAAAGGATTGGATAAATTTAAGGGATATAAGGTCATTAAAATATACTTCTAAGGGATTCTAATTTATGGTTACATTTTTATATAATAAATTTTTATGATTAACAAGATGATTTAATTAATCTATATATATTTAGAACAGTTTTCTATAGTATAAATAGAATATTTAAAGTAGGAAGGAATATAGTCCAAAGACCCAAACCCGAAACCCGGGTTTCGTCATTTATAAAATATGTATAATTTTTTAAAAAAAGAAACTTGAATAAATACACAACATTTGAATTACATATTAGGATCTTTTATTGATATAGGTTATAGAGAGTTTGATATAAACTTACAATTTATCAGGGTTGTAATAAAGTTAAACAAACAAAATCCAACTTCACTTCCACATGCGCTAAAATGGCGACATATATCTTTGGACATCAAAGTGACCGGTGAAAATATTTTTGGAATGTAGGGTGAGGCATTTTTTGTGCTCATTAAGGGGGTTAAAAATAATTAAAAAATCCTTTTAAAACATTTAATTAAAAAAATACATCATTTAAATCTATTTTTTTAAAATTAAATAAATTTCTGATGACATGTCCTCATCATTTCCTAAGAGTTACTAAAAATCATTTTTAGGAGAATCTTATGCTCAAAAATTAATATTATTATTTAAAAAATACAAGTATGATGTATTGTGAAAATGTACATCCACTTGAAGAAAATTATATGAAATTACACTTAAATCCGGATAATGGCCACATAAAAATCATCCATAACATACCTGTGGTACAGATAAAAATTTACAGATGAAATGATACTTATTCAGAATTTGTACATAAGACAAAGGTTATTAACTATGGGTATTCTACATGTCGAATAACTACAGTAATTACCAATTACAAGATTCATATTGAGTAAATTCATAATGGAAGACATCATAAACATACTATCAAAGCCTTATGTCAAGACCATAAATGACCATTTTGTCAAGGCATTGTGCCATGCCACAAGTTTGTCTCATGATACCTACCAATGCATCAAAGGGTTTTGTGTCCCCACCCATCAATTACTAAGTCCAATGTAATATTTGAGGGAATTAAAAATTCTAGACTTTATAATCATACAGTCATAGACTTTTTCCAATACCACACATAAACATTTCATCAAGGCCTCGTGCGAATACACTAGTTTGTCTCATGAGAAATGCTGATGCACCGAGTGGCTATAGCAGGCCTCATCCATCACATAATAAGCCCAATGAATTCCACATATGTATAGTGAAAATATGAATTTAAATAAAAGTGTCTCATAACACTTTGATTTATTTGAATCTCAATCATAGATAAATACAATGATAAATTCTTGAGGTACGTAATCTTTAAACAATACAAAGTATCCCATACCACTTTGAAAAGTTTAATTCATAATCTAAATAATAAAAAAGATTAATACCATACTCTAAATATATTTCTTTATTTGAAATGAAAAAATATAAAGGATAATTAAATAAATGCATGCATGATCTCTGAAATACATTTTTCACATCAAATTATAAATAAGAATCTTAAATAAAAAATATTAAATCTGGAATAAATCCTTATGCTTGATAATATAAAAAGTAAACCTTAAAATTAATTTGAAACCATGAGATTATTATGAATGAATGGTGTATCTCTGTTATGATTAATTCATTTATAAGGTTGTATGTAGCTATGACATCTTTGTGTTTAAAATAACACGAGTATATGTTATTCACATTTTTTTAAAATAAGACGAAAAGAATTATAACATGTCATTTAAAATTGTATCATTTATATATATATATATACCATGAATTTATTTTTTAAAATAAAAGAACATAATTTTTCTCATATATTAATAAATATATATATATTTATATTACATGGTATGTATAATACTCAAATTCACAGGATAAATTCACATTTAGTGAAAACATTGATAAATAAAAATATCCATGTTTAACAATAGTGATAATGAAGAATGATACCCTTAAAAATAACAATTTTAATTAGAATATAAATGGATTAGAGTATCTATAAATATATGTGTAATTTACATATAACATCCATCATCGCGGAATAAATACTTGTTTGATCCAAGCATCGATAAATGAGAAAATTCATTGGAAAAACAAATTTGATATCAATTTACAAACCTGATATTAAAATCTGTTGTGATAGATTTATTAAAACATAAGATTTATACAATTTTCATTTATTATTGAATATTTAATCATATAAAATAATTAAGAACACCAAAAATTAAAACATGACTTAATAATTTATATGAGTTCATTTCAATTCAAATTTGAATAATTTACATATATGACCCCTCTTTCATTATATGTTATGAAAAATAAATCTAAAAAGATGGATAAATATACATAATATATATATATATATATATATATTTGTCTTAAAAATAATCATAGTTTGACAAAATTAAAATCAACCCTTATAAAAAAATAAAAAAAATAAAACACATACTAAATAAGTTTGAAAATAAATTCAAAATGGTGAAATATAAGAAAATCCATGAACCTAAATAAATTATAATATCAATTCCCTTACTAAAGTTTATCAATGTTTCAAAAATTCAAAACCGGTAGAATTTTTTTGAAGAAACCCATAAAGAAACTTCGACGGAGAAAATTTCCCTTACACATTTATAATTTTGGATGAAAAATAAATTGAAAAAATAAATACAAAATAAATTAAAAACAAGATCGAACATAAAAGTGATTCTAATCGACTAAAAATAATTAAAATTACTTAAAAAATAAAAATAATTCTAATTGAATACAATAATTTTTTAGATAATGTTTGGAACATAGAAACTACATCCATCATTTAAGCAATATAAAAAACCAGAAGCAATACATAAATTAATTACACATTAAAATTAAATTAATAAAATTAAATCAATATTAATAAGAAATTATTTTCATAAGTAAATAGACTATTTTGAAATTATAACATAATGATTTAAGAATAATAAAAATTACTTTGATATATAGATGGAAGATGAATTCTTCTTCAGGATGCCACAGTTTTTCACAAACACTCTTCTCACTGGACTGGCAGATTTGACTTCCCAATTGAGTTTTAGTGGGTTATCTATTTATAACATAACTTCATGCAGCTTGTAGCTTGCTGAGAAAGCTGTTAATGGGACCAAATATATTAATTGCAATTGATGTTTACAAAGAAGAGTAGTAAAGAGGAAAATAACATATAGACTAACCAAAAAACTGAATGCAACTGTAGATACTTTATACATCACTTTAATTTAAATAATAAATAATTATATGATCATAAAAAACAAAAGAGATTATATTAAAAAAAATTCATCAATGAGACAAATTTAATACATTATCAAGATATTCTTAAACATCGATCGGTCCACAAAATTCATAGAAAAAAAAGAACAACACAAAACATGACTATGAAAAACATTAGATTTAAAGAGAACACAAAAATTAAACATATAAAATATAAAGAAAAACCCCTACCTCAGTAGGTTGAGGAAGAAAAAAATTTAATACCCAACCGAGCATGAGACCCATTGAAGATTCTCATACCCCAAATGAAATCAGAACCCTAAGCTGACTTTGAACTCCCCAAAAATGATCGTAATATAACCATCAACGATCGAACTCACTCAAACTCCCCTTAATAGACCTCAGGTTTGTCTTGGACTCTCCCTACATGTGTGATGCCACTTGATTCTCCCTGGTTTTGGATTGACTCCCCTCATCGGTGGTCAAACTCAACATCAGCCCTATCTCAAACTGCTTCTTCCAAAACCCACATGCTGAATCCATCACAGACAAACCCTCCTTTTGCACGACTCATAGACCACTACACCTAACCCTATTCCCACTTTTCCTTTTTTTTGTAATAAAATATTATTATAAATTTTTATTATATATATTTAAATGAAATCTGTTTTTAATTATAAAACATTCATAAAAAAGTAATAATTTTATAAAAATAATTTAACCATTATATATAATTCAAATCTAATATATATATATATATCATATATTTTGAAAATTAAATTTGATAAAACCAACATAATTTTATTTATTTAATGTGATTTTTAAAAGAATTGATATTATATTAATTTAAAAATCATTAATATTTTATGAAAAAAATTATAAATCAATTTCATATAAAAAAATTATATAACAATATATTAATATTTTTACCATTTTATTCAAATAGTTATATTATATAATCATACAATTACATACATTTATATTTTCCAAACAAAAATCATGATAATAATAGTTTTACTAAAAAATGATTTCATTAATTGAATATATTTAGTATATAAAAATGGTATTTATATTTACAATGTCGTTAAAATCTCACTAATATATTTATAATTATGATTTCCTTTCACACATTTATATTGTAAGAGTTTTATAAAACAAATTCAAAATTAGAAATATTTTATTAATTTAAAACTACTGGTAGTGTTTATACATAAAAATTATGATTATAATAAAAATGTTATCATATTTTATTTATAATTTAATTTATTAATCTAAATAACCTAATTATTGACACTCAAGGAGTTACATTATCGCCCCCTCAAAAGAATTGTGTCCTTGTAATTTGTTCGTCAGAATCTAGAAAATTATGAATTTTTGTGATAAAAAATATAGAAAACTAGGACTGTTAAACATATATACTTGTGAAAATGTAATATTCAAATACATATAGACCATTACTATGTTACCAATTATAAAGACCCAAACACAGAACCTGGGTTCAACAATTTACAAATGTTGTTTAGTTTTTTTATAAAATAAATTTGAATAAATACACAACATTTGAGTTTCATATCAGAATATTTTTCTACTCTAGATTTCAGAGAGTTATATTCAATATTAAATTTTTTCAATGTTTAAATAAAGTTAAACAAACAAAAGAAAACTTTTATTATGCGCGTTCTAAAATGATGATGTCTAACTTTAGGCTTCAAAGTGACATGTGAAAATATTTTTGAAATGATGGGTGAGAAATTTTGCGTTCTTAGTTAGGGGGTTAGAAACAATTAATAAATGATTTTAAAACATTTCCATGAAGAAAAATACATCCTTTAAATCATCTTGTAAAAAATAAAATACATTTCTCATGACATGTCATCATTATTTCTCGAGAGTTACTAAAAATTATTTTTAAGGGAATCTTATGCTCAAAATTACTATTCATATTTAAAACCTAAAAGTATGATTTATTATGAAAATGTGAATACACTTGAACAAAAGTACATGAAATTCCACTTAATGCTGGATAATGACCACATAAAAATCATCCATAACATAGTTGTGGTGCAAATTCAAATTTACACATGAAATGATACTTTTTCAGAATTTGTATATAAGGCAATGTTTCTTAACTATGGGTATTCTACTAGTCGACTAACAACATGAATTACCAATTACCAGATTATTACTGAGGAAATGAATAATGCAGGACATCATAACTATACTGTTAGGGCCTCGGTCCAAGACCATAAATAACAATTTTGTTAAGGCCTTGTGTCAAGGCAGTAGTTTGTCTTATGAGACCTACCAATGCATCGAGGGGTTATAGCAGGCCCCACCCATCACTTAATATATCGAATGAAATATTTGAGTGAATGAATAATGTGGGACTTCATAATCATACTCTCATGTCCTCATGCCATGAAAATTAATAAATATTTCATCAACTCCTTGTGCCAAGATACTATTTTGTATCACGAGACCTGCCGATACACCGAGAGGATATACTAGGCCCCCTAGTTACATAATAAGTCCAACACATTTCTCAAATGTATAATAACAATATGTCTTTAAATAAAAGTGTCACTTACCACTTTGATTTATTTTAGACTTAGTCATAGTTAAATACAATGATAAATTCTTGAGGTATATAATCTTTAAACAATCCAAAGTGTCCTATACCACTTTGAAAAGTTTAATTATTAATCGAAATAATAAAAAATATTAATCCCATTCATTAAATAAATTATTTTATTTGAAATTAAAAAATATAAAGGATAATAAAATAAACACACAAATTCTCTCTAAAATAAATTTTTTCACATAAAATAATAAACAAGCATCTTAAATAAAAAAATTTAATTCTTAATGAAATCAATGTGCTTGATAATAATGAAAGTAGAACACAAAATTACTTTGAAACCATGAGATTATTTTAAATTAATGGTTTGTTGATGTTATGCTTAACGCATGGAGAATGGTGTATATAGGTATGACATCCTTAAGTTTAGAATAACACGACGACATGTTATGTGCATTTTTCTAAAATATGACGATAATTATTATAACATGTTAATAAAAATTGTATCCTACATATATATATATAATAAATTTAATTTTTAAAAGAAAATAAATTAATTTTTCGGATATATAAATTTATATGGCATGATATTTATAATACTCTAATTCGTGGGATAAATTCATATTTTATGAAAACGTCGATAAATAAAAATATCTATATTTAACAAGAGTAAGAACATAGCTTTATACCCTTAAATATAACAATTTACATAAGAACATAATTGAATTAGAGTATATATGTATGTAATTTACATAGAACATCCATCATCACAAAATAAATACACGTTTGAGCTAAGCATCGATAAATGAGAAAAATCATTGGAAAAACTAATTTGTTATCAATTTACAAACTTGATATTAACATCTATTGTGGTAGATTAAGTAAAACAATATTTTTATTATTTATTTATTTATTTTAGAATTTTAAATTATAGAAAATAAATAGGCACACCAAAAATTAAAAGACCCCTTAATAATTTAAATGAGTTCTTTACAATTAAAATCCGAATACATTTAATATATGACCTCTATTTCATTATAAGTTCTGAAAAAAATATTCAAAGATGGATAAACATACATATATTTTAGACACACACACACACACACACACATCTATATATCCTTCAAATAATCAATTTTTATCAAAATTAAAACCAATCCCTATAAAATCATAATAATAAAAATAAAACCCATACTGAATAAGTTTGAAAATAAATTCACAATTTTGAAAGATAAGAAAACCCTTACACCTAAAAAAATATAGTATGAATCCCCTTAATAAAAATTTTCCAAGTTCCAGAACTAAAAAACATGTTTATTTTGTTTTCATTAAACCCATCAATAAACATGGCAGAAGAAAATTTACCTTACAAATTTATAATTTACGAAGAAAAATAAATTAAAAAAATAAATATAAAAATTCCTTACAAAACAAGTTTGAAAATAAAAGTAAATCTAATTGTAAAAAAATAATTAAAAATAAATAAATAATGAAAATATTTATATTCAACTACAATAATATTCTAGACAATGTTTTGAACATAGAAACCACCTCAAAAATTTGAGCAATACAAAAGATACCAGAAGTAGAACATAAATTTATTACACATTAAAATCCCTTTAACAAAATTAAATATTTATATAAAAGAAATTATTTTCATCCATAAATAAAATATTTTGAAATAGTAATGTAGATATTTAAAAAGAATAATAATTAATTTACTTTATTTATATATGAAAGATGAATTCATCCTCATGATGCTATAGTTTTCCACAAAAACTCATCTCACCGGGCTGGTAGATTAGACATTCCAATTGAGTTTTAGTGGGTTATCTATTTATACCCTAACTTTATGTCTCTTACAGCTTGCTGAGCAAGCTATTAATGGGAACACATATATGAATTCGAGTCAATGTTTACAAACAAAAGGATAAAAGAGGAAAATGACATATAGACTAATAAAAAACATAATTCAAGTTTGGATACATATTAATTCTATTTAATTTAAATAAAAAATACTTATATGATCATCCAAAACAAAAGAGATTAAATTAAACAAAAAAGCAGCAATGAGATAAATCCAATACATGATCATGATAAGTGTAAAACATTGAGTGGTCAACAAAATTCACAAAAAAAAAAGAATAGGAGAAAACAAGACTATGACAAACATTAGAGATAAACCCATCAAATAATTTGGACCCCTAAAATAGAAAGAAAAAAACATACCTCGGTAGGTTGAAGAATAATGAAATTGAATCCCCAACCATGATTGATACCTATTGAATATGCTCAGACTGTAGCCAAAATCAGAACCCTAAGCATACTCTGAACTCCACAAGCATGGCCGAACAATAACCATCGGCGACCAACCGTGCTCAAACTCCCCTGCATAGACCTATGGTTGGTCTCGACCTCTGCGTGGCTATGCGACGCCACTCGAGTCTCCCTTTTTTTGGATTGACACCCCTCATCAGTGGTGAGACTCAACTTCAGCCTTGGCTCAAACTAATTCTTCTAAAACCCGTAGGCTAAAGCCATCACGGAAAGACCCCTCATTTTGTGCGACTCACATACCACTACCCCTAACCCTATTCCCCTTTTTTCCTTTTGTTTTTAATCATATATTGTTATTACTTTTTAAAAAATTATAAATCAAAACATTTAAGAAGTAATAATTTTATAAAAATAATTTTACCATTCTCTATAATTCAATAATAATATATATATCATATCTTTTGAAAATTAAATTTTATAAAACTAACCTAATTTTATTTATTTAATGTTTTTTAAAAAGAATTAAAATTACCATTATTTATAAATCATTAAGGTTTTATAAAATGAAATAAAATTTTATTTTATATAAAAATATCATTAATATAATATTATATGAATAATTTTAACATAATATTAAAATAGTTATATTATATAATCATACAATTACATATATTTATAAGTTCCAAAACAAAAAACATGATAATAATAATTTTACTGAAAAAATGTTTTCATTAATTTAATTTTTTTAGTATATAAAAAACATATTTATATTTATGATCTTGTTACCATTTTATTAATATATAAATAATTATGATTTTGTTTCGTACATTTATTTTGTAAGCATTTTATAAAACAAATTCAAAATTGGAAATATTTTACTGGTTTAAAACTAATTGTAATGTTTATATATAAAAATTATGAAATCATAATAGAGTTATCATAATTTATTTAAAATTTCACTTATTAATAAAAATATTTTCTTTATTGAAACTCATTGTGTTACATTATCCCCCCTCTAAATAATAGCATTCTCGAAATTCATTTATCAAACTCTAGTAAATTATGATTTTTTCAGCAATTAAGGAAAACTAGGATTGTTAAACTTCTAGAATTGAGAACATATAATCTCCAATGTTTTATAGAGCATTAATATGATAACAATTATAAATACCCAAATTCGAAACCTGTGTTCAGCCCTTTACAAATGTTGTGTAATTTTTTTTATAAAAGAAACTTGAATAAATACACAACATATAAATTAAATATCAGGATCTTTTACCAATCTATGTCATGGAGAGTTAGATACAAGCTTAGAATTTATCAGATTTACAATAATGTTAAACAAACAAAATCCAACTTTTCTTTTGCATGCACTAAAACAATGACTTGTAACTTTGGACATCAATGTGACTTGTGAAAATATTTTTGAAAGGAAGGGTGAACAATATTATGTGCTCAATAATGGGGTTAGAAACATTTAATAAATCCTTTAAAAACATTTACTTGAAAAACAATACGTCCTTTAAATCATTTTCTGAAAAAGAATATTCATTTCTCATGACATGTGATCATCATTACTCGAGAGTTATGAAAAATCATTTTTAGGAGAACTGTATGCTCAAAAATTACTATACTTATTTAAAAACTACAAGTATGATGTATTGTGAAAATGTTAATACACTTGAACAAAAGTACTTTAAATTCCACTTAAATATGGATAACATCCACATAAAAATCATCCATAACATACCAGTGGTGAAGAAACAAATTTACATATAAAATTATACTTATTTAGAATTTGTACATAAGATAATTTTTCTTAACTATGGGTATTCTACTAGTTTAATAACCACATGAATTACTAACTACCAGCTTCATATTGAGAAATTCATATTGTGGGACATCATAACCATACTATTAAGGCCTTGTTTCAAGATCATAAATAACCATTTTGTCAATGCCTTGTGCCAAGACACTAGTTTGTCTCATAAGATCTACTGATACATCGAAGGGCTATAGTAGGCCCCTCCCATCACATACTAAGTCCAACGGAATATTAAGGGGAATGCGTAATGGGGGAATTAATAATCATACTGTCAAGGCCTCATGTGAGGACCATACATAAACATTTGGTCGATGCCTCATTCCAAGACAATAGTTTGTCTCATGAGATTTTTCGATGCACTGAGAAGTTATAGCGATCCTCACCCATTACATAATAAGTCCAATGCATTCCTTATATGTCTAATAAAAATATGTCTTTACATCAATGTGTCCCATACCATGTTGATTTATTTGAATCTTAATCATAGATAAATACAATGATAAATTATTGCGGTACATAATCTTTAAACAATACAATGTGTCCCATACCACTTTGAAAAGATTACGTCTTTATCCAAATAATAAAATAGATTAATACAACATTGGAAATAAATTTCATTATTTAAATGTAGAAATAGAATATATAATGAAATAAATGAACACATTCTCTCTAAAATACATTTTTCACATAAAATTATAAATACGCATCTTAAATAAAACATTTTAATTCTGGAAGAATTCCATAGGATTGATAATATCGAATGGAATCCTTAAAATTAATTTGAAACCATGAGCTTATTATAAATTAAATGTGTGTCAGTGCTATGCTTAATGCATGGCCATGGAAGTATGTATCTACGAAATCCTTATATTTAAAAGAACATGATGACATGTTATGCACATTTTTCTAAAATACGACGATAAGTATGGTAACATGTCAATAAACTTTGTATCCTTTTTATATTTAAATATATACACATAAAAATATATAAAACATGAATTTAATTTTTGAAATGAAATTACATAATGATTACCATATATATATATATATGACATGGTATTTATAATATTGTAATTCACAGGTAAAAATCATATTTATTGAAAAATTCAATAAAAAATATATCCATATTTTACAAGAGTAAGAACATAGCCTGAAACCCTTAAAAATAAAAATTTTCCTAAGAACATAAATGAATTCGAATATATATATATACCTATGTGTGTGTGTATGTAATTGATATAGAATATCCATCATTGAAGAATAAATACATGTTTGAGCCTGTATTGATAAATGAGGAAATTTATTGGTAAAACTAATTTGATATCAATTTAAAAACATTATATTAACATCAATTGGGGATGATTTATTATATTTTTTTATAATATATTTATTTATTGAAGAATATTAAATCATATAAAATAAATAGGTACACCAAAAATTAAAACACTAGTTAATAATTTAAATGTGTTCTTTAAAATTAAAATATGAATACTTTAAATATATGGCCCATATTTCATTATATGTTCAAAAAAATAAATAAAAAAAGCTGGATAAATATACATATATTGTATATATAGACAAAAATATATATATAGTTCTTATAAATAATCATAGTTTGAAAAAATTAAAACCAACCCTTATAAAATCATAATAATACAAATAAAACTCATACTGAATAAGTTTGAAAATAAATTTACAATGGTGAAAGATAAGAAACCCTTACACCTAAATAAAATGTTTTTTAACCCCATAAAAAAATTTATAAAATTTTCAAAACTGAAAAACATGTTATTTTTTTTGAAGAAACCTGTAAATAAACTTGGCATATGTAAATTTCCCTTAATCATTTATAATTAGGGAATAAAAATAAATGGACAATATAAATACAAAAATCTCTTAGAAAACATGTTTTGACATGAAATTAATCATAATCGACTAAAAATAAATAAAATTAAATAAACAATAAAAATAATTTTAATATACTAAGATAATTTTTCAAAAATATTTCTGAATATTGAAACAACATCAAAAATTTAAGGAGTATAGAAAATCCATAAGTAAAACATAAATTCATTACATGTTAAAAATAATTTAATAAAATTAAATCTATATATAAAAGAAATTATTTTTATCAGTAAATAAGATATTTTTAAATGACAATGTAGAAATTAAATAAGAATTATTATTCTCTTACTTGATATATAGATTCAAGTTGAAGTCATCCTCATGATTCCATAACTTTATAGAAACACTCATCACACCGGATTGGAAGATTGGACTTCCAAATTGAGTTTTAGTGGGTTATCTATTTATAGACTAACTTCATGAAGCTTTTAGCTTACTGAGCAAGAAATTAACGGGAAAACATATATGAATTTGAATTGATGTTTACAGATAAATGAGGAAAAGAGAAAATTGACATATAGACTAACCAAAAATAGAATTCAAGTGTGGATACCATCTAATTCTCTTTAATTTTAACAACAAAGACTTATAAAATCATAAAAAACAAAAGAGATTAGATTAAACAAAATCTTATAAATTAGAAAAATCTGATAAATTATCATGATAAGCTTAAAATTTGAGCGGTCCACAAAAAGCACAGAAACAAAAGAACATCACAAAATCAGACTGTGACAAAAATTAGAGTTAACCCCAAATAAATTGTACAACTAAAATAGAAAGAAAAAAACCTACATTGGAAATTTGAAGAAGAAAAAAAATCAAATCCTCAACTGAACTTGAGACCCGACGAACACACTCTGACCATAGCCACAATCGGAACCCTAAGAGCACGTTAAACTCCTCAAGCAAGGTCGAACAATAACCAGCAGTGACTGACCTCACTCGAACTCCCCTATATTGAACTTGGGATGGTCCCAGCCTATCCTGGCCTGTGTGGTGCCGCCCGAGTCTCCATGGTTTTAGATTTAATCCCCTCACGGGCAATCAGACTCAACTTTTTCCCTTGCATGAAATGTTTCTTTCGAAACCTACATGGTAAAGCCATCATGGAAAAACCCCACCTTTTGTGCGACTCACAGACCACTACCCCTAACCCCATTTTCCCTTTTTCCTTTAATTTTTAATCAAATATTATTATTACTTTTTATTATATATAAAAATTAAATCTAATTTTAATTATAAATCAAAATCTCTAAAAAGTAATAATTTAATAAAAATAATTTAACCATTCTCTATAATTCAAAACTAATATATATTTATATATATCATATATTTTGAAAATTAAATTTTATAAAACCAACCTAATTTTATTATTTAATATTTTTTAAAAGAATTAAAATTATCATAATTTATTAATAACTATAGTTTTATAAAACAAATTAAAATTTGACTTTATATAAAATTAACATTTATATAATATTATATGAATAATTTTTGCATTTTATTAAAATGCTTATATTATTTAATTATACAATTACATATATTTATAATTTCAAAACAAAAATCATGATAATAATAATTTTACTGAAAACATGTTTTCATTAATTGAATTTCTGTAGTATATAAAAAAAGTATTTATATTTATGATCTTATTAAAATCTCATTAATATATCCTTAATTATGATTATGTTTCATACATTTATATTGTTACCATTATATATAACAAATTGATAATTGGAAATATTTTATTGATTTAAAAATAATGGTAATGTTTATATATAAAAATTCTGAAATAATAAAAGATTTTTCTTAATTTATTTATAGTTTCATTTAATAATCAAAATAATTTCATTATTGAATCATTGGGTATTACATTATACCCCCCTAAAAAGAATTTCATACTCACAATTCATTCATCAGACTCTAGAAAATTATAAATTTTCTATTCAAAATTAAGGAAAACTAGAACTGTTAATCTTTTAGACTCAACAACATCTAATCTGCAATGCTTTTTAGAATATTCCTCTCATACCAATTATAAAGACCCGAACCCGAAAATTGGGTTCAGCCCTTTACAAATTCTGTGTAATTTTTTTAAAAAAGAAAATTGAATAAATACAAAACATTTGAATTACATATCAGGATATTTTACTAGTCTAGGTTCTGTAGAGTCAGATACAGGATTACAACTTTTCAGAGTTGCAATAAATTTAAACAAAGAAATTACAACTTTGCTTCCACACATGCTAAAACGACGACGTCCAACTTTGGACATCAGAGTGACATGTAAAAATATTTTTGAAACATAGGGTGAAGAATTTTGCATGCTCAGTAAGGGTGTTAGAAACAATTTATAAATCATTTTAAAACATTTACTTGAATAAAAAAACATCATTTAAATATTTTTCTTAAAAATTAAAATAAATTTCTCATGACATGTCATCAATATTTCTTGAGAGTTACTAAAAATAATTCTCAGGAAAATATTATGCTTAAAAATTAATATTCTTATTTACAAACTACAAGTATGATGTATTGTAAAAATGTGCATACACTTGAAGAAAAGTATATGAAATTCCACTTAAATATGGATACTTACCACATAAAAATCATCCATAACATACCAATGGCGCATATACCAATTTTCATATAAAATGACACTTGCTCAGAATTTGTACATATAGAAAAGGTTCTTAACTATGGGTATTCTACTAGTCTAATAACCACATGAATTACCAATTACCAGCTTCATATTCAGGAAATGCATAATGAGGGACATCATAACCATACTATCAATTCCTTATTCTAAGACCATAAATAACTATTTTGTCAAGTCCTTAGGCCAAGACACTAGCATGTCTCATGAGACCCACCGATGCACCAAGAGGCTATAACGGGCCTCACCGGTCACATAATAAGTCTAATGGATTCCTCATATGTCTAATAAAACATGTCTATAAATAAAAGTGTTCAATACCACTTTGATTTATTTTAATCATAATCATAGATAAATATAATGATAAATTCTTGAGGTACATAATCTTTAAACAATCTAAATTGTCCCATACCACTTTATAAAGATTAACTCCAAATCCAAATAATAAAAAAGATTAACCCAATACATGAAATAAATTTATTTATTTTAACTCCACAATTAAAAGGGATAATGAAATAAACTCACACATGCTCTCTAAAATAAATTTTTTCACATAAAATTATAAATAAAAATCTGAAATTGAATATATTAATTCTTGAATAAATCAATGTTCGTGATAATCTTGAAAGAAAACCTTAATATTAATTGGAAATCATGATATTATTCTGAATTAAAGGTGTGTTGATGTTATTCTTAACACTTGATCAATGTTTTTTTCAGCTATTTCGTCTTTAAGTTTAAAATAACATGACGACATTTTATGAACATTTTTCAAAAATATGACGAGAAGTATTATAGCAAGTTAGTAAGCATTTCATACTTTATATATTTATAAATATAAATATATATCTATATATTCCGTGAATTTAATTTTTAAAATAAATGACCTTAATGTTTCCCACATATATATATATATGACATGGTATTTATAATACTATAATTCACCTGATATTTTCATATTTAATGAAAACTTCAATAAATAAAGATATCCATATTTATTAAGAGTTAAAAAATATCTCGATGCCCTTAAAAATATAAATTTTCATTAGAACATAAATTAATTCGAGTATATATATATATTTTTAATTGACATATAACATTCATTATCACAGAATGAATACATATTTGAGCCAAGAATCAATAAATATGGGAGTTCATTAGAAAAATTAATTTGATATTAATTTACAAACCTGATATTATTATCAATTGTGACATATTAATTAAAAACAAATTATTATAATATATTCAATTATTTCATGATATTAAATCATAGAAAATAATTAGGCAAAAAAAATTAAAATAAGAATTAGTAATTTAAATGACTTCTTTACAATTAATATCTGAATACTTCAAATATATGACCCATATTTCAATATATGTTCTGAATAATAAATTTACAAATCTAGATAAATATATAAATATTTATATTTATATACTATATATATATCTTTATGTCTTACAAATAATCATAGTTTGACAACATTAAAACAAACCCTTCTAAAATCATAAAAACAAAAATAAAACCCATACTAAATAAGTTCGAAAATAAATTCACAATGTTGAAAGATAATAAAACCTTAAAACAAAATAAATTGTAGTATTAATATCCTTAATGAAATTTATCAATGTTTAATATTGGAATGCATGTTTATTTTGTTTTGAAGAAACCCATTAATAAAAATAAAGAAGTAAATTTCACTAAAACATTTATAAGTTGGGAAGAAAAATAAATTGACAGAATAAATAAAAAAATACCTTACAAATGATGTTTGAACAAAAAAATAATTATAATTTAATAAAAGTAATTAAAATTACTTAAATAATAAAAACAATTCTAATAGACTACAATAATAGTTCTGAAAATGTTTTGAACATAGAAACCACATCAAACCTTTTTGCAGTATAAAACAAACAGAAGCAGAACATAAATTCGTTACACATTAAAATTACTTTAATAAAATAAAATTTATTTATAGAAGAAAATATTTTTGTCATTAAATAATGTATTTTGAAATTATATCACATAGATTTAAGAAGAATAACAATTCCCTTACATGATCTATAGATACAAGCTGAAGTCATCATCATGATGCCATATTTTTGCACAAATACTCGTCTCACCGGACTGCTATATTGGACTACCAAATTGAGTTTTAGTGGGTTATATATTTATATTCAAATATCATGTATCTAGAATCTAGGTGAGCTAGCAGTTAATGGGACCACATATATGAATTTGAGTTGATTTTTATAGAGAAAAGAAGCAAAGAAGAAAATGACATATAGACTAACCCAAAAACAGAATGCAAGTGTGGATACTTTTTACTTATCTTTAATTTAAAGAAATTTATTTTTACAATCATACAAAACAAAAGATATTAGATTAAACAAAAACTCATAAATGAGATAAATACGAAACATTGTCAAGATAAGCTTAAACATCGATCAGTATAAAAATTTTATAGAAAAAAAAAGAACGACACCAAACCAGACTTTGACAAACATTAAAGTTAATCCAAATAAAAAAATTGGACACCTAAAACAGAAATAAAACACCTACCTCATTAGTTTGAAGAAAAAATAAATTTAATCCCCAACCGAGTTTGAGACCCGTGAAAGACACTTGTACCTCAACCGAAATAGGAACCCTAAGCGCACATTGAACTCCCCAAGCTTAGTCGAACAGTAACCATCAATGACTGACCTCTCTCAAACTCCCCAACATAGACCTCGAGTTGGCATCAACCTATCCCTACCTATGTGATGACACTCATGTTACCCTAGTTTTGGATTGACTCCCCTCATCAGCAATCAGACTCAACTTCAGCCCCGGCTCAAACTACCTCTTCTGAAATGCCTCGGCTGAAGCCATCATGGACGGACCCCTCCTTTAGCACGACCCACATTCCACTACCCCTAAAAATATTCCCATTTTTTCCTTTTATTTTCTAATCAAATATTATTATTATTTTTATTAAATACATAAATGAAATTATTTTTTTATTATAAAACAAAACTTTTAGAAGTAATAATTTTATAAAAATAATTTAATAATGCCTTATTATTAAAAAATAATATATATATATATATATATCATATCTTTTGAAAATTAAATTTTATAAAACCAACTTAATTTTATTTCTTTAATGTTTTTTTAAAATAATTAAGATTATCATAATATTTATGTCTTTAATGTTTTATAAAACAAATTATAATTTGATTTTATATAAAAATAACATTCATATAATAATATATGAATAATTTTAAAATTCTATTAAAATAGTTATATTATATAATCATAAAATTACATATATCTAAAATTTCTAATAAAAATCTTGATAATAACAGTTTTACTAAAAACAAGTTTTCATTAATTAAATTTCATTAGTATATAAAAATGGTATTTATATTTATGATCTTGTTACAACCTCGTTAATATATCCATAATTATGATTTTGTTTCATAAATTTCAATTTTAATCATTCTGTAAAACAAATTCTTAATTGGAAATATTCTTTTTATCTAAAACTAATGGTAATGTTTATAGATAAAAATTCATAAATAATAATAGATTTATGATAATTTATTGATAATTTAGTTTATTAATGAAAATAATTTCTTTATTGAAACTTGTGGTGTTACATCAAGGATATAATAAACTTTTGAATTAATCACTTGAAATGGTAGGAAAAAATAAGTTTTTAGTATTTTTAGCTTTGTTGATATTTGATATTAATTGTGAAAACCGTGAAAGAGAGTGTTTGAATTCTCCATATGAGAGAATTTTTCTAGTAAGGAATTTCATTAAACCACAACCTATACCTTTGGGTCGAACTTCAGAAATGATGAATGCATAAGGATGGATAAATTGTTTGTAGAATATATTTTATGTTATGGGATTAATGAAACATAAAAATGTTGCAATTTTTAATTATCATTTGTGAAGTGAAGACATTCTATGGTTGTCTAAGATAAATAATTAAAAGGAAAAGGATGTATTGATTACATAGACTGTCCATTATCTAGAGATATTTTTATAATAAGTAATTTTAAATAGTTTTTAACATATAATATAAAGGAAATTTCTTGATTAAAAAATAAAGGAAGAACACCTAGGGGTTGTTTATAAAAAAAATTTACAATATTATCTTGGTGTGTATATAAGTTCATTCTGATCATGAGAGTAAAATTGATATATTTTATATAGGTTTGAAAATAATTTTACAAAGTGTATTGGCCTCTCTTGAATTTAAATTTCATGAGCAGGTCTCTCATTGTACTGATAAATTTGAAATGGATTCTGTTGACACATACGTACTTTGTGAAAGGAAGGGAAAGACATGGTTAACTTGGAATGTAATGGAGAATTAGAAAACTAAAAAATCAATGTGTAAACCCCATAAAATGTTCCAAATGTGGTAAATGAAATTCTAATTTTTTTGATAGGACACAGAAATAGTTATCAGTTTGGTAAGCTCATTTATTTGGATCATGACTATAAAGAAAATAATTTTGATTAGACCAGTAATGGGAAAATCATTTTTCTAAAAGTATTCAGATGTTTTAGCTGTAATAAGGCGGGTAATTAAATTAACATATATGTGATGTTAGTTATTCATAGTAGGAATCATAAAAATCAGAAACCAAAATTTTTGGAAATGTATTTTTCTACTACTATAGTAGAATATAAACCATTAAATTAAGTACTAATAATTTTATTACATTTTTAAGTATTATAGTAATGTATTATTTTAATCAGGATGCACACATTCTATTATTTCTTTAAAATTTTCATGTATAATGGAAATACCATATCAAGAAATGAAGCTAGTATTTTTTGTAAAAAAATATTAGATGTTTTATTAAGGAAATTAGAATTTATACGAACCTTTATATCATCATATGTGGAATGGTGTTTCCTAAAAAACATATTTTCGTACCTGTAGGGGAGTTCGATGTTATTCTGGGTATGAATTGGATTTAATTTTATCATGATAATATTTATTTAAAAGATAAATATGTCACATTAAATTTTCAAATTGAGTATCGATTTATATATAAGAATGATTTCACACTATTTATGACATGTATATAATCTATGAAATTGATTTAATATGGGAGATAATGTTTTCCTTCACATAATTATTAAAATAATGAAACTACTCAAACTAGTGATGATCCATTAGTAAATAAATAAATGAATGTATTTCTAAATGATTTTCATCATTTTATTTTGGATTAATAGTTTTAATATACAACTGAATTCATGTATGATGCTATGAAAATTTGAAAAGACCTTATCAAATAGATCTAGTTGTACATTTTTAATTGGAAAAGCAGTTACAATATTTTTTTGAAAAGGGCTTCATCCACCCTAAAACATCACCTTGGAGTTCTATTTTATTTTTTTCATAAAAATGATGATTATATGAGGATTTTAATTAACTAAAGTGAATTAAATAAAATAATCATTAAGAACAAGTATCCATTTCATCATATCGATGACTTGTTTGATTATCTCTGGGGTACTTGGTATTTTTTGATTATTGATCTTGGGTATGGGTATCAATAGGTGAAAATAAAGTAGGAAGAAATTTTATGAAAAATAATTTATTCTTTTTATGGATACTATGAGTTTGTGGTTATGAATTTTTGGTTGAGGAATGCACCTGCTGTATTTATAAATGTTGTAAATCGCGTTTTTGATTAGTATTTTGGTAATTTTATTGTTTTTTTCTTTGATAAAATTCTATGTTATTCTAAAATTTTTAGGATTATGAGTGAAATCTATCGATTATTCTATAGAATAAATTAAAATATTTTTTTTTTTGGAAAATTTACTAAATAAAAATTTGGTTCATAAAACATTTCATTAATTGGGAGCACTGTTTGGAAATATTGAATAATTTTTGATCCATCAAAAAATAATGTGATGAAAGAGTGTTAAGACAAAAAAATGTCTTTGTGATTCCATCTCTTCTTAGATTAGTTTGTTATTATTAATGGTTTAATGAAAATGATTCTTATTTATCTGTCCCACTAGCTATGTTAACTAAAAAGTTGTTAAATTCCTTGGATAAAGGAATTTGATGAGTTTTTTGATGAATTGATAATAAATTTATTTTGTGACCTAGTACTAGGCTTGCCAACAATAAATATTGAATTTTTTATTTATAGTGATGCTTCTCTAAAGGGAAATGGTTGTGTGTTAATGAAATACTATTGAGTAAATAAAAATTATCCACATTAATTAATACACTGTGAGAAGAATTACCATATACATGATCTTGATCTTGTAGTAGTAGTTTTTAATTTAAAAATTTTGAGGTATACTTTATATGTGGTAATTTGTGTCATATATAATAACCGTAAATATTAAAAATATCTCTCCAATTAAAAATATTTGAACATAAGGCATATAAAATTTCTGGTACAGAAAAAAATTATGATTACATGATTAGTAATCATCTGGGTAAAAAAAAGTACTTGATTATAAAATTCAAAAAGAACATGTATCATTTATTATGATACATTTGGATCCTGATCCTTTTTTTAATTATTTAATGAATGATGCTTTATAAATTATTCATGTAAGAACTCTAACTATTTTAATTTATAGATGATTGTAGTTATCAATATTGGGAAGAATTATGCATGACCTAAAAGAGTAATGTGATTTAAAAGGCAAACTACATTTTATCAAGAAATGTATGTTTCATAAATTTAACATTGAAAATGAATATGTAATAAGATCTTTAATGGGTTTTTGTGTGGAAATTGATTCTATATTGTAACCTAGGTATGAAGTACATCACTATTTTACAATGTTCCTTTTGAGTTGTGGATTGTTGTGTTGGATCACCTGTTATGTTCCAAGGAGGAAGGAGAAAAAATATGGAAGATATCAACATGATTTGATTCATGATGTGAATAGTTACTCACAATAAGAATAATTTCTAGGAAATTTTCATAAATTCTATTCATGTAGTGAATAAATTTCAAGGTTTTGGGGTTAAGTAACAAAATTTTTGAGGTATGCGGATTTCTCAATGGTTCATGACATGAACTATAATTTCACACCCTAAATTTAGACACTTTTATATTGCCTTTTTATTATATCACCCTTTCATTTTTATTATTATCCTACACCTTCCTATCAAACTCCAGGATCTATCTAGGAAAATTTAAATATACTCTTCCTTTCGGATATTGGGTTCAATGAACCCTAGATTTTCATAAGTAGGAGATCAGGATTAATAATTTTTGTTCTTATAATCTATTGTTTTCCTCACATTTTCTATTCAGAATGAACCCATTCTAGGTATTTTTTACTTATATCTATGGTCTGGACTACATTTTGATAGAACTTATTTGTGGTTTTCTTATCATATGTAATGTTGAGACCAAAACTATAAAATGTGGAATTTTTATTTTTTCTGAGAACTTTTGAGTTTGGTGGGTTTTTCCTCTTTCCACATTCCTTGGAATTATAAGGATAATTTCTTTATAAAAGAATATATTTCATCTTTAAAAATTAAATATCACGCCGATGACTCTTTTGAACTATGTTCTCAAAAGTTGTTTCTTGAAACATGTGTTGTGGGTGACTCCCACAAGGTGGTTAATGAATTAATTAAATAATTTTCCTAAAATAAATAAATGGTTTTGATGCTTGAAATTGGAATAGTATGTGTTGGATTAGACTAGTACCTCCAAACTATAATGATTCCAAAACCTATTTATAATTTTTTAATGATTTTTATGTCATATAATAGTTAAATATTTTCTGTTAAAATTGATAAAATTGGCTACGCATAGAACCTATATGACAACCGACTACATATTTAATGCACTTAATATGTGAAGTATTTGAACTGTCTATGAAGATCAAGTGACTCTGTAAAAAATACTATACACTGTATGACCCATAACCACATGTGAAACCAACTGAACGTTCATTAAAGTTCTAGTGTTAATATGTGTATTGAACCTACCACAAATTGAAAATTATTATAATGCATGATCAACCAAGTTGCCTTGCGAATGGTAAGTACAATTTTACTAAGACTTGTAATGACCATGTGTCTATATTGAACTGATTGAAGGAAAACAATACCTATTGTAACATCCCTGATAAATAAATAATTCGAATTTTTCATATTTATTAATATTTATAAATAAAATGTTAATATTACTTTATAGGGAATGCTTTGTTTGATGGCGTACCCAATAAGCAACAACAAATTTCTTTGAAATCATACGTTGCACACTAATAATACAATAATATTATTTTAAATGGTAGTTAATGCCTAGCCATTGTAATGGAGGGAATGAACAGAACTAACTACAAAATAATTATATATGTTTGTTAAATATTTTTACATTATTCCAATAAAAGTTAGAGGCTTAAAATAAGAAAAGAATTCGATTTTAAGCATAAATATTATAATGTTCTTTAAAAGGGTGATTAACCGCATTTTGATGGATAAACATTTTTAAAACTACTTTTTTAAATTTTATATGTTATATTTGACACAATAAAATCCTTTTTTAGAATTTGGAAATCATAATTTACTTCGTCTAGATTTTTCTTATTTTTCCGATAAAGTTAATTTTTTTAATGAATAATGTAAATGTTGTATTTTAATTCAAAACCTCCTTTTAATATAATTTATTTATGTGGTTAGATTATCTTTTTAATTGGATTTGAATGGTAGTTCAAATATATTCTTACCATTTAATCCAATTGTCGTCATTGTAATTAATTTCACTTTGAAATTGGACATAAACAAGTGTTAATATTTTCATAGATATTGTTTCATAAAAACAAGCTATTTTTTTGACAGTGGGAATTAATTATGCAATTAATTAATGAAAATTATATGTTTTGGATTTGGTAAAATTTACATAATTTTTGAATTTGGAATATCAAATTTAATTTGGATAATTTTTTGGGTATTTTTCTGACAAATGCAAATTTTTAATGAATAGTGAAAAATACTACATTTATTTCAAAACTTCTTTTTCATATAATTTAATTTTATATTCTGATTGTCATTGTAATGAGTTTTAAAGTGTAATTTAATTATTTTTTTTATCACTTAATACAATGTGGGTCACTGAAAATAATTTTACTTTTCAATTGGATGTAAAAACATGTCAATCTTTTGATAAATTTACTTCTTAAAAACCTATATTTGGTTGTGACAATAGGAATTATTTTAAATTAATTAAAGCAATTTCTAAGAGTGGAATTTGGTAAAATTGATTCCAAATTTGGAATCATAAGGTCAAAATTATGTAATTAAGACTCTTGTTTTTAGAAATTATGAATAGTAACGATGATTATTATCTTTAATTATCGTGATTAATTAGTAATTGGGTAGTTAAGTGTCATAAAATAATATCATAATAATATAAAATGACCCCAACATGTGTCCAAATCCTCTTGTTTGAGTCATGACCTACCATGGGAAGCTTTTTACCTAACTTTTGGGCAATGTAGTCACATGGGTGTAATAGTGAAATTTATGACATTATTTTTTAAAAAGAAGAGAAATATAACAATGGTTTTTATATCCTAAGTAAAACAATTTTAATTTTGTTTATATAAATGATATATTAGACTATATTTATTCATTGGAAAGATTAAAATATTTCCTATATCATGGTATTTGATTTATAATTTTTAGACACTAAATAAATAAATTTATTTATGACACCATGATGATGCAATGATTACCTCATAATGACCTATTTAAATAAAATGAAAAGATAAGGTAAAATCTAAGACCTAAACATGTCTAAAACCTATTTTATTGGTTGATTGATAACTCTTATAACCTTATCCTTGAAATATATCATTTTGGTACCTTTGAAATCCGAAAACCATTTTATAATAAAGTAACATTTCAAGACTTTTCAAAAGTGACCCTCCTCCCTATTATAAAAGGCCCCCACCTCTACTCCCTTAACTAAAACTCTCAAACCCTTGGCTTGTACAAACTATTCTCATAGTATCTCTCCACATCCCTCTCTTACTCCTAGAAGCCTCACTTTTTTCATAAGTCTTTTCAATGAATCCTTTGGATCAAATCCAAAAGAGTTACCTGATATAGTGGTAATGTCTTCTCTCGAGTTTCTTCCTTTTATTTTCCTTCTTCACTCACCACTATCTTCTTATTATTTGATCTCATAATAACACCAGTATCCTAAATATACTAGGATATTTTTATGAAAATGATTCTACCTACACTTACATGCACCTCCGTCTAATGGTTAAAGAACATACTATTTCTGTGGCTGACGAATTACTACCTCAAGAAACGATGATTGATCAATATTATTTTAACACCATTCATGGTAGCCATTATGATGGAACTATATTTATATATGATATATATTATATTAATTTCCACTTTATGATTCTGTATTTTATATTTAAAACATACCTTTATTCTTTGCATGTTGTGCAAATGTGATAATTTCATATGAGTAAGTGTGGACTACCACCCCCTCAACTGATGTGAGTCGTTCATAAAAAACATGTAATTTATAAAAAATGTAATTAATGATATTATGGTACCTATATAACATATATATTATACTGTAATTATAATATATATATGTCTAATTTAGTTTTAATGTCCATAAATATGAAAAAAAATGAATGTAGTGTTCATGAGTACGTACAACATACCGTCTCCATGAACGGTACATTTCATTTCATTTCTATAAAAATTATGGAAGATTATTAGATACATATATACTGGATATATATATATATGATATTTAAATCATTAACACCATTTTAGAGATGATGTACTTATAACTACGTGGACAATTCTCTTCAAACAAGTTTATTATTGACTCATGTACTGAACATCGTCAAGACGTATGATATGAACTCACATAATTATCAAATTATTATAACATGATAATATGTGATATGAATTGAATAATAAAATTTGAAGGAATTCCTTAAGAAATTATAAATTGACCAAAGTTTATTGTTCAAGAATATAATTAAATGAACAAGACAAGTTAGACTTGAGGTAAGGGGATATCTTATCTCACTTTTAATTCCATGAGATTTCTATTATTTGACAATTATTAATTGCATGTGGTGTATTGTTTACTTCCATTTGATATATATTATCATGATTCTATTTATATTCATGGTATTATGTGATTCAATTGGTTCTTATTATCTTTTGGTCATATGACTCGATTAACTATGAGGTAAGGGGTTTTTATCTGAATATTTATTTCCATGAGATTCATGTTATATTTGTCAATATCTCCTTTTAGTGGTGTATTTAAGCCCATTATTCTACTCTTTTTCAAATATAATTTCGTTTATGGGTATTTACATCAACATTTTATAGTCCTTTCATGGGGTACACGTTTCGAAAGTTACCCAAATCGGTATGGGAACCTTTCACCCTCCACTTTTTTAAAAGACTTCTTTTTGTTAGGTATTTTACTTTACATCTTCGTAATGTTCGGATATGTTCTTATATATCCTTATTGCTTTAAATTTTATGTCAATGTGATGAGATACCATTTTTATCTCTCATCATCTCATTTTCTAAATTTTAAAGTGACACCGTTAGGCTGTCGAATTTCTGTAAGGGAACATCTTAACCAAATTTCAATTCTTTGTGTTAAACCTCTACTTAATGATTATGTTGTACTATGAATATGTGTGGATGACCACTGATTGTTTTACACTTAATATCCAATTATATTGGGTGTATTTATATTTTTCAGACATAATAATTTAATTGATTTATCCTTAATCTAAATATACCATCTTTGTAAGGGACTTCGTCTCAATCTCTTTTCGCTGAGGCATACTTGAATTTATATACGACCTTATTTTATTAGTTGTATAATAAACCATTTTGACTTTTAATTTCATTCAAAAGAATTATTTTTACACGAATCATTTTACTAAACGACAAAAGGAATGTTTTTTTCTTACGTATGTGGTGACAATGACTTCTCCGCCGCTGTGACCATTATTCGAGTTTCGGCTTCGACTACCAGCCATAATTTTTTAAATGAAAAATAAATACAATTATCTAATATTCTTTTATTTTGGTATTGTAATTGGTTTTGATAATGTTTTTATTATATCGATGTTTTGTATTGATATCTTGTGATTGAAATGTCGAAATTTTATGTTTCCTTTATGCATGTTTTATGTGATACGGTTATGTTATGGTTCATGGGCACTGTTTATGAAGTTGGGTGGTTCCGTGATAAACTAATGGTGGGTGAGCCCAAGATAGATCTCCAATGCATTGGGTAACATGAAGGAGTTAAACACTAAGGTTTCTCTGAAGAGATTTAGGGAATATACTGTTATGGGTATTCCAAATGTAACCATGAGGTTTACTCCCTGCATAAGAATGTTTTGAATGCCTCAAGTTACCATTACATATTATGATTTCTATGATTTAGTCATAAATCTTCTGATTTCATGAGGTATGTTAAAGTGCTTATGTTTTATGAGTAAATTATGATTTCATTCATTCTTATGTATAAATGGACTAATGTTTTATTTCTGTATTTTTATATCCCTTACTGGGCTTTTTTGCTCATCCCATGTTTTTGAAATGTATTTTACATGACATAAAGTGGAATAGGGTCAAGGATGGGAACATGGAAATTTCATGCTATCTAAAACATGGAACTATACATGACTCTTTTGTTCGAGAGTATTTATTTTGTGAAAAAATGGAAACTGAGTAGATGTGTCTACTTTGTAATCATTGAGATGTAATAGTTTTTTCCTAATTCTCTAAAACTCTAAACCCGAAAACATTCTCAATGTGAGTTATTCATTTAATTAAAGATTATGTTATGTTTTATGGCCGAGTCCTTATAGTTGGTATCAGAGGTAGGTTTAGATATCTTTAAAGGTTAGGGCATTCTTTAAGCACAAGTGACATTACCATAATGGTTAAGATTTTAGACAGAGTCACAATTATGTTTATAAAGTGAATGAGTTTAAGAAAACATGAATAAGTATATCTTAGTATTTACCCTCCTCATAAGATATTATATGATGATTTTACTGATATACTCACACTGACCTTTTTTGTTTTAGTAAATGGATGGATCTAGAAGGCACCAATGTAACAGTGGATGTGAAGGAAACTGTGATAGTTTTCTGAACGAGCAATTTAATGATATGGGAGCTGCAATGATAAATCTTGTGGTTATTCTCAACCAACTATCTGGAGTCATGACTGACCACCTGAACGTTGGTGATTTTTATACGGAATCATATATACAAGAAACAAATCCCTATGGAAGTTCATGTAATAATCATAATGGTAAGAATGTTCACATAAATATTTGTCAAGGATGTAGAAAGAAACACATAGGAAAATGTTACAAAGGGACAGAAAGATGCAATAGATGTGGAAATAAAGGTCATAAAATGTCATGACCCCCTCCCACAAAAGATGCCCCTCCTGAGCTGGCAATGGTGAAAGGGAGATAATGACCCCCGAGTCCCGCCTCCAGTAAGCCCCGAGGTGGAGACTAGCACCAAGGGTATGAGTTTTCACAAATATGGGAGGCATTACCCTTTTTATTTATTTAGGATCGGGAAATAGGACAAGTCAATCATCAAAAAGGAAAAGAAGAAGTGTATATAAATAAGCCCAAACCAAGCCCACATGCATGTTTAAATAATTTTATAACAAGGTACAAGTACAAGAAAGCTCAAAGTACAATACCAAATGAAAACAAGAGTACAACAACTGCAACAACTCCAACTGTCCGACTAGTAGGGTCCCGCACGACCCTGTTAGTCCTCCTGGAACCCTGAATGTAAACGTAGGGTGAGCATACAAGTATACTCAGTAGTGAAACCTAAAGCTCTCGTGCACAAGTGGGGAGACATCCTAATGGCCTGTGAGAACAACAGAGGAAACCTAGAAAGGAATTCTATCCACCCAACCTCACCAGCCACACTCACCAAAACAAAAGCACAACAGGTAGTAGTATATAAGAAACAAGAGTATTGGGTACCCCGCACCATTTCCCTTTAGTTAGCTACTCTTCCTAACGGAGAACGTCCTGATGCTGCCACACTCTCCCCACCCACACACACCTGGGCCTCACTACCACGTATCCCTCCCGCACACACTTGGGCCTCACAACCACGTATCCTTCCCGCACACACCTGGGCCCCATCTCGAAGATTCTTGGGAAATATTAGAACCTGCCCGAAGAGTCTTGGGCTAAAGCCACCCCAATCGAAACCTACCCGAAGAGTCTTAGGTTTAAGGTCACCTCAAGCCATCACAGCCTAGGGGAGGAGCAGGAAAGATCTAGTATCTAAGGAAAAAACACCCTCTCCCATGAAATGGGAGTGTTTGGCACTAAGTACTCAACATGGGTGGGTTGCGATAAAACACAAAAGATACAGATATATATATACCAACCACACAACCCAACCTATGGCTTCTAAATAGAGAAACTGAGCACTTGCCTCGGCACTGCTACTACGAAGAATGCATACAACAAACAACCCCAACCCCATTTAGGTGTTCACGTTTCAGCAGAAATTAGTTTATTTAGTTCCTTAACTACTGGGCAACTATCCACAACCACCCACGTTGATCGTTCATAAAACATAACCCTGCCATCCACAAATCAAGTTAGTAAAACACAAGAAACACAACCAAGTCCTTGTTATTAACCAAACAGGCCCATTGATTATTAACTCTGTTTCAAACCATGACCCAACATTCATTAATTCTATCAATTTTATTTATTATTCACAACCCACTGCCCGTTCACATTTAAACCCATCCCTGCAGCCCCGCATCCAACCACCATAACCATAACTACACCAAAGCTCGTACGTCATTATCCCTTTAATACCATTATCGCAGCCCTGTTGCCCATTTCTAACAAAACATTCAAACCAACCCACAAACAAGTCAACCACAACCCCACTACTCACCCTAACCACAACAACCCACAAAACACCCCCATCACATGCCACGTATCCAATCCAACACCCACATGTTCATTATTCCATTTTGTTTAACTGGGGTGATCACACAAGGGTTTCAGATTTTAAAAAGCCAACTTTATGTGATTAACCAATTTCCACATTCCACAAAGTTTCCATCCATATGAAAATATAGAATGAGAGGGAAACATTTAATTGCGCAAGCAAAGGCCCCCAACGACCGTGATTTTCAGTAGGTAGAATCTCATTCAATTCACAACATAATATCAAAGGATATAAAGTAACAACAATCACAACATCTCCACCACATTATATAAGACAATTATTATCTTTATTAAACCGGTTCAAAAGTGTTTCAAATAAACAAGAGAACACCCACCCCACATGATTCAAAAATTAGAGAGACGAAGGTAATATTCCTACCTCAAAAGGTACTGATCGCAACTCTCCCCCAAATCAAACTTAGTAGACATCTGTTGGCGTCCGCCACTTCTGTCGGGTCCCGGAAAAACCTCCTCGGGTGGAAGTCAGAATGCAAAAGGCCAAAGTAAAGTCAAAAAATCCAAGATCGGATGTTCCACCTGTTGTACCTCTCGTATCCCCTCGTGGTTTAATTTTCATGATCACAATCACTTTCATGTTTGTCTAACCTTGTTTTTAAGTGTTGTGGATGATAGGCAAAAGATTGCCAAAGGATTGGCCCAAGAAAGTTGGCAAAATGGACTGAAATTCAGTCCACCGGCCAACCGGTGTGATTGCACCGGCCAACCGGTGGAACTGGCAGAGGCATTGCCCACTGCCAGGTTCCACCGGTCGACCGGTGGCTCTGTCACCGGTCGACCTGTGGCACCCAGCCCAAATAGTATTTGCTACTGTCTTGCCACCGGCCAGCCGGTGGCTCCTCCACCGGTCGACCGGTAGAGCCTGGATCAAGACTCTTCTTCTCTACCAAGGCACCGGCCAGCCGGTGGAGCTGTACCGGTCAGCCGGTGGCCCCTGGACAAGAATCCTATGCCTTTTTGCACACACCGGCCAGCCGGTGGGACTGTACCGGCCAGCCGGTGGAGCCAGTCAAACTAGCCGTTGCAGTTTGACCAGGCTGGCCCACTTGGCTCCCAACGGCTCTTTAAGCCTCTCCAACGGCTCCGAAGCCTCCCCAAGGGTTCCATGCCTATAAATAAAGGCCAAGGAAGCCCCGGACACCTACCGGAACATATACGAAGCCAACAGACATATTTTGGATCATTTGGCGTACCTCCGGCGGACTTCCTCAAAGGAACCCACCTAGCTCCAACAACTTCCACACCCAAGGAGCTCCTCCAAAGAAGCTTGGAAGCGGCCTTCAACATCTCCAATCAATCAAAGGCGCCCAAGACTTCTCCAATTACGGTTTTTAGTGTTTTATTCATTTTGAGCTTTAAAATTGGGTTTGTGCCTACAAACCCCAAACTCTTTTCTCATCTCCCTTTCTTTGGGTTCTCACACCACCATTAAGGTGTGAAGAGGTTTCTTCAAGCCTTCCCTTTTAAAAGGCTTGTGTCACGGTGAGCTAGCCTTCACCCGTTAAAAAGGCTAGTGGGTTCTTGCTCAACCATCAAAAGCAAGTGGGTTCTTGCTCAACCAATAAAAGCAAGCTGTAATAGGTCCTAGTGCTACCTCAAAGCCTAGTGGGTTTCTTGCTAAAACCATTGAAAAGCAAGCGGTAGGAATCTCTCAACGGTTGAGTTGGGAGCGGAGACGTAGGCCGGGTTTTGGCCGAACTCCGTTATCAATTTTGTGTGTCTTGCCTCTTTATTTCCGCTGTATTTCACTTTGATTTTAATTTGTTAATCTTTTTTTTAAAAGGCAATTCACCCCCCCTCTTGCCATCATTCCTCGTTTCTTCCGACCCAACACCACCTCGTCATTACAATCCCGTGGCCGCTGACGGATCATAAATCGGAGCTTAGACAAAGAAGTTATGGAAGGAAGAGCATTCGAGTCTCTTAAGAGAGATCTGCTCAGAGGAGAGGAGAGGAGAGGTGTGTGTTAAAAACGAGGAGGGGACCCCTCCTTTTATAGGCGTGAAATGCAAAAGTACACGGTGTGTAATTGATGGTACACGGTGTGTACTCGGTTCTTTCACATGGTATCCACGCGGCTTCCAACACGGCTCTGTGGCCGTTGGCTGGTCAACACACGGTTTGAGGGTAACACATACGCGGGGAAAGACTACACATCGTGTAGTTTAGACACACGGTGTGTACTCATTCATTGCACACAACAAGGACACGACTCCAACACAGTACACAGCCATTGACTGGTAACACGTATGCGGGGAAGTACTACACGGCGTGTAGAACATGACACACGGTGTGCACCCATTATTTCACACAGCGAGGACATGGCCTGCGACACGGGGTACACCCGAAAAGGGGGTACATAGTGTGTACTCAAACTACAAGGCGTGTATTTTCAAAATTCTGGAAAGTGTGGGAAAAGTCAATTTTACCCTCTATAACACTTTATGACGTTCTTTTTGACAAAGGAATGGGACGGAGAGGTCCGGTCCATTACATCAGATACCTCTTAAAATATTCTCGTCCCTGAGAATTCAAAAACCAACCCAGAGGAACCCGACAAGATACCTCCTAGGGTTCTCATTATAACAGGAACCCAACCAACAACCCTAATCATAAGTGTTAGGAATTACTTCTCCTATGTTGAGATAATATCCGCCTTAGGCAGCACTGACTCGCCTACACGGGATTAATCACATCCTCATTAATGTGTCCCGATTATGAATTGGGTCTTACAACTTTAATACAATAGGATTTTTCAACTCGCACTACCCCCAACACCACACAACCAACACACTGCGCGAACACGTGGGTTTGGGAAATTCCTTCTCCTATGTCGAGTTATTATCCTCATTAGGTGGCACTGAATCGCCCGCACGGGTTCAATCGCATCTGCATTAATGCATCTCGATTAAGGGTCAGGTTTTTCCCTTTCCCACACATCCGAACATGTTACACAATACCAGGGAACAAGGAAACAAAAGGACTCACAACTGACAAGCCAAGCAAATATAACAAGGGTAAAGAGTACAACATCAACACAAATCTCAGAAGAATAAGGGAAAAACACAGGTCAAAACAACTCTGGGTACTGAGCGTGCATCTGGGTCTCCCGCTCCCAAGTGCTCTCCTCGAGGCCGCCATGCCTCCACAACACACGAACCAATGGAATGTTTCGTCCATGGAGAACTTCTCTTTATGATCCTCGATCCTAACTGGTCGTTCCTCGAAGGTTACGTCGTCTCCCATATCTTACTCTCCCCAGTTGATAACGTGAGAGTCATCGTTTATGTACCGACGAAGCTGGGAGACGTGGAAGACGTCATGAACCTTCTACAACTGAGGTAGCAGGGCCAGATGATATGCCACCTTTCCGACTCGCCTCAGTTCCTCAAAAGGTCTGATGAACCTAGGTGAGAGCTTGATCCGTTACCCAAACCTCCGCTGCCCCCGTCGAGGGGAAACCTTCAATAACACAAGATCTCCCACCTCGAACTCCAAGGGCCTCCTCCGACGATCAGCATAAGAATTCTGTCAGTCCTGAGCCACTCTCAACCTCTCACGTACAAGCTGGACTTTCTCTATGGTGCTCTGCACTACCTCTGGCCAAAGCGCACCTCTCTCACAAACCTCTTCCCCAAAAATGGGTGGACGACATGGTCTTCCATACAAAGCCTCAAATGGTGCCATGCCAATATTAGAGTGGAAGTTGTTGTTGTAGGAAAACTCTACTAAAGGCAAGTGTCGTACCCATGATCCTCCGAAATCCAGAACGCATGCTCACAACATGTCCTCCAACGTCTAGATAGTCCGCTCCGTCTGCCCATCAGTCTGGGGGTGGAAAGCAGTGCTAAGGCGTAGCTGGGTGCCAAAAGAATGTTGTAACCCCCTCCAGAATCGTGAGGTAAACCGAGTATCCCGATCTTAGATGATAGTCTTTGGGACTCCATGCATCTTCACAACCTCGTCTACGTACCTCTGTGCTAAGGTACTCACCGGGCCTGACTCTATAATTGTTACGAAGTGAGCTGATTTCTTCAGTCGATCCACCACCACCCAGATAACATCATACCCACCCTGATCTCTGGGTAGTCTTGTGACAAAGACCATTGAGATGTCATCCCACTTCTACTCAGGGACATCTAAAGGATGAAACAAACCACTGGGAACATGATGTTCATCCTTCACTTGCTAACACACTAGGAATTTAGCCACAAACTCCACCATTGCCCGTTTCACCCCGGGCCACTAAAACTGTTCCCTCAGGCCTTGGTACATTTTTGAAACTCCTGGATGTACCGCCAAAGATGATCTATGGAACTCATGGAGAACTCTCTCACGCATTGTATCCAGGACAAACAACCTTCCATAGAAAAGCATCTGATGTTGTTTGTCCTCTAACCATCCCTCTGGAGCGTTCCCCTGATCGACACGATCCCGCATCACTTCCGCCTCGGAGTCCCCCCACTGAGACTCTTCCACCTGCTGCAACAAGGAGGACTGCACCGTCATATGAAAGAAACAGCCTCTAACACCTTCTACCCCGACATCCAAGTGTAAGGAAGCCAACTCTCCCATCTCCTTCTATGCATCAGTGGACTCCCGAGCCACTTCCTGATGTGACTTCCTGCTTAGGTAATTATCCACAACGTTGACCTTACCTTCAGTGTAAGAGATCTGAAAGTCATAGTCTTGGAGAAACTCGACCCATCTCCGCTGCCGTAAGTTCAGGTCATGCTGGGAGAAGATATAACGCATGCTCTTGTGATCTGAGAAGACCACAAAGCACTCCCCACGGAGGTAATATCGCCACAAATTTAGTGTGAACACTGCTGCTGCAAGATCTAGGTCATGGGTGGCATAGTTACGCTCATGAGGGCGTAACTGTCTAGACCCATAACAGATCACTCCCTTATTCTACATTAGCACGCATCCCAGACCAAGGCCAGAATCATCACAGTACACTTCATACAACAACCCTTCCACTGGAAACCTGAGTACGGGAGCACTGACTAACTTCTCCTTCAGGTATTCAAAAGCTTTCTGGCACTGCTCGCTCCATAGGAAGACCTGGTTCTTCCTCGTCAAAGCTTTCAATGGAGAAGCAACTCGAGAGAAGTCTGAAACGAACCTCCGATAGTAACCTGCTAACCCCAAGAATCTATGAACTTCTGCCACGCTCTTGGGTGCTGTCCAAGAAACAACTGCCTCCTCCTTCTACTGGTCCACTGACACTCCATGCTGAGACACCACGTGGCCAAGGAAGTGTACTTCTTGTCTCAATAACTTACAGTTCAACAATTTCCCGTAAAGCTGTTGGTGTCGAAGGATATCCAAGACTGCCCTGAGATGCTCAACGTGATCCTCCTCTAATATTGAGTAGATCGGAATGTCATCGATAAACACAACGACGATCCGATCCAGAAACTCCTGGAAGACAAAGTTCATAAGTCCCATGAACACAGCCGGTGCATTCGTAACTCCAAACGGAATCACCATAAACTCAAAGTTCCCATACCTGCACCTGAAAGCCGTCTTCGAGATGTCACTGTCCCTTACCCTCAGCTGATGATATCTAGATCGTAGATCAATCTTGGAAAACCAACCTGCTCCCCTCAGTTGGTCGAAGAGATCATCTATCCTTGGGAGGGGGTAACGATTCTTGACCGTTACATGGTTCAGCCTTCGGTAGTCTATGAATAGCCTAAGACCACCATCTTCCTTCTTCACGAACAAAACTGGAGCACCCCATGGCGATACACTGGGTCGAACAAAACCTTTCTCCATTAGATCTTCAATATGAATCTGCAACCCCCACAACTCCGAAGGTTCCATTAGATAAGGGGCCATCGAAATCAGATGGGCACCAGGCTGTAAGTCTATCCCGGACTCAACGTCACGTAAGGGGGGGGGGGGGGTAGAGTCAAAACCTCCTCAGAAAAAACATCTTGGAACTCCACAACAACCTCCAGGACATCCATCATCTCTATATCAGCTGGAGCCACTGATAGCCCACCTAACAAGGAAAGGAGAGGCTCCACATGCCGTCTTCCCACCTGATAGCTCCTCTCGCCAAAAAAAGATACACGCTGCCCATCTACGTCGGAGAACATGACTCTTCTCCGGAAGCAGTCGATAACGACACTAACATAAAACAACTAGTCGATGCCTAAGATGACATCGTATGGCAGCATTTGTATCAAAAGAAGGTCCCCACTAGATCGATGTGGTCCCAACTTCAGCCCACATCCCCGGCAAACACAAGATACGCTAGTCTGGCCTCCAACTGGTGTACGCAGTACCAGGGGTACGGAAATTCTCTCTACGTCTAGTCCCAAAGATTGGGATAGACTAGGTGAAACAAAGGAGTACGAGGCTCCTGAATTGACCATACCAGAAACAAGAGTGATGAACAAACAAATCGTACCTCGCACCACCTCTGGTCCTGCCGGAGCTGTCAGCTCTGCTGCGTGCAACTGTCCACGCCTAGATCCTCTTCCTCTCTGATGTCGTCCACATCTCCGACCATGCCCAGGTCATGGTCCATGAGGAACACCCTGAGGTTGGCCTCCTCTGGCAATGTATGCCCTCGGAGGAGCATGGTGCTGCTGCTACTGGATGGGCCTCGCAGGTAACTTGTGCTATTGAGGTGGGTGCTGAACCTGCCCACCTCCATTGTACTGAGATCGGGTCGGGCACCGACTCTGAACGTGCCCGAAACCTCCACAAGAAAAACACCTCAGTCCTGGGCTCCTGAAAAAGGGATGAGGACCCAAAGATCTAAACTGGAACTGCTGGGGCCTGCTCCCCACTGGCCTGAACCTGGAAGGTCCCGTCGCAGGAGACCTTCTGCTGACTGCTTTCCCCTTCGACGAGCCTGGCTGGTTCCCCTCACGTGGTGCACCTCCCATGAGTGCATCCTCTCTACAACCTCTACCTTATTATGTACCACCATGTTTGTCAGAAGGGTGAAGGGGGTGACAGCATACTGGAGCAAAGGATATAGCACCTCCTCCAAATGTCTCGCCCGAGACTCCTCATCTGGAAAGAAATCCGGAGCAAAGCGTAGAAGATCCTTGAACTTGATACCCATCTCTCATACCGTCATACTCCCCTGCTGAAGGGAGAGTAACTCCTGCCACTTCTCCACCTTGATCATGGAAGAAAGGAATTACTCTCGGAATTCCTTATCTAAGTTAGCCCATGGATCCTCTGCCTCTATCCTCTCTCCGAGGTAGAGCGTCCACCACTATCGCACTGCACCTCTCAGCTGACTGCTTACTAGGGGAACCCAGTACTCCCTCGGAGCACAGATCAAGGTAAAACGACCCCTATCTCCTCAAGCCACCCCTCCGTCTCTGTATCCGAAGTACTACCCTCGTACTTCTTGAGGGTCTTCTGCTGGAATGAACGGAGAGTCTACTGCCACTGGCTATCTTCCTCCTCTCGGTCAATCCTCTGCTGATCGACCGCCTGAATCTGCTAGGCCTCGGCTGTCTGAGCCACCTCGGGACGATTCCAGGTGCCATAGCTGTACGGTAAACAAAGATCACCTAAGCCCAAGTAGTAGGGAAAACAAAAGGTTTTATTTTATCATTTCATTTCAATTTCTTCCCCAGAACACCCAAATCAAGTAAAACACAATCATGATGATGCATGTACCTTCCCTAGGGTCTCTACCCTGCAATCAATGTAGTCTCACTTGGTCGTTCGGTAGGCTTAGAGTCCTTGCATCTGATCACAGGGGGCCCTAAAATCCCGTGTCCTAGCCGGTCTTCCATAGCCTATCTGACGCACCAAGATTGACTAACATTTTTTCCCTACCATCCCATGCAATCCTCATTGTTCCTAACTCCAGACTCCATCCTATCTCTCAACCATCACCTATGATCCCATTCTGTCATGACCCCTTCCCACCAAAGATGCCCCTCCTGAGCTGGAAATGGTGAAAGCGAGATAATGACCCCCGAGTTCTGCCTCCAGTAGGCCCCAGGGTGGTGAATAACACTGAGGGTATGTGTTTTCTCAAATATGAGAGGCATTTCCCTTTTTATTTATTTGGGATCGGGAAATAGGACAAGTCAACCACCAAAAAGGAAAAGAACAAGTGCACATAAATAAACCCAAACCAAGTCCACATGCATGATTAAATAATTTTATAACAAGGTAAAAGTACAAGAAATCTCAAATACAATACCAAAAGAAAACAAGTGTACAAAAACTGCAACAACTCCAACTGTCCGACTAGTAGGGTCCCGCACGGTCCTAATAGTCCTCCTAGAAACCTGAAATTAAACGTAGGGTGAGCATTCAAGTATACTCAGTAGGGAAACCTAAAGCTCTCGTGCACAAGTGGGGAGACATCCGAATGTACCATGAGAACAAAAGATGAAACCTAAGGAATTATATCCACCCAACCTCACCAGCCACACTCACCAAAACAAAAGCACAATAGGTAGTAGTATATAAGAAACAAGAGTACTGGGTACCCCACACCATTTCCCTTTAGTTAGCTACTATTCCTAACGGAGAACGTCCTGACGCTACCACACTCTCCCTGCCCGCACACACCTGGGCCTCAGTACCACATATCCCTCCCACACACACCTGTGCCTCACAACCATGTATCCCGCCCGCACACACCTTGGCCTCATCCCGAAGATTCTTGGGAAACAGTAGAACCTGGACAAAGAGTCTTGGGATAAAGCCACCCCAATCGAAACCTACCTGAAGAGTCTTAGGTGTAAGGTCGCCTCAAACCATCACAGCCTAGGGGAGAAGGAGCAAGAAAGATCTTGTAACTATGGGAAAAACACCCTCTCCCTTGAACTAGGAGTGTTCGTCACTAAGTGCTCAACATGGGTGGGGTGCGATAAAACACAAAAGATACAGATATATATATACCAACCACACAGCCCAACCTATGTCTTCTAAACACAGAAACCGAGCACGTGCCTCGACACTGCTATTATGAAGCATTCATAAAACAAACAACCCCAACCCCATTTAGGTTTTCACGTTTCAGCGGAAATTAGTTTATTTAGTTCCTTAACAACTGGGCAACTATCCACAACCAACCACGCCGATCGTTCATAAAACATAACCTTGCCATCCACAAATCAAGTTAGGAAAACATAAGAAACACAACCAAGTACTTCTTATTATCCAAACAACCCCAATGATTATTAACTCAGTTTCATTACCATGACCCACCATTCATTAATTCTACAACTTTTATTTATTATTCACAACCCACTGCCCGTTCACATTTAAACCCATCCCTGTAGCCCCGCCGCCAACCACCATAACCAGAACTACACCAAAGCCCATACGTCATTATCCCTTTAATACCATTATCACAGCCCCACTGCCCATTACTAACACAACATTCACACCAACCCACATCCAAGTCAACCGCAGCCCCGCTGCTCACCCTATCCACAACAACCCACAAAACACCCCCATCACATGCCACGTATCCAAGCCAACACCCACATGTTCATTATTACATTTTGTTTAACTGGGGTGATCACACAAGGGTTATAGATTTTAAATAGCCAAATTTACATGATTAACCAATTTCCACATTCCACAAAGTTTCCATCCACAAGAAAATCCAGTGGAGAGGAAAACATTAAATTGTGCATGAAAAGGCCCCCAATAACCGTGATTTTCAGTAGGCAGAAGCTCATTCAATTCACAACATAATATCACAGGATATAAATTAACAACAATCAAAACTTCCCCACCCCATTATATTATCAAGTTATTATCTTTATTAAACCGGTTAAAAAGTGTTTCACAAAAAAAAGAGAACACCCACCCCGCATGATGCACAAACTAGAGTGACGAAGGAAAGATCCCTACCTCAATAGGTTTCGATCGTAATGCTCCCCCAGATCAACCTTAGAAGATGTCCATTGGTGTCCGTCACTTCTTTCAGGTCCCGGAAAAACCTCCTCGGGTGGAAGTCAGAAAGAAAAGGCTAAGGGAAAGTCAACGGATCCAAGATCAGAAGTTCCGCCTTGTCGTTATGATCCCGGGGTAGCTGACGGATCATAAATCATAGCTCGGACGAAGAAGTTATGGAAAGAAGAGCCTTCACGTCTCTTAAGAGAGGTCTGGTCAGAGGAGAGGGGATGAGAAGTGTGTGTTGAAAAATATGAGGGGACCCATCCTTTTATAGGTGGGAAAAGAAAAAGTACACGGCATGTACTTTATGGTACACGTCGTGTAGTCGGTTCTTTCACACGGTCTCCACGCGGCTTCCAACACAGCTACGCGGCCATTGACTATTCAACACACGTTTTAAGGGTAACACATACGTGGGGAAAGACTACATGGTGTGTAATTTAAACACATGTCATGTACTCATTCGTTGCACATGGAAAGGACATAGATCCAATATGGTACACGACCGTTGACTGGTAACACATACATGGGGAAGGACTACATGGCATGTATAACTGGACACACATTGTGAACCTATTATTTCACACAGCGAGGACACGACATGCGACACGGGGTACACACAGAAAGGGGGTACACGGCGTGTACTAAAACTACATGGCGTGTATTTTCAAAATTCAAGAAAGTGTGGAAAAAGTCCATTTTACCCTACAGAACACTTCGTGACCTTCTTTTTGACAAAGGAATGGGCCAGAGAGGTCTGGGCCATTACAAAAACCAATAACCTTCCATGAAAAAATGATGAATCTAGTTGACTCTAGGAAAGGGAAAGAAGTTCTTTCTGAAGGATCAACTGAATGTTTTAAATGTAGTGTGCATGGTCATTATGGAAACAAATTTCCTATGAAGAAGTTTCGGGAATGGGATCACCAGGATCATACAAATAATCCTTTACCAATACCTAATTCCATTCTTATTGAGGATGAAGAAACTAACAATGACCAATGAAAGGTATGGATTATTTCTTAACATATGTTTTCCTATTATTGAAATCTTTGGATATGATTCATGATTTTGTTTGTAGGAAAGATGTATTTCAGAAAAATTTGGAAAGGAATGGTTATTGGATCATGAAGAATGTTGAATGAGTAAGAATTCAACATATAAGGGATTCATGATTTATGGTAGATTTTAGGATGGTGAAATTCTTAAAAGTATTAAGGATCTTTTGATGATGATATTATATTAGAAAACATTTTATAGAATGTGTAACCCTAATGTCTGAAATATTAAAATTTTATTCAAGGAATAATTATCTTTTCTTCTGTGGGTATAGTTATAAAAACCCATTTGGGTTTATATGATCCATGAATTTTAGGTAATTACAGGTTAATATATTTTGGGATGAAAAACGAAAGTTATTAGATATCCTTTGTGGTTAAAATATGTTATGGATAATTTTTGATGAATTTATATCTTTTTGGGAATTTTATAAAATTATATAGTTTTTAAAAGGGGCAACACGCAAACTGTGTGGAAACCCATCACATCGGATGAAGCTTCGGGAATGGAACCCACAACCAAAGTGCGACTAGTATTTTCTTTCCTACCACTAGACTACATGAAGTCCCTAGATAGTTTGACAAATTCTTTTTAGTTAGATGATTTTATGAATCAATAATAAGTTGATTTTTTGAAATGATTAACCTATCAAGGAGGATATGTGTTTAAGTTAATTACTTTTCAGTATGAGACATTAAGAGTAACTGATGTTATTTAGTGATAAATGTTAAGATTTAGCTTGGAAGACTATGTGATTAAATCCTTAATAGATTTGGGTTTCAATCTTAGATTGTATTACATTGAATAATTTTATGAATAGCTGTTTAATTAATGGTCTTTCTTGAACCTTGGGTTCTTTTTGTTGAATTTTGGAGATTATGAGTAGTAATTATTTTTATAAAGGATTATCCTTTTGGGGATTATCTGATCTTGTAATAAAAATTTTGGTTTTGGTTAAGGTATAATGACATGTGAAATATATAGTTCATATTTTGTGGATTAGGTGATTCTCAAGAAGTTGATTACAGAGCTCTTAATGTGAACAAGTCATCCTAAATACTCATCTTTTGGAGAAAATATGAGTTTGTGTAAGAAATATCGTAAGAGATGAAAGTCAACATGAAAAGTAAGTATGTTTTATTATGATTTAGTTAAGCTCATAAAAAACTTCCTCAATGAAAATAACTTAAAATAGAAACATTTTCTGTTATAATTTCCTACTAGGGAATCAAATACCATTAAACCCATCACAAGTTTGTGATTTTCTGGGGGTTAAATTTTTCCTAAACATGTTTCCTATCACTCTAATTTAGAACTTGACCTTTGTTTTTGTCTTCCATATCCATGTTTTCACGGAGTCCTTGTATCTGTTATCTCAGGTGACCATTTCAATTTTCTTTCTTTCTTTTAAAGTGATAGTTTAATTTACTCCTTTTATGATGTGGGGCTTTCAATGAAGTTTCGAAGCCCAATTTTAAAATTGCAATGACACAATTCTCAAAAGGGGGGAAGGATGTAACCTCCCAAGTAAATAAAGAATATGAAATTTTCATATTTATTAATATTTGTGAATAAAAGGATAATATTACTTTAATGGGAATTCTATTTTTGATGGCGTACCCAATACGCAATAATGAGTTTCTTTGAAATCTTACATTGCACACTAATAATATAATAATATTATTTTTAAACAGTAGTTAACGTTTAGTCATTATAATGGAGGGAATGAACATAAATAACTAAAAAATTATTATATTTGTTTGTTAAATATTTTTACATTTATCCAATAAAATTTAGAGGCTTAAAATAAGAAAAGAAATCAATTTTAAGCATAAATATTCTAATGTTCTTTAAAAGGGTGATTAACTGCCTTTTGATGGAGAACCCTTTTTAAAAATACTTTTTTCCAATTTTATACATTATATTTGACAAAATAAAATCCTTCTTTAGAATCGGGGCATCAAAATTTACTTTGTGTAAGTTTTTGTTATTTTTCAGATAAAGTTCAATTTTTTATGAATAGTTAAAATGCAATATTTTAATTCAAAACCTCCTTTTAATTTAAATTATTTATATGGTTAGATTATATTTTTAATTGGGTTTAAAGTGTAGTTGAAATATATTTTTACCATTTATTCCAATGGTGCTCATTTTAATTAATTCTACTTTAAAATTGGAGATAAACAAGTGTCAATCTTTTGATAGATTTTTTTTAAAACATGTTATTTGTCTTGACAGAGGGAATTAATTATAAAATTAATTACTGCAACTTAAATGTTTTGAATTTTGTAAAATGGAAATAATTATTGAATTTAAAATATAAAATTTACTTTGGATAATGTTTTGGTATTTTTCTGACAAATGTTCATTTTTAATGAATAGTGAAAAATACTGTATTTTACTTCAAAACTGCTTTTCCATCTAATTTAATTATATTGTCAAATTGTCCTTTTAATTGTTATTTAATGTGTAATTGAATTATGTTTTTATCACTTAATTCAATTTTGTTCATTGGAAGTAATTTCACTTTTCAATTGAATGTAAAAAACAAGTCAATCTTTTGATAAATTTTACATCATAAAAACCCGTCTTTGGTTCTAACCACGTGAATAATTTCTAAATTAATTACTTCAATTTATGAGATTGGAATTTGGTAAAATTAATTCCATATTTGGAATCATAAGGTTCAAAATATGTAATTAAGACTCTTTTTTTGGACATTATGAATAGTAACAACAATAATTATCTTTAATTATCGTGATTAATTAGTAATCGGGTAGTTAAGGGTAATAAAATAATATCATAATAATAAATTACCCCAAAATGTGTCCAAATTATATTTTTTGAGTCATGGCCGAACATGGGAAGCTTTGTACCAAACTTGTGGTCTCATGGAATCACATGGGTGTAATAGTGACATTTATGACATTATTTTTTAAAAAGAAAAGAAATATAACCAAGGTTTGTATATCCTAAGTAAATCAATATTAATACTGTTTACATAAATGATATATTAGACTATAAATAGTCATTTTTAATATAATAAGATTTCCTACATCTTGGTATTTGTAATATAATTTTTAGACATTAAATAAATAAATTTATTTATGACACCATGATGATGTAGTGATTACCATATTAATGAATGATTTAAATAAAATGAAAAGATAAGTTAAAATATAAGACTTACACTTGTCTAAAACCTATTTTATGGGTGGATTTAGAACCCTTATCACCTTATCCTATAAATATATCATTGGGGGACCTTTAAAATCCGAAAACCATTTTATAATAAAGTAACATTTCAGAAGTTTCCAAAAGTGACCATTATCCCTCTTATAAAAGGCCCCCACCTCTACCCCTTACCCAAACCTCTCAAGAACTTATACCATCCAAAATCTTTTCATATTATCTCTCAAAATCCCTATATTACACCTAAAAGCCTCACTTTGGACAGAAGAGTTTCCAAGGAAGGCTTTGGCTCAAATCAAAAAGAGTTACCTGATTTAGAGGTAATGTCTTCTCTCGAGTATCTTTCTTTTATTTTTTTTGTTCACTCACCACTATCTTCTTATTATTTAATCCCATAATAAAACTAGTATCCTCAATATACTATTATTTTTTATGAAAATTATTCTACCAACACATACACACACCTCCGTCTAATGGTTAATGAACATACTGTTTCGGTGGGTGGCGAATTACTGCCTCACGAAACAATGATTGTTCAATATTCTTTTAACACCATTAATGGTGGAAATTATGATGAAAGTATATTTATATATGATATATATTATATTTATCTCCTCTTTATGCTTTAGTATGTTATATTTAAAACATGCCTTTATGTTTTTCATGTTGTGCAAATGCGATAATTTCATATGAGGAAGTGTGGTCCACCGCCCCCTCAAGTGATGTGACTCGTTTATGCCAAACATGGATATTATAAAGAATGTAATTAATAAACTTATGTTGCATATAAAACATATATATTATACTGGAATTATAATATATCTATGTCTAATATAGTTTTAATGTCCATTAATATGACAAAAAATGAATGTAGCGTTCATGCGTACGTACGGCCTACCATCTCCATGAATAGTACATTTCATTTCTTTTCTCCAAACATTATTAAATATTATTAAATACATATATACTGGATATATATGATATTTAAATCATGAAAACCATTTTGGAGATGATGTACTTATAACTACATGGACAATTCTCTTCAAACAAGTTCATTGTTGACTCATGTACCGAAAATCAAAAAAACGTATGATATGAACTCACATAATTAACTAATTATTATAACATGATAATATGTTATATGAATTGAATAATAAACATTAAAGTATTTACTTAATCAATTATAAATTGACCAATGTTTATTATTCAGTAAGATGAAGAAACGAACAAGACAAGTCGGACTTGAGGTAAGGGGATTTCTTATCTCACTTTTAATTCCATGAGATTTCCATTGTTCGCTAATTATTTACTACATGTGGTGTATTGTGTACTTACATTTGACATATATTATCATGATTATATTTTTATTCATGGATTTATGTGATTCATTTGGTTCTTCGTATCATTTGGTCATATGCCTCGATTTATCACAATGAGGTAAGGGGTTTCTATCTCACTATTTATTCCTGAGAGATTCATGCTATATTTGTCACTATATCCTTTGAGTGGTGCATTTACTGCCCATTATTCTACTATTTGAGTAATATAATTTCATTTATGGGTATTTAAATAAAAAAATTTCAGTATTTATTTCATGGGGTTTATGTTTCGAAAGTTTCCCAAATCGGTAAGGGAACCTTTCACCCTCCAATTTTTTAAAAGACTTTTTTTGGTAAGGTCTTTTAATTTACATATTCTTAATGTTGGGATATGTTCTTATATATCCTTATTACAGTAAATTTTATTTCCATTTGATGAGATACACTTTTTATCTCTCAGAAAATCATTTTCTATATTTTAATGTGACCTCGTTAGGCTGTCGAATTTCTGTAAGGGAACTTCTTAACCCAATTTCAATTATTTGGGTTAAACCTATAATTCATGATTATGTCATACTATGAATATATCTGGATAACATGTGATTGTTTTAAACTTAATATCCACTTATATTGGGTGTATTTATATTTCTCACACATAATTATGTAATTTATTTATCCTTAATCTAAGGATTCTATCATTGTACGGGACTTCTTCTCAATGACCTTTCATTGAAGCATACTTCAATTTATACACGACCTTATTTTATTTTTTGTATAATAATCCCTTTTTACTTTATATTTAATTCAAAATGAATCTTTTTACACTAATCGTTTTACGACATGAAAAAAGGAATGTTTTAGTCTTACGTATGTGGCGACAACGACTTCTCCGCCACCGTGACCATTATTTGAGTTTTGGGTTCCTCTACGAGCCATAATTTTTTTAAATGAAAAATAAATACCATGTTTTACTTTTCTTTTATTTTGGTATTGAAAATGGTTTTCATAATTTTTTGATTATATCAATGTATTGTATTGATATCTTGTGATTGAAATGTGGAAATGTTATGTTTCCTTTATTCATGTTTTATGTGAAATGATTATGTTATGGTTCTTGGGCATGGTTCATTTAGTCGGGTGGTTCCGTGATAAACTAAGGGTGGGTGAGCCCGAGATAGCTCTCCAATGCATTGGGTAACATAAAGTAGTTAAACTCTAAGGTTTCTCCGAAGATATTTATGTAATATACTGTAATGGGTATTCCAAACGTAACCACGAGGATTACTCCCTACGTAAGAATGTTATGAATGCCTCAAGTTAGCTTTACATCATATGATTTCTATGAGTTAGTCATAAATCTTATGATTTGATGAGGTATGATAAAGTGATTATATTTTACGAGTAAAGTATGATTTCATTGATTCTTATGTATATATGGAATAATGTTTTCTTTCCATATTTTTATATCCCTTACTGAGCTTTTTAGGCTCATCCCATGTTTTTGAAATGTTTTTCATAGTATATAAAGTGGAATAGGGTCAATGATGGGATAAATAAAATTCCATGGTGTCTAAAACATGGAAATAAACATGACTCTTTTGTTTAAGAGTTTTTATTTTGTGAAAAAAATGGAAACTGAGTAGATGGGTCTTCTTTGTTATCTTTGAGATGCAATAGTTATGTCCTAATTATCTAAAAATCTAAACCTGAAAAGATACTCAATGTGAATTATTCATTTAATTTAAGATTATGTAATTTTTTAAGGCATGGGTCCTTATACCTATCACATTAATATGTGAAATAGTCATGTGTGAAAATTAATTAACCAGATGAAGGATGTAAGATACTATGTGAATTCAGGATGGAATCGAACTACCTCATAAATTAACAAACATATTGTGTAATGTAATGTAATGAATTCATAAAGAAAACATGTTTCCATAATGGAAAATTAACTAACCATCCCAAACGACCATTCCAGCTGACCGTGTCAACCAACTATGAGCCAATGGAAACATGATTTATGTGAAGATGATTGATAATATCTAACATTAGAAATGGACTATTTATAAATCTTCAATGGATGTATTTTAGAATTTTAATTGTAGTGACAATGCATTTGAGAGTAAAATGAGTTTGTGGATTAAATAATTAATATTATCCTATATCTATTTTAGAGAAATTATTTCCTTAAGATGAATATCAACTCAAGTAAAAAATACCGTGGAATATGCAAAAGTTCCTGTGAGATATTTTCTGATACATAAGAAATTCATTCAGAACACTTTATGAAGAACTATTCTTCTGAAAATTATATGAAATATGGATTGAAATATTGTACTGAAAATTTTGTGGACTCTTAAATATTTAAAGTAGATCAGAATGATCTCCATCAAATATTCCCACTTTTTATTATTTTATCTCTATTTTATATTAATTTTCAAGTGGATATGTTGTTAACCTAATTATTCTTTAACATAGAATCATGAATTTTACACTAGAGTAAAATATACTCTCTAATTTTTTATTTATTACTCTTTTTATCCCACATAAAACTGGAGAAGGTGTTTTTTGTATCATGGAATTCCTTGAGTGTGGTTGTTTATAGAAAAACCCAATCCCAGTTGTGGATCTATTTATTATTTAATAAAATACTTGGTTGCTACTTATTTCAAAGTGGAGATTATTTAGTCTCACCATGAGACCAATTCCTTCTTGTATTCCAATTTTTATTTACTTTTTTTAATTCTATATTTTAAAAACAATATTTATATGTGATATAAATTACATAAAAAATTAATTTGTAGGTCGATTTAGTAAGTGTATTATATACAGTATTTGAAACTAATAAACTGGTTCAAAAAGTTAATGAGTTTTTTGAAATGTATTTTAACTATGTTGTGTTTCAGCTTTTGAGAAACTATATAAAAATTAAAAATTATATAATACTACAATTTTAGTTAACTTGGATGTTTTATAAATTGATGTATTTTGTTTATCTTTAAACATTTTCAATTAGAAATTTTATTAGAAATTCAATTCAACCCCATCTTGAGTGTTCCTCTCTAACCAAAATTTGGTTTCAATGGTTTTTATTTCACATTTCTTAGAGTGTGTTTTGAAAAAAAAATATAGAAATATCTCTTTACTTTAAATGTTTTAATATGATACTATATAAGGTAATTTTGAAGGTTTTGAAACAAATATTCTTCCTAATTTTAATGGAAAAACCAGGCTTAATGGAAAATCAACAAAAAAACTATTTTATTAGTATGGGTTATGATATTTGGGGATCTATAGAAGATTAAAACTAGAAACCCAGAACTGATAGAAAATAATGGGATACTACTACAAAATATACTTATGATTCAAACTACAAAACTATTAACAATTTATTATCCGACTCAATGGAATATATATTTAATATAGTATATTTATGCTAAATTTCTAATGATATATGGGACACTCTCTCTGTATCTCATGAATGAACTTATAATGTGAATGAAATTTGTTTAAATATATATAGTATTATGTATGACATATTCAAAATGAAACTTGATGATTCTATTTCAGATATGTATCTTAGGTTCAATGAAATCATAATCCCTATGATTACCCTTGAAAAAAAAATGTCAGTGAAGGTCAAGTAGTTATAATCTTGAGATGTATAGTAGATAAATAGAGTGGTACTACAGTTTCCATTATATAATCATCCCACACTATTATAATACTAGAAATGGAACTTCTCATAAAGATGATGATATATGAATAAGGTTTGAATTTAGACAATAATATTGATGCACCAAAATGGAAATATCATACATTTAATACAACACACTCAAAATATAAAGAAGTTAGTAAAACATGCTAGTAAAATTGGAGGTAAAGGTAACACTTAAAGTGGTGAAGAAATGAGTCATTTATCCAGATGTTTTACCATGATCTATGAATGGAAGAAGTATTTCATAATGTCTAACTATAAAGGAAAATATAAAAATAGAGGGAATTTGAAGAAAGATGGGGAAAAGGGATGAATCATCTAATGAGATCATCTCTTAAGAATGTCAAGGAAAATGAAACATATAGGTAGACTATCCAAATCTCAAATACACAAAATGAAGATAAGATGAAAAGATAAAAATGTGAATTATGGATACCATGAATTAACCTTAGGATAGCTCTAGTGACTCAGACTCAGGACAAGGAGATATGAATGAAAAATATAATATTTTATTTATGGATTCTTCCTCTGAGGTACCTTATATTTATTATAATATTCCTAATTATTGTAAAATCACTAATGAATAATTAGAAGAATATTATGCTATGCGGGGAGATACACTGAATGATCAAAAAGAGAAATATAAATAACCAAAAAATAGGTCATGTGCTATTTGATGTAGAAAACTTTTCTCTTGTAATTTAAAAAGAAAATAATTCTAATCTGGTAAAATAGAATAAATATTTGAAGATAGAAAATGAAAAATTAAAATGAGACATTTACGGTTTTTAAGAAGAATATAAATCTTAAAAAATAATATATGAATTTGGGCTTTACATGGAAAGAAAAATAAACTATAGAAGAACTATTTTATTCAGTGTTCCAGAAAAAGGGAAATAGTTTTAATGAATGATAGTAGTTTTCAAAATAATTATAATAATTTTGGACCTAAAATTTATTTTCATTATAGATTTTTTAAATTTGTTTCTAACAAACCTGTAAAAAAAATTGATAGAAAAATTATTGAGTTATAACAAATTTTACCCTTAACAGATGGAGGTACCAAAATCAAGGTTTATTTAATTGATTTTAGGAAAAATGATTAATCATCTACAGATAAAATATCTTGTTTCTATACTATGTATGCTCTATATATATGATTTTATAGTATAAATTCTTTAAATTCCTTATAAAGGTGGATAGTGGGAATGCAACTTTTTGTGACAATGAAAGTGGAAAAATTATTGGACATGAAAAAATTGGTAACTCTGAATATGTCCTTATTTATAAAGTATTATTTTTTGATTATTTAAAATAAAATCTGACTAGTATTTCTCAATTATGTTATGTTATTTAATGTGAGTTTTTTTGTATAATTCTATTAATTATTTTGATTCTAAGTAATCTCTAGTATTTATTGATTGTATAAATAATAATGTTTATGATGCTATTTTCTTCTAAAAATGTTTCTTGTATGAGTCATTTTTATTGATAATATTTTCTTTGGAATTGGATAATGAACCATTTAAATATAAAATCACTTGTATATCTTACCAATAAAGTATAATTCAATGATCTACCAAATCTATAATTTTCTGAAGAAAAAGTTTGTAATCCCTATTAATAGGAAAAGAAACAGAAAATATATTTCAAAATGAAGAAATAGGTCTTGACCTATAAACAGATAGAATTGGTTTATATGGATTTATTTTGAAAATATAGAGTTTATAGTTTAGAAATAAAACATTTATCTATTTTATAGTTGACGATTATTGAAGATATAAAAATGTATTATTCCTTTCTCAAAAATGGGAAGCTCCTTCTTGTTTTTCTATGCATTCTAAATCCATTGAAAAATTTAGTGGGAAAACCATAAATACCATAATAATTTATAATTTATTGAGTTTTAAAATCAATAATTTTAATATAACTCTCAATATATATAAATATAGTCAAAATTTATTTTCACATTGAACACCTCATCAAAATGTGGTTGTTGGAAAGAGAAACATTACACTTCAAGAAATCACTAAAATATTTCTCAGTTAATATGAAACTCATTTCTATTTATGGGATTAGGATACTAACACAATTTATTATGTAATCAATATAGTATTATAAGACCTATTATGAAGAATAATCTTTTAGAAAAATGTATTGGTGGAAGACCCAAAGAATGTTACCTTAGAGTTTTGGGGTTGTAAATTTTATATTTTTAATACAAAAGAGAAGATGGAAAATTTTCCCCAAAACGAAATGAAGGAATTTTCCTTGGTTATTTAACCACTAATGAAGCTTATGGGGTCTTTAATAAGAAATATAATGTTTTGGAATAAACTGTTCATTATAATTTTGATGAGTAAGATCTACAAGATCCCAAACTGTTTTTATTAAATCTTGAGGATGATATTTTAAATCAGATTATCAATAACACCACTAAATAATTTTATCATTCTGCTAATTTACCTAATAATTAAACTAGATAAAATCACTAATCTCTTCATGTTATAGAAGAAGAAAATTCATTACCAATTATTTCGTTCCTTAGAACCTTCAAAACCCTTATAAACTACCTTTTATTTACTATAGTTGGAAATCTGGATACAAGAACTCAAAGTCAAGCCTCACCAAGAAACCATATAGAACATAATTCCATTTTATTATATCATTAACTAAATAACATCAATTAGTATGTCAATGAAAACCATTGGTTGATAGTAAATAAAAAATAATTGAACCAGTTTGAAATGAATAATGTCAATGAATTAATAGATAAACTTAAACACTACTTAACTATTGGAATTAAATGTGTCTGTAAAATCAAATTCGATTGGTGTGGCACATTCACCAGAAACAATTATAGATTGGTTCCATAAATATATAGTTAATAATAAGGTATTGACTATGAATAAAATATTTCACCAGTATCTAGACTTGAGGCCCTTTTTATATTACATTCACATGCTAAAGATCTTAATTTCAAACTATAAAAAATGGATGTCAAGTGTGAATATCTAATTATAAAATTTATTGAGGATTTATTTATTGAAAAACCTCTTATATTTATAATCCCTCATTTTCTAAATCATATTCATAAATTAATATAATCATCGTACGGTTTAAAATAAGCTCATAGAGCATGGTATGATTAGCTCAAAAATATTATTATTTCAAATTGTTTTATAGAACTTGTTATTGACCCATATTATTTGTTAAAATAATTTCATAGGGTGTTTTATTAGTTCAAATCTATATTAAGGATATTATTTTTGGATCATCCATAGACATATTGTGTATTTAATTATCTAAAATGATGAAAAATGAATTTCAAAAGTGATTATTGGGTGAGTTAAAAAACATTATTGGATATTAATTTTTTTAAATCATAGATGGAAATTTTTTATATAAAATAAAATAGAAAAGAAATATATTTATTTTTTTTGGATTATATTATAGAAAATGTAGTTGTAATCCAATGAGTTGAAGGTGTAATATAGATTTTGATCAAACTAGAATGTAAGTAGGGAATACTACTTATAAAGTTATGATTAGATGTTTATTATTCTTACATATTAATTGACCTACTATTATGTTGAGTCTTTTTATGTTTTCATGCTTTGAAGAAAAACCTAAATAATATTATTTAAGTGATATTAAAAGGATTCTTAAATACCTCTAAAACACCACCAATTTTATATTTTTTTAATCTAAAGGATTTTTGTTTTTGTTAGATATTTGGATACTAATTTTAGGTGTTCTATGTTTGATTGAAAAAGAACCTCTAGAAATTGTCATAATTTTATAATGTCTTTAGTTTATTGTAATAGTATGAACAATAATTCTCTTACATAATATACTTTTGAAGCCTGGTTCATAGCTACATGTACATGTTATGTAGATATTATTTAGATGAAACACACATTATTGGACTATCTATATCACTTTAGATATGTCCCTATATATTTTGATAATAAAAGTTAAATAAATATCTCTAAGAACCATGTATCTCTTTCAAGGATAAAACTTATTGATATGAGACAACACATTTTGAGTGATATTTTAAAAAAAAAAAATTTACACTTGAATTCATTTGTAAATTACATCAACGTAATGATAAAAATAAAATACATTGAATAGTTGGAGAATAAATTATATCATACATGAATTAGAGATGGTCAACTATTCATAATTTTTAAATAATGTTTTTACCATTGTATATATTCTTGTAAAATTGTTAACTTTTGTTTAATTATGCTCTATCTAAAATTAATCATGAATTATAGTTCCCATGGACAGCTATGTGACTGTGAGTTTCTGTTTATATGGTTAGTAAGGTAACCATGACCAAATTGGTCATGCAATCACTATATATACCATGAACTAAACTCATACAATTAGTATAATTACCTTGAATTCATGGCCAGTAGACCTACAATGACTATGTTTCATCTAGAGCACGGTTAACATACACACAATTTATTTTTAATATATTGAATTTTTCATAAGAATTTTTTTCATGATTCTCCATATTTTTCTTATTTTATAGGAAAAATGATTGAATATAAAATTCAAACTGGAAACTAAATTTACAAGTTTATTTTCCCTAAAATATACAATATCCTTTTTATGTCTTTCTTCCTATTTAAACCTTATATCTAAATACCCTCCAATATCAAAACTATCATTATAATCAGAAAATTATGAGTTTGAATTGAATCATGAGAATTCCATGGGTAAAATATCCTTTAGGTGATACATCTACTTATAAATTGGTTCTAATATATACAACAAAAATGGATCTAGGATTCATGAGTGATATAGTGAAATTGTGCAGCATGAATTTAGTTGATTGACCAGTTTATTCTAATAGAGGAGTGGATTATCATTGGCTACATATGAGAAGATCACTACTATGCAAAGTGATTTAGATTCAATAATGGGATGAATGGTTTAAAGAAAATAGTAGCCTATTCTCTTCAAATATTGTTAATGATATTGATGGGAATTTTGAATTTATCTCTAGAGGGAAAAGAGAATACATTCATACGATGATAAATGAGAATGATCAAGAGTTTTATTCAAATATTTGGGTGAATAGTTTAGGTGTGAAATATAAGGGTTAATAAAAATATTCTCAAAATTCTTATCAAATCAACCATAACCATTTTTAATTTCAAAGTGATTTGGAAAATCATTCTTGGAATGGATATTCTAGAATTATAACTATTACAGAACATAGAGAATAGTGTAATTTTAATTCTAAATTTATTCAACATTTAACTGTCCAAGGAAATTATATTTCATTATTCTAAGACACCAATATATGTTTTTCTTATTCGTAATGAAAAATTGATTTCAGATAAATATGTAATGATATGTGATGTGGTACATGTTTGAATTGTTCATTCCATATTCAAATGTATTTATATTCCTTATCCAAAACACTTATAATCACTATTGGCCTATTAAGGTTTAGTTTCAGAAGTCGGGGAAATGGATACATCTTCCAATGAACTTTTCTTAACGTAGAAAATCTGTCAGATGAAGAGATTGAATTGGAATTACTGGAGAAGGGAATGGGTTATAGATCCTGAGAAATTATTGAGAGGTTTTACCCTACTATATATCATGTTATAAAAACGGATATGATGGATCTAGTTCTTATTATAGATGAGGTTTTTAAGCATTCATCTGATAAACTTAATGATGTTGTAGTTGCGGAATAAGAAGAGGAAGTTGAAGAGGAGGAAATAGAGTTAGTTTATCTTGATGAGTATTATAGGGTAGACCATGAGGATGATAGAGAACTATCTTTTATTATTTATTTTAGACCACATGAATCTCCTCTACCATTACCATCTCATGAAGAAGAGATTAAATCTAAGGACCTTGTTGACAATGAGGTTTTTTTTTTCAGTTTCAATGTGGGAAAACCTAAATGGGACGAGTTTGGTGAATCTTATGAAGATAAAATCAGGCCAGATAGGTCTCATAAGACAAGTTGTACTTAAATACAATCTATATTTTATAAACATGATAAGAATGATAAGTCCCCTTGTTCTATAATAATAGGCATAGACTAATCCGAATCTAAGGAATATTATAATAATAGGGGAAGTCCACCTAAGGTTGGTTGACCTACCTTCACATTTAGTCAAAGATATTTGGAAAGGTTATTAAAAGATTGAGTTTACACTCAAGAGATAGTATATGTGTCTCTTATAAATCCTTCAATGGATTGGGTCTTGGAATGATTATTTGGTTCTACCACTTCAAAGAAGGTTGAGGAAACTCTAAAAAGAAGTGAAATTGAACCTGTTGAATCTATCAAGATAGTTTCTCATAAGGTTTAAGTACATGATTGTGATTTAGGTAATGTTTAATCTATAATACCTCAATATATAAACTTTGAGAATAATGGAAGGTAACCATATTTTGATCTATCTCATTTAGTTTCTATTAATATACCTTTCATTCCTTCTATATCCCATGTTACAAAATAGGATTTAGATGAGTTCAAATCATATCCTAAGGGGATGTGAAAGAATTTTTTCTTGGTTTTTAAATTTATATTTTTCCAATATAAGATGATGATATCAATTAGTTAGTGAATATGTTAATTTCGCATCTTCAGTCTATATTTCACCTCAATATAAATATAATTAGAATTTAGATTGGGGACTTGAAATTAAAAATAAGAGATTTGTGGGAAGAAACTTATGATATGATAATTCTGCATTAAAAAAGGTTGTTGACTTCAGTGATTCAATATTTTACTTTTACTACTCATCCTCTTGGTCCTCTTATCTAACCATCTTTTGATTATGGTAGAATCAAAGATCTTATAAGGGAGTAGTTCAAAGTTCTATTTGATGAGCTTTATAATACAAGGGAATATGTGATTGTAGGATTTCAGAATAATGTTACTAAGACATTGGTGGTAGTAATAAATGATATTGAAAAATCTATAAATGATAGATAAACTACAAAAGGCCATTAATTACTAACTTAGCAGAATCCTCACCAAATCAGACTTCAAGTCTATGTTTAAATCATCGTATCTTATTTGAGGATTCCTACTTTTACATATGCCTTCAACTCATAATTGGAAAAGCAAAAAATTAAAACTCCTATTCTAGAATCATTCATATAATATAAATAGGACTACTTTTAGGCTAAATAGCATTGATCAAAAGCTATCCATAAATTTACCCAGTTGATGGAAAACTACCTATATAGTGCCAAAAGAACTATTATTAAACCATCTTCCATACCTATTACCTCAACCTATACTATTTCAACCTCAACCATTAATCCTTTTGGATTGTATCTTTGACAATAACTCCAATATCTCAAACAATTTTCTAGTTGTGTGGTCATTTAAGACCATAGTGAAAATTTTATACCACAACCTATGCAACAAACCAAACATACCACACCCTATACCTCTGAGGGAAAGGATCCAATATTTCTTGATGGGATTATATATGTTTCATATTCAGATTTTGATTATAATTCCTAATAAGGATACCCCTTATACTTATTTTTAAATCATTATGGATATTAATGAAATACCTTTATCTAACTGTATAATTTTCAGGTTATCAAAAAGTTCAGAATTTCTGTTTGATAATACCGAAAAAGGGAGAAATTGTGAAATTAATAGAGAAAATTAAAAGTTAATGAATTTTTGAAAACATTGACATATTGAGATCTCTATATTATAAATATATTTTTGATGGACTCAATTTACCTCATTTTATATGTAATGATTTTTTTATCATAAAAATGACAGTGACTGTAGGATAAGTTTAGAAACTCATTATTTTAATAATCCTAAATTATTTTTATCATTTTATAATGAATTCCATGTTTTGTGATAGTAAACATGTGTCTGTTGTAGTTGATAAAAATGTATTATTATTGAACCTACTATGATAACATACCACATATGTAATGTATATATAGTGTGAAGAATTTATAAATGTTGTAACCAAGGCTTGTCACAGTTGGAAGCTAGTTACATAGTCTAGTTTTTATTTGTTGTTAATCTATATTGGGATGATCTGGTAGTTTCCAAGGAAATTGATCTTACAATACATGATGTCTACAATGGTGATGGTCGAATCATTTCCCAGAGTTTTCCAAAATTTTGGGTTCAAAATCTAGAGGAAGGACTAAGCTTCACGAAAGGTGGTTATTTTGGGTTTGCCTCATCTCAAATATGGTAAAGGCATGATTATCATGAAGATTGGGTTTCATGAAGGTTGATATTAATGAAGATGCATATCATCAATAACAAGCATTGTGAATGACGTGATGGGATGATGATAAATATTTATGACTATGAGAAGCTTCATGAATGTGTGATGGTGTGATGGAAAATCTACACAACTATTAGAATATTTTTTAATGGGTTGATTTTCAATGTGCCACATGAATGAAGGAGATTACAATCATGAATTATGAAGATCACAAAAAAAATACATCAATATCTTGGAAGCTTTTTGAAAGGCTGATGCAATTAATATAAAGCTACCCCAACATCATTTTATATGAAGATTATTGGCGAAAAAGATAATTTTCTCTGATTTAATATAGGTCTACCTAAACATGAAACCTTCAAAAATAAATAATCATTTGCGAGATTAATCATTGTGAAATAAATGTATACAAAATTATTGATTCCATGAATATTATCAAAGGATGTTTCGTGAATACTGAGTGTGTTCTATAAAGGCTGTTAGCTACATGAAGGAAAGAGCATATTAAAGACTAGTATCTTCATGAAGGCAGCTAGCTTTGTGAGATTGTGTGGGTTCATTAATTATAGTATTTATTGGAAATAGTAAGGTGGTTTTTGAAGGGTGGGATATCAACAAACAGTAGTGTTGAACATATGGTTTATGTGGAAAGTGTTTTCAAGGCCATCAACTCAAGACATCGGTGAAAGCAGAGTATCGTGTTCTTATATAAAAAGTTATTAAATGAGAATCTACTAAAGTGAACTTCTATTTCTTGAAACAATTAATTTATTCCTTGACAGTGAGCCTGGGGGATTCGATGAAAGTGATCCAATGGAAAATGAGTTCTTTCACTAAATGTATTGTAAATGAAGTGTTCCTAGCACAGAGAAACTGTGTCAGATATTGTGTACTACATAATTACTAGTAAGGCTTGGAAGATTTAGGTATGACCAACACACTCTCGGTATATACTATATTGACTATACTTTAGGGGTGAACTAAGTAAATTTGTTATAAATTCCCTCTACATTTGATTGTTTAATAACTACATGATTTCATTTGAAATGTTTTACAAGTTCATAACCATTTTGGAATAAGACCCGTTAGTTTAAAAGAAAAACCTGACACCTTAATTCACCCCTCCCCTCTCAGGGTCCCTTGGGGTCCTACAAGTGGTATATAAGCCTACAGGTTCTTGGTGTTTAATATGTCATTTGTGGTTTTAATGTTAAACAAATTGAATTTAAAGAGAGTTACACTATTTAATGGAATAAACTTCATGATTTGGAAGAATAATATTAGATCTCATCTATGATCCCTTGGTATGGAACTACTTTTTTCCACATTTTAGGGGATTGAGGTCCCTGATGTGACATTTCTTTTTATGAATGAATCAGATAAAAAATGATTGATACATATGACAAAGAAAAAAATTCCTTTAATTCAGATATATCAGATAAATTTATTTGATGTTGATAAATTTAACTTCCTCAAAGACTATGTGGGAGAAACATAAAAATATATATGGAGGAAATAAAAAAGTGATGGAGGCTAAACTTCATGTTTTGAACAAAAAGTTAGATGATCTGACAATGTATCCAGATGAAAATGTAGATTTTTGTTTTAACTGAATTACTAATTTTTTTGGATAAATTCTTGGACTTGGTGAAGAAATTAAAGTTATTGATATTGTATAGAAAATATTGAGAATTCCTCCACCCCTATACAATCCAAAAGTGATAGACCTTTAGAAATGAAATCTATCTAAACTTTCTCTTGATGATCTACTAAGAAGTATAGTGGCTTATGAAATTAGTGTAAAACTATAGGATGAAAAAACTCAACTAAGCAAGGAAATGGAATTAAAATCCATGAAAAACATGATATTTCTAGAGATATTTTTTATGAAGATAGTGATTAAGAAAAAATTCTTTCTCTTTTTGATAAGTTATTCAAGAGAGGAAAAGGGTGATTTGAAGGAAATATTACTATGGCATTTTTTGTTGTGGAAGAGTTGGAAACATTGCTTCATAATGATCAATGATGTTTGATGATAAATTAAGTAAAGAATGAGTAATAAATAAGCATTAGAAAAGGTTCCCCAAAAATGGAGACTTTAAATATGGAAAGAAATTACATCGAAAGAGTTTCTTCTGTAAATAACAACATGATTATAATGTATTTTTGTAGGATGTAAAACCAAAGATATAATCTGAAGCCTAACCGTCTATTATGACTACTGTTGTAAAGTTAGAACCTTCAAAGGACAAAGCTAATCAGTTGACTTGTGTCATTAATCTCAAGGTAAACCTTGAGGTTTTTCTTAAAATTCTTTACATTCAAAGAAATAGAAACAAAAATATGAGATACGTTCATGAAAATTTAATAGAATATGTTGATTGGTTGGACCCATAAATTAATAAAGTAGAAGTAGGGGGAGAATAAAATGTAATAACTCTTGAAATATTAGTGGAAATTATATAATTTAATCTCAGGATTGAAGAATAGAAAAATTTCATCAATGCACTTACATCAATACTTGAGGAGAAGGTGAAGATGGTTGATGGACTTGAAGAAGAAGTTTTTACTCTACAGAGTAAACTGTAAACCGAATCAAAATCAAGAGAAACAATGAATAAATTACAATTTGGAATATTTTTAGATGAAGATCTATTAGAAATAGATAAAAGTGGTTATAAAGGAGTAAGGAAGACCTTAAATGATTTAATATCCAATTGTATGGGATAAAGTGGAATTGTATGTGATGTAAAAACATAAAAGGATAGAAATGATATAAATGAAAATAAAGGGAAGAATAAATTAGAACATATCACAAAGGTAGTTTTTGTCGCAAAAAATAATATCTTTAACCAAATAGAAAGGAGGTATAAAAATAATCATCAAGTAACAATATATAATATATAGTAAAAAAACATTACAAGAGAAGAGAGAATGATGAGGAATATTAGTGATAATAATTTTCCCATTATGAAGTGTCAATTCTAGGGATTTCTGGGACATACCATGTTATATTGTGAAGAAAAAAGAGCTATATAAATAGGGAAGTTCCTGGAAGTCAAAAAAGATGAATGATACTATAACCTTAATCATATAGAATAAATTGTTTTTATGGATATTGTTTTCACTATTTTGACTATGTGTATAAAGCTATTCATTATAGGTAGATGAAAGTTATGAATAATAACTATAGATATCTATGGAAATTCAATACCCATCGGCCAAGAAGAATATCTCTTAAAAATAGTTATTCTCCTATAGAGGAATAATATGAATAGGATGAACCCATTCATATTAAAAAGGGATTATAAATTCCATATTTTAAATTTACACAAATAGGTATCTCATGGATGGGAAAGCTGAAAATCGAGAAATCCAAACTTGCAGATATAGCCTTCAAAGCTACAAAGAACTATAGCACTTGGATTCTTGATAAAGGATGCTCATCCCACAAAATAGGAAATTCTGATTTGTTGAATAAAGATAAGAAAAAGTTTTATGGAACAATGATATTTGGAAATGATGGTGCTTTAAAGATAAAAGTTAGTAGTGGTATAGTACTAGAAAATGATGAGCTGAGAAATACTGATGTTTTCTATATAGACCGTTTGCATCTCATTTTTTTATGTGTGATTAAAATCTATGAATCTGATATGGTAGTGAAATTTAATTAAAAAAGGTGCACTATCATAAGAAATATAGGTAATTATATCATCAATGGATGCAAAACAGATGAAAACTTATACCTGTTTGACAATAAATAGAACACTTATTACTTAATATTTGAAGAAGACAACAACATGTGCCATTGAAGGTTGGGTCGCAGTAATCAATAGAGAATAGAATATATATATATACTAGATTATGATAATTTTTTACATTTGAAATCTAAAGCAAGATCAAGAAAATACATGTGATGCATGAATGTGAAAAAATATGTCTGGGAGTTGATATCAGCAGAAGAATAAAAGGAAATTGAATTTTCTAGATCTTGTCCACACAGACATAAGTGGTCTAACAAATCTTGATGGAATAGATAGAGAGAGGTACAACAGTAATTTTTTTAATTATTATAGCAAAATGCCATGTGTAATGATTATATCGAGGAAACAACATGTTCTTTATTTCATGAAAATTTATCATCGAATTTTGTACAATGAATCTGGACGAACAATCAACATTTTAAAATCTATCAATGGATTTGAATACAAGTCAATTTAATTTTATAATTACCTTAAAAACATTGAATAATGATTTAGCTAGCTAGAGTGAGATCCCTATAGAAAATGGAGTTATTGAATCTAGAAATCAATCGGTGAACAATATGGCTAGGACTATTGTGATTGATAGTCATATAATTCATTGTTACTAGAAATAGGATACTTTAGTAGTGGTGTATACTCAAAATTGAGCAATGAGTTTTATGGGAGAAACCAAGAAACCATATTTTTTATGGTATTGAAGGAATCCCTCTCTAAATTATTTTCATTTTTTTAAAATTAAATGTAGATCTAAAATAAAAAGGAAATCAAGGATGGTATGATGATGCTTCAAATGAGGGAATATTTATTGGATATTCAATGAGGAGTAAAGTCTGCAAATGTTACAATAATAATCATCGAAGAATTTTGGAAAGCAGTTATGTCAAGAACATTAAATATAAATACATAAATACCACGAGGATTTCATATGTTTATTTGATATAGGATAATGTAGGAAGTGTAAAAAGGGAAGATGAAAATGTTGAAATAGTTGAAGTCTTGAAAAATATTTAGGGCTCACAAAACAATGAAGATTAAGAATAAGAATCAAAAGAGGAAGCCTTGGTGGAATATACTTTATCATAGCCTCACAAGTGAAATAGATGAGTGGAAAATTGATCAATCCAAAAAAAAATGTATTAGGCCAAACCCACACAGACAAAAAGAATTACGAATGAAGAATAATCTTCTTTCCTATCAATTATTGAACCAACCTTGTTTGAAGAAGAGATGAAAGATGAATTAGGGTTGATGACATGGAGGAAGAACTAGATAAAATTGAAAAGAACCATACATGAGATCTTTTTAAAAGACCTAAAAAACAAAATGTGAAGAGAACAAAGTGAATCATTAAAAAAGTTTTATGATCATCCAAATGTGATCAGAAACAAGGAATTATTTGTGTGTAATGTCTATACACAAATTGATGTCATTGATGATGAATTTTTTTTCCCAAGTAGCTGTACTAGAGTTGATCAAGATCTTCCTTGATTTGTCCATTAAAAACGATATAATGTTTATCATATGAATGCTAAAATGATATTTTAAAATTGAGTTCATGTATAAAAAGTATATGTTGAACAACCAGTGGGTTTTATGATTAGAATTGATGAATTAAAAGAGTGTAGATTAATGAAGGATCTCTATAGTCTAAACTTGGCACTACGAGCTTGGTATTATTGACTGGATTCTTATCTAAAGAAGATTCAATTCAAAAGAGGTAGTGTCAATAATAATCTCTATGAGAAGAATTTATATTAATATCTTTCTATGGTTCTTTTTTATGTGGATGATATTATATTTGGAAGAATAAGACAAGGATCAGGGGAAGAATGCTCTAATTACATGAAATTAGAATTTGAAATGTCCATGATTCATGAACTCACATACTTTATGGGGATATAGGTGGTCCAAATATGTATTATACATTAATTTCTCAGAAAAAATATACAAGTGATCTCATGAATAAAATAAAAATGCTTGAATCTATACCAATGTTGACTCTGATTGTGGTTGCGGAAATACTTGGAAAGCACAAGGATGGGATATATATGGATCCCACCCTATACAGGATAATCTTTGGAACCTTATTATACTTGATAACAACATGGACAGATAACCTCTTTGAAATGTTCTTAACAACCGTATTTCAAATTAATTCTTAGGAAGTTCATTTGGAAGAAGGTAAAATAATCTTGAGGTATAATAAAGGTAAACTCAATTTTTGATTATACTTTATAGTAAGAGGAGATAACATTAGCCATTGGATTGGACTAAGTGAATTATGAAAATTTATGTTTTAAAAATGTATAAATTGAATTCATAAGTTATCAATTAATTAGACATGAAAATGAAAAACATTTTAAAATAAAAAACATTTTTCTTCTAAAAAATTATTTTTATGTGAATAATGTATTTTGATCCTAAAAAATAAAACTGATCATTATTTTTGAATTATTTTGAATAATGGTATATATTTAATCAATTTTTTTAACATTATTATAATTTATATATATAGGATAATAATAAATCCAATTTTATGCTTAATAATTTATTTTCTATAAAGAAATATTCATTGAATTTTTGTACACTTACTTTAAAATTAATTTCTACTATTTATAGGCATATAATTAGATAAAATTAATTTTGGATATATAATCAGGTTCTTAAAATTTGACAAATATTTCACTTTAATTTTTGGTCAATATGAACTATAGCCATGGTGGAATATATCACCTCAATAAAGGGTAAATAAGGTTAATCTTCGTCCAAACAAAGTTGTAAGGTTATATGTTTTCATTATATTTCTTATAATATTAATGTAATTTTAACCTTATCACTATAGGCTCTAAACTTATTAGTTTAATTGACAATTTTAAATCAAAATTTCTTATATTATATTTAAATTAATGAAATATATAAAATAATATTAAATGAGATATTATGAAACACCAAAGTAATACTATTTCCATTTAATAGAAAAATATTATAAATGATATGAATAATATTAAATGAGATATAATTTGAATGAGTTAATATCTCCAATTAATTATAATGATCTATATACCATGTTAGTGTGGTTTTAAAGTATTATATTCAAATTCATCTATTTCCTTTATGTATTTGAATTTTAAAAAGTAAATAGTGTTTAAAATGACATTAATGATTTTTAATAATAAATAATATATTATTAAATGATATAAAATTTATAAAAATATTATATATTAAAATATCAATGTTATTTGATATTATAAATTACCCATGGTCCATTTATAGGCGGTTTTTTCATTTTATAGTAACATTATTATCCCTTTAAATGGTAGAAATATTTAATATTATGGTAATTTTCATAAGGTTTATCTGGGGGTTACAACTAAAATATAATAGTAAAATATTTTTCCAAATAATTGTAAATTTTATTGTGTGAAATTATTGTGAATCATTTTATTATTATATTCTAATAATACAAATTTTCAGAAATTTGGATATAGAAATAAATTTATTTTATTTTAATATTTTAGTAAAATTAATGTGTACCCCTCCCCTCAATTATAAAAGGGAACCCTCCTATCTTTTATTCATAACACTTTGATCCATCTTACATGACAAAAATCTAACAATATATCTTTTCCAAATATCTAGACACATCCTATAGGTTTTTTATTCCAAAAATACCTACCCTATATTCTTTTGTAGGATATCTAATGGAGCCATTTCAAAAAAGAGGTAATCGCCATAACCGATAACTTTATTCTAAAAATTTCTTTAACAACCTCTAAATATTTTATATTATATTAAAATTATAAAATTATTTTACTAAATATATTTAAATTATATTATCATTATTATTATGAAAACACCATTGTACATCCTTTTTCTCATCGAATGGAAATGAATGTATAATTTGTGCATACATACAACTTATCATTTCCATGTAGTAATACAATTAATTTTTCATTACCATATTTTATGGATGAGTATTATGATGTTTTTAATAATTATATAATATTTTAAAAAATTATACTACTTAAATGATAATATTATGTCTTCCTTCTTACTATGCAATCCTTTTGGAAATGATAACATTGTTTGTGTGAATGTGGGAACTACCACCTCCACAAAGCGACATGATACATTTTTATTTTTGTATAACATGGATGGTAATTAGAATGAATTATAATAATATATATGATATATATTATATAATAATTATCTTTTAATGGATAAATAAAATTTAACTTTCATTTATTCCATCCTTTTAAATATGAAAATAGCGTTCAAGCGTACGTGCAACTTATCGTCACGATGAATGATGTAATTCATTTGTCTATCCATAATTTTTTGATGAATATATATATATATATATAGTAAATATATATGATATTAATAAAATTATCAATATATAGGATATAATTAACTATTTTCTACCTAAAAGGAATGAAACTACCCAACCAAAACATACATGAAAAATGAAGCAATTATCACCCGAAATAGTGATTTTAATAAACAATTATTAACAAATGGGTGATAGAAGGTTAAAATTTAGTAATATATTGTTTGATTCATATGATTATATTTCTATAATATGATTTATAATAATCCTATATTTATTATATATGTGTTTTGAAAATGTACAAGGATGATAGACCTGAGGTAGGGGTGTTTTTATAATCTCATTGTTTATCAGGATTGTTTATGATTATGTTTATGAGGATTAAATATTATGAATGACCTCAAAATTTTTACATGAAATGTATAATCATCTAGTTTTTTATTTAAAATACTTTATTCCCTTTAATTTTCGTTACATTTGTTTACTCAAGAGACCAAAAATATGTTTTTTACTAAAATCGACTTCATTTCACTCTTTGGCCGTAAAAACCATTTCTTCTATAAATATGTGTTAAAGATGGTTTTAATTTTTTTTATTAATTAATGTTAAGTTTTTAAAAAAATTAATTTTTTAAAATTGGCTGAAAGTAATCTTCTTTTCATTTTCTGAAATACATTATTTTGAATTTTATAACAAAAATTTATGGACGTAATTGTTTTTTAACTAATACAGTAAGAAAATAATTTTTCACCAACATGGAAACTAAGTGTTTTGAATAATATATTAAAATTTCCCATTTTTATTTTTAAATATAATTTTTTCGATAATATTTTCTGTTTTTCTATATTTTAATGAATTGATTTGAAAATAGAAATGTTATTTTCCTCAAGATTATATTAATGTTTTTTTGATTCATCAATGTAAACAACCTTTAATTTTTCTTATGATTTTCTAGGCATATAATCCATGGATTCCATAATTATTCTTTTTAAGTATGGTTTACGTTTATTATGGTAGGATGTTTAATAAAATTATTCCATTTTAATTAATTTTGTTTTGATAAAATATTTATTGAACTCATTTCTTTTCAAGGGTTCTAATATGATAAATGGTTTTTGATATTGTGGCATACATATGTATGATTTTCATTATGTGTTCAGTGGGACATATATCTACCAATAATGAATTGGATAATGATTGATATCTCATGAGATAAACATGACCAAAATGGGGAGTGAACCCATTCTAGTAAGGTACATTTTCCACTATGATAGCCTTCTATCATAGGCTGAGTGTCTCAACACAGCAGTTCACATGTATAGCACCCCAGCCCCCTCTTTATAGGGTAGGGTTCAACTTTCCATCTCTTAATATGATAAAAGGATCTCTAGGTTCATCCATCCCATGATTCTTCAAGAGAGTGGCCCAAGGCCATGACCTGTGACACTTGGGAGAGAACCATGACTACTACAATGGTTTGGGGAGAAAACCGATTCCACCTTGATATTATTGTAAAATATCCTTGAATTATAAGGAAATTATTTTCTATTCTTATATGTTTTCCACAATCCCATGTCTTATTCTTATATTATTCTCTCATGGATCATTTTCCATGATTCTTTTATGATTAATGTATTATAGACTACCAATTTTATTCTCTGACTCAAGATTATGATATATGGTATGTAGGGTATGATTTTAAAATTTTCATTTCATGTTTTCATATCATTTTTCTCATGATATTATTTAATTGATACCTCAATTATTTGCTATTACTAATAATCAGAGCTCACACGTTCTTATAATTCCTTTCCATTGTTATGAAGAATGGTTTTATGCATGATATGTATAAGAAGAGTGATAACTATAGATATCTAAGTGGGAGATGATGTAGATATATTATGAAACTGTTGTTTATGGTTCCAAGTCTCTAAATATAATAGAACAATATGTTTCTATAATAGATCTTTACTATATATATAGAACATTCATATAAATAGATGTATTATTTATTTATGAAAAGTTTGGGTTGCTATAGAGATGTTGAACAAGGTGAAAGTGGGAGGGAGAGATCTTATAGAGAATCCTGATAGAGGGAAACCTTCTTTTATCAATTTTTATACAGAAACAAAAGTATAGAAAATAAGAAAAAAGGATAGATCTATTCCTACAACCACAGGACACTAGAGAATATGTCTATTGGATCAGTCTATTTTCCATCGAATCATAAGAAAGTCTCAGGTCTATTTTAGTGTGGTCCTCTTTCACACTAGAATATGGATAATAATGTATCACCATGAGACCAACATAACTTTGGAGAAAGTGGAAATCTTAAAAAAAACATCATTATATCTTCAAAGGAAACTGGGTGAGACATATTGAACAAGTCTCATATATCCAATTATAAATCAAGAAGATCTCATCATAATAGATATTTACCTCAAAATTGGACAAAAATGTATGAATCTAAGAAACAATCAATTTAATTAATGAAACCACATAAAGAGAGAAGAGACTATTATATGGGAGCTAATTAATGGCAATATAATGATGAGTAGGTTATCTCAACTAAGAAAACAAGTCCCTCGATGGTGCAATTCATAATTCTTCTATACAAAACCTGCAAAGACCCGTAAATTTCAAGGAAATTTTTTTCATAATTTTATTTGGAATTTTACAAGAATGCAGTTTTAGAAGGCACCTGATTCCGAGGCCCAGTGTGCCCGGAATCAATTTCTGAAGTTTGGCTCGGGTACGTTCAGTGAACGCACGAGCGGGTTTTTCTAACTTTTGAACCGGTGCTCGGAATCAAATTCCGAGGGCACCGATGGAATCGCAGTGCCCGTATTTTCTTAAAACGCCTCTTCTGGAGTTGCATTTGCTCGGGTTTGGTTTTTAATTTTTGGGTTTTAAGTTAAGAAATAAAATAACGTGGTACGACAGACTTTATTTTATTTCACTTAAAGCCACTTAAAATCCACTTTAAGCTGCTTAAGTTGAGTTGAAGCGGATAGGGTAGAACCCGAAATATCCTACCATCCTGGTAGGATATTTGTGAGGTGGGGCCCACACGAGCCCTACCATTTCTTTTCCAATAAGTAACGCATCCGTGAAAACCCATCATTATGAAAGTCAACTGACGGGTTTTCTTAAATTCTTAACACACCATTTAATTGGGCGGTTATCTTTGTTAAATTTATTCTATGAATTAATTTAATCATTTTTTATCCTATTTACAATCCGTTGGCGTAATAATAAAATAAGACCAACTCATGAATTCTTGAGGATGGCTCGTTGAGAGGTTTTTGACAAATTTTGTGCCTTCATCCTCCTTCGTGAAGAACTTGAATAATGCGAAGAACGCGAAGAATGCGAAGAACGCGAAGAAAACCGGCCTTCGACGAAAGCCGACGAAGAACGCCGAACCCTCAGAGATCGACGACGCGACTTCATGTTCCGCGATGCCAACAATTCATCTCCTATGACGTTCTTCTGCGACGTTCCTTCTTCCGCGACAAATCTTCAAATATCCGGTTGAGGTAGAAGTTTAAGAATATTTTAAATTCCTTTGTGGATTTTATACTTGACATGGATTTAATTCGTGTAAATTAAATCTGTGTGTTTTCTTTACCCCTTGGAGGTCGTCTACGCGACGCCGTATACCGTGATGACGCGATGCCCTTCCGCGACACGACAATCCTCTTCTTCCGTGACGATTAATTCCGCGAAGAACACATGCTCGACGACGACAACGAGGTATGGGTTTTGTTTGTGAAATGAATTTATTTCCATGGTTGTTTCGTCCTAAAAACAAAGAACCTGAATCAAGTGAAATTTTAATTTATTAAAATTGTATATTTTTTTGTTTTCCATATGTGGATTATTTCTTCCCGATTGTTATCACCTAACGCGGAGGGTGCGGGCCAAACAAACACGGCCCGACAACCCTCCGCAGTTCTTCCTTGATGCGCGGATTGGTGTGCGACAAAAAAACATGCCGCAGGGGTGATTCGTTGATTCTGCAGTGAAGAAAGGGACCCGGGAGGAGCTACGACGTAGGTGAGAGTGGAATCGGACCACCGGAGCAACTCGGGTGGCCCGTGGAAACCACCGACGGCACGGGTCGCCGGCGCGGCGGCGCCGGCGGCCAGATGCGGCGGCGCCCTGGCGCACCGCCGGATAGAGCCGCCGCGACGGCGGTGGCACCAGCGGACCCACGACCACGAGGGTCCGGCGCACACGGGACGCGGCAATGCCGCGTCCGCTGACCAAGGGCGGCCCCTGGGGTTTTTCACATGCGGGGGCAGCACGCCTCTGCCCCCGGACTCCGCTCGCTCGGCCGCTCGGCCGAACTGAGCCAGGTCGAGCCAACCCACCGGCCGGGTCGCGCCCAACTGGGTCGGACCCGGACCCGGGTCGGGTCGACCCAGTTCGGGCCGACCCAGGGGGGGTCGGACCGGATCGGTCCGGGCCCAGACCCCCCGTCTTCAGACCGTTTTCAGTCTTTTGCCTGTATCTTGAGCTACGTGCCTCCGAACGACGCGTCGTCAGTGGCGATGCGATCCTTGGATCGAGACGGCCGTTTTGGTATATCACACTCAAGGTTTTGGAATACTTTGGGTTCGGTCGGGTTGGTTCGTACACAAAACCAACCGGGCGCTTGGAGTGGAAACGCTCATATCTTGAGCTTCGGACGTCCGATTGATGTGCCGTCGACTTTGATGGATTACTCTAAGTGGGATGGATCTTTTGGCATACTCTACCCGAGTTATGGATGTAGGTGGCGTACGGTCGGGTTGGTTTTGCCTTAGAAACCAACCGAGCCCCTGGAACTAAAAGGCCAATAACTCTCAGACCGGGCATCCGATTGACGCACCGTCTGCGACGTTGAGTTCCTGTTGATGATACGGAACTTTTGGATACATCAAATCTGGACTATGTGTCAGCTGATGTATCAGCCTCTCGGCTCGTGGAGCAGACCCTCTCTAATGAGCTTGCTGTGTGCGGGAACCCTAAAGCTGGCTGTGACTGCGACGATGATGGAAACAGTATGGGAATCCTCTGTGTTTTCGGCAGTGACCACTATGGTACATCTTAGGATACATCAACTTCGGACTACATGACAGTTGATGCATCGACCTCTTGGGTCGTGGAGTGGACCCTCCTGGAACGAGCATGCTGTGTCCGGAAACCCTAGAGCCAGTTGAGACTTGACGACGGCTGATCGAACGACTCGGTGTGTTACGGATAGCCCAGTGGGAAGCGCTTGGTTGTAGCAGCAGACCCATGGCGGAGGAGCGCTTGGTTGTAGCGACAGACCCACAACGGAGGAGGGCTTGGTTGTAGCAGCATTGGGGAGCTCTTGGTTGTAGTGATAGACCCACGACGGAGGAGTGCTAGGTTGTAGCAGCACGGGGGAGCGCTTGGTTGTAGCGGCAGACCCACGACAGTGGAGCGCTTGGTTGTAGCGGCTGACCCATGGTACTCAACAGAAGGAGTACCTCTAGAGGCTATGAGGGGGAGCGCTTGGTTGTAGCAGCAGACCCATGGTGGGAAGCGCTTGGTTATAGCAGCCGGCCCACAGTACTCGATTGGTGGAGTACTACAGCAGTTCAAGGTTAGAAGGAAGTGCTTGGTTGTAGCGGCATAACCACTGTACTTGATAGAGAAGGAGTTTCTATATAGCTATAGTTTCAACTTCATGATCGATCCTACGTGGGTCATTGTGGGGGTTAGTACCTACCGATCCTTTTTGGGTCCGACGGCTAGATGAATCAGTGGCTACATCTGATCATCTCTATCGTCTAACGAAGAAGTATATCCTGTGTGAGCTGAATCCTGTTTGTTATTCTATGTGGATATACATTTTTCTTTCCAATGTGGATTGTGTCGTGCTATCCTGTGTGGATTTACGTTTTCCTTTCCTGTGTGGACTGAGTTGTACTTGAGCTCGGATGTTGGAGCCCAGCGAGAATTGAAGACTAAGTACATGTATGGGCATATACCTAAGTCGTGTCTGATGTTACTTCATGATTGTATCTTTCCTTTTTGGTTTATCCTTTGTGGATTCTGGGAGACCTTAGGGGGTCTCGGGGTCCCTACTGAGTAGCTTATACTCACCCCTACACGGGCTATGCCCGCACTACATTGTGTTGGTTGCAGACGACGGACAATGCTGATCGTGGTGGAGGCTTGCGGAGTAGGACGGTACCTGGAGGTGGACCACTGGGTGGGACGTTCTCGGAGCAGTCGGCTGGACCCGAGGAGCAGTGGAGGCTTTCTGTTCCCACCCTTCAGGTGGGACTTCCAGTGGATAGCTCGACGTTGCGGATTTACTTTTCAGTTGTTGTTTTCCCCTTTCAAGTTGTACTTTACTTTCAGTTTGGGTTTGTATTCTGGCCCACTTACCTTTCCGCACTTACTGTTGTACCAGTTTTTACTTAGTGTTTACCTTTTCCGCTTGCTTACTCTGTGGTGCTTGTTTACTTTATGAAGTCAATGCCTTCCATTTTACCAGGATTTACACCTTGGTTCTAGTCGCCAGCCCCTGGCCTATGGAAGGGGGGCTTGGGGTAGCCACAACATGGGCCCCGAGGTCTGGTCGTGATAAATTGGTATCAGAGGTGGTTGGTTCTACCGCAGACACTGATCTTTGTTCTATGTTAAGCAATAGTGTTTAGCGTATTGGGTGTGGTTATCAGTCTAGGGAGTCCAGTGTTGGTGTGGCGGCCGACGTATCCATACACCAGGACCCTGACTTCTGATTTCCGACTTAATGCACGAAAACATTGATTGCATGTGTGTTTAAAGTTTTCTTTGTGATTACTTTATGTCACCTCACCAGGTATACAGTTCTGACCGTGGAACACCTATTCCTTTTCAGGATAGCCCCACGACGGCAGCCAGCTAGGGTTCCGAGAGTTGTACGTGACGACAGCCCACCGAGCGATGAGGCCTCAGTACAGGTCCCTTTGACCGTAGAGGCACCGGCGGTACCTCTACCCACGGAGCCACCGATGCTTCAGCCCCCGCCGCTGACGATGCATGTCGCTTTAGTGCACTGCATGAGTTCCAATGCCAGCGACCGCCTAGGTTCCGCAGGGAGACGGACCCCCAGGTAGCTGAGGACTGGCTGGAGGCGGTTGTACGAGTTTTCCAGTTACTGAGGACACCAGCAGACCTTATGGTGGTCCTTGCAGCGAGCCTCCTGCATGCGGCAGCAGGTAGATGGTGGAGCTTGATGCTCCAGGTGGACGATGAGGCATCACTCATTTGGACGGACTTTGAGAGCCTTTTTCGCTCAGAGTTCATCCCAGCCACCCTCCGAGCAGTGCACATCCAGGAGCTACTACAACTTCGACAGGGAAGCATGACAGTAGCCCAGTACGCGGCGTGGTTTACCGATCTCTCATGCTATTCCACGGACATGGTACGGGACCCATTCTTCAGGGCCCAAACCTTCGAGCAGGGGCTCCGATAAGAGATCAGAGATTTAGTTGTTTCTCACAGCATTCCGACACAGACAGGAGTGTTGGAGCGAGCCCTCTTAGTGGAGAGTTTCCTTGCTGAGTAGTCTCTAGCAGAAAGACCCACCACTAGCCGGCATGCGGCAGAGTCTTCTGCAGCGGGTAGTAGACAGATGACGCAGGGGTCCAAGAGGACTAGACCTACCGGTGGTCAACCGCGTGACACAGGATCGATTGTGCGAGGCACCCGGGGTGGACAACGACTTACCATGAGCGGACAGTGTAACTCCTGCGGCGGGGTTGGTCACATGGCTCGTGACTGTCCGACCCGCAATACGGATGACCAGCGGATGAACGAAGGACCTCCCAAACAGAGGAAGAGGTTCGATCGAGGCGGATCGCATGGAGCAGGAGACCATGGCAGGGGAGCTGGATATGCAGTGGGAGGTGGACAACGCTTCGAGGTTTTTCCACCACCACCACCAGGAGGTCCACCCCGACCACAGGGAGTTGGTGGACATGGGAGAGCTCAGCTTCAAGAAGTCGAGGCCTTCGATCATGGAGCTCTGGGAGCAGATGGACTGGAGCGGAACTAGTGGATACGTCTTTTGTACTTCTAGTTCCTTGTTGCTATTGTGCAGTGTCCTTGTATTATGAGCTGCAATAAAAAAAGACGCATACCTTTGTGATGTTTTCATTCCTGTCCTCCTTTGTGTTGTTACTAAGAGGTTCTAGTTTAGACTGTTGACTTGACCCTCACACGTGAGATATCTACTGTAGGAGACCTAGTTACCACACACTGATGCCGACAGTGTGACTCAACCCTTGGAGGCGAGAGTAACGGTTGGATCTCTTGGTAGTAGCGTTGAGGCCTTACGACGTCATCCTTGGTATGGATTAGTATCATCCATGTCGGAATTGACTGTATTAGGCGAAGAACTTGGTTCATCCAGGGATGAGACCAGATTTCTATTATCGACAAAGAAGAAATCTCAGCAACTCTTGTAGGACTAGAAAGGTCCAAGTCATCCATGAGCAGATGAGGACAGTTCAGAGCCGGCAAAAGTCTTGTGCTGACAGAAGGCGGAGGCCACTAGGGTTCGAGGATGGAGACCACGTCTTCTGGCGTGTCTCATCTCGACGAGGATTACAGAGATTTGGCTGAGGCAGCAGTCGTCTCCACGCTTCATCGGACCATTCCAGGTCCTCAACTGGATTGGCGTGGTGGCTTATCGCCTGGCTCCACCACCTCAGTTGCAACGGGTGCACAACGTCTTCCACGTATCTCAGCTGTGGAGATACGTGCACAACCCGACACACATCATTGACCACGGGGAGCTAGATGTTGATGATGGGGCGACCTTTGCGGAGGTCCCGGTGGAGATCGAGGATCGACAGGAGCGGGTCCTACGTGGACGATTGATTCCTCTTGTGCGCATCAGATGGCGGCACAAGAACCTCCAGGAGAGCCCTTGGGAGCGGGAGGCTCAGATGTGTGCTCAGTACCGACCTTGTTTCCCTAAGTTTGTGGTGAAGCTTTTCGGGGACGTAGATCCCTGTGGTGGGAGTAATGTAAAGACCCGTAAATTTCAAGGAAATTTTTTTCTTAATTTTATTTGGAATTTTACAAGAACGTAGTTTCAGACGGCACCTGATTCTGAGCCTCGGTGTGCCCGGAATCAATTTCCGAAGTTTGGCTCGGGTACGTTCAGTGAACGAACGAGTGGGTTTTTCTAACTTTTGAACCGGTTCTTGGAATCGAATTCTGAGGGCACTGATGGAATCGCAGTGCCGGTATTTTCTTAGAAATGCCTCTTCCGGAGTTGCGTTTGCTTGGGTGTGGTTTATTATTTTTGGGCTTTAAGTTTAGAAATAAAATAACGTGGTACGACAAACATTATTTTATTTCATTTAAAGGCACTTAAAAGACACTTTAAGCTACTTAAGTTGAGTTGAAGCGGATAGGGTATATCCCGAAATATCCTACCCTCCTGGTAGGATATTTGTGAGGTGGGGCCCGCACGAGCCCCACCGTTTCTTTTCCGCTAAGTAACGCATCCGTGAAAACCCGTCATTATGAAAGTCAACTGACGCGTTTTCTTAAATTCATAACGCACCATTTAATTGGGTGGTTAACTTCGTTAAATTAATTCTATGAATTAGTTTAATCGTTTCACAACCTGTTTACAATCCGTTGGCATAATAATAAAATAAGACAAACGCACAAATTATTGAGGATGGCTCGTTGAGAGTTTCTTGACAAATTTTGTGCCTTCATCCTCCTTCATGAAGAACGCGAAGAACACGAAGAACATGAAGAACGCGAAGAACACCGACCTTCGACGAAAGGCGACGAAGAACGCCGAACCCTCGGAGATTGATGACGCGGCGTCGTGTTCCGCAACGTCAACAATTCTTCTCCTGTGACCTTCTTCTGCGACGTTCCTTCTTCCATGACAAATCTTCTAATATCCGGTTGAGGTAGGAGTTTACGAATCTTTTAAATTCCTTTGTGGATTTTATACGTGACATGGATTTAATTTGTGTAAATTAAATCCGTGTGTTTTCTTTACCCCTCGGAGATCGTCGACGCGACGCCGTATACTGCGACGACTCGAGGCCCTTCCGCGACGCGACGATCCTCTTCTTCTGCGACGATCAATTCCGCGAAGAACGCACGCTCGACGACGACGGCAAGGTAGGGGTTTTGTTTGTGAAATGAATTTATTTCCGTAGTTGTTTCCTCCTAAAAACAAAGAACCTGAATCAAGTGCAATTTTAATTTATTAAAATTCTATATTATTTTGTTTTCCATGTGTAGATTATTTCATCCCGATTGTTATCACCTAACGCAGAGGGTGCGGGCCAAACAAACACGGCCTGACAACCCTATGCAGTTCTTCGTTGATGCAAGGATTGGCGGGCGACGAAAAAACATGCCGCAGGGGTGATTCGTTGATTCCGCAGTGAAGAACGGGACCCAGGAGGAGCTATGGCGCAGACAAGAGTGGAATCGGACCACCGGAGCAACTCCGGTGGCCCGCGGAAACCACCGACAGCGCCCCAGCTCGCCGCCGGACAGAGCCTCCATGGTGGCGGCGGCACCAGCGGACCCATGACCACGCGGGTCTGGTGCACACGGGGCACGACAATGTCGCATCCGCTGACCAAGGGCGGCCCCCGCAGTGGGGGGGGGGGGGGGGTGTTCACACGTGGGGGCAGCACGCCTCCGCCCCCGGACTCCGCTCGCTCGGCCGAGCCGAGCCGACCCATCGGCCGGGTCGAGCCCAACCGGGTCGGACCGGGACCCGAGTCAGGTCGACCCGGTTCGGGCCCACCCAGGGGGGGTCGGGCCGGATCGGTCTGGGCCCAGAACCCCCATCTTCGGACCGTTTTCGGTCTTTTGAATGTATCTTGAGCTACGGGCCTCTGAACGATGCGCCGTCAGCGGAGATGCGATCCTTGGATCGAGACAGTCGTTTCGGTATATCACACTCAAGGATTCAGAATACTTTGGGTTCAGCCGGGTTGTTTTGTACACAAAACCAACCGGGCCCTCGGAGTGGAAATGCTCATATCTTGAGCTTCGGACGTCCGATTGACGTGCCATCGACTTTGATGGATTCCTCTAAGTGAGAGGGATCTTTTGGCATACTCCGCCCGAGGTATGGACGCAGGTGGAGTACGGTCAGGTTGGTTTTGCCTCAGAAACCAATCGGGCCCCTCGAACGAAAAATCCAATAACTCTCAGACCGGGCATCCGATTAACGCGCCGTCTGCGAAGTTGAGTTCCTGTTGACGATACAGATCTTTTGGATACATCAACTATAGACTATGTGTCAGTTGATGTATCAGCCTCTTGGCTTGTGGAGCGGACCCTCTCGAACGAGCTTGCTGTGTGCGGGAACCCTAGAGCTGGCAGCAACTGCGATGGTGATGGAAACAGTATGGGAATCCTCCGTGTTTTTGGTAGTGACCACTACGGTACATCTTGGGATACATCAACTCCGGAATACATTTCAGTTGATGCATCAACCTCTTGGCTCATGGAATGGACCCTCCCGGAACGAGCATGCTGTGTGCGGAAACCCTAGAGTCGGTTGAGACTTGATGACTGCTGATCGAACGACTCGGTGTGTTACGGATAGCCCAGTGGTAAGCGCTTGGTTGTAGCAGCAGACCCACGGCAGAGGAGCGCTTGGTTATAGCAGTAGACCCGGGGTACTCAACAGAAGGAGTACCTCTGGAGGCTATGAGGGGGAGCACATGGTTTTAGCGGCAGACCCACGATAGAGGAGCACTTTGTTGTAGCAGCATGGGGGAGGGCTTGGTTGTAGCGGCAGACCCACGACAGAGGAGCGCTAGGTTCTAGAAGCACGGGGGAGCACTTGGTTGTAGCGGTAGACCCACGACAGAGGAGCGCTTGGTTGTAGCGGCTGACCCGTGGTACTCAACAAAAGGAGTACCTCTAGAGGCTATGAGGGGGAGCGCTGGGTTGTAGCAGCAGACCCATGGTGGGAAGCGCTTGGTGGTAGCAGTAGGACTACAGTACTCGATAGGTGGAGTACTACAGCAGTCCATGGTTAGAAGGAAGCGCTTGGTTGTTGCGGCATAACCACTGTACTTGATGTAGAAGGAGTTTCCCTATAGCTATGGTTTCAACTTCATGATCGATCCTATGTGGGTCATTGTGGGGGTTAGTACCTACTGATCATTTGTGGGTCCGATGGCTAGATGAATCAGTGGCCATATCTGATCATCTCTATCGTCTTACGAAGAAGTACATCCTGTGTGAGCTGAATCCTATTTGTTATCCTATGTGGATTTATGTTTTTCTTTCCTATGTGGATTGTGTCGTGCTATCCTGTGTGGATTTACGTTTTTCTTTCCTGTGTGGACTGGGTTGTACATGAGCTCGGATGTTGGATCCGAGCTAGAATTAAGACTTAGGTATATGTATGGGCATATACCTAAGCCATGTCTAATGTTACTTCGTGATTGTATCTTTCTTTTGTGGTTTATCCTTTGTGGATTCTGGGAGACCATTGGGGGTCTCGGGGTCCCTACTGAGTAGCTTATACTCACCCCTGCACGGGCTATGCCCGCACTACGTTGTGTTGGTTGCAGACGACAGACAGCGCTGATCGTGGTGGAGGCTTCCAGACCTGGACAGTACTTGGAGGTTGACAACTGGGTGGGATGTTCTCGGAGTAGTCGGCTGGACCCGAGGAGCATTGGAGGCTTTCTGTACACACCCTTCAGGTGGGACTTCCAGTGGACGGCTCGACGATGCGGCTTTACTTTTCAGTTGTTGTTTTCCCCTTTCGAGTTGTACTTTACTTTCAGTTTGGGTTTGTATTCTGGCCCACTTACCTTTCCGCACTTACTGTTGTACCAGTTTTTACTTAGTGTTTACCTTTTCTTCTTGCTTACTCGGTGGTGCTTGTTTACTTTACAAAGGCAATTCCTTACCTTTTACTGGGATTTACGCCTTGGTGCTAGTCGCCAGCCCCTGGCCTATGGAAGGCGGGCTTGGGTTATTCACGACACGGGCCCCGAGGTCGGGTCGTGACAAAACTGTTGTTATTGAAATGTTTTTACTAGTAAATTACATTATTTTAATTCTTATAATTTGTTTAAAAAATTAAACATGCACATGGAAATGATGCCTCACATCATGAGAATCAAGAAACATATTGGATAGGAAGGTAGAGGATTTAATTAATTATCATGTATCATTAACATCGATGAAAAAAATTCCACTTGGAGTTTACTACCATAGAAATAGATATTTTTGATTTAATATTTTGAATGAGTTAGTTGGTGGGAATCAATGTTTATATTTATTTCTTCACTTAGAATGTTACTTTCACATCCCTGAATGGATCTATTCATTTAATCAAATTGGATGGCGATATAAATTATAACAAAGAATGAAATTTAGTGATAGTATCTGGAACCATTTATAGTAATACAACAATAATGACAGTATACGATACATTTTAAACATGAATTATGTCTCTTGTTGAAATTGTGTAATAATACTTGAATATCTTTTTGAATGATTTCTTGAGTCTTAACCTGAATGGGAAATCAGATTTTTTATTAATCTACTTTAATGAACAAGACCTATTTCAATTTGGTCATATATAATACATCTAACAAAGTTGGGGGGATTAAATTTATAACTAGAATAATTGAATTTAAAGGGATTAATTATTCCATGTACATTTCCTTGGCTTTCTTTAATTCTATTCATAAATAAAGAAGATGTTTCTATTTGGTTGTGTGTTGAATTTCATAAACTGAATCATTGTATAATCCGAGATCAATATCTTATTCCTCAAATCAATGATCAGTTTTATTAATTTATGTTTGAAAGATGGTTCTCTAATATTGAACTGAAATTGCGATACCATCAACATAGAGATAGAAAAGTGGATATTCCCATGAAATTATTTCAGATTCCATGTGGAAATTATGAATATATTGTTATGCCCTTTTATATGAGAAATTCATATATTGTTTTTATGGACTTAATGAACTATATATTACACTGGTATCTTGATTTATTTTTCTTGTAATTTTTTGATAATAGTTTTATATAATATTCAATAAGGAATGACTATGAAGATCACTTGGATATTTTATTGAGCACATAGTATGATCATTAAATTTAGGCTAAAATTTTGAAGTATTATTATGGATAAAGGATGTCCATTTCCACGAGATTATAATTTCTCAAGAAAAAAAATTATTTTACCATTGGAAGATTCATGAAATAATTTATAGTTTCCCCCCATAAATTACATTGAGATATATATTTTTTGGATTAGATGGCTATTATCATGAGTTTTTTTGATATTTTTATAGAATTTCATATCCCATTAAATAATTAAAAATAAATAAAATTACTCTCCAATGAACTAGAAATTTCCAAATTTACTTTTAGAAGATTAAATATCATCTCACATCAATACCTATATTTTTCTTAATAAAACCAGGTCAGGGATATGTGGTTTATTAGTATGTTTTTGGATTGGTATTGGGTAGTTATATTATAGATTGAGATCATATTTTGGGATATTACCCAAATCATTTATGAAAACATGAAAATAATTACAGGAAGAACAACCTAGAATTCGCTGCAATAGTCCATTACTTAAATAATGTTTCACTATTTCATTGAGGAATTTTTTTTTGTATTAACATATAATAAAATCCTAAACCATATCTTCTATCATAGATACCTATACTTAAGGAAATTAAGTTGGATGGAGTGTATCCAACTATTTTAACTTCAACTCAATGAAAAAACCTATGAAATGGAATTTAATGACTAATTATTTGATTTAGAAATATTATAATTAAATGGTTGGAGAATCTTGTGACCAATGGAATTTTATGAACATTATTACTAACATGCATCTAGACTATTCCAAATAGAATGATAATGTAATTTTCTTCTAATTAACACTTGTTCATGATTTGATGAATTTATTAAAATTGTTTCAGTGATCTAATCAAAATTACATCCCATTAGGTCAAACTAAAATGTTCAAGCGAACATATAAGACTAGATAGAGGATAGAAACTTAGTGTTTCGTTTCCATAACAGAATTGTGGTATCCATTTGTTTTTATGAACAAATTTCTATAGTATATGACTATTTTAATTAGGTTACTCAACTAGGTAGTTAGAAAATGTTTTTAGAAATAAATGATGATTTCTAGAGATCATGTTAGAAAATAATTTTGATGTATCATTTAATGAAATGTCTCACTTTTCTATAGGTAATAGTTGAACATGAATGTATAACGATTATGCATCCATATGTGCCTATAACTATTTTAAAATAAGAGATTATTTATATAGACTATCTCAATGGTATATCACTAATGATTATGAAATATAATTATATTTTATTAATTATGGATTGACTCATGATTTCACCACACTTTATACCAAATAAAGAGTCCATTATGATAGAGGATCTAGAAATTATGTATATTTGAGAAGTGTTGATGATCCACAGAATTTCATCAACTATTTCCTTTTATATAAATCCTAAATTTTCTTCTCGATATTGGATCTCTCTATAATAGGATCTATAAACCCAATTAACCTTTATCATAGAATATCAGCATTAGATGGATGGTAAATCAGAACATATGATTCAAATGTTTTAAGATAAACATAGAGATTATGTTTTAGACTCTTATTACTAATGGGATGATCGTATTCCGTTAGTATAGATCTCATATAATAATTGTTATTAGGATATGATAGGAATGGATGTGTATGAAGGATGTTTTTATCTATACTTGTCTATCTCTCTCATATTTTTTGAGTTTGAATTGGAGAAACAATACTAATTGTACCTAGTCATTCCCATGAGACTATAGAAATGATTTAGATGACCAGGAAGTGGATGGCTATGCCATAGAGCTGACTGAAGTCATTTTTAGATCATCATTGTTACCCACTATCATTTTATGCAAATGACCATGTATTTTCGAATGTGTCACTACAATTGGGTTATTATCATTGGGAACATAATAAAAACTATATCCTTTATATTTTTTTTACCATTTTAGATTCTATATATAATCAATTATCTTTTATATCAATTCTCTTATCCACATAGATTCAGTGTCATTCGTAATGTTTTCGATATATCTAAACAAAATAAGTACCATTTAGATCAGGGTTATATGATTAGATGGGATCATGTTATTCTAAATATTGATGAAACCATTATCTATGAACTCATCCATATTCTAGATAAATCAAAAAGTAACTTGTAATTGAGAACTTTTTTACTTGTTACTAGTGTTATCAATTAATAGTTATATTCAAGAAGATATTTGTGAGTGAGAGTAATTCATACTGAAGAAATTGTGTGAACTCTTTGAATTAAACAACAATATCCATCTTTATGAGGATGAAATACTTTAGGGTTGGTGAATTTAATACCTCAAGTTTAGGATAAATCCATATCTTTCTTTTTCCTTTTGTGTTTTAGATTATTGTGTTAGATCCCTAGTTATATTGAGATGAGGAAGAATAGAACAATTTGGAATCTGAATACAAGAGTTGATTCACTAGGTGAATGGTTATTCATGTAGATAATAATTTTTGTTTAGATTTAATGAATTCTTCTCAATCCAGAATTTATTTTAGGGGATTTATGTGAGTCAATTAATTTTTTTTCCATTTGTGGATATCCCAAAGGATAATGTATTAAACTCATATATCATCATATTAATTGAGATAATTTTAGCCATCCATTTTAGTTCCCATTCCATTAAAATATTGTTTTGAATGATACTCTTTCCTCTTGAAATCCAGGATCTCTCTAGTTGAATTTAGTGATCTAATTCCACTACATGTTTTTTTTCAATAGAACTTATGAGTTTTTGTTCCTAGGTAATCAAATGTGAAAATTTTGGTTCTTGTTCACCTTTACATTTCTCTCATGTTCTTTTGGGAGAATCTCCAAACCTGAGAAACCATGTCTTTATCTATAGTCAAATGATCATTTTGATGGAACTTATTAAGGTTTTACTAAATATTTGGAAAGTAAATATTAAATACATGAATCAAAAAAGGTTTTATTTTCTGTTTTTCTTTTGAGGATGTTTAATATTCCATCTTTCACAATTATCTTGAATAAAAATGTGATTTGGGATATAAAATAGTATCTTACTTCATTAAAATTTAAATATCTTGCTGAAATACATCAGGGATTTTTCACTCAATGGTTAGAGCATGAAACATAGTTTATTGGTGACACATAAAAGGTTTTTTGGAATTTATTAAATGATTCCATTAAAATGAAGAATAGTTTTTATATGTGAACATAGAATTTTATTGCTAGAGTCTTCTCATGTGTATTAGACCTTGTCTAGAGGGAGTTGGTCATAGGTCCATGATGGACCAATGATTATGGCTATGTGAAATCATGTTGAAGAAAATATATCCTTTCATGATCATGGGTGATCTCATTCTATATGCATTGTTCTGTGTTTGTGTGTGAACAAGCAATGTTTATTCTATGTGATTTATATTGAACCATTTTTTTATATGATAAATATATTTTTGGTGGACTATTCAAGAAATTATTTCTATTTTTATTATATATAAATTATGAATCTATTTAATATTCTTGATGTTATATTAAACTATATTATAAAAATATATGAGTTAGCTAATTCTTATTATAATTCCATATAGTAAAATTATCTTTGGGTCTACATACTTGTTTTTTGTATGCACCCCCACATACGATCTCTAGAGTATATAAATAACATTTTCTCCATGATGAAGTAAAGTGAATGGTTTCTTATTAAACTTTTAGTGGATTATGATATTATAAGGACCAAGCCTTAAAACATTTCATAATCTTGAATTAAACAAATAATTCACATTGAGGATATTTTCAGGTTTAGAGTTTTATAGAATTAGGACATAACTATTACATTTCATTTTAAATACAAAGTAGACACTTCTACACAATTTCCATTTTTTCAAAAAATATAATCTCTTGAAAAATAGAGTCATGTCTAGTTCTATGTTTAAGACAACATGACTTTTCCTTAATCCCATCCTTGACCCTATTCAACATTATGTCATGTGATTTTTTTTCTTCAAAAACTTGGGATGAGCATAAAATGGTTAGTAAGGGACACACAAAGAAGGAAAACTGTTAGTTTTTCAAAAAGACAGGTAAACCATGAGTAATTTATCACAACTAATAATTTTCAACTTGGTGAAGTAGTTAATACTCTTCACTGAATAAAATATCATTACTTACCCCTTTGTAACCAAAATATTTCCATAAAACCCATATAAAGAACACATAACATATAATGGTAACTTGGGACATAAGCATACATAAATGGAATAACCATACGGCCGACTTCCAGACATATCACTAAATGGAATAGGCATAAGGCCGACTTCCATACCCAATAAATTATAGGTTAAAACAAAACCACTCGTCCTGGTATTCACGGAAGCACCTGTCATTTGGTTTATCACGTAACCACCCATCAAATGTCCAAGTACCATTATAAAATTATAACACATAAAACAATTATAAAGGAAAGAAAAAATTTCCACATTTCAATAAAAATATATCACTTAAATATATTTACATGAAAAATCCATCATCAAAACCATTTTCAATATCAAAATACATAATGAGTTAATGGTATTTATTTACTTTTAAAAACATTATGTCTTATTGAGGAAGCCAAATATCAAATAATACTCACGGCGGCGGAAAAGGTCGTTATCATCACTTACGTTAAATGGAATATTCTTTTTTTCATTTAGTAAAATGATTTGTAGAAATAGATTCCTTTTTAATAAAAGTAGAAGTCAAATGTGTTTATAGAGAGTATAAAATAAAGTCATGTATTAGAACAAAATATGCCTCAATGAAAGGAGATTGAGATGAAGTCCCTTACCTCGTGTCCGACTTGACTCGATTGTTCTTTAATCTCCTGAATAATAAACTAAAGTAAATATATACTTGCTTAAGAACCTTTTTCAAGTCTATTATTCCTTTTATATCACTTAGTTTCATGTTATAAACATTATGTAATCATTTAAGTTAATAACCGTCATTTTGTCGATATTTGGTACTTGAGTCAAAAATGGTCTTCTTAAAATTACATGTTGTTCATGTGGTCAAAGGTTAATTAAATCCAGAATAATATTCATGATTTGGATATAATATATATCATATATATCTATCATATACATGTATTTATAATAGTACATAACATTTAGAGGTAAGAAATGAAATGCACCGTTCATGGAGACGGTAAGCCGTACGTACGCATGGACGCTACTTTCATTTCTATTTAGTATTTAATGGAATGAAACAACAATGATATAAAGGTAAATTCTAATTATAGTATAATATAATATATAATATTATTAACTCCATCCTTTATATGTCCCACATATGGCCTTAACTATTCAAATCACTTTGAGTGGGCAGTAGTGCGCACTTCCTAAAATGAAATTATTGTGTTTACCCATAATGGAAGCCATAAAGGTCTTCCATAAATGAAAAATAATGAAGAATAAGAAAAACATAAATATTATATATACCATATATAAATATGGTGACATCTTAATGTCCACCATGAAAGGTGTTAATAGAATATTGAACAATCATCGTTTCATGAGGCAGTAATTCACCATCCACAGAAACAGTAGGTTCTTTAACCATTAGACAGAGGTGTGTGTAAGTGTAGCTCGAATAATTCTCATAAAAAAATACTAGTATATTGAAGATACTGGTTTTGTTACAAAATAAATGATTGAAAATAGTTTAGGAGGTTGGAGAAGAAAAATAAAACAAAAGAACATAAGAGAAGACATTACCTTTAAATCGGGTTACTCCCTTCGGTTTGAACCAGAAGGGTTTCTTGAAGAAATTTCATCCAAATTTAAGGCTTCTAAGATGAAGAGAGGGATATTTGGAGATTATTTGAGTATAGGTTGGACGAGAAAAAGTTCTTGAGATGTGTGAGAAATGGGTAGGAAGTGGGGTCTTTTTATAAGGGAGAGGAGGGGCTCTTTTGGAACGCATGAAACTATTATTTTATTATATAATGATTTTCGGTTTCTAAAGGTCCAAAAATTATTAAAGTAGAATATAAGGTGACCCATGTTCTAAATAAAATCATCCAATAAGAATTGTACAAGTGTTGGATATTATTTTAAACATTGTCCTCTTATTTATTTAAATCATTTATTAATGACGTAAACACTGAATCATCATTGTGCCATAAATAAATTTACTTATTTAAGGTCAAAAAATTATAAAAAAAATAAAATGATGCAAAAAATATTCTTATATTTCTAATGAATATTTACAGTCAAATATATAAATTATATAACCCCATGTAATAATTGTTTTAGTAAAACAATACATGTTTGTGACATTTTTATTTTTACTTTAAATAAAAAGTATTAATGTCATTATTTTACCCAAGTGGTTCCATGGGTCCTAAAAATTGACCCATGGATTGAATTGGTCGGCCATGACACATCCAATAAGTTTGGGACACATGTTTTGGTGATTTCATATTATTATAACATTATTTTTACCGTAAATTGCCCTAATTACCTTTAAATCGCCATTAATAAAACATAAAAGATACTATTCACCAAAAAAATATTTTCATCCCATTGAACCAAATTTTACTTACTAATGAAAACCATGTATGACAGATATTTGAAATTTAATTCACAGATGTGGTAATGTTTTGTTTAATCTAAAAATTCAGTTTTTAACTACCACTTAGTGGTTTCACTATTCATCAAAAATGGATGTTTTTTAGAAAAATACCAAAAATTCACCCTAAGATATATTTGATATTTAGAAATAAAAAATGATTTCTATTTTAAAAAATTCAAATCATATAATTTGAATTAATTAATTTAATAATTAATTCCCATTGTCAAAACAAATAGCGTTCATTTAAGAAACAATATCTATCAAAAGTTTGACACTTGTTTAAGTCAAATTTCAAAGTGAAATTAATTACAATGGCCTAAATTGGATTAAATGGTAAAAATATATTTTAATTTTACTTTAAAACCAATTATGAAGATAATCTATCCATATAAACAAATTTTATTAAAAGGAACTTTTGAATTAAAATACAATATTTTTCACTATTCATTAAAAAATGAACTTTTTCAGAAAAATTCCAAAAATTTAAAAAAAGTAAATTGTGATGTCCCCATTCTAAAGAAATATTTTATTTGGTCAAATAGAACATATGAAAATGAACAAAACTAGATTTAAATAGGGTTCACCATTAAACGGCGATAAATCGGCCTTTTAATGTAAATTATGCTTAAAATTAGATTCATTCACATTTTAAGCCTCTAACTTTTATTGGTTAAATGTAAATAAATTTAACAAACATATATAATTATTTTTTAGTTAGTTCTATTCATTTCATCCAATATAACAGCTAGGCGTTAACTGCCTTTTAAAATTATAATATTATATTGTTAGTGTGCATTGTAAGATTTCAAAGAAACCTGTTGTTACGTATCGGGTATGCTATCGAACATAGAAACCCATTTAAAGTAAAATTAATATTTAATTCTAAAATATTAATAAATTTAAAAATCTCTTATTCTTTGTTTACCTGGGATGTTACATCCTTCCCTCTTTTGGAAATTGCATCCTAGCAATTTTACTTATCAAAATAAGTGGGGGTATTTATCCCTCAAAGAATTTTCAAATTTCCACATTGCCTCTTAAATCATATGGTTTTTCGACAAAAACTTTACCTGGTGAATTACTTTATTCCGAAACACGTGCTCTCTAAGATCAAGAATCTAAACTGGTTGTTCTTAATAAGAGATATTCTCTTCCAACTGAACTACCTCTGGGCTCAAAACATGAGATGGATCTGGCATATACATTCTGAACATCGAACCATGAAAAACATTGTGTACCTAGGATAAACATGGAGGTGAATCCATGTTTTATGCCACTGATCCAACTTTCTCTAGAATTTCATAAGGTCCAATAAACCTCAGACTCAACTTTCCCTTCTTACCAAAACTCATCACACTTTTCAATGGAGAAACTTTGAGAAAGACATGATGACCTACCTCAACAAAAATATCCTTCCTTCGGTTATCCACATAACTTTTCTGTCTGCTCTGAGCTGTTCTCATGTTCTTCTGAATCAACTGAACTTTCTCTACCATCTCTTCTACCAATTCTGGTCCCATCAGCTTCATTTCACCTACTTCATCCCAAAAATCTGGTGTTCAACAATGCTTTCCATATAATTCCTCAAATGGAGCCATCTGTATACTATAATGAAAACTGTTGTTATAAGAAAATTTATCCAAAGAAAGATGTTGGTCCCAACATCCCTGGTAACCCATCGTGCAAGAACGTAACATATCCTCCATGGTCTGAATTGTATGTTTTGACTTCCCATCTGATTATGGATCAAAAGTTGTACTAAAATTTAATTCAGTACCCAACGAATTTTAAAGGCCTTTCCAAAAGTTAGAAGTAATCCTGGGATCACGATCAGATACAATAGAGAGGGGAACTCCATGGAAATTGAAAATCTCTGTAACATACAACTGATAAAGTTGATTTAGAGAGAATGTATCTACAATAGGAAGGAAATGTGCGGATTTAGTCAATCGATCAACAATAACCCAGATTACATTATTACCTCAAGATGCCTTTGGTATACCCACAACAAAGTCCATGGATATATTTTCCAATTTCAACTTTGGCACCAGTAATGACTGAAGCATCCCTTTAGGTAACTATAGCTCTGCTTTAACCTGCTGACAAGGCAAAAACATCACAGTAAAATTAGCAATATCTCTTTTAATTCCATCCCACCAGTAATACTCCTACAGATCTCTGTACATCTTAGTACTTCCAGGATGAACTAAAAATGGGGAACTATGAGCCTCATATAACAACTAATTCTTAAACTGTGAATCACAAGGCAAACATAATATCATCCCAAACCTCAAAACACAATCATTATCAATGTTAAATTCAGGCAACTTACCCTTCTGAACCAGCTCTACCTTTTTGTACAACTCACTGTCTCTCTTCGGTGCTTGCCTAATTCTGTCTGATAGAGATGATCTCACTGACACCTGAAACAAAACAGAAGAACTTCTACCACCAAAAAATTCTATGCAAAATTTCATCAAATCAAAAACCAAAGGATCTCGTTCCATACGTAGCATGGTTAATAAAGCATTACTTTTTCGACTCAAAGCATCAGCCTGTTTATTTTCTTTTCACGGATGGTAATGAATTGTACAATCATAATCCTTGATTAATTCTAGCCATCTCCTCTGTCTCATGATAAATTATTTTTGAGTAAATGTATACTTTAAACTTTTTTGATCAGTATATATTTCACACTTTAATCTATACAAATGATGCCTCTAAATTTTTAGAGAAAAAACAACAGCAGCTAATACCAAATCATGTGTAGGGTAATTTATCTCATGAGTTTTCAACTGACGTGAAGCATAAGCAATTACCTAATCATTCTGCATAAGGACAGAACCAAGTCCCTTCAACGAAGTATCACTGTAGATAACAAACTCACCATTTCTGAAAAGAAGTGGAAAAATTAGAGCATTCACCAATCTTCTTTTCAATTCCTAAATACAATCATCACATTCTTTTTTCAATGTTATAAACATTATGTAATCATTTAAGTTAATAATGGTCTTTTTGTCTATATTTGGTATTTGTGTCAAAAATGGACTTCTTACAATTATATTTTGTTCATGTGGTCAAAGGTTCATTATATCCAGAATTAGATTCATGATTTGGATATCATATATATCATATATATTCAGCATATACTTGTATTTATAATAGTACATAACATTTAGAGGTAAGAAATGAAGTGTACTGTTCATGGAGACGGTAAGTCGTACCTACGCATGAATGCTAATTTCATTTCTATTTCATATTTAATGGAATGAAATCACAAAGATATAAAGGTACATTATAATTCCAGTATAATATCATATATAATATTATTAACTCCATCCATTATACATCCCATATATGGTATTAATGATTGAAATCACTTTGAGGGGGCGGCAGACCGCACTTCCTAAAATTAAATTATTGCTTACATAAATGAAAAATACACAAGAATAAAGAAAAAATAAACATAATATATATCATATATAAATACAGTGACATCTTAATGTCCACCATGAAATGTGTTAATAGAAGATTGAACAATCATCGTTTCGTGAGGCAGTAATTCACCATCCACAGAACCAGTATGTTCTTTAACCATTAGATGGAGGCGTGTGTAATTTTAGCTCGAATAATTCTCATAAAAACATCCTAGTATATTTAATATACTGGTGTTGTTACAAAATAAAGGAATTAAAATAGTTTTGGGGTTTGGAGAAGGAAAATAAAACAAAAGAACATAAGAGAATACATTACCTTTAAATTGGGTAACTCCGTTTAGTTTAAACTAAAAGGGTTTCTTGAAGAGCCTTCTGCCTAAAGTAAGGCTTCTAGGATGAAGAGAGGGATATTGGGAGATTATTTGAGTAGAGGTTGGGAGAGCCAAAGGTCTTGGGAAGTGTGAGAAATGGGTAGGAAGTGGGTTATTTTTATAAGGGAGAGGAGGGGCTCTTTTGGAAAGCATGAAACTATAGTTTTATTATATAATGCTTTTCTGTTTCTAAAGGTCCAAAATTATTAAATTATATGATAAGGTGACCAATTTTCGAAATAAAATCATCCAATAATAATCGGACAAGTGTGGGATATTATTTTAAACATTATCTTCTTATTTATGTAAATCATTCATTAATGATGTAAACACTGCATCATCATTGTGTCATAAATAAATAAATTTATTTAATGACTAAAAATTATAAAACAAATACCATGATGTTGGAAACGTTTTTAGATTTATAATTAATATTTATTGTCAAATATCAATTATATAACCCCATGATAAAAGTGTTTTAGTAAAATAATACATGTTTGAGACATTTTTATTTTTACTTTTAATAAAAGGTATTAATGTCATTATCTTACCCAAGTGGCTCCATGGGGTCCCACAAATTGACCCATGGATTGAAGTTGTCAGGAATGAATCATCCAATAAGTGTAGGACATGTTTCAAGGTGATTTAATATTATTATAACATTATTTTTACCTTAAATTACACTAATTACGTTTAAATCACGATTAATAAAACTTTAAAGTTACTATACACCCAAAAAATGTTTTCATCCCTTTGAACCAAATTCTACTTAATAATGAAAACCAATTATATAATATTTTTATGAAATTTAATTCACAGATGTGGTAAAGTTTCATTTAAATGAAAAATTCAGTTTTTTAACTACCACTTAATGGTTTCACTATTCATCAAAAATTGAAGTTTTTATGAAAAATACCAAAAATTAACCCTAAGCTATATCTGATATTATGAATTAAAAAATGATGACTATTTTAAAAAATTAAAATCATATAAGTTGAATTATTTAATTTAATAATTAATTCTCGTTGTCAAAACAAATAGCGTGTTTTTAAGAAACAATATCTATCAGTAGATTGACACTTGTTTAAGTCCAATTTCAAAGTAAAAATAATTCCAATGACCTACATTGGATTAAATGGTAAAAATATATTTTAATTTCACATTAAAACCAATTAAAAAGATAATATATCCATATAAATAAATTAGATTAAATGTCAATTTTAAATTAAAATATAATATTTTTCATTATTCATTAAAAAATGAACTTTATCAGAAAAATTCCAAAAATTTTCACAAAGTAAATTTTGTTGTCCCCATTATAAAGAAAGATTTTATTGGATCAAATAGATCACATAAAAATGAACAAAACTATATTTAAGGAGGGTTTACCATTAAAAGGCGGTAAATTGGCATTTTAATGTAAATTATGCTTAAAATTAGATTCATTCACATTTTAAGCCTCTAACTTTTATTGGATAAATGTAAATAAATTTAACAAACATATATAATTATTTTTTAGTTAGTTCAGTTCATTTTTTCCATTACAACAGCTAGGCGTTAACTACCTTTTAAAATAGTAATATATGATTGTTAGTGTACATCGTAAGATTTCAAAGAAACCCTTTGTTGCGTATCGGGTATGCTATCGATCATAGCAACCCCTTTAAAGTAAAATCAATATTTAATTCAAAAATATTAAAAAATATAAAAATATATTATTCTTAGTTAACTTGGGATGTTACAAATATCGTTTTAATGGATGTTGGTGATGGATCATGGGATTTGGTCATGTTCTGGGAGTCTTGAGTAGCACCACCAAGGGGATTAAGTCTTCCATTATTTTTGGAGTCTTGGTATTTATTGTTTTTTATTTCTACTATTAATCTAATTGTTAATATTATTATAATTTGTGTTTCTATGTTGATTTATGTATCATTTATATAGTTATCTTTGGATTTTCAATTTTTTGGTTTTATGTGTGGGTTTATGTGTGTTTGTTTGTATGGAAAAGGGTAAAACATCTACCCTCTTTATCATTAAAGTCATTACATTTATTTATATTCATTGGTGATATGGGAATGTTACTAAGTGATAATGAAACATTTTCTCTTTCTTGAACAATGGTTTGGGTCTGGTTGTGACATTCCATGAAGAAGAAGGAATTGTTATGTGAATCTCAAATATCTCTATTTTCTATTCATCCCGATAACAATAAAATGTATTAAGTCCTTTTGAGGAATTTTTTGGAGGGGTGAAATGAAGAAATTTGTTTCTTATTCTACCATGAAATGATTTCATTTTCAATATGTTAAAGCTAAATTAAAACTATCAAAGGTGATCCATTATCCTCTTCTAGTGCCTAAACTAAAATGGTAGAATAAACCCATGGATTTCATGGTGGGTTTACCAAATACATTTCTAGGAAATAGTGTTATTTATGATATTTTTAAATATATCACAAATTTTTTTCCTTTTTTTTTATTTTTCATGATACTATTTATTTGGATAAAAATTATAGATATTATATTAAAGATATAATAAGATTAAACTGAGATCCCACACCTATTTAGTATAATAATGATCATAGATTTAAATCAATTTTTTGAAATGCTCTTCAGAAGTCATTTGATACTAAATTTAATTTTATTGTATATTTTCTTTCCAAATATGATGGGAAATTAGAGAAATAAATTAATATATTTGATGATTTTATTTAGGAATTATCATTATATTAAAAAATAATTTGGGATCAATATCACTCATTAGTATGATATTCTTGTTATAACAATTTTCATTCTAGTATACATGTAGATCCTTTTGAGGCATTATATAGAAAGTGATATCAAAATAAAACATCTTTATACAAATCCAATGAAAATAGGTTTTTAATATTGGAATTGGTAAATGAGATGGTTGAAAAAGTAATGATTATTCAAAACTATATAAGGGATGATTAATGAGGATGAAAAGTTATGATGATAAATGCTGGAATAACCTCTCGTTTGAGATAAAAGATCATTATTTTATAAATTTAAATTCTTGGAAAGGAGTTATGGATTTTCTAATGAAAAGCAAATTAAGTGCAGGGAATTTTGGTCCATATATAATTTTAAATTTTTTTTGATTAGTTTCATCAAAATTAGTCATACCCTCATGTTTATCTCAGGTATATAATATATTTTATGTTTCTTTATTAAATAAAATATGTACTTGATGCATATCATGTTTTGATCCCTGAGGTGATATAGTTATAAAATAATAGTTCATATGAAGGAAATAAAGTTCATATTTATAATTTTAGAGAGAAGGTAATAAAAAATAATTCATTTAACCATGTTAATAGTTTTGGAAATAATTACATGATTGAAGAAGAAATAAGGGAATTGGAAAAAGGTTTTATGGAAAAATACCCTCGCATATATAATTAATTAAAAAAATGTGAGGATAAAATTTATGAATAAGGGAATATGAAAACTTCATTAAATATAGTTTTTAATCTATTTTATTTATTATTTTTATTAATTATTATATTTTATGGAGTCATACCCTCTATACTGAGTTTACTACATTTTTCAGTAGAAAAAGAAGTAGATTTTTCTAACCAAATTCTTTGTCATCTATTATTTATTTTAATTTAAAATATAACTTATTAATATTTATTACTTAAATGTGATTAAATGGAGTTTTTTAAAATAATAAATTTATAATAGGTTTATTTTTTTAATTTATCTTAAAAAAAATGATTTTTGGGTGAATAGGGAAATAAAAACGAATTTTATAAAAGATTTTATTTATTTTAATCTATATAAAAATTCATATTATATTATAATTTTTTTGAAGTAAAGATATTCACCATTTAAAAAATACAATACAATTAATTCCATAGGAATCATAATTATACCTGGTTTTGGTATAAAATCATTTGTATACATAAAATGTGTAAATTTCTAAAAAAAATCATTTTGATTTGGAAAAAATATTAAAATTAATTTATTATATTTCTAAAAATTGAATCATAAAAAAGGATTTTATATTTTAAATTATGTTATTCAAATTTATTAATGAGTTCAATTTGAATATTGGTCTTAATGAATAGTAATCATGGTAAAACATTGTTGCCATGATAAATGGTAAAATTGGTTAATTAATGATAAAAATAAGTAACCAGGAAAAAATATGAAATATTTAATCTTATTAGATGATATTTTTTTTGAACATTATCAAAATATATTTAAAAATTAATTTACTAACTACCACTTTCCTATGAGTATGACATTTATAATATTTAAAAGTGAAGAATATTTACAAGACCTCATTTTTAAAAGGTCCCCCATCTCCTCTCTAATTACCAAAATTTGATCTATTTAACTCAACCAATACCTACCCAAATGAAGTTACAACAAACCTACCCAATAATAAAAGTCCTTGGTTTGACCAAATGACCAATCTAATAATTCGTAAAGTGAAATCCAAGGATGGTTTCCCAAATACGAGGTAGATCTCATAACTGATTCTTTTTATGTTTGTTGCTTCTTCTACCTCATTAACATATTATATAACCATGATGATATAACAAGATTAATTTTTTCTATATAATTAAATATCATTATTTTTATGGAACAACAATTTTTTTAATCTTCTTTCCCATCTTATGGGAAATGAAAACTCCACTCGTGCGTATGTGTGGATAACCACCTCCATGAAGTGATGTGTTTCATTTTTAATAATTGTATCATATTACTAGTTAAAATTATAGACCAAATGAATATATTGTTGTACCTCTCGTATCCCCTCGTGGTTTAATTTTCATGATCACAATCACTTTCATGTTTATCTAATTGTGTTTTGAGTGTTTTTATTGATAGGAAATTGATTGCCAAAGGATTGGCCCAAGAAAGCTGGCAAAATGGACTGAATTGCAGTCCACCGGCCAACCGGTGTGATAGCACCGGCCAGCCGGTGGACCTGGCAGAGGCATTGCCCACTGCCAGGTTCCACCGGTCAGCCGGTGGCTCTGTCACCGGCCAGCCGGTGGCACCCAGACAAATTGGCCAGCTACTGTCTCCCCACCCGCCAGCCGGTGGCTCGTCCACCGGTCAGCCGGTGGAGCCTGGACCAAAATGCTTCTCCTCTGCCAAGGCACCGGCCAGCCGGTGGAGCTGTACCGGCCAGCCGGTAGCCCAGTCAAACTAGCCGTTGCAGTTTGACCAGGCTGTCCCACTTGGCTCCCAACGGCTCTTTAAGCCTCTCCAATGGCTCCGAAGACTCCCCAAGGGTTCCATTCCTATAAATAAAGGCTGAGGAAGCCCCAGACACCAACCAGATCATATACGAAGCCAACAGACATATTTTGTATCAATTGGCCAACCTCCGGCGACTTCCTTCAAAGGAACCTCAAGTGCTCCAACAACTTCCACATCCAAGGAGCTCCATCAAAGAAGCTTGGAAGCGGCTTTCAACATCTCCAATCAATCAAAGGCGCCCAAGGCTTCTCCAATTACGGGTTTTATTGTATTTATCTTTTTGAGCTTTCAAATTGGGTTTGTGCCTACAAACCCCAACTCCTTTTCTTTTCCTCTCTCTTTTGGGTTTCACACCACCTCTAAGGTGTGAAGATGTTGTCAAGATTTCCTTTAAATAGCTTGAGACATAGGTGAGCTATCCTTCACCTGTAAGAAGGATAGTGGGTTCTTGCTAAACCATTAAAAGCAAGTGGGTTCTTGCTCAACCATCAAAAGCAAGCTGTAATAGGTTCTAGTGCTACCTCAATGCCTAGTGGGTTTCTTGCTAAAACCATTGAAAAGAAAGCGGTAGGAATCTCTCAACGGTTGAGTTGGGAGAGGAGACGTAGGCCAGGTTTTTGGCTGAACTCCGTTATCAATTTTGTGTCTTGCCTCATTTTATTTCCACTGCACTTTCACTTTGATTCTAATTTGTTAATCTTTTTTTTAAAAGGCAATTCACCCCCCCTCTTGCCATCACTTCCCGTTTTTCTCCGCCCAACAATTGGTATCAAATGGCGTTTTTGAATAATTCCCTAACCGGTTTCAAATTAAAGATCCTTTTTGATGGCTTCTACCGCTTCAACCTCTTACGCCCCCGAAGGCTTTTCTTTGGATCGTGCTCCATTCTTTGATGGAACCGATTATAGTTTTTGGAAAACCCGCATGAACACATTTCTTAAAAGTATTGGCTATCCAATTTATAGAATTTTTATGCATGGTTTTACCCTCACTTCTTCCGATGAGTCTAAGTGGACCACCATAGATATTAAGAATTTCGAGCTTGATGGCAAAGCCATGAATGCTCTACATTGTGGTCTTGACCGTAATGTTTTTTATTGTATTTCTTCTTGCTCTACTTCACATGATATTTGGAAATATTTAGAGCTAACCCATGAAGGTACTAGCGAGGCTCCAAAGCAAGAACCCGCTCAAAAGCAAGAACCCGCTCAAAAGAAAGAACCCGCTCAAAAGCAAGAACCCGATGCAAAATCCGTACCCACTTGCCCACTTCACAAAAAAAGGGCCAAGAAGAAGAAAAAGAAGAAGGCTTCAAAGGCAACATGGAGTGATAGCTCCTCCTTCTCCTCCTTCTCCTCGAGCGACCAAGGTAAAAAATGCCTAATGGCAAAACATGAGGTATCATCTTCCGACTCTTCTTCCTCATCATCCTCTAGTTCTTCAAATTCTTTCAATCATTTGTCTTATGAAGAACTCCAACATGTTAGAGACCAACTTGAAAATGGTTTTCATGAACTTTATTCAAAATTCGTTGCATTAAAAAAGAATTTCAAAAAACTCTCTTCCGAAAAAGAACAACTTCTTAAAGAGAAGGAAGAGTTGACCCTCAAAATTCAAAACTTTCCCGATGATGATTCCATGGAATCAACTATCAAAGACTTAAGGGAATCCCTAGCCAAGTTCACCCAAGGGGAACAAAATTTGAACAATTTTCTTGGTTCCCAACGTGTTTCCCGAACCACCCAAGGGCTTGGCTATTCCAAGCAAGCTTCCTCTTCCCATGCACCTACTATTTTTGTAAGGGGGAGCTCCCAATTAAAATTTTGTAATTATTGCAAAAAACCCGGGCACCTCATTTATGAGTGTGATTGCAAAAATGCCCGGTACGGACAACCCAAGTCTATTTTCTTTTCCGATGAGTTCTATAGGAGAAGACCCGCCATGAGACAAGTATGGATTGAAAAATCCCTTCTAGCGAGTCTCTCCGGGCCAAAAATAGTTTCGTTTCCCCGATGATCTTTTGTTTTATTTAGGGGGAGAAATTTTCTTAAATTCAAAAATTTCTTTCGATTCTTTTTTCAATTTAAATTTTCAATTCATTATTCAAAACTCTTAATTTCAAAAATTTCATTTGGTTTCAAATTTGAAATTTCAATTGGTTTTTGATTCAAAACTTTCAATTCAAACTGTTATTCAAATTTTCATTTCAATTTCAAAAATCTCAATTGCTTTTTTCAATTCTCATATCTTGTTTTTCAATGCTTCCCTCAATCATGTTTTATGCCCCACGCTATTTTGATAATCACAAAGGGGGAGAAATTTCTTGATTGATTGGGGGAGAATCCTTTTCATCATGCTTAGCATTTCCTTTCAATTTCAGTATTTTACATTAATTGTTTTGGTGATTGTGATCATCAAAATAGGGGGAGATTGTTGTACCTCTCGTATCCCCTCGTGGTTTAATTTTCATGATCACAATCACTTTCATGTTTATCTAATTGTGTTTTGAGTGTTTTTATTGATAGGCAATTGATTGCCAAAGGATTGGCCCAAGAAAGCTGGCAAAATGGACTGAATTGCAGTCCATCGGCCAACCGGTGTGATAGCACCGGCCAGCCGGTGGACCTGGCAGAGGCATTGCCCACTGCCAGGTTCCACCGGTCAGCCGGTGGCTCTGTCACCGGCCAGCCGGTGGCACCCAGACAAATTGGCCAGCTACTGTCTCCCCACCGGCCAGCCGGTGGCTCATCCACCGGTCAGCCGGTGGAGCCTGGACCAAAATGCTTCTCCTCTGCCAAGGCACCGGCCAGCCGGTGGAGCTGTACCGGCCAGCCGATAGCCCAGTCAAACTAGCCGTTGCAGTTTGACCAGGCTGGCCCACTTGGCTCCCAACGGCTCTTTAAGCCTCTCCAACGGCTCCGAAGACTCCCCAAGGGTTACATGCCTATAAATAAAGGCTGAGGAAGCCCCAGACACCAACCAGATCATATACGAAGCCAACAGACATATTTTGTATCAATTGGCCAACCTCCGGCGACTTCCTTCAAAGGAACCTCAAGTGCTCCAACAACTTCCACATCCAAGGAGCTCTATCAAAGAAGCATGGAAGCGGCTTTCAATATCTCCAATCAATCAAAGGCGCCCAAGGCTTCTCCAATTACTGGTTTTATTGTATTTATCTTTTTGAGCTTTCAAATTGGGTTTGTGCCTACAAACCCCAACTCCTTTTCTTTTACTCTCTCTTTTGGGTTTCACACCACCTCTAAGGTGTGAAGAGGTTTTCAAGCTTTCCTTTAAATAGCTTGAGACATAGGTGAGCTATCCTTCACCTGTAAGAAGGATAGTGGGTTCTTGCTAAACCATTAAAAGCACGTGGGTTCTTGCTCAACCATCAAAAGCAAGCTGTAATAGGTTCTAGTACTACCTCAAAGCCTAGTGGGTTTCTTGCTAAAACCATTGAAAATAAAGCGGTAGGAATCTCTCAACGGTTGAGTTGGGAGCGGAGACGTAGGCCGGGTTTTTGGCCGAACTCCGTTATCAATTTTGTGTCTTGCCTCATTTTATTTCCGCTGCACTTTCACTTTGATTTTAATTTGTTAATCTTTTTTTAAAAAGGCAATTCACCCCCCTCTTGCCATCACTTCCCGTTTTTCTCCGCCCAACATATATATTATATATATGAAATATTTATGATTATTCAAATATAATATTTCAATTACCTTATTACCCGTCCATCGGTTGGAGAATTGATAACATCGCTCGTGCCTACGTGTGGAGTACAACCTCCACGATGTATTGAGGTTAATTTATCATTATCGTCTAACATGGAAGGCCATAGGTATGGAACTAATAAATAATTATGAAATATATATAATATTTAAGAATTTTTTAAAAGTAAATTATTATATATTCTTTTCCACTTAGTAGAAAAATGAAAACATCGTTCATGCGTATATATGGTCTACTGTCTCTAGGATGTTATGTACTTAATTTTTCATGAACAACTTAATTAAATTGTTATAAAAATACATTTGAGGTATAAAATGATAATTATGAAAATTTTAATATTCTATAGGTGATTTAATAGTGTTAATTTTTTAAAAAAAATAAATGAAATGTTTTTATTTTGAGGATATAAACTAAATGAACAGAAAACGACCAATATGAACTTAACCACATTAATAACTAAATAATATATAATAATAAATGAAATAAAAGGAATAATTATAATCAAATGAATTTGAATTTATTTATGAAAGTAAATATCTAATATAATTTTATTATTCATTAATTGGAGAATTTGTTAAGTACGATGGGACTTAAGGTTATATATTTTTCTTTAAAACCTTGTTTTAAATATTTCTACTCTATATCTTTATTCTTAAAAATGTTTCAAGAATATTGTTATCTATATATAAGTAATTTTAAAATTTAATTTTATTCAAATATTTAATATCTTTGAAATAGTTTTAAAATGGATATTTTTACCATTTACTATCTGGGTCATTTTTTTTAATAGTGTAAGAGAATATTATTTTATCATATACATCTTAACCATCTTTTACTATCATGGTAGAAGTTTTTTTCTATATAGATTACTCTATAATTTTTCAATTTTTCCAAATTATATCAAATTACAATTATTATAGGAATATTTCTCTTAAATAGTTTTAAAATGAAAGGCAATTTCTTAATATTTCCATGTGAAAATGGAAAGCGGATTTTGATTATGGGTTCAAATGAGTTTCTAAGGGGTTTATGATGAAAAGTAAATGATTAATTTTTTTGATGATATTTTAATTTATCATTATACGTGATTTTCAGTGAGCCTGATATAGCTCTAAAATTAATTGGGTAATAAAAAACCTTTAAAGGGAAAAAATTAGGGAGATAAACAGAAAAGTTTCTCTAATAAAATTAACAAGGAATTAGTTATTTACAAAACGGGTTAAAAAAGTGAACCCAGGTTATGAATATTATTATCCATGATACTTATTTAATTATATATAATTTTTTTATTGAAATAATTTTATTTCTTGAGTGGTGATTTTTTTTAAAATTTTTAATGGTTACTAGTTTTTTTCAAGGAATGTATTCATGAGTTCTCATATACCTAATGTTTCTTTCATGAGTTTTTCTAATAATAATAGTTTTAAAGGTTTTTACATTGAAAAAGGATTGATTTTCTCTTGTGGATATGTTTTATTTAGGTGATCTATGTTTTATTGTGAAAAGGTAAACATTTTCATGGGTTTTAATGTTATTCATTGTACTAATGGAATTCCTTTATTTTTATAATCATTAAAAAGTTATGTTTTTCTCATCTCGGGTTATAATATGTTTTTTCATAATATATAATTAGGTGTATAAATTTTATAAATGATAATGATTCGACATCCTTCATGAAGAATATTTTTTATGAATGGAATATTGTTGTAAATTTAATAACCTATTCTTATTAAAAAATATAAAATATGTGGAAGTTTTAAATTTTTTATGTAAATTCTTTCCTAATTCTCAAAAAATATAAAATAAAATGTTCTTAGAAATATAATAAATTGAAACACTTTTTATAAATCATGTGACTATTGGTTGATTATGTTATAAGAAATTATATATGTTATCCTTATTATCTTTTTTTGGTGCATTAATGATATTAACATACTTTTATTTTCCATTTTTATAGACGGTAAGGAAAAAATAAATAAGATATTGAGTAGAAAAACGAAATCATTGGGTAAAGTATGTCTAATATTGTTTTTACTACTTTCTTGATATTACTTTTGATGTTCCTTACATTGAACTATAACATTATTTGATGAGCTTGTTATATAAGATTTGAATTATGAACCCTTAAAGTGATTGATTGTTTAAACCGACATTTTAAAAGAGGTTAATAAATTTTATTTGTTTAATGAACTAGTTTTGTGTGAATTAAGGAATTGTAGAAAATAATCCCGAAAGAGGTGATGAAATTTCATAAAATCTTTCACTAAATAATATTTTGCTAAAATATGGAATCCAAATTTTTTGTTTTTAGTGTTTTAATTCTTTATGTGTTTTTTTCTTGTTAGGTGGAAATTTCGACATTTTTTATAGTCAAGTTTGTGATGGATTTAGATTTGGGATGTGTTAAAGTAGCATGTCTAGGTTTTTTGAGCATGAAATATGTGAGGGATAGTTGTATTGGTTGGGTATGAGTTTGAATATATGTTAGTTGAGCTATAATGTGGGCCATGGAATGTGGACTAGATGTGTTTTTATAAAATGTTTGGGTTGTTATATGGAAATATTTTATAGTTTTGTCATAGCATTGGGATAAGGCTAGTAATGATGAAATTATAAAGGAAAGAGATAGAAATAAATAAACATGGGATGAATTGAGAATATATTATTTAATAGATATTTTGAATTATAATTAATCAGTTGTAATGAAATTTAAAGTGGAAAAAATAGATTCTAGGTGTCCTTGAGAGTGAGTTTCATTAAAAATTGTAGTGAATAGTTACTTAAGGGAATGTGGTTAGAAATTTTAAAAATATGTATATTAATTTTATATGTAAATAAATTTAGAAATTGAGGGATTTTTTTGGTTGTTTAGTGTAGATATTTTTATATAGTGGGGGAAAGTTTTGGTGGATGATATTTTAGGAAGATTTGGTCATAATGTTTTGTATTATAGTTCTATTATGGTTGAACGTTAGTTTTGGTATTTGTGTGAGACTAAATACACTTGTTTTCTCATATGATTTATAAACACACCTCTCATAGGATGAGTGTCTCATGTCAACCCCCAAAAGGGTCTTGGTTTACTTGTGTCCCCGATATCTTTATGGATATTGAGATTATTGATTAGATTGTAATGATTTGTAATAATGAATGATTAGTTGGTGGTGATACATATTAAAGATAGAGACGTTATTGGTGGGGCATAGTGATGACTACTATATTTATGTAGATTAACCTAGATGGATGATTTTTTTGTGGAAATGAATAGTGAGGGTGAATTACTCATGATTTTTAGTTTGGGATGTAATTACATGGGGGGGTTATGAATTTTAGGAGTGGGGTATGAGGATGATGTCCTTCATGTTTATGATAACCATCTACCTTGGATGTGATACCCATGAATGATTATGAGGCTATAAATATTAAATATATAAATATATATATAAGTAGAGGGGAAGAATTTGTTGGGAACCTTTAATTATATTATTTGTATATCATCTTATTAATTTAATTTTTTTACGTACTGAGTGATACTTAGTGTGGTTGAGGTGGATACATTAGCTTGTTTAGGTGACTACTTGTCCCATTATTCATTCACTGGTATATTTGCATGCTCTTCTCACATTTTCACAAGATAACTTAGGTATGATCCTAATAAGGATACATGTTATTATAACCCTAGTTATATATAAAAATATTCCTATAATTCTAGGATGCTTTTGGAGACTGAGTTGGGAACTACAATCTTGGATGATAGAGTTATTATCGAACTACTGCTTTATAATTTTTTCTTTTTATTCTTTTATATTGGAGTTTTACTTATATCACTTGAAATTAATTATTAAATTATGGTATTTATATATTTTTATGTTATAGTTACAGTTTTTGGTTTTTATATTATCTTTTATATTTGAATTTTATTGAGGGTATTTCCTCCAATTGAATACTTTTTACCCACTATTTTGGTCATCAATTAAGAGCCTATTGTATATGGGCATTGGGGGTCACTCATTACTTGTTTTCCATCAAATGAGGGGTACCTATGGGGGGGTCATGGATACTAATATGGTATTTTTAAATATGTATTATGAATATGATACATGTTTCATCTATTATTATAGAATGAGAAAATGTCATTCTATACCCAAATAGGCGAGTGTGTATGGGTTTTATATATGGAATTGACATACTTTATGTCCCATGGTAACTAGATGGCTTGTAATAATGGATAATATTCAAATTAATGATTTTAGATGATTGTACTAGTGGAAAATCTATAAATATACAATGTTTTGATAGATATTACAATTTTTCAAATTATAGCATGAATAACCTTGATGATTTTCTAAATGATTCTCTTTGATTCTGGTTTTATAATCTCTCATGTGTTAAAACTCTATTATTGACTAAAACAGAATTGAGTGTGACCTTAAGAGTGGATTTTAATGTGTCTTAGAATTGATAAAAAATATTTTTTGATTAGTATTCACAAGGTAATTCTTATTATATGATACAAAGTGAATTTAATTATAACTTCAAAAGTTGTTTAAAGATATCAAAATGGAGGTTTGGATATGAATTCATAATTTATTATATATGATATGGTATGTGGTAAATTTTATGTATGTATATTAAGTCTTTTGGGAATGTGTGAGACTGAAGGAGATAATCTCTAGAGAAATTATATATATATATATATATGATAGTCAGTTATATTCTACATTATATTTTACGCTATAACCAATCATTGAATATGTTTTTTGTGAAAATAATAGTTCAAATACATGAATCTGGGGTATCTCATATAATATGATATGGATATTCCATATAGAAAGGAAATGGCTTTTATGTCACTACTTTACCATATTATGTTGTATGATTCAACAATATTATATGGAGTTTTTAGCATAATAAAGTATGATATAAATAAAAATCCAATGATAAATATGGAATCAGAATGTCGAGTGTTAATATTCAGGAATTATTCCACATTTTATATCATGAAATACTTTTTCTTAATATGAATAAAAAGGGAGTATATTGAACAAAACTTCATTTTTTTTGTATTTTTCAATAAATGTCACTTTTTGGGTTAGTGAGAACCAAACAACAAATGGGAACCATAAGCGGGCTGGGTGGAAGGGAGTAAATTGCATTTGTTATAATGATATATGAACTAGATAAAGAGTTTAGTCATTCCATATAACATATGAGTAAATAAATGAATTCTTAAAGTGAATCCTTGATGGATTTATTTAAAGGATACAGTCACATGATGGGGGGATACATGTTTTTATACATGAGACATTGCTGAAGCACTCCTTCTCAATTACCTATTAACCTTTCATATTATATCTATAAATTTATTAGTATAGAGTTGATTAATGGATAGTTAGACTCATATCATGAGTGATGCAGGTTTTTCCCATAGATACCTTTTGACAAGGGATATCATTTAACATCATCTTGGTGATAGTGGAGTAATAGAAGCGGTGTATGGTAAAAATTAATTGGATCCTTCATCTACAGTATTCATGATTTTAGTATTATTACATGGTTGATATTGGTTTGGGTTTCTATATTTCTTTTACTAGTATTAACAAGATTTTTTTTATAAAAAATATTAGTTGATCATTTCAAACATACTCTGTATGAAGGTAAAAGGAAATTTATAATCCTCAAACTCTATTTTATTACAATACACTCTAAACTTGAAAATAATAATATGAAATCAAATGTGATTCTATTTTTATTGACAAATTACATAATAATTTATTTGTGAGTTTATTTTATATTCAATTGGTTTCTCCTCAATAAGTCTAAAGTGCTCATATGGAAAAAATATACTAAATAATCTTTAAATGAAATAAAATAAAAGACAATCTAGTTTATATTAGTGGTAATCCACATGAAACCATGTATCTCCAAAAATAAACCAACCAAAAATTAAAAATATATAAATATAATACACCATTAAGAAAAAAAATACAAAAAATTTCTCTCCTAACCCACTATCCACTAACTCTAATGCAACAGGTCCATATAACAAAAGTAGAATACAATTTCGTAAAAGGAATAAAATATCTTCGTTATGAGAATAAAATATCCCATAAAATTAAAGTTGTCAACCATCTAAAAAAAATATATTTTTTGTAACACATTGAATATAATATGAATGGTATATTTGAAAATTTTCTATCAAACTCAAGTGGAGATTATGCAATGATTTTTTTTATAAAACATCATTCAAATATAGAATGATGAATTTTTTTTCATAATATCAATAAAATGGTGTATTATCTCCCATATTCAATTAGAAAATATAATATATGTCTATATATTTTTCTTCATTGAACATATGACATTCATCCCCCAATTTTAAATATATTAACTATTTCAATTGAAGGGTTTCCATATACATGAAATGTAATTAATCTAATAAGGTTCAAAATTTCCATGAAAATATCCACTATCTAAATATTCATTACCCTATTTGAAATTTTATAATCATATATTTTTATTATACAATAACATCATCCAATAACTTCACATCAAATAATAATATTTAAAACACACCATTTGATCATCCACTTAAACTAATTTCCATATATCCCAAAAAAATAATTTTGAATATTTACTTCAAAAAGGATAAAAAAATTAATATTATTCAATATCATGACCATATTAAATAATTTATTTCAATATAAAAACCTAGTAACCATATAAATTCATCCATCAATGGGCACAAAAATATTACATATCAATATAGACAAAATAATCTGATAAATCTTTTAATTTATAGACAACAACATTCTATTCAGATTTTAATTCATCAAAATCATTATTATTAATATTTTTCTTCAATATCCTCTCAATAAAAATTATTGAAATAAACCTCCAGGATCTATAATTAAATCAACTTAATCATTTACCAATATAACATATTCATATATCTAATCCACATGTTATAAAACTTCCAATCTAGATAAAATTAATAAATCAATGAGTAAAAGATCATGAAGTCATTTAATAAATATAATGATTAGTTTATAATCCAATAAAAAATATTTGTTAATATTTTAAATAGACTAATATAAATCATCCTAATTAAGACCAAAATTTCATATAAGGAATTATTATTTTTTAATGTGTTAAATGAGTGTTTTTGAAAAGTAAAAGTATATAACGAATAACTCAATTCTTTGTGTATAGTTAGTATTCATTGTTGGTTCAGAACATCAGTAAATCCATACATAATTCACTACCTGATAATTTCTAAAATATAATGGTTTATAATTACTATGTAGCTAAACATTCATTTTACCAAAACCTCTCAATGATTCCATTCAAAAGCTACTTTCCAGAAGGCTCATAAACCATTGTATAAAAAATATTCTAATTTCAACGGTGCTCAAAAATCTATGTAACAAGATCATGTAACTCACCATATCACATAAAAAATTCCATTTTAAAAAAATAACCCTTTAAACTATACAATTAAATGGGTGGAGTTTCCACATATCTATAACACTATTTTTATTAAATAATTGAAACATTTATTATGTTTAACTCTAAGTAGTAAATTTATTCTAATAAAATTATATGTATTTGGAATATTGATAATATAATATGTACCATTCATTTAAATTTACCCAATTAATTCATTAATTTTTTTCATTGATTAATCATATCTTCATAGAACTTAAAAATTTATCCATTCCACCATAAGATATAAATATTTTCCTCAAAACGAATATTTATTCATAATTTTATTGGTGTATATTTATCGCCATGGATATTTAAATCACAAAATTCAATCTTCTTACATCACATTCATGTTTATACTGATTAATTTATTTAATTGGTCTCTTCTCCATCTATTGATTATATATTAGAATCTTCTACAATGTATTTCAATGAGATTATAAAAATGTGTCATCTTGTCCTCCACACTCTTCATTTAGTGGAACATATTGAGAACCAATTCACTTTTTTAGATATTTTATTCCATTCCTATAAAAATATTAAACAATATTTTAAAGATCTATTTTAACCTAACTCTATAGAGTATGTAGGGGAAACCACAAGCATCCACTAAATATCTATAATTCTCATTATTTTCATCCTTATTTTTGATATAAAATTTAGTTAAAAAAATTGTAGCAATATTTAGATTTAATTTTTTTCTAAATCACATCACATAGAGTGTCAAACTTTAATATATTAATAGAAATTCCTAATTTCTAAAATTATTTTCCTCTTTATACACTTTTTTCAAATAATCTCTTGACCCCCCTCTTTCAATTGGAATTTCTCTCTCTTTATTTTTTATTAATTGATTTCATATATCAATTATTTAATTTTATTATTTGTCCCACAATAATTAAACATTATTTTCAGGACTATATTTTTCAAAATAATTTTAAACTTCAATGAATTTAAATTCCTCACATTTTTATGATTTTAATAATTATTCATGGTTCACTTTGATTTTAGCAGGTAATTTAAATCTCATGATGAAACTTATCACTTCATTTTTTGAAACTATGGTCAATAATTTCTCCATATATCTATAATAATAATAAATACCAATATATATATATAATTATTTTTATTTTTTTATCATTGGGACACACACGTCCTTATTTGTTATTTGTAATGCATTTTATTTCTTCTTTATATTTTTATAATAATTTATCAATATTTTACCATTACATTAAAATAGAGACACTAAAATCCCTATTTTATAATTTTTTAAACTTATGAAATAATTTTTCTAATTCTATATCTTAACTAAAATAATAATTGATTTAATATGAAACATAAATTATTTTTTTTTGGAAAAATTATATAAAATAATTATTTATATATTTTTAATGATTAAAAAAATTTAACATTTATTTTGAAAAAATATAATTTTTTTAACTAATTTAAATAATAATTTTTATTTTATTAATTGTTTTTAAAATTTTTAGTGGTGGAGTTTATGATAATATGCCATATTTTTATATTCTTAATTTTAAATAATGTTTGTGGTTTATCGATTTTACTAAATGAGGTTTAATTAGAATTTATTTATTAATATGATATTATTTTTATCATAAGAATTGGGGGATGATTTTATTATCAATTGAAATTATTATAGATATATTTTTTTCAAGATCTAATTTTAATATTTTGTTGTATAAATTTTTTAATATGTATTTATTAATATAGTAAGACTTTAGTATTTTACTTCAACAGAATCTAAAAAAGTGAATTCTTAGAGGAGGATTTGAAGGTCAAATATTGTAAATTTAAGAAATGTGTAGAATTTTATTACTCATCATTACATAGGTAAAATGTATAATATTATAAATTGGGAATTATTAAGGGGAAAATATATAAGGAGTATTTATTAATGGGTTGAAATTTGTATTTATATAAAGATAGAGGGACATTAATTTTTCATACAAGTCAAAATCATCTACTCTCTTATTCCAAGGGTATATTAATATTATTATTATTAGAATATGTGAGAAAGGATTAGTAAATGAATTATTATTGATGATTCAATGAGTAAGCATAAGAGTTAGGTTACTCTAACACATTCTTTCCTTCTTTTATTAATGATGAATATTTCTGGTATATGATGGGTATGGTTTTATTAATATGTTTGGATAATTATATATCATTGAAAATGTTATTTTCCATTTGATCTTACTCATGTTATTTATAGTTATTTGGATTTTAAATATGTGATTATTTGATTAAATATGATTATGAGGATGTTTTGGAGAAATTTATTATTGGATAAATTAAATTTAAAATTTTTATAATAATAATCAATATAGATATTTTGTTCAAATAAACAAATAATAAATGATGATAGGATATATTCCACAAGAGAGCATACCATTTTCCTTACAATGGAATTACAATTTGTTAAAAATATCATATTAGTAATAGGTGTCTTTATGTTTTAAAAACATTTATTGAGGTTTTGATTCATAGGTTAAGTGTTTGATATGGAGTCATTCCATGTGACATAGAGGACATGCTGATTGTCTCAAGAAAAGATGATTTAACATATTAATGTTTGTAAAAATATGTTTGAAATAAAATGAGAGATTATTTATTGATGATGATTAGAGGGAATTTGATTTGATATATTAGTGTCTTATTTCATTCAATGTATAAATCATATTTTGTCTTAGATAAAATTAGATATTTCAGATGAGGTGAAGGAAATATTCATGTTTTTAGTGTTTTAAGTAATATTTTAGCGTAAGTGTGGTATTTAATGTTTTTTTGATTGAAGGATAGCCAAAACACATCATGGTGTTCATGAAAAGAACAATGGTTTCATTTTCAATGAAAATTTATTATTAAGGTTAGTAAAAATTGAATTTCACTTTTCATATTATGTGAATAAATTTTTTTTTCACCATGATGAATCTAAACTACATCATGTATTTTTTCAACATAATTATGATCATTGGTTGGTGTTGAAAAATTGGTATGTATTAAGACAGAGTGAGAGTGGTCAAATTGTGAAGATGGGGTGAAATGATGTTTTTTAGATATATTTTTAAACATATCAAAGTTAGGTTAATTTAGGGAAAATATAAAGAGAAATAAATATAGTGATTGTTTTATAATTCAGATATAAATGATTCTACTCCACTATTAGTCCTTCTCAATTAACATGAGTGATGAAACCCATTATAATAGAATATAATTTTTATAGGGAGTCAAAACAATTTATAACTTATTTTTTAAATCATAGAGGCACAACCCAATACTTATTTTTTCACACATATGGTCAAAAACCAACAATCATTTGATTCTATACCTTGACGCACAACCCACTCAATCATGTACTTTTCAATCTAAAAGCAGAAAACAATTCTTGATTTTATGTTAACATTATAGGCTGATAATCCTAAATTTTTTTGGTTGTTTATATTACTAAAATTGAACACATACAAGAATATAATGAATTAAAAATAGAAGAAGTAGTTGAACATGAATAGATTTGAGTGGTGAGATAACAAGTTTCTATTTTACAACAATGGATCAAATGATTGATGATTCACTAAGATCTGTAGTGGATCAAATTAGTGTATCACACAGTATAGTTCTATAATATCATCAATATCAGTAACTATATCTGGAACATTCAGTCGTAACAAACATAATTCTTTCATTCATAGAATATTTCACCCTAAAGCCTATTTTATTTCTTCATTTTAAAGAATCATGTGATTTATACATTTAATGTGTATGCAATATATTACCACATGGGTTTACATCAATAATCTATAAAACTAAAATAGGATGTATAAAAAAACATGTTATAACATTCGATACATTAGTAAATAGACTCATAAAAATCCAATATCGATGTTCTTGGAAACATCCCATATTACATATGATATAAATTTTTCTCATTTCAAATAAATATAATTTAAGATTATCAACTTCCAAGAAAATATTTTGTATAATAATACACATATGATCATATTTAATTCCCAGTATAAAATATATATAAATAAATTTTATTTGGACAAAAACATTATTGGGAATTTAAGGAATAATTAAAATAATAGTAACATATGAAGAAAAAAATATAACAATTCATAATATAAAATAATAAGAGAAAAAATCATGTTTTGAACCAAAATATGAAAAACATATGTAGTTAATAAATAATTTTAGATTTATGAAAAAAATCACAATTTAATCGTATGAGATATTTATTATTTTATTTATTCACAATATAATGTTTTCAATCTTGACTCTTCACCCAGTATAAACGTCATAATTTATCTAAGTGTTGAAGTCATATGAGCTTTATAACGGCTTACACTAAAGTCATATGTTCAACACAAATTCTTATGTTCATTATACAAGTTACACTTCGAAGACAACTGGTCAACACAATGACATATACTCATGATTTTTTCTATATTCTATAAGACTCACAAAGAAATTCCATCACTTGAAATATTATGATATCAACTTCTAAATTTATATTATTTGTTTATTTTCCATCTTGCGGTAGGTACATTTTTTTTCTAGCAGAAATATTATTTTTCTTCTTGTGATCGGTTAATTTTTTTATTTCAATTAGTTCATATTTATTCATGTGGAAAAATTATTTTTAATTTATAGTATGTTCATTTTTCTTCTTTCCATCAGATCATTTTTCTCATTACGTTCAGTTCATTTTTCATTATGTGTTTAGATTATTTTTTTTCTTTTGGTCATTTCATTTTTAACCATAAATTATTACTAGAATCACTGTAACTCATGTTAGAGGGAATACTATATTGAAATAAAATATTTTAGAAATTATATTTTTTTCAACAAATAATATTTTAATTATCAAATTATATATAAACCAAATGGATTAAGGAAAAAATTCAACATTCCCCCAATTTTTATTAATTAAAAAACAAATGTAAATTTCAAAAGTTATCCTTCTATAAATTTGTTAAAAATATTAAACAAACATTTCCTCAAATGTACCATTAGTTTTAAAATAATGTTTCCACCTATGATAAATAGATATTGCTTGGAAAGAAACTAACCATCTTAATTAATTTTTAACATAGAATTACCCACTTGAAGAAAAAATGGAAAACCACCTAATGTTAATGTTTCATGAATCACATACCCAGGATTCCCCTAAATTCATGTATTTTAAAACCTCATGTACAAACATAAATATATACTTATCTATTATAGTATAAAATAGTTATGATTTTTTTAAAAGCCTCAGGTAGTAAGGAAAAAATTTCATGAATTTAAAATAATAAAATATAATATTTTTATAGAATTAAATTATATCCAACCATTGTAGAAAAAGATAACAAGGAGTATAAAATTACACACTAATAATATTCTATAAATTTAGATTCCCATCACACTAAGATAAAATTGTATTTTATCAAAAATATTATTTTATAAATAATTTCTAAATCAAGGGTTTTATTAAAAATTCCATTTTATTAATTTTCTGTATAAAACAATTGCAAAATAATATTTCATATTTGATCATGATATATAATCCTTTGATTCCACATATCAATTATTTTATTCCAAGGGTGTTGAAAATGATTTTTTGAGACATAAATTGAAGAAGTATTATAAAAATATATGGATCTTTACAAAATAAAAACAAAAATAAAAAAAATGATTTCTTATCTATAATGAATGTGAAAAATAAGAATCAAAAACAACATAATCATTCCCAATAGTTTATACAGGAAAAAAATTAATATTATTATAATTCCATGAAACAAAAAATTTACATGGAAACTGACATGTACCTATTTTTATTTTTCTATCTATTTTCCAACCACCAAATAAGAATATGAAGAAATAATTAGTTCAAATGAATTATCTATAGGCTAAAATTATCTGATGGTTACATATAATTTTCATATTTAATTACCTTTTTAAGTACATTTAAATTATTTTATTTAGGATTAGATTATAATATATTACACATATACACAAAAAATATCTGATATAGTCTATATGATTAAAAATAATGTAATATATCAATAATTTCTCTAAAAATCATATTATCAACTATTTTCATAGAATCATCTTAATATAGATTACATTATGTACTCACTTAAATCATTGTGCTTTTAAAACCATCATGAACAAAAAATGTAACCAATTCTTTTTCATATATTGATTTCTTTGAAAATATACGATCTTTATATTAGACTATATTAAATCCCCAAAAGATCCTATGATCATCCATATAAATCATTTCAAAAAATGGTGATATTAAATATGACAATTAATTACTTTGTAAATACGATAAGGATCCAAATATTAAATCATAGTAATATATTTCAACAATTACACTATCATTTAAATGCATTTTATTAAATAAAGTTGGATCAAATTTTCTCTTTCTAAATCCATTATTCAAAATAAATAATGAAAACCTCATATAAAAAGTGTAACAATCATATTTCAAACTGTAAAGTTGTTTTTAATATTCCAAAGAACCTTTAGGATTAGATTCATTTTCAAATTGTTGTAGCGATTTCAAAAAATCTTTATCATAAATGTATCTATTCAAAAATGAAACTTTAATCACCACTTGAAAAAGATTATTTTGAAAATGAGAAGAATATTCAGATTAATTTTTATATATTATAATTGATCAGTCAAGGAAAATGATTATTCAAATTCAATTTATTCTTCTTAATTATATCTTTAATCCACAAACCTATCATTATTTTTATTTTTTTACAAACTCAATTAACTTGTATCTAAAGATCTATTTGGTGAAAATAATATTTTGATCCTTATAGGGTTAAAATAAATCCAATAATCTGTTCCTATTAAACTAATTTAATTATTCACATATTACCATAATCTATTTTGAAATAGATAAATATTCATCAATATTTTGATGCACAAAATTACCAATAAATATTTGATAAGAACAAACAGTTCTTATGAAATTTTTTATTTCAACACTAGCACTTATAAAAAAAATAAATTGTTTAAATGATAAAATTTATGTAACTATAATGTTTGTTCATAATAGATACTCACCCCAACAAAAGATGCACCCAATTCAGTTCTCTAAAGATAAATTCTCTAAAATCTTCCTAAACCTTTTCTAAATCATATTTTCTTTACTTTATAAGTTTTTCATCAAATTTAACCTATAAATAATATTAAATTACTAATTATGTTTCATTATAAGCCCTATATACATTAATAGAATTAGAATAACCATAAAAAATACCTTCATCATATTTTTAATGAAATTTATGTTTCTTTTTTGTATTAATAATGTAAACATTAACACTAATTATTATAAACTAAATAATTAAAGGTTTCATTCCATTAGAAATTTCATAAAGTGACTTATTTAAAAATGTCCTATGTTGAATTTATTTAGAAACATGAAAATATGATTCAATATATTCTAGAATGAAATATTTCATAAAATTGTATTCCTTTAATATTTTACATTTCATTTTGGGTAAATTTTAAATTTTACTTTAAACTATACCATTTTGTTGTAGAGTCAAAGGAGCTGAAATAATATAAATAAATACATTTACCTCGATCAATTTATCGAATTCAAGATTTGATAACTAGCCACATATATTACTTCTAATTGATAAATTTAGATAAACATTTTTATTTTGAACTAAATTGGAATATAAAATAAATTTAGAAAATGTGTCATATTTTATACAAGAAATTATGTTGATGAATATTGATTATAGTCATGAAAAATAACAAACACATACATTTTTAATCTTAGTCTACACATTCTCATTGGGCTAAATAAATAATAATTTTAATGTTCACGTAGTTTTTATGTTATTACATCTTGGGTAGACATGAATCAATTCATATTAGTAATAAATTATAATCAAGAATCATATACATAGGTGCTGGGAAGTTTCTTCTCAGAAAAATATAATAATTTTTTCTATTTAAAAATCATTTATAACAACTTAAAGTTTTCAATGCCCATGATTTTATTCCAAAAAATAATATTAGAATTTATAGTATTTAACAATTTGATATTATATGATGTTAAATTCAAAAAATTAATTGAATAAATATTTTATCCATATTTTTCTAAAAAAAAGATCGACACTTCGTTGAAAGTAATAAATTTTTCATTTTCAAATTTATGAATAATATTATATTTACGTTTCTATGAGATACTTTTTAAATTATTTTTTAATCTTTTAAAAAATAAAACATTTTAGAAAACAATTGAATTTGAAATTCTATCTTTTCTTGAATCTTATTATTATTTTTTGTTTTTATTCTCCAAAATAGGAATATTACCACCATAAAAATTATTATAATATTTATATTTAGATATATCATAGGTAATATATCATGAAAATCCACTATCCATAAATAAAAATATTATTTTAATGCTCCTACGGAATGTTTCTTATAGAAATAGATTTAAGAGGTATTTGGATTCCAAAAAAATATTGTTCGAATTATGTTCAAAAAATAATTATTTGGAGCCAAAACTATTTTTGATAAAGAGTATACAATATATATTATAGAAAATGATATTGATATAAAATAATTGGTGTGACCAAAGTAATATAGAATTTTGAAAGAGAATTCCTTTATATAATGGACCTTTATTTGAAATCTAAAGCATATAACACTTGAAACATTTCCACATGAACATTTTATAAATAAGGTTGTAAAAATATTTGGTAAAATATTATCATATCCAAGACTGTTTTTATTATTTTTCACATTATTTAAACTCAAAATTTTTCATAACTTTTTATTCATTTTGATAAAGTTGATATATCTTACTTTAATATTTCCATTTCATTTTGATGTTTTTCTTTTTGTTACGAAACTAAATAGAATTTAATTATTTTAGATTATTATCATTCAGATAGATAACATAATTTTCTATTTTTTAAAGTTGAACACCATTTATATTAGGTGAAAATTTATAATTTGATCTCAAAGTATTGGATTTAATTTTTTCATTTATAATAATAAGATCCTTAAAATTAGTAATAATATTTTTTTAATAATTAAGTAATATTATTAATTTCATGATTGAGTATATCAATATCTTTGTAAAACCAATATTTAGAATTATTAGAATAATATTTATAAGAGGATAAGAAATTATATTATATTACCTATATTAATGAAGCCACTAGACATAGGTGTAATTATTCTTTTCCTTAAATAGATTCATCACATGAATGAAAATCTAAAGTGTAACTCCAACTGAATTTCATGTATTTTATATCTTTTTTATTTGTCTTTATCTCTATTATCATTCAGGATTTTTGAGATGTTGTTCTTGATGTTCTCTGTTTATTATCATTCATAAAAAATAAGAATATTTTATTTCATTCATTACTATGTAGATACCTCCTTATATTTTTCCATGAGTATCCTTTCTTTATTCTCCTTCAAAAATCATGTAAAACATGGTCTCTATCACTTCTTTTCAATTAATAATTAGAAGAGTGAGTGGTAACATGGTTTTTTATTTGAAATCGATACCTTTCGTTTTAAAATATTCCTCTTGAGAATGATATTTTAATTCTAATTAATACTGAATAAATATCTATGAATCTTATCTAATTTATATTATTTTCAATTCTTACTTTAAAAAATTCATACCTTTTTCGAATTCAATTTTTTTTTGTAAATTTCTTAAAAATATTTCAACTATAATAAAATAATCTATTCATTATACCAGAAAACTCATGTTAATTATAAATCTTTTAAATATAGAAAACAATTGATTAATTTTTTATTATTCACCCATTTATAATTTTTAATCCTCAACACTTAAAATGCCTTAGATAGATCTTATCAATTTATTTGTACCTCGATGAGTAAATTAAATTATTTTCCAAATATTATGTTTTTTCATTCATGAAAAAATATAAACATAAACATTTATTTTAATTTCACAGTATATTATATTCCTCACCATATATTAAATCCCATAATTTACCACATTTTAGGATCAATATATGTTTCATTGTAAGGTTTCTCCTTGATTGTTATAAATTCCATGATATGGTATTTAAGATAATATCCCATGAGAGACATCCACTAATACTAGAGGTGTATGATGTGTCCATCCATCATTAACATATATTATTTTTTATCAAAGATTATATTCAATCTATAAATATTTAACTCTAGGTGTAATTATAATAAATAATATAAAAATATGTTTAAATTATGGAAAATCCTTCATTACCAATTGTTAGGACATGACGAGAATGTAAGAATGAAAAAATATGTGTGTAGGGGGGGTGAATAGAGATTTTTTAAATATTTTTAACCACTTATAAAATGTTGGTTAATGAAATGAAAATATAGAGAGAAATGAACATAATTATTTTTATTGTAGTTCAGATCAAAATGACCATACTCTAATATTTTCCCCACTCAAAAACGATGTGAGATACCACCCACTATAATGGACTCTATATCTTTTGAAGGGAGTAAAAAACATTTACAACTATATTATAAAACATGGAGGCACAAAACCATATTGAAAATTTTAGGAATGGATTCAAAACCCAACTATTCTATATTTTTCTACGTAGAGGAAAGACTTGAATATTCATTCCCTTTTCAATGTCGGGTAATAACCCTCTTACTTAATTTTGTATGAGATTCACAACCAAACAGTCCAATATTTCAATGGTATTATATACTTACATGATAAAGTATATATAATCACAAAAATAAGTAATAACCGTAAAAATTTGAAGAATAAGAAAATATCAGAGTGTTGTGGCATAATGGTTATCTCTAATAACAATGTGATAAAATATTTAAGTCTATCCAAGAATAGTACATAATGTCCATGTTTTATTTCATCATATAGTTTATGAATATCCTAAACCTCATAAAAATTATTTGGTACTACCAAAATCAATATATGGACATCATTCAAGTACAAAAATTAAAATCATGAAGCTCATTTCCTTTCTTTCTTTCTAAATAAACTTGTTATTTATTCATTAAATGAGCATGAAAAATATTCCAATGTGGGATTACATAAATAAACATTAAAACACAATCTTTTTTTACAATAAAACTTGTAATATCATTTGATAAACCAATAAATGAACTCAAACAATTCAATATAAATTTTCCGAGATAATTCCCATAATATTTGCATGAAATAATTTTCATATTTAAAATAATTTTAATTTATGCACTTCAAGTTTCAAGATATAATTGTGAAGATTAATAAAAATATGATAATTTTAAATTAATGTAAGTTAATTTTATTTTAATATTTTTACACCTTTTCACCCTCCAATTCACTAGTTATCCATGCACAATTCCCAATCCTTCAACCGCATGTGGGGAGGGGACACCCATTTCCATTTTAGATCCTCTCTTTGTTTCCATTTATCTCACTATTCCAAGATTATTTCCATGATTTTAAAAAAACCAAATTCTACTCACTTTATATCATTAAATAATGAAGCTTTATCCTTATCGATCTCTCCATCAGAGGTGATGAATGTCACTTCAGTTTATGGTTATTTATTGGATGTTCATTTTGGATGATGATGTTCCATAGTAGAATCCTTTTTGAACTTTATAAATAAAAATTTGTTTGGGAAGATCATGGTGGTTTTTGGAATGATTGATCTATATATCTTACTTATTTATTTTAATGATAAAGATGAATTGGTGCATGCATGGTCTAGATCCCCTTGGTCCTTTTCTGTGTTCGGTTTCTAATACTTATGGTGTCTATTTTAATTTAATTTGAAAATATATGTGATTTTTGTAACTATATATTTACATCTCCCTAGTTCACACATTCTCTTCCAAAACCTTTCCATTATTTTAATTACTATAAATTTTCATGTAATATTTCACTATTTTGAGAAAATAACGCAAACTATGAGGAACCCTATTTCCCCACATATCTATGTAGAGGTTGATTCTTCAAAGGTCCTTTTGATTTTTTATAGATATAAATAGAGATATTTTATTTCTATAGTAATATATTTTTTATGAATAATGAATGGGATATTGTGAAATACGCTCTCATATAGGTCACTCAGCCAAGAGCCCTCATCATAGAAGACGTGAGATACTTCCTAAAGGTGGTGAGGTAGCTCCAAAACGTAGCCTTATAGATAATGTAGTTGGTAGATACCCAAAGTCTATTGGTCCACCGTAGTATCCAATTTGGAATTGAATAAATACACTATATAGGATTGTCCTATAGATGAAATTGTAGGTGAAATCATGATGTTAGACCCTTAATCAAGCACTCAACTTGTTATAATGGTGTTAAGATTCCAAATCCTTCTCTCGCTAATGATTCAGTTCCCACTTATTCATTTGATATGTGTATTTCTAGTAGATGTATTGTTAGTAAGGTTCCAAAACCATTAACCTTAGCTATACAACCACACACATATATATATATAAGGGATGTTTTTAAATCATACCTAAGTATAGAAGAACCATCCCTATATTGAAACTCAAAATAATGCACTACTTTTGTGGGGAGATAATTATTGGGAAAATGATGACAGGTGAAAACATGTTAGCTCAAGTTAGAAGTTCCCTATCAAAAGAGTTGATGTAGAAATTTTCCAAGGAGATAATGTTCCATATGAAATATCAATAAATCCATTTATGAGGTCATAAACACATATAAAGATTTTATTTCATCATTAGTTAATGAGGGATAAGCCTAACTAAATGTGTTTTCAAGAGTCATGAAAATGGTGAAGTGAATTATCATAAAATTATACGGTTACACCATTACTCCTAGATTTTGGAAAAGGAAACAAAAATACTATTCTATGTTTTCAAAGCCTATGTTAACATGGTTAGTGGGGTTGACTACGTGACCCAAAAAGCATAGACCTAAAATAAACTAGTAGAATTAGAGGATACATTGGGCCATCCAAAGTAGTATGAGGTACCTTAGGAAATATACGAGGAAATGGGAGTGTAAATTATACAACCTTGAGTAGATGAGAAATTTTAGGTAGAGGAGACTCAAGATACCCCTCTTAATTAAAAAGAATCAGATACTCCAAATAGAGAATATATAAGGTAAGTAGGAATTTTTTTGACTTCAATACTTTATTCTCAGAGTTCAATCTTTTTTTGGCTCAACATGAATATACAAACGTGTAGGAAGATCCCTAAAAAAATTGGAAAGATGTTATCCCACATATTTCTCAAATAAATTTAAAAATGAAATAATTAGAAATGATATGAAATAAATATTGTTAATTGTTTAATTAGTTAAGACACAAAAAAACTATGATACATTTTATATAGAGAGGCTATCATAGAGAAATTGTGCACAAAACATAATTTTTCTTAAATTATATCTTTTTTGTATATTAGGATAATTTGAATTTACCTATATTTCCCATAATATTTTTCACAAGGTCCTGGGATTAAAGTTATTCAATATTGGAGACAAACTAATGTTAAATCAAAAAATTGATATTACATAATTATATTTAATGTAGGTTGCCAAATTTTTCTCATGGTTACTGTTTTGGATTGGTGTTCGGTTTTATTTTCATTTCCACCTAACCCTAAATATTATTTTGAAAAAAAATGAAAAGTAGTTACAAGGTTTTATATTTAACGCATAAAAAAATCCCTAAATAAATTTTAATTAGGTTAAACAATTATTGAGATATTAAGGAATAATTAATCATAATAGAGATATGAAAGGTACATATATTAACTCATAATATAAAATAATTAGAAAAACAACATTTTTTAAACCAAAATAAGAATAAGTATTATTGGTCATAAATAATGTTATATCTTTGAATAACATCACACATGAATCATATAACATATTTAATATATTATTTCGTCTAAATATAAATTATGGAATCTCAAATTTTCACTTAGTAAAACCCTTGAAAATTATTTAAGTGTTTAAGACTTTCAATTACCATAAGGGATTACACTATAGTCATATGTTTAGCACAAAGATTTATATTCAATGGAAATATTATTCTATGAAGCCTAACACAAAATACAAAAGTTTATAATTATTCCTCTCAAAACATTACAAGTGACTCTCAAATTTAAAAAATCTATTGATGTTTTTTGATGCCAAATTCTGACATCATATAGTAAATTAATTTTCATTCATATGGTGGGTTCAACTTTCTTCATGTCTTCAACTCATTTTTCATCTTGTGATTAGTCAATTTTCATTGTTTCAATTAGTTCATTTTTACTTAGTTGGTTAGTTTATTTTTATTCATGAAGTTAGTTCATTTTTATTCATACATCCAGTTAATTTTTTATAATGTAGTCAATTTATTTTTCTTCTTATGATTAGTTCATTTTTATTTTTCTAAAAAGATCATTTTATGAAAATAATAGCAATATAATAAATATGAATAATGTTGGTGAGAATAAATTATTGAAATAAACGTTTTGAAAAATTATAATTATATTGTAAAAAATATATTTAGTTATCAAAATATAAAATAAAAATTTGAATCAAGGAGACACTTCAAAAGAAATGTGTTACATCATGGTTGACCCATTGTGGTTTTGGATTATTATAGAGGAGGTTATGTTTTCTAAAACCACAATAATTATAACATAATGGTTCTACAATGTTGGATAAAATTGTGAAGACTATTTTTGGTATTATTTGGTAAATTCCACGGTCTTAAAAAATTAAATGGTTGACGAAAAAGTGCTATTTTACATCAGTATTCAATGGATTGAAAAAAAATATTTGAGTGGTTTTAATGATTTAAAGATTATATTTGAATGTGATATCTTCAAAATTACATGGTATGTTTATTTATGTTTCAACATATATTGGTTGTGTTTTTTATCCCTAACATATATTTTCAGGTGTTGGAAATCAAAAAAATATGAGATGGGGGAATAAAAAAGAAGATAAGAGCTACTACTATGGAACCAGATATATATTATGGAGTCATTGTCTATCTGACAGATGGGGATGTTTCTTATCTATGACTAATCTTCCACTTTTTATCTAGTCTCTATGTTAGTATACCCAACCTTTGTGTGTAGCCAGAAACTAACAGGCATGTGGTGACCAGGCTACACGATCAATGAAAGAATTCTCATAAAATCACTATAACATTCCTTTTTTCATATTTTCAACCCTAGGCTCCACCCTCACTCAACATAAATGACCCTAGTAACTCTATTTCAATTCATTTTGATCTATATTTCCTCTATCATTTGAATTTCACACATAGATCATTTTTTTGGTTCAGTAATGGTTCTATTAGTACGTTCAATCCTAAATCATATTCTTCTCTTATTATAAATCATAGATATAGCTTAAATTGGAATGATTAATTTATCTCATCACGATCTAAGGGAGAATTCATTGTTGAATAAATGATATAAGTCAGATATAGATAATTTTATTCATACCTTCAAGCTAATCATGATCTACCACTAGTGGAGGATCTCAATTGGCAAGTTGATATACTTATAAGACCATGTCATGTTCTCCTTAAAAAATATTGAGTATATATTCCCAGATGAAATGAATTAGAATTGGTTATAGGGATTTACCTATATGGGCTTGACCACTGTTGAGATTCTTGAAATTGGGCATCGATACTCTTAAGGTCAGAAGTTTTTACCAATTGATATAATTTATATATAAATCATATGATATGGAATGCCTATGTATGTGGGTATATGAGACCCATGCATGTTTTTTCTATTCATGTATGTTTGTTTTTTGTCCATTATAGAATAATTCTTTTGATATAATTATTACATTCGATTATATTGTTTATGTATTTATAGGTTCCCCCTTTTGAAAAAACAGTATTAGAAGAGTAGACCAAGAAACAATGTATGAAGTCAAATTCCCTCGCATAGAGTACCCTTTAGTCCCTAGGATATCCATCCCGAGTGACTATTCTAATTTCTCAGCCTGTATTTTTTAGAACCCAATGGTTCTCTATGTCTGCATAGCCCAACCAACCAGTTTGAACTATTTACCTGGTCATCCTACTCTACCAGTCTCTATATTTTTTCCTACAAATATACCTATAGGGAGACCATATGGTTAATGACAATCCCACTATTGGAATAGAGAGAAATAATATATGGGATTCTTTAATTTGATCTCCAAAACCTCTCTTAGGTAGCCTATTTCCCTCTAGGAATTATGAAAATTAACATATGTATTATATGGTGATCTAGATCCTTCAGTAATGTGACTAATCCCCTGGGGTCCCTAGCTTTAGAATCCTACCTTAGTGGTTCACTACATAAGGCCTCCCACCTTAGTGGCTTGCTTCCTAGATCATCCCACCTAAACCTCTTATCACCCGAGGAATTCCACCTTACCCGTTCCCCACTCAGGGTAACCCACATTATCTTTTCTCTTACTTGGGTTACCCATGTTAGAAACCAATGGAATGGAGATGATAATTACCTAAAAAGTCCATCATCATTAACCCATGAATCCCATTTGAGAATATCTTCATTATGATGCCCCCATGACTAACATATTCATGTGGCTTAGGTATCAGACACAATAATGTTACCATCTTTGATCGCACATTCCCTTGGTAAAGGATTCCCCACTCCCACATAAACTTCATAATAGTTCGAATCCATAGGATGTTTATAATTCTACAACCCCTTGGTAATGAGAATACACGTATTGGAGGAAATGAGGGGTACCTTTTCATAATAGGTAGTAGAATTATACTCCCACATATTATGTGAATCATGATGTGAACAAGGCACTATATATGCCATTTTTATAATTATTTGTGGATATTTAAGGTTGAATATATTGATTAAAAATCGGAAGTAATATGTAAATGGGAATCCATTATTGAGTAACCCTTAGTATTTCTCACCAATTACCCAACCATATATTTTGACTCATCCACTTTTTTTTAAAATGAGGAGGTGCTAAGGTCCCTTTTATTTAATGTTAAAATTATAAAAAATAAAATGAGGAAGAACCAAAAAATACAATTAAAAACAAATAATACCTCATCTCCCTCGAGAGAGAGTTCACATACGATGATGAAAGTGTTGACCACCCCCACCATGAATGATTCTTCCCATCCACCAAGGCTTGTCATGTATGAAAGGACCACCACCATCATCTGAAAGATCAGTAGTCTCAACACTAACCATGTCTTTATCACCATCTTGAGCAGCATTTGAATCATTGAATCTATTGAAATTAGCAAGAAATTCAATGGGTTTATGAGTACTTACTAGACTACTGACCCTTTGTTTCTGTGTGGTGGATCTTTTGGATACACCACAACCCGAATAAGCAGTGTCTTGGCCAAATGCAAGAGATTTTGAGGATACAATTATATAAAACAATGATGAGGTGTCAAGTTCTGGACCAGTTGACCTGGATTCTAAATGATCCAACTAATATAGAGAAATATCGCCCACCATATCAATATGGCCATGGAACAAAAAAGGTTCTTCATAACTGCATCCGGAGGCTGGCTAAAAATATTTTATAGAAGAAAAGGCCACATTCACAATAAACAACCCATCTAAGAGTTTCTTCCAAGATAAATTTGTAACTTCAACCAAGATAGAAGAAGATAAACCATGATTTTCTAAAGTGACCTTCGAGATAGGTAACTATTTACATGGGAAGTCCAAAGGCCCTCCATCTATTTTAACCTGATCAGACATAAATTTCACAAATTAATAAGAAATCCTTGCTTTGTACTTGTGGAAGTAGCTGCTTCTCTCTTTGTATTGAATCATTAGTTTCTTGAAGAAATAAAATATTTTTTTCAGTAGTTGTGATCCACAGAAGCCTATTTTTCTATTTCAAGTGCAGTTGGGAAATAATAAAATTTATCATTAACAGGATCTTTAGAAATAATTCTTACTATACAATCCATACTGGATACTTCATTGGCATCCAAATGTCCACTAGATATGTCATCCCATGAATGGGACTTAGTGTTAACCTCTAAAGCAGAAAAAAGATCCAACTATTGGATAGCCTTAAAAGACTCTTTATTTGTATCAATTACAAGCTCCAAAGGACTTGAAAATTTTGGATCAGATACATTCACAAAATTCAAAACATGGATAATAATTTTTAAAACATCCTTTGTCTTTGAATCATATGTAATATCCTAATTCACGATATTTATAAGAGGCCCATATCTAATCATCTTTCGACAGAACTGAGCCTCAAGTCCTTTAAAGTTGAAATTAGAATAAATTAACGACTACCTATAGGAAGACCTCTCGTGTACAATGGCATGAAAAGAAACAAAATAGAAATTTACTTTCTCAAATTCAATATAGATATTAATCTCATTTCTCGGAGTAGAATGAAATGATCTATCAGTCAATGTAGATCTTAAATCAACTTCAACCAAGAATCATCCGTAATTACCAAATGAGAACAATTTAGGGGAATTGTCCAGCCTAAGCAGAGTACCTATAAACAATGTGATGTCAAACAAAATTTATGGTGCCAAAAAACCCAATTAAGACCATGAATCATAATCCAAACTTGCGTAAAAATATCTTTGAAATTATTAATATTGAGATTCATAATCCATTCATGGAGTATTGTAATACTCGAATCATGGTGAACATATCCATCACTCCATGATTATTCCTTTACTTTCATAGAGGGAGATAAGAAGTGAAAAACCCAACAACCTAATGAAATGCATTTAAAATCTAAAAAACCCTAAAAGTGATCTAATTGGGAAACAATATCAACACTCATAAAAGTTTTCATACATTTTTACAAGAATTCTGAGCAATGAAAGTGTATTTGTAGAGCTCTGTCCTTTCTGAAATAGCTTCATCTAAAGTAGAGACATGTGTTACTGAACATTTATTCACAAACCAAACAAACCACCTGAAGGGTCAGTGAAGTAATTCAAACAATGTTGATAAGTAATTAAGTATAAAATGTGCTTCCGTTTATGGTGTAAAATACATTTGAAACTAATTATGCATTGTGATTGATTTTCTAGTGTTCCATGATTCTCACAATAAGCATGAATAACATGGTCTGAAGAGATAGAGTTTACCTTATAACTAAATAAATAAAATTATATCCTAGGGTATCCTACTTAGGTGTAATCCCCAAATTAATTGATTTACAAGGGCTCTGATCCTTATTCCAAGGGGAAACATTGGACACCTCCCTAAGGATCAAAACCAAAATCTTAAAACTATCAGTAATCTTATTGGTCCATATTCTCAATGAGATAATTCTCCACCTAGAAGAAAAAACTCTTTCTAGGTACATCGAATTATCAAGGGAAAAATATGTAGAACTCTGACATCATTTCTTTCTAGGAACTATTCACTAAAACATCCTTATCCCATTCCATTAAACTATACTGTTCAGTCATCTTCACATGAATATATAAGGAATAAAATTTCATGTTAAGTGGTACCAAACTATGTGGCTTATGATTCCCCTCATGATGATATTTAAGGAACCCCACTAGGGGATTGATCATAACATCAATAGAAAAAATTCATCCTTAGATGAAAATAAATTACAATGTTGAAAACACTATTTCTTTAAAAAATTGTTTCTTAAAGCCAGTCATCAAAAAATAAAAAAACAAGATAGAGAAACTCTAATATGTAAAAATGGTTCCATTAATGGGGAACCAACGATACATAGAATGGGATACATTGATGGAGAACATTTGATGCGTACATATCATTTCATTTATAGAGAACCTATTATATAGATATATTTTCGTATTTTTATAAGATAATAGTTGATTGAATAAATAAGGGATAAGGGTCCCACATAAGGATTTGGAAGGGATTAAAAATCATGCCTTAAACCAATAATATAATCCCAGGGTAGGTAATGATTCCCCTCCAATATGGTGTGATTAGATTGACATTCAATGCTATTGAACAATGTGACTCCCCATGTGTCATTGGTATGACAGCCTGATGAATACCTTCCTTTTGGAAGTTGATTTCTAGTTCCCTACAGATATGGAAACCATTGAGTTTTTTCAGTTCCATGAATAAGACTCATTTGAAAATGTATGGAGAGTGTGGGTAATAAACCATAAATGGATAAATATTCCACCTCTATGGGTGTGAAAAAAAATGCTAAACCCGAATTGAGTCATTAATTTACTAAAATTACCATGTTTCAGGCTTCTTATATAGTTTCATATTTCAAAACATAAATGAGTCCAAAATGGTTACTTTAAAGAAATAATTCTTGTTTGCTTTTTTAATGTCTAATTAAATATTTATGGTATTATTTTGTGTGTGTTTATTTATCTCCGAGGAATATCCCCCAGAACTCCCTTTGATCCAAATGGAATCATACTAATCACAATAAACATATGAATATTCCATCATTCAAATCAAGTTATCATCAAACCAAATAAAATTTTCACCCACATAACACCTTCAAAACTAGGTGTACAACACACTAATATGGGAGTTCCACTAGAATGGTATAATATAAAAATCTGAGGTTTCACATGAATCCCCCCCAAGATATAATGCCACACCAAACATCCTCTAATTTCCAAGTGGTTTCAAAAAATAGATCAGAACCCATTTCATTTCTGAACCATTTTAGGAGCCTCTCCTAGTAAATTAGTATAATAAATTGCCCTTATCATAGAGATGTGGATCAGGTGGTCAATAATAAACTCACCTAAGTAATGTTGCCGCCCTGAAGGGATCCTTCCAATATTCTTCAATGCCAACATCATATAACATGAATAAATTATACTGTTGAAGAATACTCCTCACGAGTCTTTGTTTAGGTCAAACAGATCGAAGCACCCATGTTATCTCATCAGGGGTGGAAATCTATCAATAGTAGGGAGGGGTCCAATCTCAAATGTTTTACTAAATAACCCACAAATACATTTTAATGGTTACCTGCATGTAGGAACAAATACATACCCACACCCAGTAATCCTGCCTATAGCTACCCTCAAATTTCATACATAAATATTAAATCATTTTATATGATTATTCAATACACATCACAATTAAATTCTTGAGGACTGTAATGGTTTAGTTTCCTCGAAGACCGGATACATAGTCTTCTTATTTCATGAAATATCTTTAATATCTATCACAATGATGAAGTCATTTAGTAATCTTCATATAAATACTGTAACACCCCAAGCTTCCATGGTACACTTCTCTTTGAATAATATAACAGCGTGTGTTGTACGCAACCTTGAGTTCCAACACACACCACAACAAATCAAACTAGCCGTTTTGAATAGTAATACCCACTTTTTGAAATTTTATAAATTTTATCTTTCAAAATTGACTTCATTTTTGGATTTGGAATATTGAAATTAGCTTAGAGTAAATTTTTGGTACTTTTCTGATAACTTTCATATTTTGATGAATAGTGAAATTTACTATATTTTAATTAAAAACAACTTTTTTTATCGAAATAATTAATAGTGAAAAATTATGTATTTGAGTGGTTTTAAAGTATATTTAGAATATATTTTTACCATTTAATAAAATTTTGGTCATTGGACATAATTTCACATTTAAACCGGATATAAATAAATGTCAATCTTTTGATAGTTATTATTTATTAAAAACACGCTTTTTGTTTTGACAGCGAAAATTAATTTTAAATTAATTTCTACCACTTATGTGTTTTGAATTTAGAAAAATTGATTCCATATTTAGAATCATGATGTCCACATTGTAGAAATAGGTGACTTTTATTTTTATACATTTTGAATAATTACTTCATTAAGTATTATATTTACCATGGTTAAAGGGTAAATCCGGGAAATAAGGGTAACAAATAATATAATAATTATAATAAATTACACTAAAACATATCCTAAAGCTATTGGATGATACATATCTGACCATGATTATCTTTGGGTCGGTTTTGGGACCCCATGGAGCCACTTGTAAGTGATAATGACACTTTATATTAATTAAGTTAAAGTAAATTGCAAAATGAAGTAAGCGTATATCTTTCAGTAAAATAATTTTTACATAGGGTTATATATGGTTTATTTTAGACTATAAATATTAATTATAAATTTAAAACGATTTCCTACATAATGCTATTTTATTTATAATTTTTAGTCATTGAATTACTAAATTAATTTATGACACAATAATCATGTGGTATTTTCTTTATTAATGAAAGAATTAAATAATTGGTATTATAAATGATAAAATAAATATAAATTGAAAGTTTTGATTCCATCCAAGAATTTTATAGATTAATACGACATATTATGATTTATTAAATTAATTTTATTTGAATTAATAAAGTTTTTAAGACTTTAACAAAAATCAATTATTAAATAGTGTCAAAATTGACATAAAGAAGTTTTTAAAAAAGTATTATATTATAAATTGACATAATATTCCTAAAAATCAAATTCTTGGCCAAAGTACTTATATCATGATAGGTGTATCATTACTGGACCACTTTGGGGTCTCTTGAAAGTTTATAGTAAGTTTATTAACCATATAATATAAAAATACAAAGAGACATTGTAAATGTCAAACTAATTAACAATGAGTTAAAACTAAACGATAAGATTAATAAAGTGACCCAAACCTGTGTGAAACGTATTGGTTGAGTTTATTTAGACATATAACCACATTAGGCTTTTAATAATCTAATTTTGAGCCCCTAGAATCCGAATATGAATTTATTATAAAATAATATTTCTAGCATTTCCTAAGTTGCCCCTCACCCCTCTTATAAAAGGGCACTCCCCCTTCTCTCAAATTCATACCCTCAAAGCCATTTTGTTCATCCAACCCATGCCAAAAATATTCTATTAACTTCCCTAAATTAATCCTATAGGCCTTCTTTTAGTCAGAAAGCCAACTTGAGGAGCTCTTTTGATCAAATCAAAAGGAAGAACCTGAAGAAGAGGTAATGATTTCACCACCCTCTTTCTAGTTCCTTTCTTCTTCCACTTCTTCTTTATTTGTTATTACCATTCTAAAATAATAACTCCAGTATCTTCTATATAATGTGATATTATTATGAATATGGAACAACCATATTAATTTTTCTATCCATCTTTTTAATGACATGTCACCATACGTGCGTACATACGGCTTACCGTCTCCACGTCGTAGTGTAATTGTTATTCAATAAATTATTATTTGGATGGATATAATAATGATGTGTAATTCATGTAAATCATAAATATAACATGATAATGATTCTTTATATATGATATACCATCCAATTATTTATTATTTTAATATCAAAAGAATTATATTGTTGCTCGTGCGTACGTACGGACTGCCGTCTCCACGAACGCGAAGAGATTCATTCGCCATCGTATCCATTCAAGTATAATTATCATTTGATGATTAATAATAGTATTTATGGACATGATATCATTATGGATATGAATAAGATACAACCTATCCATAACAAACAAAGCTTATGTAACAAAACATATGAAAGAAAATGAGTAAGTTAACACCCGAAACGACGATAATACTAAGATATTATTAACAAACCAATGATAAAAGATCATATATGATATCATATTAATTTATATGATTCTTGTATAATTTAATAACAATTGTTTCACCATTATACAGGAATATAACCTACCATTGACCAAGTAAAAGTATAAGGTAAGGGTTAATTTCACAATTTGTTTATTATCCGAGGTTGTTCTTATGTAAGTATCTATTGGGAATTATTTATCATCCACATCCATGTTTCTAAAAAATGTATTTCAAATCATTCTTACTATTTTACAGAATATGGTTTAATTCCATTTATAACCTTGTTTTTCTTCTTATAATAATTTTATAAAGTAATCTTTCTGTCATTTTCTTAAAAAGGTACTTTTTATCCTTTTTAACAAAATTAAGGTAAGAATGTATTTTTTAACTTATATGGTGGGTGGTCTATTTTCAGCCATTATAAAATCACTGAAGCTTCCCTTACAATCTTATAAGAATATTTTCAAATTAAATGTTTTCTTTTATATTTATGTGACACTTAATTGATTTCAAAAAAGAGATATTTCTCTCAAATAGTTTTGATTTCATCTATCTCAGCATCATTTAAAATGTTTTAAATATTTACTCTTCTAAAACATTCTCAATAATTTCCAAGTTTTCAAAAAGTTTTTAAGGATTTATTTAAATGGACATGAATTTTTTAAAATTTAAATTACATTAAAAAGTTTCAAAGTGTTATGGGACACTTTGATTCAAAATTTTCTTTAAACATATTCCTTTCTAAATTGTGAGTCTTTTAAATGTTTTCATGAAAAGGGATATTTAAATCAATGATTTTTAAAAATCATTAAAATATATGTAAAATTAATTAATGGATTTTAAACATGTATTGAAGTTGATTTATTATGATACAAAACTTCCATATTGTATTGAAGGTTTTGTGTTATACTTGACTGTGGATGTGATATTTTTACATCATTCATGGTTTATGGTTAAAGTATTGAAATTTCGTATGATAGTTTTAATATGAATGTTTATGATATGTTTAAACCCTTTCACACAAGGAATTTATTGGACTTAGTAAGTGATGGGTGGAGCCCTCTATAGCTTTTTAATGCATCAGTAGGTCTCATGAGAGAACTAGACGTGGAATTGGCCGAGGCCCTTTCCCAATTTGAGTTATGGTTTTGGTTGAGGCCTTTATCATTTTTAGGTGTCTTGGACGAGGCGTTGATAAAATGTTTTAGAATGTCCGACATTCTACATTCCCTCAATATCGAAATAATATAGATGGTTCATCTGGTTATTCGACTAGTAGAATACCCATGATTATGTTTTATTAAGGCTTCATTTACTCAGCTCATATTCATTATATAAAAGTATTCATGTTTACTATTGGTAAAGGCATGTGGTTTCAATTATTCTCCATGATTAATATTTATGTTATCTTCCATTTTATTTCTTGCCCTTTCTGAGCATTTGAGCTCACCACTTTTCATGTTTTATTTTTCCCAGAATTCCAAGAAGTGTATTATGATTGATATTTAGGGTTAAGATAAAGGGAATAATGAAATTCTCAAAGAACTATTTACGTTGTGTTTTATGTTTCCTTGTGATCATGCCAATGTGTTAAAATAATGCACGAACACTGGGTAACTTGCGTTAGGGAATTACATTTGGTATCAGAGAAAGTTTAACAATAACCTTGGAAATTAGATTTAGATAAACTCTAATTAGATCACATTAATCTAAGATAAAATTTGAGGATTAGTATAGAAGAACTTAATAGAACTTTGGTTCTATAGAGATTTTGGGAATTTTCTAAGCAATATATCCCTGTATGGATACAAGCAGTTAGAGGTGGATCTGGCATAGATGTACCTAGGGGTAAAACCCAAAAACAACGCTTTGAGCTAGACTCAAATAGGAACTGGTGCATGACAACGGGCCGTCCTAAACTCTTGGTAATGGAACTCTCAGGGGATATGCTTAGGATAATTAAAATTTTCTTTAAAAACCATTATAAAGTGTTTATGAGTATATACTTCCTCAAAGAAAACATTTTTATGATTATGGATTATATCCATAAACTATTCAAATTATGTTAGGTATTATACATGTTTGGAATTATGTATTTTGATTCATAACCTAATCTTGTTTATACCATTTTTTAGAAATGTAAAATAGTAGAAGGAATGGAAATTGTATCAAATCACGTACTGCATGTAGTGATTTCCCTCTTTCTCAAGAAAATTATAGTGGAACTAGTAATACAACTGGTTCTGATCAGCTATCACCATATTGGGACAACTCACTCAGATTATGAATAATAACCTTACCCGTATAGAGCACCCATATCCACAGTGTGGAGGATCAATGTTAGATCACATCATGAGGCAACAACCACCAACATTTATTGGGAGTAAAAATCCATTAGTAACTGAGAAATGGAAAAATTATTTAGAAATAATATTCCATGCCTTGGGGAGTAGTGAAAGGGAAAAAGTTATCATGGCAGTTTACCGCCACACTGGAGATGCTGATCAATGGTGGTCATTGATTCAAAACACGAAGGAAGATGATGAAGTATCAAATTTGGAATGGAGGGAGCTTAATGATATTTTCTTAGAAAAATAATTTCATCATGACCATCGAGCATATATGGAAAGGAAATTTCGGAGTCTGAGGAAAAAGGAGGATGAGAATATTGCAAAGTATGAGGCTAAATTTACAAGGTTAGCAAGAAATGATTTAGATCATATACCTAACCAAAGAAGTAATATTGTTCGTTTATTTGATGGGTTAAAACCATTTCTCCATCAAGCATTAGTATTACAATCCTTCTCATCATACGAAGATATTGTCTCGTGTGATCTCAAGACAGAAAATAAATTCTTTAAGTATTATGACGTTAAATAAAAGCAAGAGAAGAAGAGATCTGCTGAACACTCTGGGAAAGAAAATAAGTAAATAGGGAAGAAGGGAAGAATTGAATTTCCACCCTATCATAATTGTGGAAGGAAGCACCCTGGTTCCTATCTAAAAGGAAAAGGAGTATGCTTCAAATGTGGACATAAAGGTCATATAGCTGGTGACTGTAAAGGAATGAAAGACACTACCAATGTTCAATGATAAAATTGTAGGGATATTGGACATTATGAAAATGAATATCCTAAGCATTAGAGAAACTTACCTCAGAAAAGGCCAAGGGATCAAGGCCAATATTATGCTCTTACTATAGTTGAAGTTGAATAATTATTTTATTTGTGTTTTGGATTCAAGAACTATATTCTGGTGAGAAGAATAATGTGATATATAAATGGATTGTACTTCAGTACTTGTTTTTTTCATTAAGTTTTTTTTATGACTAAGGTAATCATATTTTAATAATGTGATAATAAGAGAAACATTATTTTTCTTAGGGAATCGGATGTTAGAATTGATTTTGGAATTTAGATACCAGTTACAGAGAGTCTGGATAGAGGTATTGTGGATAACTATAATGTTTTTAATGGATTAAGATGAAATTTGGATAGTATTGTTTAAGGTTAAAATATTTCTTATGATTATTTTTGGAATATTATAATATTATTATCTTGGGAAAAGGACAACCTACGGGTTGGGCGATAACCCTTCGTGTTGGACAAAGCTACAGGAATCAAACCCACAATCATAGTGTGACAGGTCTTTATTACCTACCACTAGCCTATAAGAAGTAACTAGTTATTACAAAGTAGTTTTAATCATTTAAATGGTATAGTTTTATATTCAAAACCCTATACAATTTGGATAAATAGAGTATTTTTGAGTTTTATTATGTTTTGGAGTGAAAGATGAGTTTTTGGTAGAAATTTATTAATGGATAAAACTCTAATTATAAAGTAAGTATATCTCCATATTATCTTAGCCAATCTAACAAATGAATTTCTCAACATTATGAAAAGTAACTTAGAATAAAAATGTTGTCCTAGATGGTACCTTAGATCATTACAATTTTATGGCTTTGTGATTGTTGGGTTTTTTCATAGCCATGTTATCTACCACTATCCATCAAATATTGATGGTTATATTTCTCTTTCATATCCATGTTTTCATATATGGAATCCTATAATGTGTTATTTTTTGGTATCTTTCATACTTACCACTCTTTAATTTAAATAAAGGCTTAATTAATCCATTTTTCGATGGGGGATTTCAACTAAGATACTTTGAAATGTCAACCCCAAGTTTCCAATACCGAGAATAAATATTAAGGATGCAATTTATTGAAGGATGGGATAATGTAACACCCCAATATTCCATGGTATGCTTCTCTTTGAATAATACAGTAGCGTGTGTTGTACGCAACTTCGAGTTCTAACACAGACCACAACCAATAAAACTAGTCGTTATGAATAGTAATACCCACTTTTTGAAATTTTATAAATTATATCTTTCAAAATCGACATCATTTTTGGATTCAGAATATCAAAATTATCTTAGGGTGATTTTTTGGTAATTTTCTAATAATTTTCATATTTTGATGAATAGTGAAAATTACTAAATTTTATTTAAAAACAACTTTTTTAATCGAAATAATTAATAGTGATAAATGATGAAGTTCAGTGTTTTTAAAGTTTATTTAGATTATATTTTTATCATTTAATACAATTTTGGTCGTTAAACATAATTTCACATTTAAACCTGATATAAACAAGTGTCAATCTTTTGATAGTTATTATTTCTTAAAAACACGCTTTTTGTTTTGACAACGAGAAATAATTTTAAATTCATTTCTGCAACTTATTTGTGTTGAATTTTGAAAAATTTATTCCATATTTAGAATTATTATGTTCAAATTGTGTAAATAGTTAAGTTTTATTTTTAGACATTTTGAATAATTACTTCAGTAAATATTTTATTTACCATGGTTAAAGGGTAAATCTGGTAAATAAGGGTAAAAAATAATATTACAATAATATTACATTACCCTTAAATGTGTCTTAACCTTATTGGATGATACTTATCCGACCATGGGAATATTTGGGTTGATTTTGGGACCCCATGGAGCCACTTGGAAGTGATAATGACACTTTATAATAATTAAGTTAAAGTAAATACATAAATTACATAAGCATATATCTTTTCGATAAACTATTTTTATAGAGGATTATATAGGTTATATATTCGACTATAAATATTCATCATAAATCTAAAAATATTTTCTACATAATGGTATTTTATTTATAATTTTTATGCATTGAATAATTAAATTTATTTATGACACAATAATGATGCAGTATTTTCCTTATTAATAAAAGAATCAAATAATTGGTATTATAAATGATAAAATAAATATAATTTGAAAGTTTTGATTCCATACAAAAATTCTATAGATTAACATCACATGTTAGGATTTGTTAAATGAATTTTATTGTAATTAATAAAGTTGTTAAGACTTTAACTAAAATCAATTATTAAATATTGTCAAAATTGACATAAAGGAGTTTTTAAAACAAATATTATATTATAAATTGATATAATATTCCTAAAAATCTATGGTTACGACAAATCACTTATATTATGATATTGGTATCATTAATGGAAATCTTGTGGGTCTCTTTGAAGTTTATAGTATGTTTATTAACCATATAATATAAAAATACATAGAGACATTATAAATGCCAAACTAATTAACTACGAGTTAAAACTAAAAGATAAGGTTAATAAAGTGACCAAAACCTGTCTAAAAACTATTATTTGAGTTTTTTTAGACCTATACCCACCATATAATTTGAATAATATACTTTTGAGCCATTATAAACCGAATATGAATTATTTATAAAATAATATTTCTAGCTTTTCATAAGGTGCCCTTCAACCCTCTTATAAAAGGGCACTCCCCGTTCTCTCAAATTCATACCATCAATTCCTTTTCGTTCGGCCAGACCCTGCCCAAATATTCTCTCAACTTCCATAAATTCATCCTAGATTCCTTCTTTTGTCAAAAATCCAACTTATGGAGCCATTTTTATCAAATCAAAAGGAAGAACCCAAAGAAGAGGCAATGATTTCACCACCATATTTCTAGTTCCTTTCTTCTTCCACTTCTTCTTTCTTTGTTATTACCATTATAAAATAATAACTCTAGTATCTTCTATATACTATGATTTTATTGTGAATATGGAATAACCATATTAATTATTCCATCCATCCTTTGAATGACATGTCACCATATGTGCGTATGTACGGCTTACCGTCTCCACGTCGTGGTGTAATTGTTATTCAATACATTATTATTTGGATGGGTATAATAATGATGTGTAATTGAGGTAAATAATAATTATAATGTGATAATGATTTTGTATATATGATATACTATCCAATTATATATTATTTTAAAATCAAATGAATGATATTGTCGCTCGTGATTACGTACGGACTGCCGTCTCCATGAACGCGATGAGATTCATCCCCCATCGTAACCATTCAAGAATAATTATAATTTGATGATTAAAAAAAAATTTAAGGACTTGATTTCATTCTGGATATAAATATGATAAAACCTATACATAAAAAACATGGCTTTTGTAACAAAACATATAAAATAAAACATGTAAGTTAACACCTGAAATGACGATAATACTAAGATATTATTAACAAAGGAATGCTAAAAGATCATATATGATATCAGAATAATGTATACGATTATTGTATAATTTAATAACAATTATTTCACCATTATACAGTAGGATAACCTACCCTCAACCAAGGAAAAGTATAAGGTAAGGGTTAATTTCGCAATCCCTTTATTATCCGAGGTTGTTTCTATGTAAGTATCTACTGGGACATATTTATCATCCACATCCATGTTTCTTAAAAATGTATTTAAAATAATTTTTAATATTTTACAGACTATGGGTTAAAGTCATTAATACCCTTGGTTGAATTTTTATAAGAATATTATAAAGTAATCTTCCCATCGTTTTCCAAACAAGGCCCCTTTTATCCTTTTCAGCAAAATTAAGGTAAGAATGTCTTTTTTTACTTATACGGCGGGTGTGGCTATTTTCCACCGTTATAAAATCGTCGAAGCTTCCCTTACAAGATTATAAGAATATTTTCAAATTAAATGTTTTATTTTATAATTATGTGACTCTTAAATGATTTCACAAATAGATATTTCTCTCAAATAGTTTTGATTTCATCTATCTCAACATCATTTTAAAATTTTTAAATATTTATTCTTCTAAACCATTATCATTAATGTCAATGTTTTCAAAATGTTTTTAAGGATTTATTTAAATGGTCATGAATTTTTGAAAATGTTAATTACTTTAAAACGTTTCAATGTGGTATGGGACAATTTGATTCAAAAATGACTTTAAATGTCTTCCTTTCTAAATTTTGTGACATTCAAATGTTTTCATGAAAAAGGATATTTCGTCAAAGATTTTTACACATTACTTCCATCTATGTCAAATCCTTTAATGGATTTTAAACTTGTTTTGAAGTTTATTTGTTATGATACAAAACTTCCATATTGTATTGAAGGTTTTGAGATATGTTTGACTATGGATGTGCTATTTTTATACCATTCATGGTTTGTGGTTAAAGTATTGACATTTCGTATGCCTGTTTTAATATGAATGTTTTTGATATGTTTAAACCTTTTCATATGAGGAATGTATTGGACTTAGAAAGTGACGGGTAGAGCCCTCTATAGCTCCTCAATACATCAGAAGGTCTCAGGAGACAACTAGATGTGTAATTGGCCGAAGCCCTTCCCCAATTTGAGTTATGGTTTTGACCGAAGCCTTAATCATTTTTAGAAATCTTGGAAGAGGCCTTGAAAAAATGTTTCAGAATGTCTGGAATTATACATTCCCTCATTATGGAAATAATATTGATGGTTCATGTGGTTAATCGACTAGTATAATACCCATGAATATGTTTTATTAAGGCTTTTTTTACTCAGTTCATCTTATTTCCATAAAAGTATTCATGTTTATTATTGGTAAAGGTATGCAGTTTCAATTATTCTCCATGCTTAATATTTATGTTATCTTTCGCTGTATTTCTTACCCTTGCTGAGCATTTGAGCTCACCCCTTTCCATGTTTTATTTTTCCCAGGATTACAAGAAGTGTATTATGATTGTTATGTAGGGTTAAGCTAAAGGGAATATTGGAGTTCTCAAAGAACTATTTACATTTTGTTTCATGTTTAAAATTTTAGTGTAATGTTAATGTATGTAATCTATTTTCCAAGGATACTAAACTAATTGGTATTTTGGGATATGATTTCCTTGTGATCATGCCAATGAATTAAAATAATGCACCAAATCTGAGTAACTTGGGTCGGGGAGTTACAAATAACCTACTTAAAAACATTCTTCCTAACCTAAGTAATGTAAGCAAAATAATTGATGATCTTAGAATCTTAGTTGACATAAATTTGTAAGATATACATCCTTGATAAAATTAAATAATAAGATAATAATTAGTGTATGAGAATATGACCATTATATAAAACATTCACACATAGTCAGTCAAAGATCATATACAAGATTCATGACATAAATATTTATCATATCAAAAGCCTTGAATCATAGGTGTGTGAAATCATCATAAATAAATCACCATCCATATGTTTATATCATACATTTTGGGAACTATAATATGTATAAAAAATATTTCATATGTCAGGGTTTACTATTGAGAGTATCAAATCATAGTGGATTAGGCATACCTACACTATTCCAATATCATAAAGAACCAGGAATCACAACAACCATTCCGTAGTAGATCAATAATATCGACTTGATTCCCATTGTAGATCAATCAAATTTACTTGTTTCCCGTAGTGGATCAGACACATCATCCTATTTCCCATAATTATCTCATGAGATATAAAGCTTTAACCAATGCACTAGAGGATATATAACTCTAGTCCAAACTATGAAAAAATTGAAACCAAATATATGTGTTCCCCCATATCATAAAACATTCACCATATCATTTTAACATAACCTATGTAATGAAAAAAATTAATAATAATTTCATCAAGCAAGAACCCATTTGATAGGAATGTGTTTCATAAACATTTATGAAATTCATAATTTCATAATATATTGAAATGAAAATGTTTCATCAAAATATTTTTATCATAAGATTACACCATATAGATATTAAATAAGGATGAATTCATTTGATCATATCCCTCGTAGAGATTAGGGAATATTTAATGATACCAACTTTGTTTGAAAATGATTTCAAATGATATCATGGACATTTCCTAAAGAATATTAACCATTAAAATTGAAATAGCATATTTAAAATGATAAAATTTCCCAAATATCGAAAAAAATTATTTTAAAATTACAACATTAACTTATGAAGAAGTAATTTTTTAATTGAGTGGTCATGATGGCGGGAAATTATATTTGTGATGTCTGCATTAAAATAAATATTCCTTTCACATTATTGGAAAAAATGCCAAAAAGTAAATCATTTGTAGAATGATTGGAAGATAACTTTGAATTTGTTTAAAAAAATCAATAAAAGATTAAAAAATACATTAAACTATCATTCTATAATATTAAAACCATTATTGAAAACAATTTTAGGAAACAAGGACATATAAGAAAAATGATTTTCGAACAATGAGAGAAATGATTATTTTCATTAAATAAAATAATTTCAATCTCCTAATTTATTATAGAGATTAAGATGAAAGGAAATAATTAATTATCTAAACATAACAATATGGGTAGAAAATTCATGAGATTCATGGGAGGTAGATCATGAAATTTCTTCAACGGAAACATAATCATAACAATCTCGACAGAGAAAGACATCATAACATAATATCATTACCTCAAGTCTCCAATATATTCGTACACATAAAGATCTCATGTATCATAAATATAGGTTTATTATATATATATATATATTAGAACTGTAATCATATATATCATAAGACATATTATTTACTTATAACCTTTTATCACGCATTTGTTAACAAATCATTTTTAAAATCACTTTTCTAGGTTTAAACTACTTCTCTTTTCACGTATGTTTTCCTTTGGTAGGTTTGATAATTGCACATTGATCCTTGATAAATCATATAATGAAATTTAATAATTATTTAAATATGATATATATATATATTTATTATATACATATTTAGAGTCATGCATAATTGTTTGAGATATAAAAATTAACTTCATTGTTCATGGAGACGGTAGTCTATAGGTACGCATGGATGTTGTATCATTTTTTGAATGATGGAAGAAAAGAAATTTAAAGATTAATTAAAATTTAAATAATTACTACAATATCATACATATCATATAAATACATTGAATCAATCCATATTATTGTCCATGTATATCAAAATGGTGAAATGAATAGTATCTCTTCGTGGAGAGGGTAGACCACACATATGCATGGATGACATTATCATTTTCCAATGATTTAGAATTTCTAATCATAGATATGATATTATAATTATATAAGTATCATTATTTCATAAATATAATATTATATTTATATATATATATATAAATTAAATCCATCACTATATCCATCCATGAGACGGAGTGATGGAAAACCAATTTCATAGATTCGTAAGGTTGTAGTCCACCGTACACACGATCAATAGTTTCATTTACCATTTTATGGAATAGGATATAGATAAACGTTATAAATTTGAAATAAATATATATTTTTATATATAACATTATTTTATAGTTATTAAATTATTTTAGAAGGATATATGAAGGAAGTGGAAGAAAAAATAAAACAAAAATGAATTGTTAAGAACTGTATCTCTCCAATGGATAACCACTTTTGGTTAATAACTAAAAACATCCAATAATGTGTTTTTGATCAATAAAAAGACTCTAGGTCATGGGTCCGGACATTTTTAAGGGATTTGTATTAGTCTTTGATGAAACCAACAGCTCCTGATGTGTGGAAAGGAGAGGACATGGGGTTCCCTTTTATTATTGAGTTCAGTGACATACTTGTAATTTTTCAATGATATCAAATAATTTCAGACAAATTTCATAGACACAAGGCTAAATAATGGCTCATATTAGGATTTTATAAGGGTAACATCTAAATACAACCAACCAATGGGTTTTAGTCATGATTTTAGGTCATTTTAATCCTTATATTTTTAGTTTAATCTCTTGGTAAACTTGTTTTGACCATAACCATGTAAACGAAATTTTTATCGTTCTAAAAATTCCACATGAGAAGAAATATTTTTGAGAATATTAAAACATATTAATTATTGATATTGAAAATATGAAGTCCATTTTTATCAAATTAAATTCATATAAGTGTTATAATTTAATTTAAAATTAATCCTACAAGCACGTTAAAAAGTTGTTTTCCAATGAAGAAGTTTTGGTAAGTATAAAAAGTTTTTGAATCAATATTAAAAAAAATATTAAATCCAATGAACAAAATTAGAATAATAATTATATAAACAAAAAAAAATTAATTTTAAATGAATTAAAAAATGGATCATTGTAAATTATTTAAGTCATTTTTTAATTTAAGTAAGTATTTTTCCAAATTCAGTAAAAATTTATCATTTTTCAATAATTTTCCAATATTCACAGTAAGATAATTATGAAAATATTATTTAAAAATTAAATTAATTCTATAAATTAAATTTTATATAATTGTAAGAATTTACTTGTAAAATAAGTTCACAAAACGTGATGAAACAATTTGGGAAAAAAAAATTTTAAGCATGAGATTAGATTTATTCATTTCACATTACTAGAAGATGAATATATAATATATAAAATTGACTAATATCATTCAAAAATACTAACTAATTTATATTACTAAGATAAAAATACATTGAAAATAAAGAGAATATTTTTTATATAAAAATATATTTTACAATAAAATGTATTTTATTTTCATTTTTAGTCAATTATTAAGAAATGAATGTGTATTATACAATTGAAATCCATAATTGTTTTATAATTTAGTTTGTCTTATTTATACTAGAAAATCCAATGGATAGAAAATAACTATCACAATATATAATAATATTTTTATATTTTATCATGATTCATTTAAACTTGGTGTAGCATGTAGTGGAAGCTGTCAAAGAAATAATATTTATTTGAAAAAATATTTCATAAAATATCATGGTGTTACATTTTACACCCTTAAAAAATTATTTATCTCTTAAAATTATGTAACTATGATATAAAAAAATGAGGACACTTCTATATCATTATATCCTCGAGTTCCCATATAGCTTCCTCAAAATAATGATTTTATAAATAAACCTTGACCATATGAGTGGTCTTATTTTCTATAACATTATAGCAACAATCCAGAATATACACCAGTTTTTCCCAATAAGAGAGATGTTGATCCAATGGTATGAAATATAAGTTTAGTATATGTGATGGGTCTAGTATGTACTTTTTTAGGAGAGATAAATGGTTAAAACATAAACTTGAGAGAGGTTTGGTGGAAGAATCAAACGATAAGATACAATCCCAACCTGATCAAGAATTTCATAGTGTCCAGTATACCTACAGAGAAAAATTCATTTCTTCTAGAATATCATAACCCTCTTCCATAGAGAAATTCATAGAAATACCTTATCACAAACTAAAAACTCCATATCTCACTGATTATTATCAACATAACATTTCTATCAACCTTATGATACCATTATGTGTTGTTGAATGGACCTATCATTTTTTCCAACTTCATTAGCTAAATGATTTCCCAATATGTTTCTAACTCATACCTCATTCCATCATGATAGATTTTAAGACTTCTTTCTATATAGTGATTCATAGTTATCTATTTGAATGATCAAGTGAATGCTGTTATTGTAAGAAAAATATACTATAAGAATGTGTTAATCCCAATCACATTTGGATTATAGAGAAAAAGATGTCAATATATCATCCAGGGCTTGAATGGTTCCCTAAAAATGAACATATGACTAAGGATGATAAGATGTTCTGAATATAAACTTCATATCAAATGATTACTAAACACTTCTCCAAAACATTGAGGTAAACCTCTAATCCCGATAACTTATAATATAATGTCGTACACTTTGTAACCTTACCACTTATTTAATTCATATTCTTGAATGTTGGTCAAGACAGGCGTCATATCTAAAAAAATTAAATTTTTTTGACTTCATAATGAAATGGAATACAACCTAAATAACATTATTGATATTGGATTTTTTTAGTGAGTACGATAACATGATTTATGGTGATAATTTCACATTATCTTTCTTTTTTGGGTAATGGGTGTAACATACACTTAGAATTATTTCTGTCATTTATAAAGTTTTTACGTAGAAAGCATCGAGATACATATTTTACAACATCTCTCTTCATGTTGAGCCACTAGAAATACTCATTCATATCTTTATACATCTTCATAATTCTTGTATGATAGAGAAGGTTGAATTATGAGATACCTCTAATAGATCATTCCTAAAATATAATATGAAAAAAACACATAAAAGGTTCCTAAATAATATTATTCCATCATAATCATGTTTTTACCCAGGGAAATTTCTCACCTAATTATGTAGCTCTACATCTTCATATTTTTCCACTTTAATCCTCACATGGATAGATTTTTGAACATTCATTTGATCTAGACATGATTTCTCCCCTTCCTCTATGATTTCCAAACCCATACATTGAAAATCTAAAAATATTGTATATTTTGTGATCCTCCTCATAGATAAACTCATATGATCCCTTTTTTATCAAATCATAGGACACCTTATTCTATTTTCCATGGTGTAACCTTTTGAATAGACAAAATCCTAAAGTAGATCTATCCATCTTTTATAGAACATATTCAACTATTTATTAGTGAAAATATATATTAAACCTTTATTATGAGTATGAATTTCATATCATTCTGCATAATCATAATGACTCTTAATCATTAATGAAAACAATTATGACATCTAACTCTAAACCATGAGTTGGTTAATCATTATCACAAAATTAAATTAAATTACGGAACAAGCTATGACAATATTAGTATTCATTAAAATATATCATAATTTTTTCTTTGATTCATAAATATAGATTACAAATGATTATACCCTATAGGGTAATGTAACTATAAGTTCATAGAATAAACTTCTCTTAAATTATATGAAATCTTCCTCACATTCATTAGTCCAAAGGGAATTGGATCCCATCTATGTTAACATGGATTGTGGATTAGATAGTAATGAGGAATTATCTATAATTATTTCATAATATAAATAAAAATAAAGAAAAATAAAGAAAAATATGCATATTAGTCACAATATTTTTCTTATGAAAACATTCAATAACTTCCATCTTTGATGGATCCACTCATATATCCAAACATGAGCCTATATGTCTTAAAAATGAATAATTTTATAGCCTAAATTAAAACATTGTAAATGTTGAAATAAGATTATCCATAGTTAGGGTTTCTAGTAAAATACTCATGTTATATTCATTATCCTCCATTCTCTTGGAATAAATATTAATATTTTCTACAAATACTAGGCCAAACTAATCTAGTTAATCTTTAGAACTCTTTTTACAAAATCAATAAAGATAGTGGGGTTTTTGTAAGATAAAAAAGGAATCACTATAACTTCATAGTTTCTATAAATTCTATGGATGGATATCATGGGTATGTGTTCAATTTTCTCCCTAAGCTAATAATGCCTAAATTAAATATATATCTTGGAGAATTATTAAGCTCCTCAGAATTAATCAACAAAATCATTGATACAGGGTAGATGATACTAATTTTAGATTGCAATCTTGTCATGTTCACAATAATCAATGTAGTGTATTATTAATTCATATTGCTTATTAAAAAAAGAAATGGTGCACCATAAGGTGATAAAACTGTTTTAATAAATCCCTTATCAATATTATATTTTAGTTACTTCATTAATTCTTCTAAATCAATTAGGGATTTTCTATATGGAGTCTTTTAAATAGGTGTAACACCCGGTATGTGTTATATTATAAACTAAATAAAAAGAGTCAGAGGAAGACTAAAAAATTCTTCTATAAAGGATTAATAAAATAAAATAAAATAAAGGAATGTATTTGATATTTATTTTCTCCATAAAATCTATGAAAATATCCTTCATGGATAGAAATTAAGACCCACAAGATAAAAAAAATTCTATTGCATGTTTTTATTAATCCTTTCACTAATAAAAGATTATGGAATTAGTTGGAGTATAAAATTTTATTTCCCTTCCTTTTTAATTAATATGGAAACAATATAATTAAATCCAATGCATTCTTAGAATCACTTAAATTTCAACTAAAGGGAGAATCTCAAGATTTGTAGGAAGCACATTTCCAGAAACCACAATCGAAGAGGAACTCTAAATTTGAGATGTGACCATTGTAATACTAGTATTTTTCAGTGCTAAATCTATATATAATCATTTTTCTAGTAATTTAATACCAATTTTAAATTCAATAGTTATATAAGACTAGGTAAATCCAGGATGAAATATGAAATTATGTTTTTTTCTGGAAGATAATAAGTGTACCTTTAACCATGTCATTCTCATAACCCACTTTAGTAGTCATGATAAAATGAGTTATCCATTTATACAAGATAATAACGTAGATCATAATCGAAAACCTTTGGACTCAGTCACTAGCTATCATAATCCCTGTAAACTTTTCATTTGAAGAATTGTAGGGTTTTTTCTGAATTAGTGGACATATTCTTCTATTCTATTGCATTTATCATCCAATTAATTTAATTTCAATTTTCATGGGATTTATGACTTAGATTTCCACATTTAAATCACTTACGAATTCAATTAATGAAATTAAATTTATATTTCTTTCTATATTTTTGGCATATCATTGGCTGTAATTTATTTCCACCATGTGATTTATTCTAGAGTTTAGGATACTTGAAGTTAATTTTCACATAAAAACCATGGGAATAGTGGGACTATTTAATTTCTATTTATACATGGATTAAAAATTAAAGGATTTATTTATAACTAATACAATATCTTATAGTTAATTCCTTTTATAGGTTTGGTTTTAAGCAACTAAAGAATCAATCAATTTCTCTTTCTGGAAAAATAGATAACCCAGAGTCATACCTTGTATGTCTTGAAAATTTTCCTCATATGTACCAATAGATTCATCCTCTTTTTGATTAAGATCAATGGATTAATTCTCTATCCATGTATATAGAATATAATGGTATTACTAACTAAAAAATATTATTTTAAATGGACCCCATTCCATCATGTAAATTTCGTTATTATGTCATTTTATATAAAAGGTTTGAGCATTGATCTGGTTCTCCATCCAAACGATAAATGGTTGGGACTAAAATTTCATGTTTTATGAATTATAAAATAGAAAATATATACTCAGTGGTACCAATACATCACTCATCTACTAGTTTAATAGAATACCCACTAAAATAAGAAGGACGAATCCCCATAAAAAACTAAACACTACGTTGATCCCACCTTTGATCATGTGGAAGATCATTATGATTCATTGACTAATGAAGTTGTGTGAGTATGGAAAAAATTTTGTGTATTCCATATCATATATCATTTATTTTCTTAGGTGGATAATAATTTCTTTCTCCAGAACACTCATTATCATAACGATGTCTTCTAGTTCGATCCATTGACTAAAACCCAAAAGAAAGGTAAAAGAACCAATAATCATAGTTGGAAAACACATAATCATGAAACATTTATATGATTTCTAATTCATGAAAGATTATTTTCATCCAAGGAGTCCTTAGGTTTGAAAAAGGATATCCATGATCATAATTTATTAAAATCCTAAATAATGGTTCATAAGGAAAATTTGAATTATCCATGAATATCCCCCAGGAGAGTCCAACTACATGCAAGGTAAGGGCACACTCACTATGCATTATAATGATCAATAATAAATTTTCAACCATCTCTTTTTGAGGTAATAACCCCTAGATGAATATGTTCTAAAACCATGTCCCCTTTCAGTATCTAGATATGGTTGTATGTCTTTGAAAACCACATAATATACTTCTTCTATAAACCTTTGGATGTTATACTATATTTATACATATCCCTACGGTTTTCAATAGTGTTTTCTGACCCTAATTTCCAATGATTGAATAAAACCTTCTTCGATAAAAAATATATAAACCAATAATTTTCATACATAAACATTACTTCATTTTATATGAATATTCAATACATATCACAATTACATGATTGAGGTCCATAAAGGTTTAGTTTCTTTGGAGACTAGATACATAATATTCTTATTTATGAATGATCATTAAAATCTCACAAACTGATCCAACCATTTATTAAACTTCATTGACATATCCTATTTAAAATCATTCAACATAACCAGGGGACAGGAAACATAAGGAAGAGTTAGCATAGATTCTCAATGAGGGTAAAAATGGGAGATATCAGTCGAAGAGAATATGAAATAATACGATAATAAAAAGGTTATGATATCATGAACATAGCTTAAATAGATCATACCTAGTCTATCAAATATAATATACATGGGCCATGGAAAAATGATCTATCATTTAAAAAGTCATAGATCATAGTAGTGAGAAATGATCATAAATAAATCATGAACCATAAGTTCATGTAATAAACTTGTGGTAGTGTCATATGTATATAAAGAATTTCATATGTCAATATTAACTACTAGGACCAACAAATCATGGTGGATCAGGAAACGCTACCGATTTTCCATATCATAAAGAATCTGACATCACTGCCTATATCCCATAGTAGATCAAACACTTTAACTTATTTCTTATAGTGGATCACGCACATAGACTTGTTTTACATAATTATCTCATTGGATATAAATATTTACCTAATGAATTAGAGGGATATATAGTTCTAGTCCCACCTATAACATGATGAAAACCATTCATATTTGTGCCAAAAGATCATAAAAAATTAATCATGTCATCATAACATAACTCATGGAAAGAAAAAAGGTTTTATGAACATTTCATCATAGAATAACCTATGGGAATGAAATATGATTCGTAAATATTTAATCAATTCATCATTGTATTACTAGAAGAATGGAAAACATATCGTAAGCCACTTTTTATCATAATCAGAAAGCATCCAGGAAAAGAATAATGATTTTATCATTGGATAATAACCTTAGTAAAAATTATTAAACCTCAAGGGATTTCATCTTAGATGGAAAAGGATTTTAAATGATCCCTTGAAATATTTCTTGATGAAAATGAACTTTTCACTATGATATCACTTATTTTAAATATAAAAACTTCAAAAATATTAAATAAGAAATTTTATTTGAAAATAACATTGTAAAATTATAAATGAATCTTCAAATCATTGAGTTTTCATGATAGTAGTAAACTTCATTATTAAAAATACATTAAAACAAATATTCATTTTTTAATTTTGGTTAAAAGTTAAAATAGGTTCTTTTAGAAAAAATAAGAAAATTATTTTTAAGACATAAAACATAGGTCAAAATTAAATTAAAAAAATTATAAAATATTAACAAAATTATATATTTTTTTAAAAAATAAAGACATAGAAGTTAAAGGATTTTAGACCAATGAGAGAAATAAAGTTGATTTTTCATAAATAAATCTTTCTATGTCTCGAGTACCTAAATAGAAAAAAATTAAATTTAATTCTTTATTATAAAAAATAAACATATTTCAAGAAAACACTAGAAATTATTGTGGCTTAGATCATGAAATTTCATCATTGGAAATGTAATCATAAACAAACTTGATAATCAATTAGATTATAACATAAAACCCTTACCTCAAGTCTCGACATTCATTATACACATTTGAAATCCATGTATTAAAAACACAGGTTTATTGTAAATATATTCCAAAACCATAATCATACATATCATACCACATATTATTTTCTTATAAACTATTATCACCCAATTGTTATCAATTGTTTATTTAGATCATTATTCTAGGTGATAAATGATTCATTTTTTATGTATGTTTTGGTTTGATAGTTTTCGTCCTTTTATATTGATCTTGGTTCCATAATTTAAAGAATTCTAATCCTTATATAAATATCAAATTTATTTATTATATAAAATTTTAACGTCATCCATAAAAGTTATAAATAGAAAATTGAATTTCACCGTTCATGGACATGGTATGTGGTATATACACATGAACATTATTTCAATTTTTGATGGACAAAATAAAATAAAAATAAATATTAATTTACCTTTACAGAATCATTATTATATCATATATTTGTTAAATTCATCCTTATTACCATCCATGTAATATAAAAATAAAAACAATCACATTTCTTTGTGGTGGTGGTAGTCACCACGTATGCACAGACAATGTTATAGTTTTCAAATGGATTGGAAGGAAATAATGAAGATGTGATATCATAATTCCAAACATATAATTATCTCTTAAATGTAATATTTACAGATAAATCCATCACTATATCCATCAGTGAGAGGTTGTGACAGAAACTAAATGACATCAGTTTGCGAGGTGATGGTACATTGTAAACACGATAGACGATTTCATTTACAATTTGATGGAAGAGGAGACATATATAGTTTATTCAATTAACATAATAACATATAAAAATACTTAATATAATGGTGTTATTATTTCACTATAGTTTAAAAAAATTTGATGGAGGAATAAGAAGAAACAAAATAAAAACACATGGTTAAGAACTATAAAATTTCATTGGAAAACCTATTTAGGTTTATACATGAATCCTTTGTAGGATTGTTTTATGAAATAAATAGGGAGTCTAGGTCAATTGTATGGATTTTAGGAAGAGATATGTGTAGGTATTGGCCAATCCAAAAGGTTTTTTATGTGTTAATATTAGAGGAGAGTGGGTGTCCTATTATAATTGTGGTTAGTGGAACACTTGTAGGTTTTCAATGTTTTAAAATATGTTCACGTCAATTTCATGGGAAAATGCTCTAAAATGTATCATATTAAGCGGATATAAATTTATTGTATTAAATAAACAAAAAATGGATTTTTTGAAATATTTTATTTTATTTTACCCCATACTGTTTAGTTTATCTTCTGGTAAACTTTTTTTATCCTTAATCATGGTGCCATATTTTTTAATATTTTTAATATTATTTGTGGAAAAACATTATGTTTATCTTATTAATTAATATTAAATATGAAAATTCAAAATATGGAATCCATTATATCTAATTAAATTCATATAATTGGACCACTGTAACTTAAAGTTAAACCCATAAACTCGTTGGAATGATGTTTTCCAAAGAAATGTTTTTTATGTATAACAAGTTTGTGTATCATAATTCTACCTAAAAATAATTAAATGATATAAATTGGATTAATAATAAAAATATAGAAATAATGATACCATTAAAACTATTTAAAACAAAATGTGACTTTGTAAATTATTTAAATGAAAAGAAACTGTTAAATAAAAACTAGTATTTTTCACTATTGGTAGAAAAATTATTATTTCCCTAAAATTCTAAAAAATGTAAGATAATTTTCAAATGATTATTACAAAAATAAATTTCTTTTTTTCAAATTAATTATCTAAAATAAAATAAAATAATTAATTAAATTTGGGTACAAATTGCTATGAATCCATGTTTTAGTAAAAAATACATTTTTAAGAATAAAATAAATTTATTCTTATCTCATACCTAGAAAAAATATTATATGAATATTTTAAAAAAATAATCCCCTAATAGTGAATAATTAATTTGTTTTAAGATAAAAAACATTAAAATAATAAAATTATTTTTTTCCAAAAAACATTTCCTTTACACTTAAATGATATTTATTTTCATTTGTAATCAATTGATAACAAATTAATTTATTTTATACATGTGTAAACAAGACATTTTTCATAATTTAGATAGTCCTATTTATACTCTACAATCTATGGCTATGTGATAATCATCACATTAAATAATAATATTTTGATATTATATCATATTTTGTTTAAACGTGGTGTTGGGTTTAATAATCCCTTTTGAAGAAATTAAATTTATTTGAAACAAATATTTCATAAAATATCTTGTGTTACACTAGAATTACATTCTAGAAGAACCTAAAAATGCTTTTCAACATATCTTGATAATGACCAGTGGGATGGACTATGTTCCTTTCCCCACACATGAATTCCATTGGTATATTCTAACAGGAATAGGATGATAGGAGTGGGTATGTATTCTTGCTCCAATTAAAGAATGTGCACACATTTCCATTCATCATATAGATTATCATCAACAAATCCTAGAGTATATATATTGGAAGTTATATTCCCTTTCACCCATTCTATATAGATATCAATATATCTTAACATTATAAGATTTTAGGGGGTGGACATGATTCCCGACCCCACCATTGAAGTAGCACATTAATACACTTCAAGGTATGCTCTTGAGTTGGTACAAATTTTGGATCCCATCAAGTAGGACCATCGACACACCCCATGATTAATTGAAAATCATATGGGGAACATATTACCACTCCAACAAGGGATCATTGGATGATTCAAATTTTACCCCACCCACAGGGAGGGAAGACATCCATACCAAAACTATAAAAAAGTTTCATCTCATTCTAGAAACCACACAAGAGTCGCAAATATTGGATCAAACACATGAAAGTCATTATTCAGGGCATATTACTCCTACTTCCCAATGTAAAATATCTAAAAATATTTCTCACAAATGGAAATATGAGGTACTAAAGAAGGAAAATGATTGTGAAATACTTAATTCTTTTTCTATTTATTCCCTTTAATATTTAGAAATAGGGTCACATGATCCTGCTAACTCATGGCTTGATCAAGGATGTGGTAGTTGCAGTTGTGATGGTAACCCCCACAAATTTTATTATAGTAGAATTGGTGGTCCACTATAGTGTTTACCACTATGTGATCCATCATGGTCATACATATATCGATCATGACAACTCATCTTCTAATGATTACTATGTGATCTCTCCACATGTTCATAAGATCGAATGACAAGATTTTATGTCCCTTTTTATTTTTCACCCAGAACGTGCTCCCCTGAGTATATACTATTAAAAGTTTCCCTATAGTAATATGTTTATCCAATATTTTAGTCCCCCAATTTTTTTATTTTTTTTATGTTCCTCCCCAAAGTAATATTTCATTTCTAAAAGAATGTCCTGGTAATATCCTATGTTTTTAGGATATATTATTTTTCTGAATAAATTAAAACAATTTGATTAATTTCTTGAAATTATCAACAGAAATTAATCTAGAGATACATGAAACACATATTTTATCGTAAATTATATGAATCATTAATCTTTTATTTTGTTACAAATAATACCACGTTCCTTCGACCACTTGCATTACACGTAAGATTAAGTTTTATAGAAATACAATATAGTATTAATCTTATTATTAAAATATTATTATAGTTATAACATAACTATTGGATTCGTAGTTATGAATAAGATTAATCAACTTATGAAAATATTGTTTACACATTTTTATAAAATGAATTCATTGATAACCAATTAATTATAAACGACATTATGAACTATTTTGAAAAAAATATATGCTTTTCAAAAAACTATTTTCTATGCACATACATGTTTCATCTCAATAAGCTAAAAAACATCTGTTAATGAATTATTTTAATGTAATTTATATATTATATATTAAATATATATTTAACATTCATCTAATGTATTTTCAAGATAAGTGATAAGAAAAAATCCAATTTTACACATAATAATGTATTTTTCTAATAGGATATTTTACAACCTTTTAATGGAACACTTTGTTAATACAAAATTTTGTCACTTTTATAAGTATTATCTAAAAAAAATAAAACGTATTTTTGGAATAATAATTTCTAAATTATCTTAGGAATATTTTTAGTATTCTTCTAAGAAGTTTCATTTTTGTATGAATCTTGGAAAATTCTAAATTTTAATTGAATAACAATTTCTAACATAATTTATTTATAAAGATAAATTATATATTTATTTGGGTTTAAAGTAAATTTAGATATATTATATACATATTAATGCAATTTAGAGAAATGGAATCAATTTTACATTGAGATTTGATATAATAACATTCCAAACATTTTAACATTTTCACTTTAGAAACTCATTGTCACGTCCCGTCAGCAGGATTAATTGTAAATTAACTTTCAAAAATTTCATGATTATAAATTGGAAATTTTTAATTCATATTTGGAATCATAATAAATTATAAATTAAAATTAGTTTAGTTTCATTTTTTTACCAAAATAACTAAGGAAAATATTATAAATTAATTACAACGATTAAGGGAAAGACATGTTTCCTAAGAGAACAAACTTTAAACATAAATGGATAAATATCTAGGAAATATTTCAAAAACAATTTTTTGGCCATATTTAGACCATATATCTACTTTTGGTGGATATAGTTCATTATTTGAGGCACATGTGGTTAGGTAGACCTTCCAATAGTGTTTATTTTCTTGGTATTTAGAAGAATGCCACTTCTCCTCTACTATAAACGTCCACTCACTATTCCCACTTCTTCAAACATATAAAAAAATTTAGATTGAAAAAAAAACTACTAAAATAAATTCCCAAAATCCATTCACTCTTCCTAGGAGCTTTAATTTGGTCAACAATCCAACCAAGGATGTACTTCAGTGGAAACCAAAAGAAGATACCTGAATAAGAGGTAACATTCATCAATGGATTTTTTTTTATTTCTCAAACCCATATAATTATTTTTATATAGTTATTATATATAAACATAATAATGTAAAATAAAAAGATATTTTTAATGTAAAGGGTCCGATATAAACTTCACCTACTTCCATAAAATGGGATACACAATCATTGATTGTGTGTAGAACATACTACGACCTCGCGAACCAATTTAGTTTGTTCTTATATTACCCCATTTCAAGGTTGGGAATAATGATGTAAATTATGATATTATATTATATATATAGTATTTATGATGTGTTTATTCTTATATAATTGTTATATAACATAGTCATTCATCCTTTCCAATTTGTTAGAATATGATAACACCATTCATGGGTACGATATACTACCCCCTCACAAAGTGATGTGACTCATTCACGCTTTAAATGGAATGTATTAATGATAGGTTTAATATAAACAAGTTATATATATGAAATAGTATTTCAAATTTAATTAAAAAATATATATATATATATCCTTTAATTTTCTTTCTTTCAATATGATATGAAAATGGAAATAATGTTCTTGCCTACGTACAACCTACCTTCTCCGTGAATGTTGTATTTAATTTCCTATTTATATATTTTATAAATTATTATAAATAAATAAATTTTTAATTATATAGTATATTTATATCATTCTTTATATTATTTAAATGAGGAAATCATGCTCAATTTAGGGTGATCAAATGTTACATGTTAGAACATATATGAAAAACAAATCAATTATCACCCAAATCATAACTTTAACAAGGAATTGTTAATAAATGGTTAATATAAATTAATAATAAAATTATATAATATGTTATATATATGATTATGTTTATGTGATATATTTATAATAAACTTATATTTATCATAAATGAGGTTTTAACAAATATGTTGAGAGTGAAGACTTAAGGTTAGGGGATTTCTAGTCTCACTTTTATTTCTGCTAGACTTATGCATCACTCACCACTCGTTTCTTAAATTTGGTGTATATAATGTTCTATGTATTTTTATATCATGAATTTAATTTATTTTATGTATATAGAAAGTTATAATTTATTTTATTATTTCATGAGACTGTGATTCTAAAGTTACTCAAGCAGTAAGGGATTCCCCCCTCACATTTCACTTTTGGGAGGCACCTCCTACATTAACCACACATTTATGATATGTAGTGTATATAATGACCATGAATGAATTTTATGATTATTATACTGAAATTAATTGATATTTACATATCCATTTGAGGATATCACTTTCTTGGGGTCTACAGTTCAATAGTTATCAAAACTGGTAAGTAAATTTTGTCCTAATTCCCTTTTTTGAGATACATGTTATGTTATAAACATATAATATATTAAGATGTCTATATAGTACTGATTTGATTTGATATATCATGAATATAATTATTTTCAAGATATTTTATGATTTATGTAATGTTATTATTTCATGGATATTTCAATTCGAAGTTAAAAAAGTGGTTATAGTTTATTGATACATTATCACCTTTTATAGAAATTGTTTATGATTATAATTACATTAATGAAATATAATGATCCATATACGAATAATTACTATGTGTTTTATTCTCCATTAGATACTAATGATATATTAAAGTAATGGTATAATTTTCCCACTCTTTGGTACTTAATAAAATTAAGAATGTGTTTTCAAGAAAATCCAACTTTATTTCTCTCTTTGGTCAGAAATATATATTCTCCCTAAACTATATTTTCTAAAAAAGTTTTCAGAAATGTTCTAATACTCTCATATTATTTTTAAAATAAAATTTGACCCATTTTCTATCTTTTTTAAATACGTTTTAAATGAATATTCTTGTCATTTTATGATCAATGCTCTTTTAACTTTTTCCAACAATATAAAAGGAATATAATTTATTAAATATATGTCGTGTATAAAATAATCTACCATCATAACAAATAAATAAGTTGAAGATTATATTTTATATTTTAAAAAATAATTTAAAAATAAAATGTTTACTTAAATATTTTGGAAAGATTTATATTTAAAATAAACTTTCAAAGAAAGAAGTTTTGAAACTATTTTTTGTTTTAAAAAGTGTTTTAAATGATTTTTAAGTGTTACTTTATAGGTTTTATATATTATTTTATAAGAAAATGGGTATAAAAAGGTTTTTCATTTGCAAAATCATTTTTCATGGTGGAAAAAATATTTCCATCAAGAAATGTGTTAAACGATATTTCCAAATAATTTTCATTCTAATATGATATCCTTTGATATAATTTACGCTTTACATCGGATATGATCCAAAGATTTTATTCATATCTTTCATCTGAATGGTCTAGGTTTTGATGGCATGATATTTATATATCTTATTTATTTCCATAGGTCAATCATGTTTCAAATATATTGACATGAAAACCATTTATTTTCCATGATCTAAATAGGTTATGAAATAAGAATTGTTATTTTGAGTTTTTATGATGATATAAAAGAACATTGAACATTATTCTTATTGTGGATCATGGAAATTTATCTGATATTGTTGTGGTCCAAATAGTATTGGGTAAGCCTGTTAGAGCTTATATGATAGGGTGACAAAGATATCATAGGTTAAACCAATTATAGACTATTTAGTGGCATAAACTAGATTGTGTTAGGTAATCCAGTTATATATATATATATATGATGGGGCGGCTCAGATATAATCAAGTGAACCCGTTATATATTACATAATAGATGCACCCATATATCCCTCTAATTCATTGGATAATGAATTGTGAATCTGGATATAGACACAACTAGATCTAGGAGTGTACTCAATTAATTAATATGGGGATTGAATGGGAAGTGAGGGAAATTCAGTAATACAAGGCTGGAATAGGGTGTAAACTCAGCTCAGTAAAGGAAATTGTCCACTATTATGGTCTTAGTAGTTCACCTTGACTAATATGAAAAATAGTTTCTATACTTATGTGTATACAAAAAATCCCATGCCTTATTAATATATTATGAAAAAATAGTCCCTTATAATTCATATCATATGATCTTCCCATATTTAATCCATACCTCATGTATATGATCTTTGATATACTGGGTAAGATCTTGAAATGTTCTTATCTTGTTCTCAAACCCTTATGTTCTTGTTTTCTTATGTATCCCTTTAGTTACCCTTAATGAGAATATAAGAGGACCCTTTTTTCTATTTAATTTCCCCAGGTTATGAATATATGTTTTCATTTGGAGTACTAAATGAGATGATATTTATGGGAAATATTAAATATCATTCACTATGTTATAATATTTCATTCCAAATTTCCAAATACACTAAATTATTATGGTCCTCTTGCATGTTTTTGTGTAATTTAATGAATATTCATATAAAAATATTTAATATCCATACATGTTAAGCCTTGGGTATCTATAGTTTTTATGAAAGGAATGGTTTAGACAAAAATTTGAAAATATAATGACAAAACTTTAGGGAGATCTCTAGGGATATTTTGAATGATATGACTCAGGATGTCTCTAAGGATAAGTCTAAGGATGAGTCATATTTTAGGAAAATGTCCTAGAATTTTGGTAATGGTTTGAGAGAGTGGATCCAAGAAATTAAATACCTTCATGGATACTACAAGTGGATGCAGCTCTAATACTGATTTATTTAGTGGAAATACCCTGAAAACATTATATTAAGCTAGAATCAATTATGAATAGGTTCACAACAATGGGCCATGTTACACACATAGTTTGATACTCCATTGGGATATGATTTGGGAATCCACCAAATCTTTACGAATCATAATTGAATATTTAAATAAAATATGGGTACGAATAACCTAGGATAATCATAATGTGGCAATATTAAAATAAGAATGTTTTGTGATTTAGGCCTCTTATATGTGATTTTTCATGGTTATGTGGTTTCCCGCTATGATTCGTTTTGTTTACACAATATTTTGGTTTTATTCGATGGCTGGAATGAGAAGAAACCATGTTAACATTAAATCTGATAAACAATTCAGTAATTATGAGAAACCAAATTGGATGATGACTCTAGAGAAAGATATTGTGATTATTCATATTCATCTATCATGATATATGATTAACAATGTGAAGTTCAATGAGATTCATGAAACATAAAATTTGAGGAAGAGGCAATTTTATGAATTTTCATGTGTTAATATATATATATATATATATGAAGCAAGATGTGGATTCTATATATCGATAAGGTTAGAAGAAAAACCTGATGTAATATCTCAAATGGAGGGTAAGATGTTATCTATGTGGAAAAAAGGCCCATAGAGTGACAAATTATCGAGGAGTGGAATGTATTATATGTGTAATTTCAAGTGATTATATACATGGATTACGGAATAATAATATCACATTTTCTATCTGTATAAGGATGAAAAAATTATTCCTAGGAAAAGGTTTTTGTTTTATATGAGATCTTACATAAGGAAAAAAGGGAATGCTTATAAATAAAATTAGTAAGGTTGTACAATTAAATGAAATTTTGAAAATGATGAAGAGAATATAGCTCAAATTTGAAAGGAAATAGGAATTAAATAATAATATAAGGAATCTTAAGTTATGGATTAAGGATGATTTGTAATAATTGAAGTGTTTTGTAATTCCATAGTTATGATATATGAAAATATATAAGGATTGTATTTAGAAGTTTTTATTTAATGATTTTCAAAAATATATTAAATGATATTGATGAACAAGAAAATTTATTTAATGAAATGTTTAATTTAAGTGAGGGAAATTTATAACATTTTCATTGTGTTGTTAAAATGGTGTTTAGTTTGGATAATGAGATGTGGGATAATAATAAATTATTGATTACTATGTAAATAGATTAATAATTTGTTAAAAATGTGGTTTATTCTATCATGGATGGAGTTTAGAACATATTTGGATTGAAGGAATATATACAATAATATTTATAATAATGAAGAATGCATGTTTTCTATATGAATTTATGGTAATTCATATTATTATCATGTTTCAGGAGAATACATGATAAACATATTCACATATTTGGTACCTGGAAACACAGAAACTCTTTATGACTTATGGTGGATCAATGTTAAAAGGATTCTATGAAATTTAGTGACCTTATTTCTAATGTTTTGCATTTTTTATATTTCGGAAGGGTTACTTGGTTAAAAATTTATGGAATGGTTTAAATTAAAATTCATATGATGTTTTTATAATTATAGTATTATCTCTCTATATGAGGATTTTTACATATTGGATAACATGTGATAACCATTTTTCTGTGATAATAACTAAATATAGATGAAATGAATTATCATCCTATTTATGGATTTAATAGACAGTTGGTCATTTATGAAAATAAATCCATCATCATTTCTTGGAGCAAGAGATGATGTGAAAATTAGACAAGGCATAACCAAAGGGAGATATTGTACTTAAAAAATGAAATGAAATCAAGTAATTATTTCTCCTTGTGAAAATTATAAAATAGTAGGAAAAGGATATTTGAAGTAAAATTTTATCCTAGTACTTTTATTTCTAATGAATTAGATAGTCCCTTATATCATCATTTATTTATTGTGTTGTGATTTTTATTTTTCTCTTGATCATCCATTTTCTTGTGATTAGTTGTCTCTATCATTATCTAAAATTATTTACAATTTTCTTCCATGTCCAAATCTTTACATCCCACTTATGTTATCTTATATGGAAACCCGGTTGTGAGATACTTTGGGTAACTTCTAGGCTACCAACATTCCCTTATGAATGGAATTTTTTTTATTCATTTTTGTGATGTGGGTTCCTATGACAAGAACTTTTATATATTAAAACATTGATGAATGGGACAAATTTTGAGGGAAATTTCATTTTATGGGTGACCGAATGTAACACCGTTATTTTTTATGATTTGTTTTTAAAATAAATTAAAATTATTTGATGTATTTATTGAAAATAAAAAACAAATTAATACTATGTGATACGCACCACAGACCATAGCTTGTGCTATACGCAAGACTGACCTTTACCAAACTAAATTATAAAATTATTAATATAATTAAAATACTATTTTAGTTATTACATAGATGTTAGATTTTTATTTAAGAATAACCTTAAAAAATTAAGATAATATGGTTTACACTTGTATATAAAATGAATTCATTAGTTGCCAATTAATTATATATGATAGTACTAACTATTTGAAAATAAGGAAAAACATTTTCATAAAATCAATTTTCTATGAAAAAACTGGTTTTATTTAAATAAATTTAAAAATAACACTTTTGCTTAATGATTTTAATGAAATTTATATGTTAAAATTTTAATAAACTATTTAACATTCACCTTATGTGTTTTATATACTATATATAAGAATAAATCAAATTTTATGTGTAAAAGATGTATTTTCTAAAAGGCTGTTTTACCACTTTTAAAGAAGCACTTAATTTAAAATTATATTTTAACCCTTTTAAAAATTATATATGAAAACATAAAAATTATTTTTTAAACTTCACTGTTAAAATTATCTTTAGATTAATATTTGGTATTTTTATTAATTGTTTAATTTATAAATGAATAGTTTTTCATGAAAGTGGTGACATGAATTGGTTTCCCAATTCATACCCCCGAAGGAATTTATTAAAATCTAAATGGTACATTACAAACTCGAGGTGAAAAGATCTTATAGTAACATAGGATTATTGGGGGGTACATGAAAAAGACTCAAAATAAGACCAAGACCAGAATACGAAGCCCTCCACAATGAGGTCACCATAAAAGAATAAGGAATGACCTCCAAGTGAGTCCAAAATCATTATTCACAAACATCAAATCTGAAATCACAAGAGGATTATACATCCTGACAGATGAAAATCACTGCAACAAGGAACTCATCCATTATAGAAATCCCCAAGTAGAAAAACAGTCAAATCCCAAGGGACTGGTATTTAAACTTAAGGGTCCAAATGACCACTAAATATGTAAAAAACCCATTTTATGGAAGTATTTCTCCCATATAACCTATATTTTCTAAGCATATTCATTATTGTAGGCAAATTAGGTAATGGATAACTCCCAATATTATTTACATTTTTTATAAGTATAAACTCCTCCACTATAAAAGGGTACTCACTCTCCCCACTGCTTCACACCTCTCAAGACATTTGGGTAAAAATAGATTCCAAAATAACTTACCAAAATATATCCTTTAATATTATATGAATTACTTTGGAATGAAATCCAACCAAGGATTCTCTTTGGGGTAAATGAAAAGGAGATAACCGAAGAAGATGTAACATTTATCAATGATTTTTTTTAATTTCATCCCCAAACAACTTAAATTATTTTTATATCATGTTTATATAATAATATTAGTATATTAAATATACTGAGATGTTGTAATGTTAAGGTTATAATCTATGACCTCACACACATTCATCAAATGGGATACAAAATCATCATTCATGTGAACCAATGTTGTTCGTTCTACCACTAACACCTTTAAAGGTTGAGTATAAGGAAAAAAATGATTTTTATATATGATATATAAAAAATAAATGATGTATTTATTATTTGGTAATTATTATATTACACATCCCTTCATGATTTCATTTTATAGAATATTATAATATCGTTCGGGTGTACGATATGCTACCACCTTGCGAAGCGATGTGAATCATTCAGAATTTACATGGAATATATTACGCGTTGGTTTAATAGAAATATGTGATATATATGAAATTAAAATTAAAATGTAATTATAATATATATATATATATATATGTTATTTAATTTTCATTATTTTATTATAATTAGAAAATGGAAACAATGTTCATGCATACGTACAACCTACTGTCTCCATTAATAGTGTGTTTCATTTCATATGTATATAATTTATAAATTATTAACTATAAAAATATAATGATTTTATTTGAAATTTATATCATGTTTTAAATTATTTAAATGATCAAATCCTGATCAACATAAGAGGACCAGAAATAAAAATTCAGGACATATACAAAAAACAAAGCGGTTATAACCTGAAACATAACTTTTATGTCAAAATGTTAATAATAAGGTAACGAAAAGTCATAATAAAATCATATATGGTATTATTTTGGGGTTTATATATATTTATAATAAAAATATATTTATTATGTAATAGGTTTTAACAAGTACAAAGAGATTCAAGACTTAAGGTATGGGGATGTCTAGTCTCACTTTTATTTCTGGGAGACTTATCCCATATTCATCACTTTTTTCGTTTGTGTAGTGTATATAATTCCCCATAAAGGTTATATCATGAATTTATTTTATTAAATTATATTAAAATATTAAATTTATGTTATACAATCATGGGGCTCATGATTCTATATTTATTTAAACGGTAAGGGGATTACACATCACTTCTTTATTTTGGGTGACATATGCTATATTGACCACCTCTTTCTTCTATGTAGTTTAAATACAAAAAATGAATTTATTTTATAAAGATTCTCCTAAAATTTATGATCACTTAATTATCTATTTTAGGATCTCTCTTTCATGGGATTTTTGGTTCAATAGATAAAAAATTGATAAGGGAATTTATTCTTAATTTTCTTTCATTGAGACACATGTTATGATATACACCTGTATTATTGTTAGAGGTGTATGTAATATTACATTGATATATTATATCATAAATAACCTCATTTTAATGATTATTAAAGCCTCATTTAAATTTATATTTTCATGGTGATTTTTATTCAATGTTTAGAAAGTGGTAACAAATTATTACTACAATCCTATTGTTTATCAGGATTTTTTTATTATGATTACATTAATGAAATATTATGATAAATATGTCAATAATTCCCATGAATTTTATTATCCAATGTATAATTATGATATATTCATGTAATTTTACCATTTACACTATTTGGTAGTTAATATAATTGATAATGTTTTTAATCAAATTTGGCTTTATTTTACTCTTCAGTTGGAAATCTATTTTCTACCAAAATAATGTATTTTAAAAATGTTTTAAATAATTTTATAATACTCTCATATTATATTTAAATTATATTTTACCCATGTTTTAACTTTTTGAAAAATTTATTTAAATGGAATCTTCTTGTAGTTTTCTGATCATGACTCTTTTAACATCTACTGACAGTATGAAATGATTATTTGTTTTTACGTATATGTTACACATAGAGTTATTCAACTTTAAGAAAACTCAATTTTTTAAATCTTCTGTTATAATATTTAATTAATATTTTCAAAATAAAATGTTTCATTAAATATTTTGGAAATATTTTTATTCTAAATCAGTTTTCAAATAATGTAATTTTGAAAATGTTTTATGATTAAAAAAGTGTTTTAAATTATTTTCAATGTTACATAATAACTTTTAAATGTTTTTTTTGAATAAATTGGTTTTTTAAATGTTTTACATTTTAAAAATCATCATTCAAAGAGGAAAGAGTATTTTTCTCAAGAAATAATTTAAATGAAATTTTAAAATGGTTTTCTATATAAGATGATATCCTTTTAAATAATTAATTTTTTACTAAGGATATGATCTGAGGATACCATTTATACTCTTCATCTCAATGTTCTAGTTTTTTAATGAAATTATGTTTATAGAACCTATTTATTTTCAATGAGTCAATCACGTTTCAATGATATTGACATGATACCCATTTCATTTCCATGGGTTATTGATGTTAGGAAAGAATAATTTTTTATTCATTTTTATGATGATATGCAGCTCTTTGTACTTTATTCATGTTGTGGTCTATGGACATTAAAAACATGATGGGGTGGCCTAGATAGCACTGAGTAATCCAATAATAGCTTATATGATTGTTTGTCCAGGACAACTCATGGTAATACAATTACATCATATACTTTGGGGGGGAAATAGCTAAGGTTAATCATGTTACATCATATATGATGGGGTGACCCCAATAATTTTGGGTGAGTCCGTTATATCAAACATGATTAGTGCACCCATATAGAGCTCTAATGCACTGGGTAATGATTTATATCTCATGAGATAGACATTACTAAAACAGGGAGTAAACCCGGTTCAGTAATATAGGGATTTAATGGGAAGTGAACTCAATTTATTAATATAAGGATTGAATGGGGGAGTGAACATAGTTCAGTAAATGACATTTTCTACTATAATAGTCTTGGAATTATGTCTTGACTGATACGGAAATGATATTATACGATTATATAAATGCTAGAAATTTGATTTCTTATTTCTATGTTATGATGACATATTTCCTTATGATTATTGTCTTCAGAACATCAAATATTTATTTCATGACTCATGTATACGATCTCTGATATGAATGGTATGATCATTAAATGTTACTCTCATGTTATCATCCCCTTATATTCATTTAATTCTAACATATCTTTTTTATTTACCCATAACAAACATCTAATATCACCCTTTCTAATGTTATCTTTACCAGATTAGAAATTAAGATCTCAAGTAGAAGTACTAAATGGGAATATCTTTGTGGAAAACAGTTAACATCTTTCATCAGGTTAGAATATTGTGTTCCATGTTTCTAAAGACACTAAACTATTATGGTCTCCAAGAATGTGTTTGTGTAATGTAAAGAATATTCATCAAAATAATTTAATATACATGTTTTTTAATCTGTGGGTCACTATAGTCCTCCGTATGAAGAATAAATCTTGAGAAATAGCACAGACCATGAGGAAAATGAGAAGATGAGGTCATATAAGTTTTCTGCTTTGTCTTTGACATGTAATGTTATTTCGTAGTTAGAAGATAGCCCAAGGAAATAATCATTCTCTAAACCACACTTGGATCAAATATATTCTTTTATAATGTATAAGATTTCATCCAACCCTTCCATGTACAAAAAGGAATGTAGGAAAAAAACCCATTTGGTACAAATAAACAAAATAACATCTCACAAAAAATGAATGGAATATATTGTTCATAAAGAAATAATTGGCCATGGAAAATATATCTTTCATTTTTTGGCCCCTAGAAACTCGTCAATATGATATTCTAAAAATGTTTTTAGAGGAATAAATACATCATAATTGTAAAATCCTATGATTTTATGAAATATATGTTTTAGAATATAATTAATTTTTCTGATAGCTTATGTTAATAGAAACACCATGTTTTAATAGACTGTGATATATTATTATTATTATTAAAACCTAACCTTCATAACTTACCATTTAAATTTAGTGGTTTGAATGCTAATTTAGAATTTATAATATTAGGTGTAATGGTTTTATATAAATAAAATATTAATAAGTAGTCACTTTTATGTAATGTCTTTATATTCTTGTAAAATACTTATTTTTTAAAAGGTTTCTTATTTTTTTTCTTAAAAAATATTATTATTAATATTTTAAAATTTCAAAAAAAAATTTGAAAAAAATATTATTTTTGAAATAATAATTTCAAAATTAGATAATAGTTAATTTTTGATAATTTTTTAAGAAGACTTTTTTTATGAATATTAAAAAATATAGATTTTTATTAAAAACAGCCTTTTCATTTAACTAATTTACAATGTTCCATATTTTAAAAAATATAATTAATTTATTTATGTTATTATTATACCAATTTGACTTATTGTAATTAAATAAATGTTAAATTTTGATATTAAAATTTTTTATACATGTAAAAATTTTCACTTTTTATAGTCTTTTTCTCATCATATCCATGAGTTTAATTATAAATAAAATTTTTACACTTATTTAAATGGAATTTTAAAAAAATTATTTCATACTATTATTCAGAATAAATAATATTATATAATAATGCCAAATAAATTTTTAGTCAATATAAATCGCAAAAAGATAAAAAAATTAATTATCAGAATTAATGTTAAAACAACTTTATGAGGGGATAAAGTAAAAACATAAGGGGTAAAATGACATAAATTTTTCAGAATTACCTAAAAATATTATAATGATCCATTTTGGAGCGTTTTTTAATGTAAAAAACATTATTACACATTAATCTTTTCAAAATTTCTATGTGTATCCTATCCCCCACTTATAAAAGGCCACATAATCCCCCCACATCTTACCACTCCCAAAACCCTTGGGTTCATCCAATAAATTCCCAAATATATCCATTAATTCCCATACGACATCCTAGAGTCCTTGTTTTTATTAATAAATGAACCTACGAAGTCTTCTATTATAAACCTAATGAGGTTGTCCGAAGAATTGGTAAAATTGTTAAACTTATGTTTTTGATTTATTTATTCCCCTAACAACTTCAAATATTATTCAAACATTATGACCTAATAAAAATACTATATCCCAAATAATGATATTTTATTATTCCATTGGAATAACCTATATATCTCTCCTCTTCCATCAAGTGGGAAATAAAACTGGCGATTGTGTGTTTGGAGGATGACTGCCTCATTTACCGATATAATTCATTTTCCATCAGAACCTCTCATAGATAGATATAATACAATATTTAACGTATTTACAAGATATTTATGATATAATTAAACTTTATGGATTATACTATCCCATATACCTTCTTGCTTTCCATTTCATGGGAATATGATAACATCGCTCGTGTGTTTAACAGACTACCACCTCATGAAGCAATGTGATTAGTTATTTATTTATGCTTTACATAGAAGGTAATAATAATAGTATTAATTATAATATATGATATATATGTCCTAAAAATTATTCTATTTAGTTAATATATTATTTGACTTAATTTTGTTCTACCCACTAAAGAAATAGAAACAACACTCAAGAGTATGTACAACCTAACATCTCCATGAACGGTATAATTGTTTTTTATACTAATAAATTTATTTGATTAATATAAATACATATGTAATTAATATATATGATATTTATATAAATGATCAATGTAAAAGAAGAAAAAATAAGAAACCAAAACATACATGAAAAACAATACTATTATTACCCAAAACATTATTAAAATAAATAATTGTTAATAAATGGGTAATAAAAGGTCATAAAAACTCATATATTGAATGATACTCATGATTATTGTTCTATAATATAGGTATAATAAAAATATAGTTATTATAAATGATTTTAAAATTTGAATAAAGGATGTTGAGATTTCAAGTAAGGGATTTTCGCCTCACTTTTATTTCCGCAAGACACATGTCTTATACACCACTTGTTTTATTTTCATAGTGTATATACATCTGAAGAATTTATATTATGATACTTATAATTATTATTATAGGATATAAATATTAATATAATTTTAGGACTATTACGGGGCATACAATTCAAAATATACCAATGTGTTAAATGTTTACTGTCACAATATGATTATTTAATGGGATTGTATACGATATGCTTCCAATGATCATAAATTAAGATAATTTTTAATAAAATCATGTGTTTTATTATCATATGATTAATTCTTTAAAAAAATATTTCATTTTCCTCTCTTAATGTAGTAATGATACAAAAGGAATGTCTTCAAGAAAAACCCTTGATATTTCACTCTTCACCTGAAAAACGTTTTCTTCCATATCCATGATTTCTATAAATGTTTAAAAAATATATATTACTTTTATAAAATTATTATTGAGAAAAAGTTTAACCTTTTTAAATTTTTAAATTTTTTTAAGATTGAATATTCATGCCATTTTAAAAATAAGATGAAATTGTGAATGGAATACTTTTTTTAACGTTTTTGATTTAATCAAAATTTTCTATCACCATGATATATCAATGATTTAAATTTACTTTTATAAGTTTCCAAGTTTATTTTCAATGAATATTATTTTTAAAAACTTTTGTGAAATTTTAGTTTTAAAAATATATTTTTAATGTGGAAAGGCTATATTTCTCATGGAATGTTTCCGGTGATCATTCAAAATAAAGTTCCTTCTATGATGGAATCCTTTAATGTTAATTATGATTTCCTAGGGATATGATCAAATTTTACAACATTTATTATTTTTCTATATGGTTTTTGGTTATGATTATGATATTTTTGTGAATTTTTTGATTTTTTCCACAAGTTATGATATAGTGAATTGATGAGATGATTATGAGACCCATTTCCTTTCTATGGGTGAATATTTGATGAAATGTTAATGAGGAAATTTTATTTTCATGGTTTATGATATGATGAATGTTTTATGATCTTATAAAAAACTTGTGTATGATTTTCAATATATGATGGTTGTTATGTTATAACTAAGGATGGCTTTCCTGTTATAACCAAGGATGATTATTATACTATAAATAAGAACATTGTCATTGAATAACCAAGGACAGGTGTGGCCTTTGTCTCAATCCAGTGAATTTGGTAACAATTTATATATCATGAGATAAAAATGGTATATAAGTCAATAGGATTGATCAATAATGGAAGATATTCTGATGATCTTGACCTATAATCAGATATATGTCGATGGGATTGATTGAAAATGAGAAAGATGTGAGTTGGAATAATCCACTATATTTTTTGGTTTTGGTATTTACCCTTGAAAATTGAAATGGTTTCTATACTAATTTGGGTGCCACAATTCTTTGACATGATCTTATGGTTTATTAATTTTGATGACTTCCCACTCTTATGAACCATTCTCTTTGGAATGATAATATGTTATTTCATGACTCATGTTTATGATATATGAAAGGGTGGGTATGAACATTGTTATTTATATTCATAATCTCATACCATTATTCTCATCTTATACCTTTATATAATAATCAATTAATTTCTACCATTTTTACCCATAATAAGCATCTAATACCACCCTTTCTTATGTTTATTTCCCCAATGTTATAAATAAAGGTTTAGGTTGGGAATTTCAATGAATAAAACGAAATAGAATGATATTTATTGGATATTTCTAAGATCAATCATGATATTATAATATTTTATATATTTTATCTAAAGACATTAAAATTCTAAATTCCTGGGGAATTATTTTTTGAAATGTATTAAATGTTAATCTATTAAAATGTGATATCTATGTATGAAATGCACTGGTCTCCATATTTGGTATTAGAGTAGGATCTAGTCATGATTTAGAAACTAGGATTAAAAAACATTAATAATAACCCTTAGTATGATCCTACATATAGGATTACATCCTAATGTTTTTGAAAGTTAGATATTATGTGTTTTCACAGAAATTCATCCATATATGGATACTATAGGTGGACATGGTTCTAGAATAGATATACCTAGAGGTACTAAATCAGAGAAAGGTTTCTCAATATTAACTTGATCATTACCTAGTATACCACAACATTCCTTATTGTGAACCTAGTTTGACACTCCTATGGGATATGATTTAGTTAATCCACATTTTTTCTATGAAACATAACAAAGTATTCGAATAGATGATAATCATGGATGATCTATGTTAAACTAATGGTTCCAAAAATTTAAACGAACATGTCTTAATTTAGACCACATATAAATTATTCTTCACGACTATGTTTTTTCCCATAATGATTAGCTCTTCTCACAATAGGATTATGGTTTTTGTCAAAGGACTAACCCAGAAGGAACCAATTTAATATAGAGTGTGATATAAAATAAAATGATTTTCAACCTAAGAAAACAAATGTGATGTTTACTAGGATCTAGAAGATTATTTTTTTTACACAATGTTATTAAGTCATGAATCATGCTAAGATTCCAAATCATCAAATTAGGGAACATCATTCTATTGAATCCTTCTTTAGACCACATCCAACCTATTATAGTGGGTCTTCTGATATACTAGTGGTTGAGTGAGGGATTGGAACCATTGGGATGATATATTTTGTCCTCCAGTGCTGGGAATATGAAATGGTTGTCCTAGATGTTTATTATTTTAAATGTTAGGTAGATTAATTGTGGAACCTTATTAATAATATGAGGATAGAGTATGAAATATAAATTATGGAATGGGATGCCTTTTAGAGGATATTTATTATTAATTAATTCCCTCATATTCTATGTACAAATATGGAGAAGCAATTCCTTGACCCTGATATAAAGGATTATGAAACCATTAGATCATATGAGACCAATTTTACAATGCCTGTAAGTTTTTTATTTGGATTGATCATTGACCATGAAATCAATATTGATCGATTCTTTAGTGGATTAAAACCAAATCATGAAATGTGTTATCCAAAATAGGATTTAGTATCTATGATGAACATGTTCGGTGTGAAGTCAATGTAAAATTGGAAATTAGAGATTATTGAGACCCATTATTCTCATACAATGATATTACATCTTTTGAGACATGAATTCATTACATTATTCAAACACATGTCTAGGAATCATGAAGTTATAGCACCATTAGAAACTTGGAAACATATAAAACTATTTTATAAGTGAAATACATCATATCCCACTATGTGCTTAAACTCTAGCACCCGTATAAGTAATATCACAGATAAAAAACTTCATCATAACCTAGGAAAAGTAAACATAATAAAGGGTGATCTTAGAATATTAGTAAGAGTAAATAAGGAAGATATTTAAGTATAACATGAACATAAGTGTATGAGAACATGATGATAACATTTAAAAACCACACCCTTTATATCAAAGATCATAATCTTCAGTTATAGAATATATATTTATAGTTCATAAGATATGTATCATATGAATATCAAAAAACATGATCCATGAGGGCATACCATGGTCATATGACATGGAATTATAGTATACACAAAATCATAGAAAATAATTTCCATAATAGTTATGTCTCATTGAAATGGATATAATTATAGAATAGATTCACATCCCATACTATCATAGCATTTAAGGTTCACTCCAAAGATTATCATAGTAGAATAATTTCCTTACTGAACCGGGTTTACTCTCCATTATAGTTCTATCTATCTTGTGAGATATAAATCTTTACCCAATTTAATGGAGGGAGATAATGTTCAAACCTTTCACATAATGAATATCAAATGTATGTATTCCAAAATATCAAAAAACATTCATCATATCATAACCCATGGAATGAAATGTGTTTCATAAATATTTTATCATATCAAAACCTATTGGATATATAAGAGATTCATAATCATTTTATCATTTCATCATAGCATAACCCATGAAAAGTGGAGGGATTCATAAGAATTTTATTATGATATATCCCATGGAATAATCATAGGTTTCATTAAAATAAGGCTATCATAATCATTAAGCATTTATAGGAAAAATAATATTGGTAGCATTGGAACATATCCATAGTAAGGCATATATTTGATCAATAGATGTCATCATATTGGGAGAATGATTTTGAAGGATCAATTAAAACATTTCATTATGAAAATATCATTTCAACACTAAAAAACCTTTTTTAAAATAATATAGTTACAAAATAATTTTCATTGAAAATATCCTTGGAATATTTTAAAGGATGCTTCAAATAAATTATTTTTCATGATGGTGTAGAATTATCGTCATGCCTTACACATTAAAACTAATATTCTTTTTATGTTTTTAGTAATATCCAAAAGGAACTTATTTTTAAAAAAGTAGATAACTTTTAATTTTTTTCTAAAAAGTTAAAAAATGGAAAAAATTTATTTAATAGAACTTTTTTTATAATTTTATAAATAATTTAAAAACATTTTTATAAAATATTGTTTTGGAAGAAAAGGGTTGGTGACTGGAGAGAGAAATAAATATGTATTTTCTTAAAAACCTCATTCGAAACCATTGGGTACATAAATAGAGTAAAATAATGAGAAAATTTGTATTCAATAGAAATCACAAGATTATAATAAAATACATGAGTTTCTTGAGATATAGATCGAAAAATTTCATCTTTGAAAGTATAATCATGAGCAGTCCTGATAAATGATGAGATTGTAACATAAAACCCTTACGACATTGGTGAATTTGAATAGTAAGAACCCTAAAAGAGTAAAATTATATGAAAATAACAATATCATGAGAATAAATTATATTAAATTTGAAAAGTGGTTGTATATAAACCATAGAAAAAGAAGATATGTGCATAATATAATATATGTCTCAAAGAAGGAAAATTGAGAAAAAATTTATTACCTTAAGTCTTGGGTTCTTTTGTACATGTTAAAAACAATTTTTTAACAAAATTTGTTTTATTATACATCTATTAAAGAATGTAAAGTATATATATCACACTATATATTATTTTATTATGATCTTTTATTACACTTTCATTAACAATTCCATGTCAATTTCATGTTTCAGGCAATAACTTCATTATATTTCATGTATGTTTTTATTTATTTTATTTGTGTTCCTCATAATTTGATCATGTTTCCACAATATATATAAATTTAAATGTGATACAAATATCAAATATATTAATTTTAAATATTTTTAATGCAATCCATAATAGTTAGAGAATATAAAATGAAATACATCGTTCCTGGAGATGGTATGCCTTATGTAAGCATGAACGTTGTTTCCATCTTCATGAAGGATTGAATAAAATAAAGGTAAATAATATATCAAAATTATAGAAAAATTTGTATTTCATATATATATATATATATCTCATATTTCATTAAATTAATACATATTACCTTCTATGTAAAGCGTGAACATATCACGCCGCTTCACGAGACAATAATCTATTTTACACATGATCGACGATATTGTATTAAAAAAGAATATAATGTATTAAGTTATAAGTGATATAATAAATATATAAATAAAATAATATCAAAAATATCATATATAAATATTTAATCTAGCATTTTATCTAGCCATGAGAGGTGGTGATGGAAAATGAATAACATCTGTTAGCGAGGCAATAAACCACTGTACACATGAATGGAGAAATATTATCCCATTTGGTGAATATGGAACTGGTTGTAGTTAATTAACATAATGTAAAAAATATTAGTATATGGAATATGTTAATTTTATTATATCAGTATAATTTAATAAGAATTGAAGGTGGTCGAAGAATAAATAAAATAGATGGTTCAGTTAGGGGGTTGCCTAATCTTTAGAAATCTTCTTTAGTTTACAGCAAAAGGAATCATAGAATTGAATTATGACCAAAATAAGTCTTATAGGATGGGAGGCCGTAAATAATGAATTTATTTGGGTAGGTCTTTGATGAACCAATGGGTTTTGAATGTGTGATGTGGAGATGAGAATTAGAAGACTTTTATAAGTGAGGTGAGTGACACACATGTAATTATTGAAGAGATGAGATTGGGTGGCCTTTTATAAGGGAGGTGAGTGAAACACATGTATTTTTTGAAAACTAAATGACGTTCCCACATTTATCACATTCCAAAAGGATCCAAATAAGGACCATTCTCAATACTATAAGAGATAAGTTTGACATATGGCCGTAAAACGTGTGACATCCAGGCCAGACTCACCATTAGAATGGTGGCCAGATCGGTGGGCCATAAAGTGGTATCAGAGCCATTATTTTTCTTTTTTCCTACTATTTGGGTGTTTTTAGACAAGAGACTACAAATGTGTCAACATTTGTTAAATAACCATTTCTAGGAGTGATTAACCCATGTATAGGGAAATGTCTAAGTGGCCAGGTCTGGGATTGTTGTTCATGTTTTTTGATATTATAGTTGATTATGATTTCACCTTGAGTGAATGAAGTATTTTCCAATTATTATTGATTTATAGAGATTTGTTGTATTTCACCCAAGTATTGGTATGGAATAGATGAATCAATACATTCATCATATTAGGAACATTTAAATTAAAATTTTATTCATATTCCATACCATGGAGCTGCATTTGTTTCTTCCCTACTAATTTGATTATGTTGCTTGAATGTTATTCCATACTACATATTTATTTAGTATGCTTATCTTTGTTTATTACTTGTGATAACATGATAACATTGTTTTTATATACAAATGGTTTCATGGGTGAAATATATTTGTTGTGGTTAAATGAGAACCAATCTTATGTTTTAAGGTTTATGGGCATGTTATTATTGGGGAAAGGTAACATGTGAACTTGAACAATTGTTGAGATTTACATATCATTAAAGAAAATTTTTAAAATGAAAAGGCTGTATGATTTTAAATTTTAAAAGTTAATTGGATTCAATTAAATGAGAGCTAGTCCTCAGTTTTCAGGTGTATGTAAAACTTATAATTTTGGAATGTTAACCAATTAAATTGAAAAAAAATTTGTGATTGATATATAAATGTATCTAAATATCCTTATTAGAGAGAAAAGTATGATAAAGATCAAATGATAAAGTGATTTGGTTTTGATTAATGGGATCCAAATTTCAAAATATAAAGCTTATGGGAACTTTATGGATTCTTATATGGACACCCATATATCCAAACCATTATATATATGATTATGGAAAATTTTGAAAAGGTGATGAATGTAAAATTGGTTTAATTTTGATAAGAAATGAACTAGATTCTTTTTTAAAGGAGCATGACTCTATTGATTAGGCTTGATGAACCTTATGGTTAACTACTAAAATGTACAACTTGACCCAATTAGGTTAGTTGGTTCATGTTCTTATGAGATAACTTGCTATGGGTGTTTTGAAAACATTAATAATTAAGAAATAATAATTGGGTTGAATTCTGATGAACCCAGGTTGTCTTAATAGGACACTTATAGGTCACCTTATCTTTTAAAACATAAAAAGGAATTTATATAATATATTTCTTAATTATGATAGAATTTAAATAAATGTTTAATGTTTACAAATAATGTTTGATAAGACTTTCGTTTTATAACTTAATATTTTTGGATTAAATATTTTAAATGTTTAATGATGAATGTGAATAAAAGGAATTGGATTGAAATGGAAGTTGAAGTGGTGTACATTTTTAAACTCCTATGTAATGGTAGTTTAATTAACTCTTTGAGTATCCTTATAGTAGAAACATGAGAATTTTCTATTAGATATTCTCTTTTTAGTAATGACATAAATGATAGGCTCTTAATCCAGGTGTCTTTTCGTAGGTAAGACATGATATGGGTTTCTGATGTATTATTTTGTTGGGGGAAAGCGTATGGTAGGTAGCACACTTAGAATATAAATTTCTTTCTAAATTCTTGTAGAATTCTAATGTATGGTGTTGTTTGGGCACCATTTTCCATAGTAGGACTTTTACTTCTAAATGACCCCCTTGTTCAGATGGGTGTTTGTTGTATCTTTGACCCTTGTTATGGGTCTCAACATCTAGTGGTGCTCGTTTTTTGTAAGTTAGACATGCTGAGTTCATGGTTGACAGCTTCATAGGTCTCATGACCCTGTTTATTTTTCCTTGGGTTACTAGAGATGTTTATAATATGTTTTATTTTTTTCTAGAATAATGTGACATGAGCTAGTTTTCTGTGTTGGACCTCATATTCATTAATTCATATGGAGGATATCCTATAGATTGTATCAAGGATGTGCTGTTTTTATTTTTTAATCTTGCGGTAGTATACAGTGATAAAAATAGTACCCATCAAGTTCCTAAATGATATAACAAACTAGTTGATTTTGGTGGAATCATTGATCCTTGGGTTTTTGAGTACGATATTGGGTCATCTCCATAGTAGAGTGACCAATGAGTTAATGTAATAAATTCTTCCTAATGATCATGGTGAATTTTTAAGAGGATTGGGTGTTTTGATGTGTCTATTAGTTTGGTTATGGTTTTAGTTTCAAATGCTATAATGGCTACATGAAGGTGAATCAAACCAACCACAATTTTGGTTTGGTGGCCTATCTATTATTTTGATGAATATTAAACTCTTAAGGTAGGGAGAATTGTGTTTGTCCAAGTTTATGTGTCAGTGCTTTCTCAACCTCGTGATTTTTATGTTGTTGGTTGTGTATACAACCCTTGAGAAACACCATTGGTCTTGGATATACTTCGATGGTCTAGAATGAGTTGTTAAAAATAGTTTGAATGGTAAAGGCTTTTGATAAGTTAATGATGATTCATTGATAGATGAAGATGATATTATTTTATGTGATGCCTCCCTTAGTGGTTCGACTTCGTTTATTTCTCTTAGTTGTGCTTGTTTGTTAGGATATCATTTAAATCCTCATAGTGTATTCTTCTTTATGATATTTCCATGTTCCCTATATTAACGTTGTCCTTAATTGACTAAGAGAGTGATAGTATTATGTGGCACTGAGTTTTAAAAAGTTATTGGTCTTATTGTGTAGTCTCTTTTAGAGTTGTGGACTAATTAATGGTTTTTTAAGGAGTGGTTAGTCCTGATTGGTACACAGATTTGAGTGTAAAAATTCATTGGTCGGAATTTGGGAAACCATATATTTTCATTTAACTTGATCTCTAGGAGGATGTTGCTCTAAACTCAGTCAACGATATGATGTGGACATCATGTCCTCGTACCAATGTTTCACTTGTAAATATGGGGTATGGAAATTAATGAGAATTCTTGTGGTAAACACACAATATATCGGTGAAAGGTGTTATAGTTTGGTTTGTAATGCACTGACCATCAATGTTGGGAATTTTCTAGAATACTCAACTGAATTGGTTTGATGTGTTATCATTTTGTTCAATGTTTACAGTCAAAGGGAATTGTTTTAAGAAAGCTATCCAGTTAAGGAAGGTGTGGTGTAAAGGTCGACTATGTATTCTTGGAGAGATATAGTGAACAGTTACAAATTAGTGGATTAGGTGTTGATTGTTTCTTAATTGTGAGGTTCCTAATATAACCTCATTAATTATCATGTTCACCCATTTAATGTAATCATGCAATGAGTTTCACTATATTTCATAGGGATTGATGGTAAGGAATTTTCAAAGGTGGAGGTACCATGGTTCAAAGTTGGAACCCTTTTTAAAATCAAAGCCTAAGGTATTGAGAAACTTTGGACAAATGTTTAATGATATGATGATTTCATTGATTATCTAGATAAACGAGCTCTGTTAAACACCATTTTGGTGTTTTATATCGAAACAAGCGTTGGATCAAGTTTTGATGGCCTATGTGTTGTGTTCTTAATGTTATGTATAGAGGGGTGTTTGGAATTTTAGAATGAAACAACATCATTTTAATGGAATTTAATGACCCTTGTAGGTAGGGTGATGTTTTAATTTTTTTCCAAAGCCTCCTCGGGGATGAGAAATTCTAATGTGGGGAGGTTGTAATGACCCATGCTTCGAGTCAAGGTAGAATCCTATGGGAATTGGAATTCTTGGCCTTTAGTGCATGGAAAGTTGTTTAAAACAATATTTAAAACATAATTATGAGATTTGGAACAATTCATAGTGTTGATTTTAGTCTTTGTTAAGGCCCTAATATGTTCCCTTGGTGTCTCGTTGAGAATTGGGAGAACTGGGATTTGAAATCTCAAGTTTGTGTGGTCTGATAGAGCTGAATGGTTTTTTCTAAAACCACGCACCCCCGAACAACAAATTGTGTAGTCTGAACCAGAGGAACAACCAGTGCCGCATGGGATATGAATGGTTTGGATAAAATGTGCACCTATCCCACATGGTTAGTTCTACTTAGTAAATACCTATGTACTATTCATCACACAGTTGATGCATAGTTAGGGTTACCATTCCAAGAAAATCGTGTGAGGTGGGTTTCCATGGTAGTGGGTGCCACATAGTTGGTAAATAGTTTTGAAATAATATAACCAAACCATGAAACCAATTTTTAAGTGAAATATTACTAAAATTACATTATTTTGCTTAAGTTTATTTTTTATTCTTTTTTTCCTCCTCCTCTAACCATGAGAAGCTCTCCATGGCATCGTGGGGTTGTTCCTCCAAGCCTATTCTAGGATTTTATTGATCTCCTCTATCTAAATTCCAAATATAACACCATTGGTCACAGTGGATCCATATCAGTGATCTCTAAATTAATATTTATACCCTTCCCTAATTTATTTCTTCTCAACCAAGTTATTAAGATGCGAGATCAATTACCATTTTTAAGGGAATATATTAATTTCATATATTTCCTCCAAACAAGACTGAATCAGATCTTGATATTGGATGAGTGAAATTTACTAAGAAAAAGGTATGTGGTCTATGAACTTTTATTTATTATTTCATTATTTTATTAATAGAACCATTGCGCCACATGTCAACCTTTTCTATACATTACATTAAACACGTTTTTTTTTCAATCTATATTGGTATACATAAGTAGTATAATACACGTAGAGAGTTATTAACATAATTGAGGAGGTCAAAATATACTATGGATACCCCTTGGTAGTGCTATATTTAATTTTCCATTTTTAATCAAATTAATAAATTCTTTTAATTCCCTCTTCAAATTATTCTTTGTATATAAATGGAATTTCCCCTGTAACTAGTTGCCTAAATGATAATGGAACCTCCTTAATTCCATGTTAAACCTTTATAAATTGAATTTCCATGTTGGTTATTTTTTCTAAAATTATTCTTATTGTGAATTGAGTTATTATTTTTCAATTCGATTCTTAATTCATGAAAATGAATTGCTTGATAAACAATTTCTGGCTTTTATAATAAAACCCCTCTTATGAGGTGTGTTGTCTTAGAAATTAGAAAGTGGTAATTATTTATTTCAATATTTCTTGTCCTTGTTGAATTTATGATTTCTTATGATTTGGTTAAAAGGTTATATATATGGTATGTTTTGTTCTTGGCCTCATGTAACAGTGATAAATGGAGTGTCCCTCTTCTTGATAATGATTTTTAGGAAAATTCACCATCCATGTGAATGGATTGGACCACCCCTATGTAAATGACCAGTTAATCAAGCTACTCCCAAGTTATTGGATGACTTAATGAATGGGATTACACACATAGGTAATTTCCCAGTTGACCATGAAACCTTATAAGTTCCCCATTAAAGATTGATAAATGATATTCCATGGGATTTTTTAATTAAATAAAATGTATTAATTTGAATATCTTGTACATGATGGATTGGATTCCATGATTTTATCAAATGTTTTAATGAAAATATAATTCAATTGGGTGGTACTACCATGACCCCTGTTATAATTAAATAAGCATGGACGATATGAATTGTTATAATTTTAATACCCTAAATTATGAATGGGTCTATTAAAAGTGACGAATGAGATGTACTTCCTCATATATTTTATTTTAAATATGATCACCCCTTTATATAGGCTGTGGAAGAATGGTAGTAGTTTTATTGAGTATCGTTGAAATCACACTCCCTTACATCAGGTTTTGAGTCATGGCATCTTGCATCAGAGATACTAGTAGACGATGGGAATTTTTGTGCCACATCCCTTATTGAGTGTTGGCATGATGGCACCCTCATATATTTGTGTGCTGATATGAAGAAAAACTTACCATATCATGTGATGGGAATGATGTCCTCCACTCATGATGAGATGTAGGTAATTTACCCTTTTTTGGAGTTTATTGGCATGTTCAGACTAGTTATGGATGACTTAGTTACGCCCTGGTCTAGCCAGAACCTAGTTTTCTAGTTATATGACTACTTAATTCCACACGTATGTGGACCATATAGGTGGATGAAATATACAAATAAACTATATATATGTTCCATTATTACTATATACATATGGTTGTTGATCAGGTATCTTATTCCGGATGTGAGCTGAAGCAGGTAGAGTCGGCTAAGTGTCCTACTGAAACTTGAGTTGACTGGTGTTAATTTATTTATTTCAGTATGGTTTAATTATTCATTTTTCCCACACACTACTTTACTTAGTATTCATGATCTAAATATAGTTTTAGACACTATAGGTGGTAAACTACTGGGATTTATATGTCACACCATGCCTGGGACACCATTGCACTGAGGTACCTGAGAAGACCTTATGTTAATAGGAACATGGATGATTGCTTGTGTAGTTTTTCTAGTACATGAGAGTTAGCAGCACATGACTGAGCTAGAACTTGGGATGACTGTTGAGATAACTCTTTATGATTTTTTTCTTTATTCATTTTTTGTACTGTGTACTTCTTGCCTACTGTATGTCTATTGTTTTAGTTATGTATCATCCTTAGGACATGAATGCATCTATTTTATACTGGTGTTGGCCATATTTTATATTCATTTTATTTTATTATTCTTCCACTAATATGTTTTTCATTTATTAGTACTTCCATAATTGGTTCTTTATTACTACACCATTGTTATACTCTGATATGAGGGTAATATCTCCCCACTATAACCTCCTGAGTCCCTCGATGCTAGTCCGCAGCCTCTGGTGTATGTGGAAGCATTCTTGAGGCCATGTGACCCACCGGTCTAACCACCGTTCTAGTGGTGAGTTATGCTAGATTGTCAAAATATTTTTTTTCTAATTATTTTGGGTCATTTTTTACACATATCCTTTTTGTTTAACGTCCAATAAAAAATTATATTAAATGTAATAATTTTTTTTTCATATTTTAATATTCATTATGGTAACAATTTAAATAATTTTTTTTGAGAAAATATAAAATATTTTGATCCCAAATATGAAATCAATTGTTCCAAAATCCCTTCATATATGTGAGAAAATTTAATTTAAAATTAAACCCACATATGTGATGTAAAAGCTGTTTTATAAATTGATAACAAACAAAACTCTAAAATGTTTTTATATCAAAATTAAATTTGAAAATTATTCTAATTAACTAAATTTAATTGAGTGATATATAATATAATTAATGTTACTTTTAAACCAACATTGTTAAAAAAATATCTTTATAAATTTCTTAAATGAAAATGCTATTTTCAGTAAACACAAATATTTTTCACTATTCATTGAAAAAATATCCAAAATTCATTATATGATATTTATGAAATTAATATTTAAAAATTTAAGATTATATTATCAAATTAATTTTATAAAAGCTTCATTGATTTATTTATTATCACTCTGAAAAGTAAATTATTTTTCTTGAGAAAATAGAATTTTTGAAACATATAAAGAATTTATTAAAAATTAATTATTTTTACCAATATATTTTTATTTATTAAAAACCATTATAATTATTATTTAAAATGTGGTAATTCATAATATTTTTTCCAAATTTAAAATACTTGTAATAATGGTTGTTTTTAAAAAATAAATATTAATAGTTTGTGACATATCATTATAACTCGGTGTAGTGTGTAATGAATGCAAACCTGAATTTTACTTGTAATGAAAGATGATAAATAAATATTCTTAAATAGTAAAAATAATTAAAAAAAATTATGGTGTTACATTCAATCCCCATTAAAATTAATTTTACCCTCTAAACTCACGACTATTATTCAAATACATAAGGATAATTCTGCCTCATTATTTTCTACGGTTCCCATGTAGCTTCATAAAACTAGTGGTTTCATAAAAAAACCTTGATATGGTGAGTGTTATTGTTTCCTAGAAATTTCTATGTATGATCTAAAATCTACACCATTCATTCATCAATAAAATATCATGCTCTAGTGGTATGACCTTTGAGCTCAAAACATGTGAAGGGTCGGACAATTACTTTCTCAAGAGAGATATATAAAACACATCATAGACTTGAGAGAGGTTTTGTTGAAGCACCAATTGATAGGATATCATCCTAATACGATAAAAATTTTCAAATGGAACTATATATATATAGGGGATAGTCTTCAAATATTTGTAAACTCAGGAACTTATTCTATATAGAAATTCTTTGAAGAACGTTTTCGATAAATTTAAATTCCAGAACATTTTGATGATTGTCAGTATAAACATTATACACACTCTTTTCTGGCTTGATGTGTTTTTAAATGGTTCCAAATTTATCTACTATTTATTATGCTATTTTTAGTCACAATATCTTTTTTTATCCAACATCATTCAACCACATTTTATCTCTATAATTCATTCCATATAAGGCTTTATAAGGAGAAATCTAAATGCTTATGTGACATCTATTATTTAATGAAAACTCAACTAGAGGAAGGATTTTATTCCAAAAAAACATTTAAATCCATTTAGTAGTATTTAAACATATACGCTATGGTTTTAATTGTTATATTATATTGTCCATATGTGTGAGGATGATATGAAATGATGAAACATAACTTCTCATCCCAAGCATGTTGAAGGATTCACTAAGAAAATCAAGATAACTCTCAAATCCCAATCAGACACAATAGAATTTTCTACTTCATTCATCCTTCAAACTTCATTAATTAATATTTTGGAAATTATACCAAGAGATAAGTATTATATGATAGCGATGAATTTTGTTGAATTCGTAAGAAGATCGAATACAACACATATAACATTATTCCTTTTAGATGTTTTGGGGAGTTCAAAAACAAAATTCATGGTGATGTTTTCCCATATTAATTATAGTATAGGTAATGGACGAAACGACCCTTTAGTGTTTTTCCTCTTAGACTCATTCTTGTAGCAGGCAAATCCATAAGATAAAAACTCTTCAATATCCCTTTTCATCCAATCTAACTAAAAAATAAACTTTCAAATCGATATAAATATTTATAATTCAATGGAGAATACGTAATGAAAACTATGAGATTCATCAAAAAAATACTTCTTCAAATATTGTATATACATAAAACATACAAATTTACTACATTTATCATTCCATCATGATCAAGTCTAAGCTCATAAACATTTCTAAATTTATTTTATTGATATAAATGTTCCATAACACATATTTAATCTTTACTTGAATGAATGGTTTAAAATTATATTGATTAAATTAATATTTATCCCCTTCCATTCAGATATCCATATCTATCATTTTCAAATCCAGAAGCATTGGATCTTTTTTGATCCTTATTATGGAGAAGCTATCATGATACTTTCGACTCAAGGCATCTTCCACCTTGTTCACTATCATATGGAGGTAATGTATTATGAATTCATATTATTTAATCAAATCTAAACATTTTTTATGTTGCATATTCAACTACTTCTATGTTAATATATACAATAAAAGTATTTGATCAGTATATATTTCACACTTTAATCCATAAATATAATTCCTCCGTATCATTAAGGAAAAAATTACCACATAAAACATCAAATCATGACTTGGATAACTTATTTCATGAACCTTCAATTGTCATGAAACATAAATTAAAACCACATCATTCTGCATATGAACACATCCCAATCCATTCTTGGATGCATCAACACAAAATACAAACCCTTCTCTACTATATGGTAATGTAATAACATGTGCACAAAATAATATTATCCTTACTTCCTAAATTTCCTTACATTCATCTTACTAGAGTAACTTGGATCCCTTTTGAGTTAGCTTGGTGAGTGGTGTAGATAGTCATGATAAAATCTCCAAAAACATCCATTATATACATCTAAATTGTAAAAAATATGGATCTTAGTCACCATGTTTGGTCTATTACAACTCTCAAAGGCCTTTATCTTTGATGGATCTACTGATATACCCTCTTTTGAGATTATATGATCCAAAAATGAAACCTTTTATAGATGAAATTCACAATTTATAAACATTATATATTGTTTCTCTTTAATTAGTGTATTTATTACAATTCTCAAATGATCATTATTTTCTTCCATTCTATTCATATAGAGAATAATATCATCTATAAATACTACCACAAACTAATCACCATGATGTCTAAAGATTTTATTCATTAAATCCATGAAGATAGTGTTGGTATTAGTAAGATTGAATGGAATCATTATATATTCTTAGTTCCTATAAATTGTATAGAATAATGTATTAGGTATATCCTCTTTCTTAACCCTCAATTGATGATATCTAGAATGAAGTTCAATATTAGAATATTATTGAGCTCTCTATAGTTTAAAAATATGTCATCAATTTGGGGTAGATGATACTTATTCTTCATTTTGATATTCTTAAGATCTAGATTATCAATGTAGAGTTTAATTAATCCATATTTCATTTTAACAAAAAGAAATGGTTCACCCAAAGGTGACACACATGGATGAATGAATCCCTTGTCAAGGTTCTCTTAGAATTTCTTTCTCAATTCTTGAAACTCAATTAGAGACATTCTAAATGGATTCATTGAATTTTTTTTGGTACATATTATGATTTATACTTATAAATTAACTTTTTTTAATGGGTAGTAAACCATTTTATAAAGTTATAAAAAAACTCACATGTAATAGAAGCATCACCAATGTTTAGTTTCTCCCCTAAAATCTGAGATAAACACCCCTCTTGAATTGGAATCAAAACCTATACAATTGATGTAAGTTTCATTTGATGTTCATATATAAGGTCACACTGGTAGAGAATCATATGATTTTTAAAATATCAAATGTGAATTCCCTTCCTTGATAATTGATATGGGTTTTATGTAGATAAATCCAATACATGCATAATATAATGTCGAATTAAACTAGAAGAAGAATAGAATGATTTGTAGGAAGCATATCCTCACATACTTCCACCATAGAAGAATAATATACATGATTTGTGATCATTATACCATTATGGGTTTCCACAACTATTACTAAATTTTACATTTTGTGAGAATCAAGGTACCCATATAATATTTTTTAGATATGAATGAATGGGTAGATCCAGAGTCAAATAATACATTTCTAGAGTGGATGGTAAGTGCACCTTTACTATGTCATTCTTCCACCCCTCATCAAAAATAGTTACCGCATAAGATTTCTCTTTTCATATAGGATTAATAGTTTCTTAATTTCAATCATCATCATTAACCTTCACATTCAGGAATTGAAAATCATAATCCCCATAATCCTTGCATATGAAACACTGGAGTGTGGGTTGTATATTCTATGGATATTTCTCACTATTTGCATAATTAAATTTTTTTCCCATACCATTATAATTTTGTGGTCAACTAACCTTCTCTTTCACACATAAGAAAAGTACTAGTCCCCTTAAGAAAGTTTTCTCCTTGTTTGTTAACACACATTGAGCATAAAGTAAAGCACATCTTCGTCCCTCCACAGTTTTTAGATTTTCCTTGGAATTCCATTTTTCTCTTCTTATCAAAACCATGATATTGATATGATATTCCAACCCCTATTTCAACCTTGATAGCACAAAAAAAATATTTTCATATATAACAATGTATCTGGTGGATAAAACACTCTAGAGTCATGGTTTTATGCTAATAAAGAATATATTATGCTTACATTAATGTTGGATGATAATAACAAAAGAGTAACTCAAAACTATAGTAATGGTTTCTTCCTTGGTTCCAACAGATTCATCGTTCCTTTTTTTAGATCATATAAACAATTCTTCATCTCTATACAAATAATAAGATGAATGTACTTATTCCAAAATAATTTCATGAACTCTTCCAAACACATGAATTCAGTTTAATCATGTTGCCTCATATTCTTATTGATATTCCTCCCCCGATCTACTTAAAATTCAAAATAATAGATATAAAAAATGATCTTATAATTTTTCAAACACTATAGAACAAACAATATCTTTTTAACGGTACTAATCGATTTCTAAACAACTAGAAGATCATTAGATTCGCTTGAGGAAGGTGGATGTTTCCATATTAAGAACTCAATAGAATTTTTTCCCTCTACCCATTTGGAAGATCAACATGATTCATGGATTGAGAATTTTTTTTGAGCATAGGTAATGCATTTTTCATTCCTGGTCCCAAAAACATTTGGTTTCTGTACAGGATAATTATTTCATTTTCCAACTCACTTCGCATTAACAATATTCCTTCAGGTTATAGATATTTTCTAAAAACAAAACTCATAGTCTATACAACAATAATCATAGTAGGGACCATATAGTCCTTAAAAATTACATATAGGATTTCTAAATAATGACACCTTATTTTGAATATATGAAACATTAGATTTGTCCTTATCCATTAAAAGTCATCATCTATTTTAATTCTGCATGATAGTTTATAAATAGTTTGTAAATTTATAGGGAATACTACCTAGGAGTTTCAAAATAGTGTCCAGTAAGGCTCGTTGTCATGCACCAAGTGACATTTAGTTCGGCTCAATGCACCCTTTTTAGATTTCTTACTGCTAAGTATCTCTGTTCTAGAGCCACATCCACTTTTAGTATCCGAATATAGATGTAATTTCATGGAAACAACTAGATCAATCCTTTACCAATTTCATGGACATTTTCCAATACTTTGACTCATCCTAAGACATATCCATAGACTTGTCCTTTGGTATCTCACTAAATATATCTCATCATAGTTTCCAAAGGATAACTGAACCTATCCTATGATACCAAAAATAGAGACCAAGGATTTTTTATACATATATACTACATATTTTTAGATAAATATTCATTACATCATAAAAAACATGCCTGAGGATCATAAAGGAGTAATGGATTTGGAAATATGGAAATATTAACCAACATGATCTTAGGTGAATTACATTATTTCCTAATACGTTCTTCATAACCAACACCCTTATTAAACAAATCATACATAATTCATATCTCCATAACTAGAGGAAAGGAAACATAATAAAGGGTAATATCATATGACATGTAAGGGTATACACAAGGGATACATAATCATAGAATGAACAATAGGTATTGAGAACATGATAATGACATTTTAAAACCATACCCATAATATCATAGATCATAATCATGAGTCACGACATAAAGATTAGTAGTTTATAAGATATAGATCATAATAAAATAAAATAACATGATCTATTAGAGCATAATATTGGCCCAAGACAACGAATTGTGGCATACACATAAACATAGGAAACCATTTACGTAGTAGTGAAGGCTCACTGCCAAATCCATCATAGTGGAATGGGTTCACTTCCAAAACTATCATAGTAAAAATGGTTAACTCCCAAGACTTTTATTGTAGGAAGGGTCCATTACTGAATTAGGTGTACTAACCATTCTATTCCAATCCATCTCATGATATATAATTAATTACCCAATTTAGTGGAGGGAGATATTGGTACCGCCCATCACATAATAAAAATAAAATAAGTGTTCCCCAAGATCATAAAAAAATCATCATATCATAAACCATTAAATGAAATGGATTTCATAAAAATTTAATTATATCATAAACGTTTGAAAATTTATAGGTTTCATAATCATTTTATCATTCCATCATAGCATAACCTGTCAAAAGAAGCATGTTTCATAAGAATTTCCCCATGGTATAACCTGTGGAAGATAAAAAGGTTTCATAAACATAATTACATCATTAACATAAACCATTAAGGGGAATAATAATAATGGTATCATTTTATTGTATCCCTATTAGGTAATATGTAACATCAATGGATGTTATCATATATGGAAAATGATTTTGAAAGATCATTTAAAACATTTTTGAGGAAACTACCCATTCCACATTGAAAAAAACTTTTTTAAAAACAATATTTTTTTCAATATTTTTTTTGAAAATAGAATTTAATATTTTAGTGGAATATTTTATGAAATTATTTTTCATTATTGAAGATAATTATGTTCACTCTATATAAGATAAAATGAATATTCCTTTCATAATTTCAATAAGAGCCAAACATGCCTTGTTTGGAAAAATACAAGAACATTACTTTAATTATATTTATAATATTTAAAAAATGAGTAAAAATATATTTAGTAAATAATTTTCAGAATAATAAAACCACTTTTTGGAATAATTTCTTGAATAATGGGTTTGGATGAAAAACAGTTTTCAACCGAAGAGACCGATAAAGTCATTTTTTTAGAAATATTAGTTTAAAATCTTCTCTATATAAAGAGTGGAAAATGAATATAAACATTTATTCATTAGAAATAAATATTTTAGAATAAATTAAATGAGATTTTTTATATATATATCATAATATTTTATCATTGGAAGCGTAGTCATGGGAAATCCTGATAAACGATGAGATTGTATCATAAAACCCATACAAATTTGGTAACTTTATATCGTAAGACCCATTTAAGAATAAAGATATTATTAAAATAAATATCATGAGAAAAAATTATATTACATTTATAAGGTTCTTTATATACACCTCATAAATTAATATAGGTTCATAATATATCACATGTCATAAGGAAAATTGAGAAAAACGTTTATCACCTCAACTCTTGAATTCCTCCATAGACGTTCAAACCTACAATATAATAAATTTAATTTTATTGTAACAATAATAAAGTATTATAATTGTATATATCATACCATATATTATTTTCTTATTTCCTTTTATTACCCATTTATCTACAATTCCATGTTAAGTTCACCTTCCGGGCAATAATTGCTTTGTTTTTCATGTATGTTTTTAGTTTTTATTGTTGGTCCTCTTACTTTGATAATGGACGCATAATATTAATAATTTTAACCATGATATTTATATCATATATATTCATTACATATGTTTTAATTGCAATTTATAAGAGGTAGAGACAAAAAATGAAACACACCATTCATATAGATGGTATTCCATACGTATGCCTGAATGATGTTTCCATTTTTCCAATGGATTTATGGAAATGAATTTATATTGTATATTATCATCAAATATTAATTTGTATTTCATATATATTTAAAATATTATAATTAAAACCATCCTTACTACCTTACAAAAAAAGTGTTAATGAATCACATCACATTGTGAGGTGGTAGTTCGTTGTACACACGAGAAATTTTATAGTATTCCCAAATAATAGAAAGTATGAAGGTATATATTCTATAAATATTACATAAATATAATAATATTATAAATATATTATATAAACAATTAATTTATCATTATATTTATCCTTGATATGTGGTGATGGTAAATGAATAACATCGGTTTGTAAGGTGGTTGTCCACCTAACAAATGAATAATGATTTCATATCCCATTTGATGGATGAGATATGGTTGTAGGTTTTCAAAATATCATAAAACATCTAATTAAATTTAATGTACTGAATTTATTAAATCATAATGGTTTAATATTAATTCAAATATGTGTAGGAAGAAATAAAAAAAACTCTTCGGGAGGGGTGTTACATATTCTTCAGATAAAATATTTTGGTTTTCAAAAAATTATAATTAGGATGGATTTATGAAAAACAAAATTATTTTAGGATTTTATGTGGGAATTAAGGATTTAATTTTTGAATTTAGTGGCCTAAAAAATTTGTTCTTTGAATTTTTAAGGGTATAAGATAAGGGGATTCCTTTTATATGTGATGTGAGTGACACACTTAGAAATTTTTTCAAAAAGGTGTAATAACGTTTATAACTTGTAAAAAGGATAAAAATGAACTATTATGGATTATATAATATATATGATCAAAATATGTTCATAAAATGGGTTTTGTAGAAGTTCTGGGTCATTTTATACCCTAATCTTTTTAGTTTCCCCTAGGTTAGACCATTATTTATCATAACCATGATAAATAATATTTACATTTTTTACAATTACATATTTTTAAATATTAATTTGAAGATATTAGATAAAATAAATTATTACTATTCTATGTATATAATCCATTTATTTAAATTACATTCCCATAAGTGGAAAAATATTATTTAAAATAACATTTGCAGACCATATGAGAAAGTGATTTTTGAAATATAAAATGTTCAAAAGTTTTAAAAACATTTATATAAAAATTGAATATTAAAATGATTCCAATTACCTAAACTGGATTAAATTATATAAAATTGAATTAATTTTTATTTTTATACCATTTTAATGAAAAAAATAACCTTATAAATTCTTCAAACTAAAAGGAAGTTATTAATATAAACCAGTGTATTTCATTATTCACCAAACAATTATTCTTTTTAAAAAAATACCAAAAAATCACCCTCAAATATTTGTTTCACAATCATTTAAAAAATGAATCTGAATTTATCAAATTAACTTTCTAGTTGTTTTTAGAAAAAAATTATCATGAATAAAAATAAATAATTTATTTTGAGAAAATATTATTTCCCAAATATAAAAAGACTTTATTAATGATTACTTGTGTTTTTATAAACATATTTTTATATAAAACCATGATAAATAATATTTAAGATTTTGTTTCTTTATCCATGCATCGAAGTTTAATGGTTAGGTAATAATGGTCATGTTTAAATTATAATTGTAATAGTTTGTTACGATTCATTAAAATTTGGTGTGGCATGTAACAGAAGCAAAATTCGGTGTTTCATGTGAAACATGACATAAAACAAATTTAATTTATTAGAAAAAATATTTTATAAAAACCCATGGGGTTATAGGTATTTCCACCATTCCCGCGGATTTTATAAGAAAGGGATGATCTAGTCTCATGAAATCTCGAATATATCACATGGTGGAATGAAATTTCAATTAGTTACATGAATGTCATATTGGAAAAAACATCAAGAGAATTGTTTTAATGGAACTATGGTTTGATTTATATGTATATGGGTGGGTAATAAATCCCTTAATATTTTAAAGTGATGAATGTGATTGTTAATGTGATGGAGTAGAAGATGACACTAAATAATGCACCACCTACTTTTCGATTATTCAAATGAAGGGAGTATATGAATTATGCCAACCAATTCATGGACTAAAATTATTTTTATGAAAATATTTATCAAAAACATAATCTAAAATATAAAAATAAATTTCATGTGATCATGAATTCCTATGTGGGTTATTATAATTACATAGTGAAAGGTACACTTATCATCCAAAATAGAAAGGTTAATGACTTATTTGAGCATGGCTATACCCACTATTTTATATCTAATGAATTTGTAAATGGTTTTAGATTCCTAGATAAATTATTAAATTTTTAATTTTTGGTAAAAAATATTAACGGAATTATGGTTTAATCATGAGTGTATTATTCGACTTTTATTAACATTTGTGGGAATGGGAATCCTGAAAATATTTTTATTCTTCCTTCAACTAGAATTTGATGTGACACTGGGATTGGATTAAATTTCTTTATACAGAGACCATATAAATTTACTATGAAGGGAAGACACATTTCATATTTCGAATGAACCCATGCCCATTTATTGATGTGAGGATAAATACGAACATCAAATGATAATTACTTTTACCATGTGGGTATTCATTCATATTCATTATTATGGTTTAATTCAGATTATTTGGTAGAAACTTAGCATCATTGACAAGCCAATTTTTTCAGAGTTTTTAATGAATCTCAAGAATAGTTTCTTAGTCATCTACAAAATTGTGATGTTGAGTACTTATTAGAACTCATAACAAGCATTTGAACCATTTTGAAGAGTCAATATTAAATGGATCCGATTGATTTGTGTGAAATGAAGAAAAAACTCCATGGGATCCTTGATAAAGGATTTATACATCCTATTGAATCACTATAGGGTGAGCCGATTTTATTTGTTATGAATAAAGATGGTTAAATAAAACATTGACTTGAATATCAGGATCTGAACCAGATAAAAAACATGACCAAGTATCCTATACCCTGTATTGATGACTTGTTTTATCAACAACATTTATCTTAATGATTTTCTATTATTTAACTTCCTTTTTGATTTCACCAATATAGGGTAAAGAAAGAGGATATACCCAAGATATAATTCTGTAAAAAATATGGAAACTATGAGTATATAGTGATTCCATTTGGTCTTTTTAATTCCCCCACTGTCTTAATGGATTTAATAAATTGAGTCTTTAGAGATTACCTTGATCAGTTTGTGAGAGTCTTTATATATGATATTCTTATACATTCAATGATCATGGAATATTATTAATATCACATGATAGTTGTGATGAATACCCTATTGAAAGGGATACTATATGAAAAATATAAATATAGTGCATTTTGGATAAAAAAAGAATCATTTTTAGTTCATATAGTCTCAAACAAGGGTATATCTATTGATCCCTAAAAGATGGAGGCTGTTGAATGTTTTATTAGACCATCCATGGTAACGTTTATTTATATATATCATGGTTTTTATTTATATTATTAATGGTTTAGGAGAATTTTTCATTACTGTCTAATCCACTCAATAAGTTAACTCATACTTGAGTCAAGTTCTTCTTGATGAATGAATGCATGGAATATTTCCGGGTACTGAAGAGAAGAGTGATTAGTACACCTATGATTAAAAACATTTCTAGTGGGGAAGGGTTTTAAATCATTAATGATGCATCCAGTAAGGGATTGGGATGTGTTCTCTTAAATAATTCCAAGGTTATAACTTATGAATCAGGAAAATTGATGGTTCATGAGATAAATTATCCAAATAATTATTTAGAGACAGTAGCGTTAATTTTTACCTAAAATATATGGATGCATTATATTTATTGAGAAAAGTGTGATATATATATTTATTACAAAATATTAATGTATATATTCACACAGAAGTAGTTGAACATGTGCCAGAGAAGATGGTTAGAGGTTACTATAGATTACAATAGTTCAATACATTAAAACCTTAGAAAATAAAAAAGGTTAAAGATTCATTATGTCAAAATGATCATGAAATATTATACATGATAATAATCACAAAAGACCCATCATTTTTGGATTTTTAATGGATGGAATTAAAAATCCTGAATGATGGTGGGGAATATTATCTTTCTAAAATGAGTGTTCATCCTTATATCCAAGTGATGATTAAATAGGTTCCAAAGGATGATCTGGAGTAGTATAATAAGGTGGGAAATATTCCTGAGTTCATCTATGATTATGATATAAAGATAAATTTCATGAACTATTTAGGTATTCTATCCAAAACCGATTTGAAGATGGTAAAATTAGAAGAAGTTCATAGTTCTTCATTCTCTATTTGTCTAGGATGTACAAATATATATAGACATTTGATAGAGTATTTATTATGGGAAGTAATAAAAAGAGATATAATAGTGTTTTTATTTCAATTATTTGTATGAAATAATGTCACAAATGAGAGAATAATTTCCGATAGTATGTTACAATAATTAACTATAATAGAATGGAAATGGGAAAACATTACTAGGGATTTTTCATCACACTCCCAAAATCATCCAAATTGTATAATTATATATGGATTGTAGTTGATCACCTTACAAAGTTATCAAACATCAAAAATATTAGAGAAGATCTATTTGGATAATATTTCAAAGTTAAAGGAAGTTGTAAGGTTTCACATAGAACCACATTTTGTTGTGTGTGATCAGGATCTGAGGCTTACCTCTATGTTGTAGTGAATTCATTAAAAGGATATGGATACATAGTTTAGTTTCAACTATATTTATTATTCTTATATATATAGTCAGTATGAGTGAAAAATTAAAACCCTAGGAGATATGTTAAGATCATGTTATATATATTTCAAATATGGTTTGGATAAAAACCTTCTTATAGTTTAGTTTTCTTACAAAAATTTCTTTCACTTGATCATTTAGACGGATTCTTATAAAGACGTATATGGAAAGAAACTTAGAACACAAATTTGTTTTTATAAAGTTGATTAATGAAATCTAATTGGTATTAATATATAGGAATAAATGGAATAGAAGGTTGTTTCTATTCAACAACACATAAGGAAACAAAAAGTATAGGGAAAAGTTATACTGGTGATCACTGATGTGATAAGAAATTTGAAGCACCTGAAAATGTGTTTTTAAGAATTTACCAATGGAAGAAGGAAAAGATATGTGGATATAAAAAAAATTATGTCCTTGGAATATAATCCCCTTTTAAATTCTTAATCGTATTGGGACCAAATATTATCACTTGGTGCTTCCATCGAACCTCTCTATGATTTATGATGTGTTCTATGTATCTATCCCGAGGAAGTACATACCAGATCCAAAAGAATTTACTAAAATAATTGGTCATACCACTAGAGAATGATTGGTCCTATAAAGAATAACATGGGGATATCCTAGATCATTGAGAGAAAGTACTTCAAACAAAGACCACTCAATGGTTCTGTGTTTTTTTAAACAACCATCTCAGGGAAGCTACGTGGGAACATGAAGATGTAATGAGGTAGATTTATCCGTAGTAGTTTATACCAAAGTGAAATAATTTCAAGGGAAAAATTCATATTTATGGTTTTATAATGTATCATCACGATATTTTAAGAAATAATTTTCTGGAAAAAATTTAATTTATTCGATAGCTTGCATTACACATAACATCGAGTTTTAACAATCCACAATATATTAACAATATTAATATTATTATTGATTAAGCTTGACTATTACAATATAGATGTTGAATTTAGAGACTTGAATGGGAATAAAATTATTTTTATATTTAATCATAAATGTTCATGATAATGAAATTATATTTATAAATAAGATCTTAATTTTTAGTAACGTGTTTATATGCTCGAAAATAATTTTTCTAAAAAAATATTTTTATTTATATCTATGAAGAAATAAAAATTATTTTTTTAAACCTTTAAAAATATATTTAAAAAATTAAAATCATTTTTGGAACAAATACCTCAAAATTATTTTCTGGTGAATTTTTATAAAATATCTGGGAAGTTTAATTTTTTTTATTGAATTGTGAAAAATACCGATTTTTATTAATAACTACCTTTTAATTTAAATATTTTACAAAGTCACACAATATTTAATAATGATTTAAAATTATAATTATTAAAATTATGTTAATATTAAACTAATTAATGTAATTATAATCAAAATCATGTTGAATTATTATAATAAAAAAACAAAAAAAATCTTTTTGGAAGACCGTTATTCTGTAGCACCTGCGTGGTAATATTAAATTGTAATTTGATACTTCTATGAATAGAATTTTTAAAAATGTATTCCATATTTTTAATTTTAGTAGTTAATATTATATAATGAGGTAAACATAAATTTTTATAAAAATGAATACTAAAAATATTAACAATTAATTACTACGTTTATGGTTAAAACTTGTTAACCGGTGGGTTAAACTGAAAAGATAAGGGGTAAAATGATCTAAAAATATCTAAAAATTAAAATTTATGGATATATTTATAATAATTACCTATAATTCATGATAAATATACATTTTATATCCTTTTGGTGTTCTAAAATCATTGATACACATTATTATTTTTAAACATTTCTTGTGTGTTCTCTCCCCCACTTATAAATGGACACCCCATCTCATCTCGTCTTCACACTTCTAAAACTATTTGTTTCATACAAGACCATACAAAATGTATTTATTAATTACTTAAACACATATTATAGGCCTTATTTTTATTTTTAAAACCCCATATGAAGGATTTAGGTATAATCCTAAAAGGATTATCTAAATAAGAGGTTAAATTCTAAAACTTGTGTTTTTAATATATTTCTTCCTCTAACTCCTTAAAATATTATTCAACTGTGATGATAAAATAACATAATTATCTTAAATTTACTGAAATTTTATTATGTATAATTAATTACGGACATCTATATCATCTTCCATTGAGTGGTAAACAAAACCATTAATCATGTGTACGATAGACTACTGCCTCACGAACCGATGTAATTCATTTTACATAACCACCTATAACAGTTGGATATAATGGTTTATTTAAAATATTTATATGATATTTGTGTCATTATAATAATTATTAAATTATTATATCACACATAACTTCTTAATTTCATTCTGTGGGAATATGATAATGTTTCTCATATGTATGGTGAGCTCTTACGTCACGAAGTGAGGTGACTCTTTCTTCACCTACACCTTACATGGAAGGTAATAATGATATTTTTAATGAAAATATGTTATATATATGAAATTAAAATTATTAAATAATTTTAATATATTATTTTAATTTCTTTTGTTATATATTTTGAGAAAATGGAAACATTGTTCTAGCAAACTTACAGACTACAGTCTACATAAACTGTGTAATTCAATTTCTGTCTCTAAAATTATTGAATTAATATAAATGAATATACAATGAATATATATTATATTTATATCATGTTTAAAATTATATATATGATATCACAATTATCTAATTAAATTTATCAAAAATACCAAACAAGAACATACATGAAAAACAAAGTAGTTATTACCCTAAATGATATTTTATCAATGAATTGTTAAAAAATGGGTAATAAAATCTCATAAGTAAATAATATATTTACTACTAAACATTATAATAGTTATTTAATATAAATATGAAAAAAATTGATTGATTATATAGGATATTCAAATATTTATGATAGAATTCAATACTTGAGGTATGATATTTTCATCTTAGTTTTATTTTTTTGGGACACATGCCTTATACACTAAGTATTTGTTTTATGTCTTGTATATACTTCCAATTAATTTATTTTATGGTATTTATCATATTAATTATGGGATATAAATATCCAGATAATTTTATTTATTTCAGGTGGATTATGATTCAAAAGATAGCAAAGTGGTAAAAGTTTAATGTTACAATCTCTTTGTTTAATAGGATTTCTCATGATAAAATTCCAATGATGAAATATTAAAATATTCCTCTAAAAAATTCCTTTATTTAACTCTAATATGGTTATTTATATAAAATTAATTTTGTTTCCTCAATTTTTCCTTTCCTAAAAGATTATATCGACATACATTTGTTTTTAGTAAAAATCATCTTTATTTCTTTCTTCGGTCAATAAAAACATTTTCTTCCATAATAATGTTTTCTATAATTTTATAGAATGTTTTTCTACTATACAATTACATTTAAATAAATTTTAACCAATGCTTATCTTTTTAAAAAAAATTTAAACGTAATATTCATGTTTTTTTCAAACAAGGATGTTTTGGATTTTAGTGAAATATGGAAGGTATTTTCGTTTTAATGTAAATAACATGATTGAAATTTTCAACAATTATTATTGATGATTGATAAAAATATTCCTTGATAACTATAAATGGTTATTTTCTTAGAAACCAAGCATGAATTTTATTTTTTGAATTTTTTTAAATAGTGATTTTCAATGTCAAAAGTCTGTTTTTTTAAATAATTTTTCCAGGTGATATTTCAAAATTATTGTCTCTATACTATGAAATCCTTGGATATTAATTTTTATTTATGAGGGATATCATCCAATTTTACCATAAATATTTTTTCACTAGATGTATTATGATCATTATTATGAGTTTCTTAGAAAACTCATTCCTTTTCTATAGGGTATTGTATGATGAATTTAGGAGTTGATTATGAGACCCATTTCATTTCTATAGGTTATGCTATAATGTAATGTTTATGATACCCTTTTATTTTCATGGGATATGGTATGATGAAGGTTTCATGATCAAAAAGAATAATTATATATGGTTTTCATTATGTGATGGTGGTTAATTTCTAACCAAGTATGATGGTTATGATATAAGTAATGATGGTGGTCACATTGTACTAATGGAGATGGTCACATTATAACCATTTTTGGGTGGGACTAATATATTCCTCAGTTGCATTGAGAAAATATTTATATCCCATGAGATAAAAAAGAGAAACACATTTAAGTGCTTGATCCATAATGGGAAACAGACCTATGGTCTTGATCCAATATAGGAAACAGATTGATGGGCTTGATCAACAACGAGAACCAGGTGATGAGGCCTTATCTACTATGTTTGATGGTCTCGGTAGTTAACCTTAATAAGTGAAATAGTTTCTATAAATCTATTAATGTAGCACTTTTTTACATGTGGTTATGGTTCATGGATTATGTGATTTCACACTCTTATGAATCAATTCTTTTGTAATAATAATGATTTATAGCATGACTCATGTTTATGATCTATGACTGTTTGGGAATGAAAATTGTAAGTTTTATTCGTAATCACATACAGTTATGGTTATCTATTGAGTTTATATGACATTCAATGGATATCATCCATGTTTAAACATTATAAAGCTGATCTCACTATTTATTATATTTACTTCTTCTCAAATTATGAAGAATTATTTAAGTAGGGTATGTCTATGAAGATTACTAAATGGTGAAATATTTGAGGGATATTTGATATCTTTCATGAAATATGAATATTCCGTATATAGTATCATAGGGAAAAAACATTTACGGACATTGGGCTTGTATTTGTAAAATTTATTGAATATTAATATGTTAATATGTAATATCTATTTATGAAAACTACAGTCCCATTAAAAATCATCGAAATCATTGGATGGATCTGTTATACTTAGAAGATAATTTCATTCAATATGAAGGATATTTGAGTCATATCAAGGAAATATAATAATTTCACTCGATGATGAACTTTATTACCCTTTAAACTGCATGACACACAGAGTTGGGAATTCATCTTGAAAGACCTGAACTTACATTCCATGATGCTTTAGGAAATAAATTTCAATTGGTTTAATAACACCCTATCTAATGTGCACATCAGAGTGTGGGGAGATCATGGGGTGATTTACATTACATTTGACCTCAATCCATAGATCCCACATGAAGTGGTATCATTCAATGTCATAATTCTTATCCAACACTTAGAAACAGGTTGTAGAAATAATGAACCAGGATTTTTATATATAAATATTACATCTTAATAGATAAATAATCAATTTATTGTAAAAATAACATTAACAAGGACTATATAAGATTATTGTCTTTGGATATTAGTTATAAATCTTCTTATGTTATGAAATATCTTTAAATACCCTAAAAATATCTTCCATCATGGTATGCTTCATATCTAAAACCAAATAATAATATTCTTAATAACCTATGGAAAAGAATCCAAAGAAAGAGTGAACTCAAATAATTTGTAATGGTACGAATGATATATATCAATAAGTGATCATATGTATGCATAAGATAGGAATACAGGAACGTGATATTCAAAATAACATAAAACATTCATACCCAATATAAAAATTATTATAATAATGGCCTATAAAATGAAAATTAACATTTCAAAATACATGAACAATAAGAATGATAATTTATCATAACTTAATAATGAGTCATAAGTTCAGGCCATAAATGTGTCTAGAATCATAATAAGCATGGATATAATTTCATGTGTCAATGTTGACTACCAAGACCTCCAGATAAAGAATCAACACTAGTTTCCCATTATAAATCAATCACATTGACTTTTTCTAAATAACAGATCAAGCACATCGACTAGTTTCCCATAAAAGATCAATCACATCAAAATATTTCCCATGAAAAATATTATACAACAACTTGTTTATGATAAATATATCATGAGATATAATAATTTATCCAATTCATTGGAGGGAGATATAGGTTCCACCTGTCACATAAAGAAAAATATACATATGGGTATCGTAGGACCATAGAACATTCCACATATCATAACCAATGAAAATAAATGAGTTGCACTAACATCACACCATTTCATTATAAACATAAACCATACAATTAAGGAATAAGTATTTTTTCCATGGATAAAATTCCCATTAAATCATAAGTAACATGAAATGACATAATATGAGATGGAATATAATTTGTAAATATTATTCGGAATAATTCTAGAGGAAAATAACTTTTAAATATTAAAATGGCATCTCTTTTTAAAAAATTGTGTACTTATAAAGAAATAAAGTTTATTTGAAAATAAATTTTAAAATTTAAATAAAGATTAATTAAATTGATACATCATAATAGTGGAAAAAATCCACTCATTCTATATAATTTATGAAAACAATCCTTCTATATTTTTTGTTGAAGGAAGTCACAAAGTACCTCATTTGGAAAATGATAAAAACGTTCCTTTCAAACCGTTTGGTAAAAAATAAAACATGATTAAAAATGAAATTCAAAAATTGTTTGAGAAGAGTAAAAATAAATTATAATTTTTTTATAATAGGGACATGGGATTAAATTATTCACCAGTAGATATTCAAATATAAATAATCCCAAATATTTATAAGATTGTGAAATAAACCCTTACCTCAATTCTCACATTTCCCCGTTCACATTCAAAACTCATGTATAATTAATATGGATTTATTATATGTATAATATATAAAAAAATATTTATCAAACCATATATTATTTATTTATAAAGTCTTTTATCCCATTAATTAATAATTTATTATTAAATCATAGTTATGGGGGACATCTGCTTTGTTTTCCAAGCATGTTTCTGTTCAGCAGTCTTGATCCTAATAAAATGATCCTAGTACCATCATTTCAATAATTGTAATCATGGTATAAAAATAATATGTATTAATTATTAAAATATTTATAACAATTCATGAAAGGATAGTATATAAAAAGTAATTACACTTTTCAAAGAGACGGTAGATCGTACATACACATGAATGTTGTTTCCATTTTTTATCTGATGGAATGAAAGAAAGGTAAATAATAATGGACCTTAAAAAAATATTATTATATAATATTTAATGTATATTTTAATCAAATTAATCCTTATTACCATCCATGTAAAATATATAGGAAAAATGAATCACATCACATAATGGAGATGGTATTCCAAACTTAAGCACATATGGTTTCATCGTTTTGAAAGAGATTGAATGATAAAAAGGTAGACATGATATTATCATTAAATAAATTTAATTAAATCATAAATATGATATATAAACTATAAAACCATAATAACATAAATCTATAAAATATGGTGATAAAAAAATTGTATAGTTATGTGGAGACGGTAAGCTGTACAAACACAAGGGTGATACTTTCACTAATTATTTGATGGGAAAGATGGTATATAATGGTGTTTTAGTAACCATATTAAATTTTTAGAACACTAAGGATACTTATGTTATTATTTGATGATAAATAATATTTATTTATTGGAGGTAAGGTTTAGTAGAAAAAGAAAACGATCAGTTAGGGTGACAACCTCATCTTCGAAATTACTCATTTAGATCTCCTCTACCGTGCTCTAGGGGTGGTCTTTTGGAAAGACCAATACCTCTAAAATGAGACTAATAAATTTGAGAAGATAATTTTTCAATTATTTTAAATCTATAAGGCTCAAAAGGTTGAAAATAATTGAATGAGGTGGTGTCCTTTTATAATTGAGGTCAAGGATACTTTTGGAATTTCTCAAAATATTAAATTATAATAAGACTAACATAGAGAAAAATTATTAAAAATGAAATATAAATGAATGTTTCATGTAATTTTATACCAAATATTATAAATATTTCCTTTATTTAACTTTATTTTATTTTTCATACATAATTTAATAAAATATTATTTTCTCAAAAGGTAATTATCGTCAATTTTAATAGTTTTCATTATTTTAACTTTAATAATATAACAAAATGGTATAAATTTGAATCAAATTATTTAAAACATAAATAAAAAGTCATTTTAATCTATAAAATTCATGGATCCCCTTATTTTTCTCAAATTATAATATTTCTATTATTTTTAATTTCATTTATTAAATTTTTTCATTAATTGAGTAAATCTTATATCGGTGATATGTAAGTATTTAGGGTACTTATATAATTATTAAAAATTATATATAAATTACCATCATGAATATAATTTTGTTAGGTAAAACATTATTATTAATATTAATTTATAAATAATTTTTTTCCTTATGGGAATGCATAAATGACATTTAAAACTAATACTGTGAGTTTTTTCACTTAATTTGGTTTAAATAATATATAAGTAATTTTCACATAATAGTGTCCATAAAATAGAGAAAATTAGTTAATAACCTTATAATGGTCTATTTTACTTCATCAAATAATAATTATGATGAAACATTATGGCATAGTCTTTTAGTTTTAACAAATATTTACCTGATTTACAATTTACAAAGGCGATAATTTTTACCACAGTTAATATTCATTTTGACTAATAATGAAAGGAATCTATTTAACAAATTTGAAGCTACTTATTATAAATATTGAATATATTTTTTAGGATTCACTTTTTTATAGGTCGTAGAAATTGACATTAATATAAATATGTAAAACACAATGGAAAATAATTTTTAGGGAAATATCTTTTAAGCCCAAAAATGTACTTATACCAAAACCATATATAAAGAGGATTGAAATGAAGTTAATAAGATTATAAGAAATAAATAATAATTTTTCAAATTTGACATAAAATAAAAATTAAAATAATACTTTATATAAAAGTAGAATGATAGTTTTATAAAATCGGTATTTGGCACCATTAATTGAAAAATCAATAATTTCAAAAAATAATCAAAAATTTCCCAAAAATCTAATTTTGATATTTTGACTCCAAAAATTAAGTTCATTTTACAAAATATATCTTCCATAATTTCCAATTATAATATCTTGTAAATAAAATGAATAAAAGTTTATTTTTGAAGAAAACATTTTTTGAAGAATAGAACAACATTACTAATAATTGAAAGATTAATTACTAATTATTTATATTGAGTGGGGATTATATATATATATAATAAATAATTTAATAATACTCATACCAAAAAAATTTATGGATAGGTTATAACCTACACATAATGATATTTTATATGTATATCATGGTGCATTTGAAATACAAGACATCAATGAAATAAAGTTATTTATAAAGAAATATTTTTTGAAATATCTATGTTTTACATTCTACCCATTTAATAGATTGAATCCTTTACATTTTTAATTGGTATTAGATGGTTTTTCATTTGAATATTACTTTTTTGAAACCCACAATGTATCAAGGGTTAATAATACATTCCCTTGAAAAAAGAGAAAGAGAAGAACATGTGTCGTCTTGGATTACACATACATGGTTTCAAAATAGGGTAACATTAGTGGGAAGTGAAGATATAGACATGGAAGAAAATTAATTTCCAAATACCATTGATCAAAAGAAAGCATAGGATATTTAGAATGTTAAAAATCATATAATCAAAAACTATTTATGCAGAAAATAATATCAATTCATCAGAATTGTAGGTTATATGAAATTTTTTTCTTAATACCATTTTCCATGAGTTGAGCAATTCCTTTACCATCTAGACAATGTACATAATGAAATATACATACTTAAAAACTTTAATTTCATACTTTAATAAATATCCACCAAAATCTCTTATTTTTTTCAAATCAGTGAATAAGATGAATATTTTTTACCTCAAGCACTAATATCGACTTTTAACATATCAAATAATCCAAAAAAGGATAAGAGGGTGCCCCTAAAACCTATAAATACTATACAAAACCAAAATGGTTAGCATATGTTATCCAATATGGATAAATAAATTAATATTTAAAACATTAAAAATAATTACCGAGGTTTTTTTATCAAATCCACAAGTACTTAATCATAAAAATCCTTCAAAAAATATTTGACCATATTGAAGACCCAAAAAATAGAGATAATGTCACTTAAATTCCAAAATAAATTTATAATTAATCCCTAAACGAATCAATTAATGTCACAAACCTAATATGTGAACACCTTGGTCATATATTCTATGAAAAAATGTTAATAACATAATTTAAAATAAAATATTATTTAAAACATGAATGCTTCAAAAAATTAACATTATTCTTTTTCCTCAAAATAAAATACATTCAATTGAATTTATTCCTTAAAAAAAATGAAATAAACATTATCAATGACAGATTAAATAAAATTTTAATCAAATAATGAACCAATTTCAAGGTTACCATACTATAACATCAGTTTCAGTAATCTCTTTATCCAAATAAACATTATTACCTCTACATTGGACACATATTAAGCATTTTATTTCCCTTAATCGTGTGTTTTCCAAAATGATCATCTTTTCAGTAAATAAATTTTCTCTTTTATTGGTCATATCGATATATAATTTCAATTCCATAAAGTAAAACTATCAAGGAACAATCCATATATGTTTCCCAATTATTATATTTTGAGATATTATTGAAAAGAAATTATAACATAATTCTCAAATCATAATTCAAAGGAATAACAATCATTCCACTTTCACATTAACCCATTAACCAAGATTATTCATATTATTCCATAAGACATCTTTACTTTTATATTCCATTAATGTTTTCCTCTTCATTAATGTAGAAACTATTTAACATATAACCCTTCTGATCCTTATATTGATATTTACACACAAGACATAGAATTTTATAATGCCCATAATTTCCACATTTGAAACAATCAAGTGTCAATGATACATTATTGAAACCATTATTCCCAAATATTGTGTTTACATACCCATTCCCTTTAACTTGAAAATTAATTTCTCTATGCCCTTATTTTCTAGACCAAAAACATCTTCATATTCTTTTGAGCTTTCTCCTCCATTCTTATTCCCAAATTCTTTACTAAATGAAAATGTTACATTCATTCCTCTATAGTCATCATGAATACCATTTTTATATTTTTAGTATTTCTAGGAAAATCACCAATGTTGATATATTTTTCATATTACAAGATTTAAAATTAGGAAAAAATAACAAGGTTTCTCATTATAGCTCCCTTTCCATTAGGTTTCTCAAGAAGAAATTTATTCTATTTTACATCATATTCACCATTAATTGGAATAATCATGGATTGATCCATTTTTTGAAATAAAAATCACAATTTGAGAAACCAAAATCATATTGGGAAAATACATAATAATTAATAGGATATCTAAATCATGACACCTTATTTTAAATCCCTAACAGCTTTGGTGTAACCTTAGTCATCCAAAATTATCATCTTTTCATATCCATAATAATGGTTTATAAAGAAAATATGGATTAACTGGAAGCATATCCCTAAGTAATGTTAAACCATGTGTACAATAAGGCCCATTGTCGTGTACTAGATGCTAATAAAATCAAATAAAATGAATAATTTTTGAGGTTATTACCCCTAGGTATAGTTGTACCATAACCACATCTAGTTATAATACCTAAACATGGATGTAATTTCTTTGAAAATAACATAATATATTATTGACCAATAAATTAATATTTTATTATAACTGTAGACTTATCCCCATGGGTTTCACCAAATTATTCTGATCCTAGGACCCAAAGGTTGACTAGACCATTCTCAGATACCTACTATAATGACCTAGGATTTTCGTACATAAATATTACATCTTAATAGTTGAATATTCAATACATAATACAATAAAAATTCCAAAGAACCATATAGTGTCAGTGTATTTGGAGATTACATATCAATATTCTTATTTTTTAATGATCTTTAACATCCACTGTAATGATCTTCCCCCATGGTACTCTTCATAGGCATACCCTACTAAAAACTTTCTTAAAAAAACTAGGGAAAAGAAAAATAAGAAAGGATGAGATCAGATTATTTGTATGTTTAAGAATGAGATATGTCAATTTAAGATCATATAAAAGATTAAGGTAATCATAAGGGAAATATACCATGAAAAAATTACAATTTTCATAACTAATCGTCTAAATATCCATAAAAATGAGTTATGGTATAAAGCATTAACATTTCAAAAGACATGAGTCATAAGAATGAGAATTCATCTTATGTAAATCATGAAAAATAATATCATGTCATAGATGTATGTTGTATCATCATAAGTATAGATATCATTTCAAATGTAAAAGTTAATTACCAAGACCATCAGATTAGGCATAAATAACTATTTCCCATAATAGATCATTCACATCGACTTGCTTCCCATAATATATCTTGGAGATCTACCAGTTTCCCATAATGGATCAATCTCATTAACCTTTTTCCAATAATAGATCATGAACATAGAATTTTTTCTCAAAACTATATAATAATATATATAAATTTAATCAATTTATTATATTGATTTTTATTTCCAACCAATTTCATAATGAAATACATACATATGTGTACCACATGACCGTAAAACATTCATCATATCATAACCAATGAATATAAATGGGTTTCATAAACATTTTTTAATTTCATCACAAACAAAATATATACAAAGAAATAATAAGTATGGTATCCATAATAATATCCCATGTATTGTATAAGTATCATAAAAGGATGTCGTCAAAGATGGAAAATAATTTTGAAGGATCACTTGGAATAATCCATGGAAAATATAACGTTTCAATGTTAAACCACTTCTCTTTTTAAAAACTGTACATATATAATTGAAAACACTTTATTTGAAAATAAACTTTTAAAATAATAATGGATGAATCAAATAATTAAGACATAGTGATGTCATAAAAATATGATCATGTCATATATGATAAAAAACAGTCTTTTTGTATTTTTGTTGAAAAAGTTACAAAGTATCTCATTACGGAAACATAAAAAATATTTCTTCTAAACTATTCTTTATGAATAAGAACATGGGTAATAATTAATTTAAATTTTTTTGGAGAACAGGAAAATAATATTTAAAAATATTTTTACAAAACATGGATATGGAAAAGAAATATTCCTTAGTGGAGAAATAAATATGAACAATCCTGAATAATGAATAGATTCAGAAATAAACCCTTAACTCAAGTATCAACTTTCTTCATTCATTAAAAATCATGTATAATAAATATGTAATTATTATACATTTATTCTATAACCATATATCTATCTTAACATGTATTTTTTAATTATAACATCTTATCACTATATAATTATTAATTTTTTATTAAAATCAATGTTTTGGGTGATAACAACTTCGTTTTCCCAGATTGTTTTAGTTTGGAAGTCCCGATACTTATATATTTATCATTTTTAGATCATTTATAGAATATTAATAGTGGTATAAAAATAAAATATATTAATTATAAATATATTTATAATCCTTCATTAAATGTAGAGATAGAAAAATTAATAACTGTATTTATGGAGATGGTAGGTCATATGTACGCATGAACACTATTTACATTTCTCAACTGCTGGAATGAAAGAAATTTAAATAATAATTAAAATATATAGAGTCCTTTATTTGTAATATATTTCATATATATTCATGAAATTCATCCTTATTACCATCCATGTAAAATATAAATAATAAACGTGTCACATTGCCTCTTGGAGATGGAAGTCCATCTATACGCACAAGGACACTATTGTTTCCCAAAAGCTTATATGATAAGAAGGTAGACATGATATTATAATTCAAGAAAAATATTTATTTCATAAATATCATATATAAAAATTATAACTATCACAGTATTAATCCATAAAATATGGTGAGGAAGCCAATAAATTTCATCGCTACGTGGCAATGGTAAGTCGTACGTTCGTAAAAGCGATACTTTAACGTATTTGTTTAATGAGAAAGAGAGAGTATAATGGTTTTTTAATAATAATAAAATTTAAGAATATTTATTATAATTAATTATTTATTATATAATAAATATCATTCATCTAGAGTAGGTAAATATGATTAGAAAAAAAGAAAGTGATCAGTTCAAGAGATTAAATCTTATCAGAAACAGCTCCTTTAGATCTCTTCTAAATGGATTTAGGTTTGGTATTTTGGAAATATGAAAACCTATAAAATTTGAATAAGGAATTTTAGAGGATAATTTGGGAAGGGATGGTTGGATTATAAGGCTTAGATTGGTGTAAACAAGTGAGTGAGTAAGGGTCCTTTTATAATTTAGGTTGGGGGAACTTTTGGAATTTCTCAGTAGATTAAAAAACAATAAGACTATTCAAGATCCAAATGCATAAAAATTTACTATAAATTAACAAGGGATTTAATTTTAAAATATATATTATCTAATTTTTTCTTATTTAATATTTTTACGATTTCTAAATAATTTAATACATTTTTTCATAAAATATCATTTTTGTCAATTTTAATTATATTCATTACTACGAATTTGATAACATCACAAAAACCATATAAATTGAAGAAAAAAAGTTTAATACATTATTAACTTGTTATTTTAATCTAGAAAACTCATTTATTGTATTAATTTCCAGAAATTATTATAATTTCAGTATTTTTAAATTCATTTATTTTATTTATCTATTAATTGAATAATTACTAGATCAAAGTTCTGTTAATACATAAGGTAATTATTTAATTTTTAAAATTATAAATAAAATAACACAATGAATATAATTCCATTTTTCATAATGGTAATACTATGTTTTGACACTATGTGAACACATAAATGACATTCAAATCTAAGAGAGTGATATTTTGTCCATTATTTTGGTTTAAATAATATGTATTTCACTTTCATGGAAAAGTGTCAAATAAAATTTTCAAATTCTAGAAAAAATGATATGTTTAGAATTTAATTCATATATTAAGAATTTGGATGAAAAATTCTTACCATATCACGTAGTGTTACACATGATTGACATGATTTAACCTTTACCGAGATGATAAATCATACCAAGGTTACTATTCATTTTGACAAAAAATAATTGGGTCATATTTAACAAAAATGAAACTAATGAGTATAAATATGGAAAAAAATAAATATTTAATTTCTATAATTTTAAGAAGTTACTTTTAATATAAACACATAAAATCAATGAAAAACAATATTTAGAAAAATGATTTTTCTACCCCAAAAATGCATTTATACCAAAATAATGCATAGTGAGGATAAAAATGAAGTTACTTAGATTATATATAATTAAGTAACACTTATTTTACTTTGATTTTAAATATAAATTATAATGATACTTTATATGAAAATAAAATTATACTTATATAAAAATCGGTATTTTTTATTATTCACTAAAAATCAATATTTTCAGAAAAATACTATAATTATATATAAATATAATTTTGATATTTCAATTTAAAAAATGAATTTTATTTTATCAATATATTTTTTAGAAGTTCCAATTATAATATTTTCTCAGGAAAAAAAATATAAATCATTTCTAAAGAACATAATGAATTTACAAAAAGTTGAATGATTAAGTACAATTAAATTGTATTGAGTAGGGATATTGATGTTTTTAGTAAAGTATTTATTTATATTTAAACACAAAAAAATTAATGGGTAGTTTATAACTATCACAAAATAATATTATAATTATGTGTGAGTATTCGTTTATACTCAACATTATGTCTAACACAAACAATCTAATAAATAAAATTATTTAAAGAGAAATGTTTTTATAAATTCACAGGTTGTTAAAATACACATGTAGGTGGTATTAAAATCACTAATTGATCATGAAAAATTCTAATAAACAACAACTATGGTGCGGGGAATCCAAAAAAAAAATCTCTTAAATAGAGGATTTGATAAGATAATACAAGATTATCATTTTACTAGATCTACTACTCGAGTGGAAGAATTTATTTGACAAGTATTTCCATCACCTTTTGAGCATGAAATATAACCCACAGAAGCTCAAAAAATGAAATACATGATAAATAAGGAAGCATTGAAAACTATAACAACATCAATTCAATAGTAGCCCCATTTTGAAAGGGATGGGAGGATATTTACCAACGACACTACCTCCATGGTCCTCCAATAGGGTCCTAGATGTTACAATAATGGATTTGGACAAGCCCCAAACTCTAGGGAAAAGGTAATTTCCACCCCCTCAACCTCCTCCCACCATATAAATTGGTCCTTTACTTTTTAGAAAGAGTATAAGAAAATAGTCTCCACAATTTGTCTCATCTTTTCACCAATTATTATCCTAGATAACATGTGCAATAAAATTTGATAGAGACACTCTTGAACTTACCCTCCAAAAAAATATAGGGAGACCCCATGAAGGAAAGAATGAATCCCTGTATAGGTTACAAGACAAAGTGACCCATCAAAACTATAATCGCACCCCATGATCATGAATTTTCACTCAAAATATTCCATATTGTTGAATGAACTTACTATCATTCAAAAGGTAATGGTATGTCTAAAATGGACTATGCCTCAGTAAATGTTTTCAGTACTAGCCCTTTATATACAATGGAACATCAAACACGTTCTAAATAATTTAAGGAGGTTGTTATTGATAGAAATATGGTCCATACTAAAATGACTACGGAAGGTATGTGTACCTAGAATAAAAGGTAGTCCAAGAATTTGGGATCTACGTCATGTGTTTATCTATCACCTATTTAGTGGGCCTAAAATAATGAAATGAAAAAAATGTGTGGCAACATACCACTTGTTACTTGAAGATGTTTAACCTATTATAGTTTTTGAAATGATAACTTAGTATGATTCAAAAATAATGTCAATAAAAAGACTCAATATTGAATTATTTATAGGTAATATCATTATTTCTTATTCTCTTTAGATAGATCCTCACATCCCTCTTTCAATATATCTCCCTTAACAAAAATATCCATCTATTCCAATAATGGTAGAGTTGGGTCTCCCAAGTAATCTTGGTTTTAGACAACCAATTTACTCTGATCCAAAGCTAGAATGATGTCAGGAGATCTCCCATTAAGAAAAAAACTAGGACCATGCTATATGAACTACCCTATGCTGATCCAAACTATCTATCAGTCCCAAGTATAGCTATAAACTCTATGCTAGGATCCACCAATCACTACCCCTATTTTAGTTATTTCTCAAACATATGAACAAGCAGAACTCATTAACATTGTTGAGACATTAACAACTCAACTACGTGCAACAAAAATATGGCATAAACCCCTAAATATGGAGAGAATGTTTTACCCTGAATGGTTATATGAAACTCTTCCTCCACCCAATTTTGGGAATTTTATTTTAAAAACATTTCCTAGATTTGTAGATATAGAATATCACTAGACACGTTTCATGGCCTGATGTGTCCCTGTGTTGTGGACCCTTGACAAAAAGGGAACTTCTATACCTATATTCTTCATATGGTCAATTTAAGGATAAGATTGATTTAGTATATAAGTTTACTAGCTAGGTCGATCATGAGGTGGGAGGATCTCCTCCAGAAATTTCATTATAAATTTAACTCTATGTTTTGAAAGAAAACCATCATTGACCACTCAAATTGTAAATAGTCTGAGAACATGATAGTATTGAATTTCATCTCAAGGTGGAAGGGTTTAACCAAATACTTGAACTTGAAACTCCACTAGGAGGAGTTATTGAGTCTATCTAGAGGGAACCTCTAAGACAAGTTATAGAAGTCACACTTCCTTTTCAAATATTCAGGTGGGTTTCATAAACTCATTGCTAGAGCCTAAAGGTTGGAAGTCTCTATTGGGAAAGTTAAAACTAATTCTAGGCCAACACTAGTAGTATAAGGTTGAATAATATGAAATGTGGAAACAATAACCACATAAATAATAAAATATGTATCGACTCCATCATTCAAACTTGTGAAATATCGCTTGACACCTCCACCATATTGGTAATAAAAATAGAAATATCCCCATCAGTATGGGATAAATGTGTAGATTCATATCCTATTAGGGGAAAAAAATATTTTTTATCCATTAAGATATGACCATGTGCCTCGAAAATTCATATTGTCCATAGAGAATAGTTTGTTGGTATTGATTGAACCTAGATGGCTAGAAGAGGCTGGTCTTCATAATCATCCAAATTATTTCCCCTTTTACTGAACAATGGGCGATGAATTTAGGAGTTATTTTTTAGGTATATCCTCTAAAAGATTGTTGATTATGTGTAGGTAATAATTTTCAAGATCCTATTATAAGTGGAAAGTGTTTCTGGTGCTGTTATTGGAGAATCCAATGAATGGAAGGAAGTCACAAGTATGGGTGTATAGAAGTTCAATGATGGGATGAATAAAATGATAATTAATGTAACTCATGTTATCCTCAAGGAATTGGTAAACCATATAGTTGTAACCCAACCCCTTCCACAATGGTGTGGCCAACATCATTGAAACCATAGTCTTGAAAGATCAAATCCTCCAAAATATATTCTAACCCATAAGTAAAGATTCAATAATATTAAAATTAAGTCATATTCATAGTAAATATATTCCTTACACTCTTAGGATTCGTGAAACTAGTATTGAGACCCCTAGAACCATCCCACCAAATTGTAAAATGGGCACTGTCCAAACAAATGGTAATACAGGAACTACCCTTGTAAATGGAATCATCACCGGATGAAGAATTACTCTTTGGTTCCATTAATAGCATTCATTTAACTAATCCCTTCTCAGATAATGAGTATACGTAGGAACCTAAGTTACTTATTGATGATAATAGAGATGGATCTATAATCTATAGGAGATTAGGAAATAGTGGAATATATAGTCATGGTCAAGAACAATATATAGGACACATCCCTGTTGAATCCATATACACAACCAAAACCCATAAGAAAACTCTATAGTGAACACTAAAAGAGCATATAGACACATTGAAATCAATAATGGGACTTCCAAATAATTTTTTTTTGTTGAATAAATGAAATGTTAGAAAGTATTTGGTTATCTTAAATAAGTGGGTAGAAATTTTCATCCCAATGTATTAGTGATAATATTACCATTAAACTATGATCAAGATGCTAACCCATCATCCTCAATACGTTTAGTTTTTAAATCTCCACCTTGGGAAGCATAGAACACTAGATAAAAAACAACATATTGAAGCAATTGATTATTTTACTTGAAATGATTTGAATCCTATATCCCCTGAATTTATCAAATAATCTATGGGGAGTACATGTAGAGGCCCTTTTAATCCCCGAAAAGTTTTAATCTGAGGTTAATACTTCAATGTTATATTATTTATAGACTGATTACATATAATTTTATATGGTTTTCTATTTCACAATGTAGGACATGTACACAATTTTATAGGGACACATAAAACCATGTTATTTATCTATAAGAATAGATGAAATTGACATTTAGTGATCCTTTATTGAAAATAGAATGAGAATTAACATCATCTAGGTTTGGAAACACAATTTGTTTGGATATAGTGATGTTTATCCATCTCCATCATCTTTACCACTTTAGAATAATTAAAATAATGAGTATAAACCTCTAGGGCCAATTATGTTTTGATATTAATTTTGATATCTCATCTCTAACTCTGAATTATTAGTTAAATGATAGGGAAAATCATTAAATTTCATGTTAGGGAGACTATGGTTGCATCAACATGCCACAATTTCCTCATCAAACCATCAATGTCTCAAATAATATATTAATAAAAAAAATTGTAACATTTCATGGTTATAAGGATCTATTTGAATCCTATGATTCCAAATATTTTGACATAATGTTTTACTTTAGAGAAGTAAAAAAAGAAATTATTAATGATTTCACTAGGTTACTGCTCCAAACTGTTTGAAAATAACATTTGTTAACCAATTTAAATATAATCTTGATGAATATATATTTAAAATAACTCAAATCGATGGATTAAGTTTATATTTGTTTTTTTTTTGCATTAATAATCAGGATATTAGTTACATAGGTTGAACTTTATAACACTAAATAAGAACCTTATCTCCATACCAGCGACAACACCTCGGGTGAAAATCCCATCTTTTTTCCACAAAAAAAAATAAAAAAAATATACATCATCAACTAAATAAGATGTGACTCTCATTTATCCAACATAGTTTTGGAATTACCATACTTCATATTTTAATGGTACAGTTATTTATGCTACTACTATCTCTGAATAAGTTCCTTTATCACCCATTCCTTTGGAGAGTGGCGTGGAGGACGAAAAAAAGGTAGATCTTAGATACACCCATCTAGTATTTGAGAATGGTTTCCCCATAAATAAAAATGTGATCTAATAGATAATACTTGTTATTTAAGAAGATCCACGACCCACCTTGACCATTGATGCGATGATATATGAAGAAAAAGTGGTGTATACTCCTTTTATAACGAATTAGTGTGATGTATTAACCGAGGAAAACACAAAAGGGAGTCCTTCACACCAATATAGATACCCACTAGTTGGGATCACCAAAGGATCATCATGGTTACAAATAGAATTACATAAGCATGTATCTGACGCACACTGTTAAATTTGATGTCAAATTTTAAAAACATGTCAATGAAAACTTCATTTGAAAAGTCCAACTTGCAAAATGGATCAAAAATTTTTTCCTCATAACAAATAATAACATTAATAATAGTTTAGGCATCAAATTTTGAGATCTCAATCATAATTTTCTGAAAATTGGACTTATGAATACAAATTATAGACTTTATGATTGATCCAACAGTTGGATATCAAACCCATTCCATTATGGATGGCTATTCGGGATACAAGAAAATATGATTTCCTCATAAAGAAGAAGAGTCCACTTATTTCAAGCATCTCCAAGGAATATAATTATATTGGGTAACACTAATTGGTTTGAAGAACATTCGTACAAATATCAATGTTTCATACGCAATTTTTACAATACATTATTTGGGAATACCATTGAATGTTATGTTAAAGATCTGATGTTAACATCCCATAAGTACTATAACTATCTCATCAATCTTGATATTGAATTCAACATCTATGAACACCTAAATTTAAGATGAATTCCTTGAAATGTTCTTTCAAGGTCACCTAATTAAATTCCCTTAGCTTCAGAGTACACCATCAAGGAATTAATGTTTATTTTGAGAGAATAACGTTATAATTGTCATGTCACCTCCAAAAAACTTCAAAAACATGAAGGGGATTTTGGGATTCCATGAATCCATCTGCAAATTCAAATAAAATCATGCTGGTAAATGTTTTCCTCAATTGTTTGATGTAGATGGGTATCACCATTCAGTGTAGTGATGACTATTAGGAAAATTTTATAGTATTATGAAATGCTTATGGGTCCACAAGTATTAATGAAAAACTTTAATGAAATACACTCATTCTATATATAGCACAAATAGAGAGATAAATGAGAGAGTTTCATATAGATAAGAATGAGGCATGAAATGAGAATAGTGTCTATTATTCTAATAGAACCATGCTTAATACTAACACTCAATATTTAAATATTAAGAAATATTAAATTGAATTAATATTTATGGTTCAGAAACTAAGACGCTATATTTAGAACAATTAATTCTACTTGGTCTCTCATAACAAACCACTCATGTATATCCTCAATAAACCCCTTTTGAGGAGAATCTTGGTACAATTGGTATCCATTATGCAACATTTTAACATTCAATTAAAACCTAAAAAATTCAATAAAGGTATAGAACTAGTTGAATTTCTCATAGAGCATACAACAATAGAGAATTCACCATTGGACACTGATATTCCTGATTACGTGATATTCTTAATCTAGGACTACACCCAAATATAGAAGATGTATTTTTATGGTCCTTATAGAATCCCACTAGGGAAATGAAAGGAAGACCCTGAACCCATCAGAGTCGATTTGGGGGTTATACTGTTTTTTATAGATAAGGTAGTTATATCATATTATGTTTTTCTATCAAAATTATACACTATAAATTAGGAAGAATACCAATCCCTCATTGATGGTTTGGAACTATCACTAAAGATACAATTTTCCAACCTAGATGTTAGTGGTGATTTAGAGTCGGTGATCCTACTGATCTATGGTGAATATTCCCTTAAAATAGAATATATGATTATAGTTCTCGATTATGAATGAGGGTATGTGGAAGAATCATCCCCATAAACATAATTGACTCATGTTAAAGGATTAAAAAATATCATAAAGATGCATTAGCTGATGCAGTTATAACCGTAAAAGATTCAGTTAGTGGAAAAATAGTCATCATTATCATGCTTTCTATAATTGTGTCACTGTTCATCATTAACACCATGGATGAGATCAATGAGGTTAATTCCATCATTGAACAAGGCAATTATTCAAATGGATGGATATTTAAAACATTTAACTACCCCAAAAGTGTTATTTTTCCATCAGATAGAGTAATAGAAGTGAAGATAGATTTCAGGTTGCTATGTTCACTCATTAGGATGACTTGATATCTTAGAAAGTCCCTTAACAACAAGGATTTTATGAAGTTATCCTCAGATGCATTAAAGGATTAGAAAGTATAATTATTATAGAGGAGGTTCATGCAAGTTCCTAAGGTGATCATTAGTTTGGGATCATGATTTCCAAACAAATAATATTTCATTGTTATTTGTAGCCTACAATGACATAATATTTTATGGAATTCACCAACATATTTCATAATTTTCATAAATTTTAACATCATTCAACAACATGTAGATTGTTTTCAGAAAAATAAATATTCACGTTCATTTTAAATTTAAGAAATAGATGAAATTGGGTCATAAACACTAGAAATAGTTAGAATATTCAAGTACATAATTATTTCAACTGAATTCTTCTCCAAGTAGGAGGATGTTATATACCTCAAAGAATTTGGGGAAAAATCCATTATTAGTTTTGTGAAGAAAAATTTCACTACCATATTTTTTGTCCATATTAAAATAATAATGGATAATGGAACCAGCATTTTCCCATTCGATTATAAAAGGTTTTATTAGTAATATTACATTAGGTCTAACCAACCATCCTACTTTCATGAAACAATAAATGGATAAATAAGGGATTTCAATATAACTCTATCAACTATACTCTAGAAGATGGTGGGAATAGACATGAAACCTTGTGCTGACAAATTGTTATATGATTTGTGGTCCTATTTCACCAAATCATGCAATACGAAATAGGAAACCCTATATTCCCTTATCTATGGGATTGAATTGTTTTTACCTATCGATTTCCATCTACTTTCACTCTTTATTTCCACTTGTGATCATTTTTCCACATAAGAGAAATAATTTATGTGATTTTATGGGTTGAAATGGATTAATGAGATAAGATCGTATACATAACATCATTTGGAGGTTTAATTAAAGTGAGTAGAATGATCCTTCAATATGAAAGGTCACATATATTCATTCCTATAAGTGTAATTGGTATTGGTCCTCAGGATGATGAGGATACCTTAGAAGAAACCTTAAAAACATGAACCCAAATGGAAGTTACATTTCTACATTCTTAAGGTCTACTATAATAGTTCATATTCACTAGTCTCTATTGATGGGAGAGCATCACACCTCCCACCAATACCAAGTTTCTCAAATGATTATTTTTTTAACTACATACTACCTAAATCACATTGCATTAAACTATGAGACATCATCATTATCATATGACGTTAAACTGTATAAAACCATACACCTACTACATTAGCATAAACTATTTGGTAAATATCCTAGTCACATCACATTAAATAGCATGACATCGTGGTATAAGTATCACGACCTTAAACATTGTGAATTCCATTGGTCAGAGTTATATGGCATTGAACTGAAACCAAAATTGATCCCTACTATATGATGCTAAACTGCATGTCCAATATGATCACAACATAATGTTAAATAGTTTAGAAAATGGCCAAGATTCAAGATGTAAACTACATAACAATGTCTCTATAATAAGGTACTAAATCAAGTTATGTTCATTAGAAAAAATATGTATATGTATCTTAATATAACAGGGTTATTGTTTCAAATTATTTCTTGTTTTTCAATTCTATGATAACTCATTCAAACTTAAAGGTCATAGATGATTATTCCAGTTTTCATCATTAAACTGTAATAGGAATCATTTTCTTCACCTTATATAACCAGAAATTACATTGGGAGCGCTCCCTTATAATAGCTACATGTGGCTAGATTATCATTTAGATGAGATACATAGTGATGCATGAATCCCTAATTCTATACCCAATCATGAAATAAAAAAACTCCCCTATATCACCTATGAGTTAAATCTATATAGTGGAATTCTTTATAAGAACTATGTGTAGATTGATTCTTTTTCTAAAAATATAGATATTGAAATCAAGATCCCTTATTCTATCCATATCCATGAATTAAAAAAAATCCATCCTCCATGCATAAGAACTTGATCTATGTACAGAGCTACTTGGAGAAAACATTATGGGACATGGTTCTCATTACATAATGATACATAATGATGCCTAGATTAACTATAAAAGGCCCAAATATAAACCAAAATTTACAATGGATACACCCATTCTCTATAATCAGTTATGTATTTCTTTCTAGTAATATAAACAAGATTATATTCTTCACATAAGGATCAAACCCATGTGCAACAAAACATCCATGCCCTAGAGGCAATACTATAAACTGTACAATGCAAATTGTCCCAATAGAATGACACTAAACTGCATGATTGAAGTCTATATGATATGTATTTAATATTCTCGGGATGAAACATTTAATGTTTCACTTTTTATCACTATATGAAAGATAAGTATATGTATAATTCATTGGAACATGGTTGGATCTCACCAAATAACATCGATGACCGTTATTACATACATGTGATCATAATCAATGTAATGAATTTCCCAAGAACAACATGCATCTAGTTTTCTATTTTCATGAGATACATAGTGACGTATGGATACCTTATTCTATGACTAACCTTGAAATAAAAAACTCATTTTCTGCATATTCCCTATATCCATGTAGGAGATTCCAATATGGGATCTCTAATTCAAAACCTCATTATCAATGAAAAATCCCCCATGTTCACTTCATATGAGCCAGATGATTATAGAAAACCTATTCCTTAGAACTAGGAATCTCTTGATTCTCATTATGATGAGTTGTATAGTGACACATAATTTCTTTATTCTATGTTCATCCATGATGTTTAAAAAACTTCTCACATTCATTTCATATAATCCAGAACAATGATGGGAACCCTTAGCAGGATCCATATGGAATTTTGTCTCAGAATATGAATAAAATCATAGTTACCGAGTCATGGATAACTCATGTCTAAATTATTCCTTCATTGATTCAGGATATATTATTTTTATAAACCACACTTCATGTCATGGGAAAATAAGATCGTCAAAAACCTTCTCTGGAGACCATGGATAATAAAATACAACTCTATGGGGACACCTATTTTAACTGTACATACTAAACCCCCAATATGGATCTGTATATACATCATTAATATGGAATATATTCTAGATAAATCTACATCCTAAGGAGGAAATCCTCCAATTATTTCACATTTTGATAATACCACAATATACATCTCTATTCAAAAAAGACCATGATTATTCCTCATGTTCCAATCCCAATCCACCTTTATATATTCGAGTAATTCATACCCTTATTTAAAAAGTCTCTCATCATGTTTATGAAAGAATTGGATAATAATTGTAATATAATCATTAATTTATATCATTATTCCTCTTTGATTATTCAAAGGAACCATTATCATGAATTATGGGAACACTTTAACGAACTAGTTCTATAGAATATCTTCCCAATTTGAGTCTGAATTGCATGTAAAGGGACATAGCTACAAAGATTATTTAATATATTCATGAATACTAATGTTATTTGAGGACATAATTTATATTTTATATGTTTTAATAAACACCCTCAAATCCTTGACATGACAAGTCCTCTTGGTTATCCCTCACATAGAAAAATTAGTAACAATAATGGACTAAGGGAGGTGACTGTGGCATACGCCGACCATTTTATATTGACCAAGCATTGAATTAGTTTTCCTCTGTTACTAAATTTTTTTATACTCCCCCTATTCTACACATAGTCTTCATATAATTTATCCAGGACAAGTATAGTTACATTCACCCTTCTCCCCCCAGTTCCCATTAAAAGAGAATGGAATTATTTTTCCACCATTACTAATGGTTATTATATTCTTGATTGTATCTCTTCAAAAAATGAATTATAAATTTATAGGTTATGATTTATAGATTCTATAATAAAATTATTTATTTAACATCATGACACCTTGTATTTTTCAATTTTTTATTTTCATAATTATCCAGATAGAAAACATTGGTCAATTTTATACACCCAAAAACTTCATCAATAATTTGTAAAAGATATAAAATATTAAACTGGGGAAACCATTTCTATAACTTGAATGGCCATAAATTTCCTAAGGAAAAAGGAATATAACTCACTAGAATGAAAATGTTCATATAGAATCCTCATAAAAACTTGATCCCTCACTGGCTTGATATGAAATTGGCATGATCTATGAAAAATTGGGAACATGAAATTAAAAAGTTACAAAACATGTTAGGTAGAGATCCCAAAAAGGGATGCCTTATAAAAATAAAGGGGTTTAAAACTAAGTATTTCTTGGTGCTGAACTTAGTGAAAAGTTTGGGTACTGAAATAAACATACAAATCTTGTGGGGTTTACTGTATGACCGCAACAACAGTCAAGACATGCTTTCTAAGCCCTTGACATATGAAATTTTTTGACAATTCATTAGTTCCATCCATTTAATTTTTAGCATTTATATTATTCTTGTAAAATCCTGATAATTCATCATCCATAAAAATGAAAAAATCTATATTTTGGTTATGGTTGTTATATAAAAAACACTTCTTGAGCCACATCTATAAAGATATCATTTGGACTCAAGAAGTTAATATTTAAAACATAAATTGTTATTAATATTTTAGTTATTGAATGATTTATAATGTCATGATATAAATCTCAAAGAATTGGATTTTTGGGAAATAGTAGGATAACATAGAATATTAAATTATTAGTTATATCCTTAAAATGAAAAAAATTACAGGAGCATCCACAATACAAAGTCAATCCTTTCAATAAAAAATATTTCAATGAAAATAGTTTAGTAGAGAATTGATCCACTAGAAACCATTGTCTAGATAATGCTTGATAATTAATTTTATTAAATTGTAGATTGTGTATGCATTCCTCTAATTTATCCTGATCAAAATAATGAATTTATGTCATTTGACTCGGAGGCCCATGTCATATTCTTATAGAAACCTAATGATTAATAATTCATTCTGATAGTTGGGACCTTATCTTTGGAATTAGGGACATATATTTCATTAAAATTGTTCCTAATGTAGTAACATTCTACTAGAGTCCCACTTCATCAATAGTTTTTTTTCTACTCCTTGGTAAATCTATATGTATGCCTATAATGGTGATACAAATTTTTTAGATTAAGAATATATTGTTTGTAATTCACTATTTTATCACAAATAATCATCATCGGATGGACGATTGAATACAATACTTGATAGTAAAATCCACCAATGCCAATACTGAGGAATATTTGATGGAGATTACCAGCTATATTTTTTATTTCTACAAACGGTTCTGTGTGATCATGTAATTAAAAATTTTCAATGATCATTGTTTAGATGATCGGTTCATGGATATAACCTCAACATTGAGAATTACTTCATCCTAAAGGATTGGAATGAATTATTTAATGTGGTTGATTACAAAAATTGACAAACCCAAACCTAAAAAATTTAATTACTTTAAATATTTTAAATATTTTTATCCTTTATATTGATTGCGGGTAAGTCTGGGTTAAATTTTAAAATTTTCAAGCAGTCAGAGGGGTACTATTAATGGGTTGTTTATGGTTAAGATTGAACATGAAGAAACCATTTCTGGGGGTATGTTATCATACAATGTCTACTATAATGTTTTGAGAATAGTTTTATCAACCGTTTAGCTGCTAACTGGTAACTGTGTAAGGGTTCGTGGCCTTGGCAGTGGAAGGTGCAAGTTTAGTGAATTGTTTGGTAAATCGTGTTCAATCATGCGGATCACCCAAAATATTAAAATTAGGTTTCTTATTTTATATTTATTTCTTGATTCATTTTATTTTTTTATTTTCCCTAGTTTCTATCTCCCCCCCTGTGCATCATGCGATGCGCCTCCTCTCTCTCATGGTCGCACGCCCCCTCCCCCTTGAACATATCTTCCTTCTATGATTTCCACAAGTTTCTTCTAGAATAGTTCTCAGTCCTTGGATGTAAGAACTCATCCTACTTCATACTCCCTTGAATTGGCATATTTCCTCCTCCTTGTCACCTGATGTCGCTTTTTCAAACCCTATGGTTTCCAGTGTCTCTATTTTTTAAGTTTCTATTCTAAATAGGTTATGTGATGGGTCTCTTGGGTCTTCTTCCTTCATGTTAAACACCTTCTACTGAGGGAAAAGAATATTGTCTCATCTCAGCTCACTAAAACATCTATGGGAAAGGTTTTTCTTCCACTATTTTGTTTTCCACCTTTATTTTGGGACCCTTTGGTGATTTAGGGTACATAAGAATTGTTTGTAAGATGTTAAATGGCTCATTGGCGGTGTGAACGTGCATAAATAGGTATATATATATATTTCTCTAGGGTGTATTCACTCATTGAATGGAAAATACATTCTGTGGACTAATTGATATATATATATATATAAGGTAGTATGTGCATGCGAGTGTGGGGTTGTTTCGAGTGGTCGACGTGAAATTTTTCAAGCACTAAAGTGTCTCGACTTGGTCCTCTCCATTGTCGAGGTAGGTTTCCTAGTATTGCACCTTTAATTTTAGTTTCCTGAGTTCATAGAATTTAAAAGGGTGTTTTTAAATTTATGTGATATATATATAGATGTACATACATTACTTTTTGGTAAAAAAAATGATTACACATATTGGAATTAGATCCCCATTTATTTATATAACTCGTCAAAGTGTGTTTATACGTTTCTTTTACATTTAAAGCATCCTAAATGTTTTAGAATAGCTTACTAAAATACTCCTAGCCTATGAAGTGTACATTGTGGAACATAATGTATTTTTTAAAATGTATCATTTAAAACATGGATTGTTTTGATCCTTAAATTTAATTTTGAAAATTAAATGACATGATGGAACATTTTTCACTTTTTAAATGCATTTGTTAATCTGACATGGAAATGGAAATAATTTTGGAAGATGAATTCGATTTGGAAAATTTAAAGGCCCATATGGAAAAGATATTGAGGCAGTGGTGTTTCACAGTGTTTTAAAAATGGATTGGAATATTGTTTTGATATATATATTGAAATGATAGCATTAAAGGGTTGGTTAGAACATTATGTCACTTTGGTAGTGATATTTGGTTTTGAAAGTGTTAATGCCCGGTTGGAAACATACAGTTCATTATGGAATGTTTTAAAGATTAATGTGATGTGATTTCTTGGTTGGAACTTGTGATTGGTTTGTTATATTATGGGCACACATATTATGGATTTCCATATATGATTTATCATATAGGTAATGTCTCTGTTTGGGGTAGGAAAGTGTAGTAATGACAGGTAAGGAGAGTCATGCATGCGAGGGACTCCTATGTACACAATATATATTTACCATGTGTTTCTAGTGTGTATTTTAGAGCATCAAGCGATAGTTTCTGATCATCCTTAACTAGATGGGTTGGTACAACTTGGATGTTTTATAGGCCCGGTGAGTTGTTCCACTAGTGAGGCTAGGTTACATCATCTACTAGGTTATTGCTAATTGAGTTTCACTATACACCATAAGGTTGTTCCGAACTGAGTAAATCCTAGAATTTCTCTAGGGATATTTAGAAACACTGATGATTATATATTTTTATGTTCCTATTTTCATTTGTGGAACCATTGGTTATTTTATACCATGGAACATTTACTTTTCTTTTTATTTATAACTACCTTTTATAGTATTAGTTTTCATTTAAAAGAGTTTATTTAAGAGACTTATATGAATTTTGAAATTTTTTTGGGAAGTGAAATCAAACAAGGGGTTTTTTATTAAAAATAGTATCTCATTACTTATTTTTATAAAAGATTGGAAAACCTTATCTACATGTATCCAATTTTCAAACTATCAAGAAAGGATTTTAAATTAGGGATGGGGTTTCGAACGTGGTTTATATTTTGAATTCCTAGTGAGAATTTTGGTGCTCACTCCTACTTTATATTTCCATTTTTAGGTTCCTATAGTATTGGATCTCTCTTGGAGAGAGTGTGGTTCTCTGTTTGGTGGGGACCCACAAAGTCACTTGGAGGTATGTTTCGTTGTGGAACTCTGTTCTATTTCATATTGTTAGTTTTTATTTAATTTTTCTATTTATGTTTATTTTTTTTGTCTTATTATATGGGAAAAAACATTCTGAACTACTTTATTTTAGGGACCAGAACTAGTTTATATCCCATTGTGACCAGTAACGACCTTTGGGCCTTATCATGGATCTGCTCGGGTGACCAGTTCAGGGTCTACCGGGATTGGTTCATGGAAAAATGTTATCAGAGGAGGTCCTTATTATTTGGGGTTCCAGGTATTTGGTGACTAGAACTATTGTGACTCGGGAGGTTGGTACTAGAAGAGGGTCGTGAAGTCTTGCTCATTTGGATCCTTGAGTTGTCAGGGGTAGTCTGAGATTTGATTCTTTTGTTTGGATTTGTGTTGATGGTAGATAACCAAGGGAGTGAGATAGGGTTTCACTGGGGACTTACATGGTGTAGATACCCATGTAGAGACCATGTGTATAGTTTTTGACACTCATAGTGGTTATTTCTTGGTTGGAGAATGGTCTATAAACAATGTAGTCGGGTTAGGTATGACCACTACATCCCAATCTAGGTGCATTAGTGCGAGTGTTTTCTTGTTTTGGTTTTGGTTGTTTTGAATTTAAATTGGTTTTGTGGTACTTTCTTGAGTCATGAAATGAGGCTTGATTTTCAAAGGATGGATTTAAAAAATGATAAAATAAGGTTTTTTTGAGAATGGAAGGGAAACTATAATGAATTTTCAAATTTTTTTTAAAATGTGAAAATAACATTTTAGTTGGGAATGATTGGTTTTACTGGATAAAGCATATGATTGACCCTTGGTGTTCCTTATGGACATTTACATATGTGTTTATGTATAGCAAATGTTCATGTTGGCATGTATGTGTTGATGATATAAGTTGGAAGTGGGGAAAATACATTTTTGATGATTTATATGATACCATGGGTGAGTATTTGAAAATCAAATATTGATATAGTTTTCAAAAGATTTATTTGAAAAGGAAAATGGTTTCTGATAAAAAATGGATTCTTTTCTATATAGGTTTGTGGTTTTGAAGGGAAAAATGTGACGGTTCTTTGTATTTTTAAGCGATTATTTTGGAATGGTTTTTGAAATGCAAAATGAATTTTTATTTCAAAAGGTGATTAAATTTGAAAGTGGGTGAATGGTAAAATAGTGATTTTTAAAAGAGGATTCATAGCTTGTATTTTGATGTTTTTTTTGTTTTTTTTGTTGATATTTGATTAGGTATTGATTTGGTTTGTGATGAGTTGGTCTAAGAGCTTCGCGTTTGGTTGGTGATGTCATTTTTGGTTGATCCTTGGTTGGGTGTGGATTCTATTTGCATTCTTTTGTTATTAAGATCTGGTTTCCCAGAAAGGTCCCATATATTTATTGTGTATTTTGGTCTTTTTCCTTTTCCTAGACTCCTAGTGGAGTGGTAGCATTGAGTTTGTTTTGGTTGTTACCCATTTTTCTTAGTGATTGAGGTCTGTTAGAGGTAATAGAGTGGGTAAAGGATGCTTAAATAATTTTTAGGAACTCTCAAAGAGGTGAGGGTTCAAGATGTTGTGAGTTTGTTTAGGGGTCTCATTTTAAACTGATGGAGGGTGGTCTTCCCAATATCATTGAAATTTGGGGTGTCCTAAATAATGTTTAAGACCAATTTAATATAGTGATTTGAGACTGAGGAGGTAAAGATGAATAAATTGGAGGGTCTTATGAGCATTCATAGAAAGGATAGTGGATGATAAAGGATTATCTTGACCAGATTAGAGATCTGGTTTCCTCGTCGTTAGATGTAGCATCATAAGACCTGTTTGGGAAGTTTTTGGATGAAGTGTTTTTGGCTGAGTTGGATTCTATGGTATGTTAACTTGTAAATCCAATGTATCTTGTTCCCCGTGATGATTTCCTATCGGGTGAGAGGAGTGTTCTAGAGGAACATGTATTAGAAAGGTTTTCTTCACTGAGTTTAATCTCCAACACATTAGACCATTCGGTTGTCTTTCCCCAATTTGGATAGTTCAGGCAATTGATTGTCATCTTGTGGAAATCATATGGATTCTTTCTGATTATGTGGGAATTGAGGTCACTTGGGGATGTTTTGTAAGTATTTTCATTTAAAAGAGAATGTTTTTAATAGAGGACACCAACTCCTAACTGTGGGGTAGTAGATTCTTCAAGACATCAGTGCTCTAGCCAGATGACTTGGAGTGAAGATCTTCATGCAGTTAGGAATCATAGGGTGTGTAGAGGACCATGTTCTGGCTTTTTTATATGGTGTTCATGTGGATATAGTTCTAGCCTCATATTGTAATTTTATTCTCGTTGTGATTTTATTTTATTCTTATAAGAGACATGGTAATATTTTTTTCCAATACACTTGCCATTGTATTTTGAATGTGGCCCTTTGAATCAATATTCCATTTGTGAATGTGATTATCCTATGTATGGACCAGTATCAGTTTTTGTATTAAATTGTTCTTGTATTGGTGGTTTCATCTTGTGGAGGTGAAAAACACAGTTTGCTTCGATTCTCGCTTTTCAAATTTTTATTGGGACCCCTTGTGGTGGGGTTTGGTCTGTGAGGGAGATTCTAGGGTTGGTCCATGTTGTGGGATATAGGTTTGGTTCACATTGGTAGTTCTAGAGTTGTCCAGTGATGGAAATTCCATATTTTTTCTGTGCTACAAAGTTATTAAATGGCGGGGAGACACACAATGTATCTCATTGTGGTTTCCTTTAGCATTTGTTAGTACTAGTTGAGTTCTTGTGGTGGGGAGAACCCCCAGATGTTCTCCCCTCATTATTGTGATATGTTTTCTTCTTGATTAGTCAGGTGTGACTTGGGTAGTGAATGTTCACACAATGAGGCTCACAACTTCTCTAGGTTTTGATCGGGAAGGAATTTGAGTTTTGTGTGTCGCCCGACTATGTGACTTTCTAGGGGAAGAATGTTTTGTTGGTGGGGGAGAATTGTCACACCCCAAACTCAAAAATTTAATTAAATTAATTTTTTAATTATTTTGATCCACATTTTGGATTTTCAATATGGTCTTTGTTAAATTTTAATATTTTAAATCAATCATAGATGTACTGTGCACATGTTGTACACAGTTAAGAGTAACTGTGCAAAAATTGTGCACGTGGTTCTGTTATCATAAAATGTTGAGTTTCATAGTTTGATATTGTTTTTATCAACTGTGTGCCTCCTATAATGTAATTTTATGAGGGTGCCTGACCTTGGTAGTGTCCAGCGCATGGTTAGTGCACGGTTTGGTAAACCGTGTTAAAACTATGCGTATCGCTGAGAATCATAAAATACAGTTTTTTTATTTTTTTATCATTTTCCTTTTATTTTAATTATTTTACCACTTTGCTCTCTTACTACCTCTTGTGCATTGGGTAAGGATGCTCCCTTCTCCCATGCGCCCATGCCTCCCCTCTTTATCATCCCCCTCTTTGTTTGACAATTTCTACAGGTTTCATCAGGAATCTCACTCGGTCCTTTGAGGTAAGAAATCATCCTTCCTACTCCCTTGAATAGACGTGTTTCCTCCTCCCTGTCAACCAACATCGCTCAAACTAACCCTAGGGTTTCTAGTGAGTAGTGTTTTGATGTTACTATTCTCAATAGATTAGGTGACAGGTCTCTTGAGCCTCCTTCCTTCATGTTTCGACATCCACCACTAAAGGCGGAGTAGATTGGCTCATCTCGGCTTACCGACAACACTTGGGGAAAGGGTTTCTTTACACAATTAGTTGGGGCCCCTTTAGTGATTTGGGGTACATATGATTGGTTTCTAGGATGTTCGGTGGCTCCTTGGTGGTTCACATTCTCATACATAAGTATATATATATACCCCTCAAGTTTATTCCCTCATGGCATGGGAAATATGTTCCTTGGAATAAATGATAAATATATATATATATATATATATAATGGTGTTTATGCTTTTGAGTGTAGGAAGGTTTTGAGTGGTAGCCACATAAACTCTCCAAGCGCCTCTTGAAATTGGGCTCCCATTTATTTATATAACTCATAAAATCATGATTATAAGTTGTTTTAAAGTGCGAATCATCCTAAATGTTTTATAATGGTTTACTAAAATACTCCTATATTGTGATGTTTACTTTTTGGAAATTAATGGATTTATTTAAATGTTTTATCTAAAATATGGCTTGTTTTGATCCTTGAATTTTAGATAAAATATTAAATGTCATGAAGGCCTGTTTGGTTCTTTTTAAGAGTGTTGTGTACATTGAACTATAATTGAAATGGTTTTGGAAGATGAATTCGGTATGGAAAAATGTAAAGGCCTTTATGGAAAAGTGTTTTTGAAATATGAGTTTCACATTATTTTAGAAATGGTTTGGCATATTATTATGATATATATATATATATATATATGAATGATAGTAATAAATTCCTGGATGGCACCTTATGTTATTTTGGAAGTGAGAGTTTGTTTTTAAAGTGTGAACGCCTGGTTGGTAACTTATGGTGCCTTGTGAATTTTTTAAGTTTTATGTGATGTGACAACATTGTTGGAACCTGTGATTGGATTGTTATATGATGGGAACACCTATTGGGAATTTCCCTATATGTGTTATCATATATGTGGTGTTTGTGTTTGGGGTAGGAAATTGTGGTCATGATAGGTATGGAGAGTCACATGTGGGAGTGCCTCTTACATACACAATATACTTTTACCATGGGTTTCTTAGGCATCTTTTAGAGGGTTGATAAATGGTTGATGATCATCCCCAATAAGATGGGTTGGTACCCCTTGGATGTTGTAATGTCTAAGTGGGTTGTCCCACTAGTGAGGCTAGGATATAAAATCTAGTTGGTTATTGACTATGGAGATTCACCATAGACTAGTAGGTGGTTCCAAACTGAGTTTGTCCAGGGATCGCTCTTGGGATGTTTAAGAAATTCCAAGGATTACATACTTGTATGTCTGAGTTTTGTTTTGTGGAACCTTTGTTTATTTTATCTCATAAGACCTTTACATTGATATTATTTTTAAATACCTATTCTAGGATTAGTTATATTTTAATGTAATTTGTTGAAATGGCTTATATGTTTTTGGAAATTGTTTTGGTAACTGAAATGGAAAAAGGAATTTTCTTAAAAACAGTAGTTGTCTACTTAATTTGATAAAATAGTGGATAAATTTTTCATCATATATCCTATTTTCAAAATACCAATACAGAATTTTACTTAGGTGTGGGGAATCATAAATGGTTTATCTTTGGAATTCCTACTAGGAATCTCGATTCCCACACCTACTTTATCTTTATAGTTTTAGGTTCCTCTAGAATTGGATCACTCTAGGACCGAATGTGGTTTCAGGATTTGTGGTGACCCATGAGTTAACTTGAAGTTATGTTTCACAGTGGAACTATATTCAATTTTCCACCATTAGTGTTTATTCATTTTTTAGTTAATGTTTGTTTGTTTTTAATTTTATGGTCAAAATATTTCCCAACTCTTTTATTTTGTTGCAGGATACTAGTTGCTAGCCCATAGGGATCGGAAATGCCCTTTGCGCCTTGTTTCGAATCGGCCTAGGTGACCAGTTCAGGGTTGACTCGGGTTGGTTCCTGAAATAAACTCCACGTGTCACTAGAGAGAAAGTGATCAAAACAAGATTCGAGGCATATACATCAAGATATATTTGACTCTGAGAAGCTCTATTAACCCAAATAATAATTATCTTTTTCCAACACGGTTATATATGTTTGTAAAAATGCATTTTCTGTTGGTAAAGTGTTTTACCGAAAGAATTATCTTATAACTAAATAGTGGGTAAAAACAATGTTGTTAAATGTTATTGTGATAGATAAAAATTTTTTGTTACAATTATAATAATACCAATAGATAATATATATATGTTGGTAAAAATATTTTGCAAAATATTTATCTATTGATAATATTATCATTAATATTTATAAAAAATATTGAAAATTAGTATATGTTTTCAAAATAAATTTGAAATAAAATTTTATGCATGGATATATAAATATTTTTAAAAAAAAATTATATTCACTTTATTTATATAATTATATATATAATATTTATTAAATTTTATATTTGTTGTAAACATAATATTTGTTGAAAATCATTTTCAAACACCAAGATACTTTACATTCAACACCATCAAAAATCACCCACAATATGTTTCTCTCACACATCGGTTGTCACTATCATTTTTCACACTAAGGGTGTGGTCTGTGCTAGAAATTCACCAGCATAGTGATGACATGGCCACAATAGTATCTTATCCAAATTTAGATGTCGTGGACGTCTTATAGAAACTGATTTCGAGTTTGGTTGAAAAATATCCACATTCCCTATATTCACCCTCTTCGAGTCGTCACCCTCTTCGTTTCTTCAAAAGATTATTATTTTCCACTCTCCTGTAGATCCTTTGAGACTTATCTTCCAACACCTACATATTATATAAATAAAATAATACCCAAAAATAAAATTAATAAAAAAAATGAATGTTTCATCATTAATAAAGAAACTAATTAAAATGGTTGGACATTATAAATTCATTGAATAATATTATGTATTAATAAAAATATATACGATTAAATATTTACAAAATATTCACCAAAATAATTATTGAATTCATTTTTATGAAAATTAAATTAAAAGAAATACTTTAACTTCTAATTTAAATAATGAAAAAATATTTCTTTACAAATTGGATTGTAAATAGTGACAAATTTATCAGATGAAGAACCATGACTTGATTCATATTTTGTAGAAAAGTGTTGGTGAATTCATATTATGAAAAATAAACAGAAACTAAATAACAACATAAAAATTTTCTAGTTAAAAATAAAATGTACCTTTATAAATAAATATAGATTTTTGATAAAGAATTTATAATATAAATATGACAAATAACAAAAAAAAAGACAAAAATAAAAGAATAAATTACTCACACATTCATGAATGATATAAATTACTATAAGAGCCCTATGATAGAAATTATTTAGAACTACGAGTATTACCTATTGTGAAATAATTATCTGATTATGGATTGTTGTTTCTAAAGTACTTAAAATCCACTTGACAACTCTTAATGAAAACATCTTGCTGGACATACCACTTATGAAAAGTGGGTCAAAAATGTTTTTTTATTGGTTATTAATAATTATCAGGAATTTGGGTGTGTTTTTATAACCATAACACCACAGTTTTTAAAACTTCTTAATGTAAGTTCAATAAATAGTTTTCATTAAGTAATTTCATACAGACCCTTACCTAAAAATTGCTTCCTCTAGCTATGAACACTGACCCACTCCTTGTATTGATTTCAAAGATCATTTTTTTTAAAAAAACATTGAAAAAACGTCACCGTTGAGGAAATCATTATCCATCAAGATCACTAAATATAATGACTTTACACCTATAGAAAACAAAAAACAGGTTTATTTGTGGAGTAATTGGATTGAATAACCTAATTGTGAGAGAAAAGTACAAAAAATAATGGCTTTCAGCTATACCCAACAAAGAATGGGTTGATTGAGGATAATTTGGATTGAGTAGTCTAAATTTGAGAGAAAATCACCAACCTTCTAGAGCAATTTCTAGGACGGATCAGGCACGAGATATAATAGAGCCTACCCCCTTGACAATATTTCAAATTCTACATTCTTTCTATCTCCAAATCTCACCAAATCCACCATAGTGGGTTGGATGATCTCAATTAACAAGAAAACTCCCCATGTCACTATGTTCACACCACCTCAACCCGCATTCAACACGCACTCCCATTGTTTCTTTACCACAAAATATGTCAGCTGTGGATGGACCCTCCACTTCTCCACCAACGCATCAAGCTTTTCCATGGAGTAGAATAATTAAATGTATACCTTTTGATAAACATTCCAACATGCTCCTCCCCACCCTGCCAAGCCATGGATCCATTCTGACAGAGTATATGTGGAATGTTTTAACCCAAAACATGTTAAACATGTTATATTTGAGTATAAAAAAGTTCGAATTGTAAATGGGTTGCCCCGAAAGACCTGTATAATATTCAAGTTGTGTTTAGGTTGACAAATCATAACTGGAATAACCTTTTAACCCATTGAAATTATATTTCTTGTGTGGGTCATTTATGTTAGTTTGGATCAGGTTATGTGGGTTTTTTTGGTAAACTGAATCGAGTTTCAATTTATTTATATTAAACTAATTATAAGAGTTGTGTTTAGGTTCACCCAATTGTAAACTGGTTATGTTGGTTCAACCAATTCAATGAAATGGGTTGTGTTCGGGTTGAGGATAAACTAGTTCATGAAATGATCAACCTGATATGAACCTGACCTACACACCCGAATTTACAACTATATGTCAGTGGAAAAAACAAAAAACATTATATTGCATGCATTTTATAGTTACCAACATAATGAGAATTAGATAAAGCACCATTAACCATAGGCTAGCTATTGATCATCAAAAATCCCATGTAAATATTTCTTAGATACATGATTATGATATTTTTTTCATCATAAATACCTTCCATCTCAAGATAGAGACTGCTTCTAAATAACCACGGTAGTGTTTTGTAATCCTCTCATAAATTTCATCAATGCTTCCTAGAGGGAAAACCAATTCACTGAGAATATTCTTATCACCTTCCCAAGGTCACATGAACAATTAAATACAATATAATGTCACATTCTCTATCTTGAAAAATAACAAAAAATAGTTAAAATATGTAATTGATTCAGACATAAAAATTACATTTCATCAAGATTCTCTCAATGGTTATTTTCATTCAATAGGACGCATTCCCGTTCTTAAATATTTGGTGTTTTGAGAAGTTTGAAGACCTAAAAGTGTGTTGAGTATATGATTTTTTTCCATTTTTTCTAATTAATAAAATGTAATTGAAAACAAGTGAATACCTTTCCTCTTGTGGATTTTAAATTCTTACTAATCAGTTATTTCAAATTACACAACCATAAAAGAGGGTGATCACTGAAAAATATTTGTGTGTGTACCAAATGATTAAACAATAAAATTAAATCACCAAAATGTTAAAATCATATTGGAATTGTTATTAAAATTTCACATGTATGAGAGACTTCATCAATTCATTATGAAATAATAGAAGAAAGATTTTTTATTTCCATTTTCCTCGAAGAATAAGGAAAACAAAATATAAGATGAAATAAAATATATTCATGTGCATAATATATCATCACCATGGGTATAATTATGAAAATCAAAAGTTTTGGTTGATAATAAAATGTCCAAAAAAGCCACAAAGAAACCTATAAATCCTTAGAATGGGACACCAACAAGATATTGACAACATGAGAATATGAGAAGGCATGGTTTCATATACAAAATAGCTTCACGTTCCAGATTAACAGTCACCGCTAAACATAAATTGACCCAAAATAATAATAATATACAGACCCCATATCATATATTCTACAAATGTTTATGTCATTGCATAAAATGAAGGAGTAATTTCATGATTATAACATAAATAAACAAGTAAATTGAAATTTTCATCCGATTGATGGAACATAAAAAATGGATTTAACTAATCCTTACATGGTTGGATAGGAGAAGTATAGTTTATAGAAATAGTAGGCTCCTATAAGTGAAAAAAAATTAAATAAGTAATTAGATTTCTAGTTTTGAAGGCTTGTAAAAAAATTTGGCACAGGATATCCCTAAATCAACCTCATAGATAGATGAATCTACTCTGTTACATCAAAACACATGGATGTGATAATCTGTACTTGGGAATATAATGATTATTAAGAGAGATCCTCAATTGATTATTTTTTTTGAAACAAAATCTTCAACATATTCCACAATATATTTCTTAGAGGATTCGATACGATAATGTATGATTGGGAATGTAAATATTATTATCTAACTCCACATTGGATAGAAAACATGGAACATGTTGAGAATGTAATTAGAGAACAACAAAGAAACATTACAAGAAACCCTTAAAGATCAATCCTTCAAGGTCTCTTTACACAGTTATGTTTTTTAGGAAATAAGGGACGTGAAATATTTAACCTTTCAAAGACATGCTTTCAAACCCCAACAAGTTTTTTTATGTGTAGTTCTAGAAGGACCACCCGCAAAATGACATGCTGTGAAAATTTATGAGAGGTATGACATTTATTCCAACTATAATGGAAAACCCCCATCAAGTAATTATTGAAAAGTCAATAACATGAAATTTATTAGTTATTAACAAATTCATAACAATACAACAACAAAGAAACCAGCTTTCAAATAACTTATAGAGTACTGAAAATTTAAATACTAAAATAATTTATGATTCATCTAGTTTTAATAACATAAATATATCATCATGATATAAAAAATATATATTAAAATGAATATATATCAATTATTATCCAAGGTTCAACTATTTAATCATTGATCCTAAGGCATTCATTGTAAAAACTTGTAGAAATATGAACTCTAAATTTAAAATTCAATAGTATAAGAAATAATTAATATAACAAAATGAATATTATACATTTGGACATCAAATGGAATGGGAATCACACATTAATAAAGAAAATATAAAACATTGTGTCATTACACATACCAAATCAATAAATGAATTATAATCGAATACAAAATTGGAAAACATTATTCACAATATAATGAATGAATCCCCTTCAACTTAGATGATTTAGGTTGTATTAATGTGTTAAACATTAAATCTCCACTAATTAAAGGTTTAAAATTTCAATTTTCATTGTATGTTGTAATATAATTTATAGAGTAATAACATTTCAGCTCATTTAAAATTCATTCGAATATAAATTTTACTTACAATGGAGCCTGATCAATTTATATTTCAATAATGCACCCATTTAGATTTGAATAAAGTACCCATTCATCATCATGGGATCCTTACCCCAATTCATTATCAAAGACATTGTCTAGTATGTATTTTTTAGGTATAAATAGTTATGTTCTTTTAAAAGTGGCCAATATATTAGAATCAAAGATACTATTTAGAAGGGTTTCATCACTTTTATGATTATTAGCATTTTGTTTTTATCTATGAATTATGAAATGTAGAATGAAGGCATTCACTCAACATTCACAACCCCAAATTGGGAAATTGTGATAGAAATTTCACATTTTTATAGTTCCAATACGTTTGCCCAAATTTTTGACATTCACTTGCTTCATAAGGAAAATTGAGCAATGTGATTGATCATGAATTTACATGATAACAAACTCATGGGGAATTATTTCCATCCAACCATAGAAAACAACATTTTAGAGAACAACCTAAAAATTAAACATTCGTTATTCATTTACTACTTCTTTTTTGATCTATCATGAAGAGTTATAGGTATGGAATTTCACCTTAATGATGGAGCACAATATCATGGTTCATATTAACTTATGTTCCTCCATAATTAGGGAACAAAACAGGTTTCCCTTCATTAAATTGACAGATATCAACTTTCCTACCATACTATGATGGACAAGACTAATATAAACAAATCTTCCAGGATTCATCAGAAGAGTTTTATAAGGGATCATAATTCTAGTGGGGGGTCTTGGAAGGTGGGTGAATCTTATTCACAAGAATTTGATTCAATATTGGGATCGAATGATTTTCTCTATAGAAGTATGTTATTATAATTCTAAAATCACACAAAAACACAATAATAAGAATAAGAAATATTGTTTCATTAGAATTTCACTATAATACTAACTATAATTCAGTACAAACACTAGATAAATGTGTTTTTAGATGATTAGAACATCAATTTTATAAGTGCATACCTCCTAAGATTCCCAAACATCAACTGATTGAATGTGAAATGGGTTTTTATCTATGTCCTTCCCTACACAAGAATCGATCCCCTTCCAACCATTTCATGAACCTCTTACAAAACTACCATAAGAAAAATGATAATCTCAGCACCTATGAATTGCATCCCAACCACCTGAGAAACTCCAAGTAGTTTTTACTGGTTATATACAAAGACATCATGGCCGTTGACTGGATCCCGCAAGTCATCGATAGGGTTGTCATGTTTCACTGTGTTATATGTTCTTTGATATTTCAGTTTCGAAGGGTCTAAGAGGGCATGGGGGAAATAGAAAAGTGGAAAATAATGGAGGCTTTCAAGGTTAACATGGCTATATGTATAACTATCTATTGGATCAGTGTTAGGGATAATTTCTTTCTGGAGAGGGAAAATGGGTTTTCACTCTCATTAGTTTCGCTTTTTCCATCCATGGAGGAACTAGATGGCATGAAATAAGAGGAATTTGTGAAGTTTTATAAGTACAAGGTTAGGGATTTCATTGAAATCATGATCATCCTAGAAAATACCCTCCCAATGGTATAGAAAATGAGCCTTTAAGGTTTTTGTTTAAAAATATGTTCATTTAATTTATTGTATAATCACATTAATTTTATTATTATTCCTTATTTATAAATATTTATATTTTATTTTAGATAGAATGTTATTATAATAATATTTATCAAAATATTTTGGATAATAAAAATATAATTTTATTTAGTAAACTACTAGTGAAAAAAATATATTTATAAATCACATGTTTGATGTGTGTAAATACTAGTAACAGATATATATGTTTTCAAAAAGATTTGTAATAATAATTAACAACAATATATTCATTATTTCGTAAAAACACAGTCAGTGTGAATATGACAATGCAAAAAAATTAATTGTTAGTAAATCATATATTTGTATTAGAAAATTAATAACAATACCCATATATTTTGGTAAAAATAAATGTTGGTAATTACAGTCAATACCAATAAATCTTAATATCTATTAGAATTTATAATTTATACCAACAGATATATTTTATTTGTTACTAAATTTATGTAGCTATAAGTCAAATATTTTGTAGTGTAACATCTATTTTAGGAATCTGAACTATTTTTTGTATCACCAAACATGTCATGGAACACATTTATGACAAATATTTTAAGTCACAAGGTCATATCCTTATTTAGTAATATTTTATTCATTATCTGAGGAATTGAGGAAAATGATTTCAATATCCTATGTTGTTTCTTCATGGGATTCCACTCTAATTGGGAATGGTTGTTAGTATAATCAATAATTGTCTCCTACAAGATACATGAACTAGTAATGTTCAAACCATTCTCGAGCATATAGAAAAGATATAAAATCACTGCTCTAATTGGGGGTAGAGTATTGGGGTGCAATAATTATTCTTCCATAACAATACCTATAATTTATTCCAGACCATTAGGTTTTTCTCACTGCATGATTAATAGAAAAATGATTTTCTCATCTACAAAAATCCTTAAAACATGAAACCAAAAATGGATTCTATGATGGTTTATCAAATTAGAATACCATGGACCCTCATTATGAGAAACTCATTCTGAAATACAATCTAGTATAGTTGAGTGATGACCGATTATTTGAATCTAGGAACCAATTCAATAATATGATTCATATAGGTAGTGAATGAGAATAAAAAATGATATAAAAAGACTTGATCCAAAGCTTTTTCATCCATGATTATAGGTTGAATTCCGAAAATTTCAATCCAAATAGAACTATTATCAAGTTGATGGGCCAAATTTTTGTGTCTTGGGTCAAAACATCTGATATGTACTGTAATCCAACTTTGTAAATATTTTGTCGGGATACAAGTTCCATGAGGAGACTCACCCAGTTTACCATGACCTATTTCTTGATAAATATTCACTAAATATAGAATAGTAACACTCAATAATACACAAAATTCTAGGTGATCCACCATTCTTAATGTGGTTTCCATTAGTGTGTTGTTTTCATCAAGAGTATGTAATAGCCATCTACTTTGAGATATGTCTATCGGTTCCTCCATTTGAAGATCATAACTATCCTATATCTTGAGTTGATTTCCCAAGGAGATATATTAACCACCATAAAGAAAATATAGGTATCTAATATGAGGTGTATGAGTTTGTGTTAAAGGGTAATCCCTTATCTTATTTTCATTTTTACTTGAACCGTGTGAGATAAGGAAACGTTTGGATCCACAAAATAAATTTAATATTGAGATTAAGATGAATATAATTCTTAAAAATAGGTTTTACAAATGTTAGTAAGTCCCTTTTCTGTACATGATCATGCTTTATGTCTTCCAATTCATTGTGACGAGGAATGAATTGAATATACATATCCCCTAGATTAAGGATTCCCCTGATTTTATGAACATCCCAATGGCTAATGATAGCTTCCACATGTGGAAGATGAAATGTGTTGGTATTAGAGAACCAATGACTAACCATATCAAGGATGATATCTAGATAAATATAGACATATAACTATGAAGTAAAAATATCCACAGAAAGTCTAATAGATCATAGAAGATCCTTCCATGTGATACATTATTGGTTCACCAAATAAGTCTAAGACCATTCCTAAAAAAAATTCCCTCTTAGATGATGGTCACTTTAATGAATTTACCATTTCCTACAAATCTACATAAATGATTTATTATTCATAAAACAAGGTCTAAAGTAATATCCTACTAATGCTGAATCAGGGTCCAAATGACAAAACATTTCATTATTATTTTTCTTGGGTAATATATATATTTAGAGAAATATTAACTCAAGTGGTGTGTTGAGTTAGTGAAATATGAAGGATTTTCATTTTGTCATCATGTATTAGAGCATCAATTTGAATTTTTTTAAGCATATCCTACCATGGACTCACCCAAGATCTCCTCTAATCACTCTTACAATATTTCAATGACCCCTGTAACTCACAGAGTCCATGTCACCCAGCTCAACTATACCGATAGCTTACCCTCTCATCCTGATATAATCCACCTCAATTTTTTTCATTTAAATAGAACCCCAGGGATACTATATACCATATGATTTTCCATCTTATGTAAGAGTGATAAATACTCCATGATACTATTCTCTTAGGATTCCAACATCACTGCACGATATTCTAATGTACTATAGATTTTAATAGTTAACTGAGTTATTAGGTTGTGATCCAGATTTATCACCTGAGTTACTAATTACTTGGCATCAATCACCTGGTTTTCCCTTCATAGAAACTCACTACCTATGTAACCACATATTAATGTCTCACCACCCATGGTAGCTGAACATAGTGCCTCACAGCCCAGATAACCACAACTTAGTGGCTCATTTCCGTGGGCATCCCACCTTAGTTAATTACCACCTAGGGAATCCCATATTATAGTATAATTACACAAGGAATCCCACAAAAGTGTCTCCCCACAATGGGATTCACACCTTAGTGACTAGTGACATCGAGATACTAAATTTCTAAAAATTCAACCCTCCTTTACCAGCTCTCCTGTTTGAAAATACCATTATTAATTCAATCTTTAAGACCACTGGATTCAAATGTCTGATGTATGAGGCACACTAGAATTCCACTCCTAAATCATTAATTCCCTTATTAATGGAAACCCCATATTTAACCTAATTATATTTTGTGTCTACAAGTTGTTCAAAATATTGAATTACCTTTGTAACAAGGATCCCAGTCCTGGATATAGTAATAGAAACCTTCTCATTTCAAGTAGTGACATTGAAATACTGAATATTTCAAGAATTGTGAAGAAAATAGGGCATTATCTATTTTTTAATTTTCCTATTGATGAATATGTAATCCCAAATATGGTATTTATAAATTATAAAGAAGATGAAGATACACACCCCTCCTAGTGTAATCTCATAGAATTTCTTACTAGATACCCGTCCATAGTCTCTCCGTCATGTAACAATAGATGGGGAGAAATTTCTACATGACACCCCATATGGAGTAAGACCATATACTTTATTACAATATGGATTACCTTTCAAAACATTCATATCAACTCACTCACCAATTATTGGATGGGGAATGAAGTACGACAGTGGGATTCCATTTTATGTTTATGTCCCATTTGAATCCAATTATGCATTATGACTGATCATCTAGTATTAATTATATTTCACACCAAGGATGAGTCACATTGGTTTAGGAATTATAGTCAATCACAATAAAATCATAATTAAAATCCCATCCATGGGACTCCACCTGAGGTGTAATCACTAATTTAACAAAAATATGGGGTATTTGATTTTGTTGTCCTTGGGATACGTAAGTTTATACCGTAAGGTTCAAAACCAAAATATTCAACCAATCACCACTCTTACAGAGTCATATTTCAAATTACATCCTTCACCACTAGAGGGATGCACTCCATCTAGTTATTTTCAATTATCAAGGGATTCCCATGAATATGTCCAACACTATCACTTTCTAGGAACCACTCAACTATATTTCCTTTTCACGTGACTTTAAACCGTATGGTTTAATCCAATTTTCATGACCATAAATGGAATAACATATTTGGTTGAGTGTATATACACTACATCAGTTTTGATTACTCCAACAGGTACACATAGAAAACCCCATCTTATGACTGATCCATAAATAAAAAATCAACATCTCTTAGGATAACAATAAATTCAACAGTTCAAAACAATGTTGATTTAAACTAGAGGTACTTAATGAAATACCTCACAAACTACCAACAAACAATGATTGATAACCTCTAATACATTTAGATGGAACCATTTAGAGAGACTATTTGAAACATAGAGATAGTTCCAATGATGAAGAACCAATAAAACATATGGATGATAAAATTGAAGGAGGTCATATAATACAAATATATGTTCACATATGAATTTCTTAATAAATGATTCCTAACATATTGGATACCAACTCCACATTGGAATTTGGGAGGGACTCACAAACATGCCTTAAATATATAACATAGTTCCATAGTATGTAATAATTCCATACAATAGGTTGTAATTTTACCAACCTCTATTCCTATGGAGAAAATAAATTACCCATGTTTCATTGGAGTGAAATCCTAATAACCACCTAACTATTCAAAAAATGTATGTAGCTCCGAAATGATATAGTAAGCATTATGTCTTTCTGGTTCCATGAATTTGATACACAGGAAACATTATAGAGAGTGGATAATTCCCAAATTGTATAATCATGACACCTATTTTGGTGGAAAATATTTTTCTAGAATATATGGTTTTTCTGTGTCTAGTTACAGGTTTTCTGGTTGATCTAGAGTGACTTGTTTGACCCTTATAGGGGTATTTTCACAGTTGCAGTTGGGGGGGGGGGGGGGGGGGGTTATTGAATTCAAATTCATATATGACATGTGGAATTTGGATTTCACTGCAAATTGATATTATTTGAAAAATGTTAATTTTGTCTTTTCCTATATATGAATATTGAATAAACATGAATTGGTGTCACTTTACCAAGAGCCATAAATTGGGTTGGCTTATAGACATCATAAAATTACATTAAAGGTGGGTGTGTGACTTTTACATAAATGTTTAATTTTGATACTGAAAATTGGAAAATCATTAGAGCTGAGGTTTGTATCACATTACATGATCTAAGTCATTCTATAGTTACTTTAAACACACATTCTGATATAGAGATGAAGTGTGTCGATCCAAGTCTATCAAAATCTTGGTTATCACATGATGACTCTTCACATGATTGGCTATTTATGAATTTACATATTTATCATGAAACACACTTTTATAAAAATGTGAAATTTATGTTAAGGACACATTGGTGTTGTTTTAATGGTTTATACTCACACCATACATGGGAATCTCAATGAATATGTGAATTTTATAGTTAGGGATCCAGTTAAGGACACGTAAATTTTTCATAGAGTTGAGATGGTAGATCATAGAGGTTAGAGAAAATGTTAAGAAAAACTCAACAATATTCTAGTTTTGTTTTAGTTCATATTTAGTAGTTATTATATGATTCCTGAGTTACCACTTTTGGAGTCTTTTGGTAATTTTGGGTGTGACTTATATTCCATATTATTACATCACAGTGATATTAATTTATTTAACATTGTTTTATTTTGTGATATTTATTTTTTATTAGTTGTAACTATTGTGTATGGTTTTTTAGAAATGGAATAGTCTCACCATGGTGTAGTTATAACTCTCATTACTAGTTGAATTCCACTTCTATATGGGGAGGATCACGTGGGAAGATGTACCCCTCTCACCTAGATTGAGTGATTTTGTCCATGGAGTTACAAAGTTTGTTATAAGAGGTTTTATTTTCTTTTAATTTAATTTATTGTTTATTATTTTTAGTTAATGGTAGAAAATGGTTAGGATGTGTAGAAACTAGGTAGGGGAGTCATGTATGATCATGGAAAACTCTTATGTAATGGACCGCTAAGTTACTTGTGTTTGGAATTTTTATTTCTAACTCTGGTTTGAAATTTTTGGGTTGATCATGAGTAATGTTGTGTGATTACATTTAATGATATTTTGGTATATTCATACATCATTAATATGAAAATAGGTTCAAAATCCATACACATTATTTCTTATTATATATAGTAACTCAATTAATAAAATGTATTTGGTAATCTGTGATATATGCTTCCAGATACATTTATACTTTAATTTTAATTTATTAAACTGGGAATAATATGTTTTGTATTTAGTATTGAACTAAGACTACTGTGAAGGTACTAGATACTTTGATTAATCCATAGGTGGTGTTATTGGGCATGTTCATTATATATTAGGTTAACCTCTTAGGATGATTCATAAACTTGTTTTCTTTTGTTATGCATATAATTTCTTGAGTGGTGTAGTCCTTTAAGTAATTGATGTAATTTCATAGAATTTGAAATTTTAAATAACTATACCATAATGATGACTTAATGTATAACCAAATTAAGTGGGTTAGGATGATCTAGTAAGTGATTTAGATCTTTTAGTGCCTTGATACCCACATGAGTGTGTAACATAGAATGCTCTAGTATCCACATCTGTGGTTCATGTAGTGAAACCACATTGATATGGAGATTCCGGGACCGTGATTATTCGTGGTGGAGGAAATCAAATTATGATGGTTGATTCTTCTTGGGACTTCCTAGTTCAATATCCCACATTAGTCTCGAGAAATTTTTGATTTTAGGATGTTGAGTATTGGATTGACATCATCAAGGGAATCTTTGATCTATTGGAAAATCCAATGGATTGATGGGTCAGTATAGAAATATTCATGATCTAGAGACCCCTGATCAAATAGTGGGGTGTTATGATATATTCATTGATATTTGAGGGTACGACTTGAGATTCCTTCAATAAACTATTATGTGTGGAGGTTTTCAATGATACAATGAAGATGGGTTAACATGGTAGATTATAATTCTTAATCAAGGAACAATGTCAGTATCTTCCTGTTCAACTCATTTCACAAATTATCTTTATTTTGTTTCCTCTTTTGGCTTGAAATGAGTTGTAGAAGCCCAAAAGTTTGACACTCTCTTTTGAGCAGAGATAAGATGTAAGATCTATAATTTTGAATAGATGACATACACTGAGCTAATTTAAAAGGCTCTCAAAATTGGTAATGTAATATCGGAGGGAAAATCATATGGTCATCCCCACTATCTCAATATACTGATGAGCGTTATCCTTAATAGTGTTTGGGTGTCTTATTGAGTAGTAGGATGATGAAGGGACATGACATGCACTACAATAGTATCAAGAAGTAAAAGGAGAGCATAGGTTCTCCAGCATCCTTTATGAAAATAGATCACACAAGATTTAACAATATCATATGGATATGGAATTATATATTTTTGTATCCCAATCCTCTTAAATATTTCAATCTGAATATTAAGAATGTTAATTTAATGTTCCTTTGTATAAAGGCTACATTGTTGGGATCCGAATACCAGGCCCTAGATTACTTATTGGTCCTAACCATAAAATTCTACTTCATGGAATTCTATTTACCTAGTGATTCACTAGATTCTAGGATTTGGTCAGGGATACAACACATAAACGGTTCATGCGATGGACCAGGGTTTGGATTGTAAGAACCTGATTCTCCTTTGACATATATATGTTGTGTTTTCTATCAATTCATTTATTAAATTCATAAATGAGGCCTAATGTGAGTTCCTCTTTGGGTCATGGAAGGATCAGAGGTGTCATGGGCTTGTTTGAATCCTAGAACCCAAGGTTTTGGATGTTTTGGGCTTGGCAAACAATTAATAAAAAATGTGTAGGTCAAACCACGTGGTCTAACAAACCACACAATGCGAGGTAGTAGCAGCTCATTGGCCACACGACCAGAGGATAGAGAGAAGTAGAAACTTCATGACCGTGCAGCAGGTCTGCAATTTCTGTGTAGCTTTTTTAGAGACCCACTGGATCGTCAGTAGACTGTGTGGGGTAACTGTGTAATCCACCCCTTTCTACTTGATGCAACCATGGGAAATGGAAAACATTAGATAGACCATATGCCTAAACTGTGAGACATAGTTTTGTTGTGTAAAATGACAATTTTTACCCTATTGTGTTTCAATCCTAAAGACCATCTCTTCATAGAATTGTTTCACAGTAGGGGGATCTCTCTTAAGGTCCTTGAGAAACTATCCTAGGGATTGAGCGTGATCCTCCATCTGGCATCAAACTCAAGTGTCATCTGTCTCATTGGATCCATACCCATAAGGAATTTATTACTTTTTAGTTTTTCTTGATTCATCAGAATATAAATTTTGCTATTTGGATTTAGGATAATATACCCTAATATCCCATTATTAATCCATTCTTCATATTAATACCAAACCAGGGAAAATAAGAGCTTAATAATGGATGATCTATCTGACACGAACCTAAGGTAGGTGGTCTTATGCATTTCATTAATTGTCGAGCTATTTATATGTATTGGAGTGTTGTGCGCCCATTTTTTGGGGTGTCACCGTGATTTATAAAAACACCCTATTGTTTCTAATTAAGATTAGGTAATTGACAAATTATTTTATTCCATGACATAGGTTGTATACCTTGATTAAGGGACACCCCATGGTTGAGTTCCCTTGGATAGCCATTTATGGTGATTTGGCATATGATTCCTCTGAGGCAGGATGTCGATTCAATTTTATGGGTTGTTAAAAATGAAATTGTTTGTAAATTTGAATTGAAATAGTGTTAAATTATAATTTAATTGATTGAGGGAATGGGATAATTTAATTACCATCTGACTGTTGTATGCATATTCTTGTTTAAGCATGTTCGGAATGAATTTCCCCAATTGTGAACCTTCCCATGTGAGTTGATAAACAAATATTCCATGTAATAGTTTAATTCTTATGTGTTTGTTTTTATAAGAAATATTACCATGTGAGTAAATTAAAGGCCAAAACATTGAGGTTGGTCTTTAGTTGAGACACCCCATGGTGGTGAGTTATATTATATTCTTATAGTTTTGACCTTAAAATGGATAATGAAATGTTCAATTGAATTTTTTTATGATGAAGTATTAATTAGTCTTGGGTGAATCATATATTCCATTTAGAATTCCTTGGATAGGATCATATGAATAATATACCCTGTTCCTTGATTTATCCTTGGATTTTGTTAGAATTCCCAGGATGGGCTCAAAGGGTAAATTATGTCTAAGCTATGAGTGAACCATAGTTTCCATAGATGAGATCATATAGTATGTGCTTATACGATGAGTGAATCATGATTCCATTTAGGTATTCTATGGAAGGGATCAAGAAGAATTTGAATATATTTCATGAGTGATACATCAGGATTCCTTATAGGATCGCCAAGGATGGGCTCAGTGATGTGAACTTATAACACAACTAGAGTGATACCAGGTTCTTAAGTGGTTCACCGGGATGGGTTTGTAAGGTGTTGGTGGATTTTCACATGGAGTGATACAAGAATTAAAACATAGGAATGTCAATGATGGAATCATTTTATAAGTGAATATTGAAATGGAATGGTTTATGTTGCATCTACCAATACAAATCACAAGCATGGATTCAGTCTTAACCTTTTCATTCTTAGATGGACTACGGAATAATATGTTGTGTTTATAGTTATACGAAGGATGTCGAGATTGAGATGGATCTCAAGAATTATTAATTAAATGTAATTTAATTTTAAAATAGATAATTAAATAAAATTTATATGGAAATATTTTCTTATTTGTTGTTTACTTTCGAGTACTTCTTAGCATACTACTTTGGTTATTACACACTTCCTATTATATATATTCACTAATAGAATAGAATAGACCTTTGGTGATTAATTACTAAGATTTAGTCTCACACCCTATTCGGGTCATGTTTTGGACCCAAATAGATTATATGATTGAAGGTGTTGATAACGTAAAGCGCCCTCCTACAGGTACATGATATGCTTCATTGGAGAAGGATAACATGGGAAAGAGATGAGGCTTATGATGCTTCTATGATTATTTTTGGTCTTTTGTACTTTTTGAACATTTATTTTACATAAATTTAGGGTAAACTATTTTTCCTATTGTCTAGAACGTGTAATATGCAACATCATCTATGTATGATATGACTTATAGTTATTTATATTATATATCTTACACTATTTACTTCTGTTGTATGGTATTACTTCTTCTACTATTGAACTACTATTGTATTCCACTATGTCACACTCTTCTAATGAGTTCATATTCTACCCACTATCACACATATTCCGTATCTACTAGTTGAAAACCTATGGTGTTTAGGGAGATGCACTTGAGTCTATGTGGCCAACTCAGCTCAGAGCACTGTTGAGTGACATACAGGTACAAGATGTTACAAAGTGTTATCAGAAGAGTCTTTTTGGGTTTTATTTGTTGTATGGAGATAATATACAAGGATATGAGGGAAATAGAATTTGATAATAAATTGTGCTTAAGTGTTTATACCCCACGTATAGGGAAATCCAAGTTCCCTATAATTGTGTTGTGATTTATTTGGATTTTGAGAAATAACAGTTGATTTTCACCACTGGGTGACACACTTGTGTTGTGCTATTATAATTGACATTATTTTTGGTTCTATTGAGTTTCAATGAGATTAGATAAAGGTATTACATCTCATTCGTCATATAGTAACTTGTTCAAAATCACATTACATTAATTATTTCCATTCCATTTATAGAGAATTACTGATTTCATGTTGTTGTGATAGATGTTGTGATACATATGCCTACTATTGTAATATGTTTATTGGTATATATTGGAGCACGAATTGTATGGACACCAACATTTGAAACCTAATATTTATTAGCCCTCTTGGATTAGAATTTGGTGGAACATGTTTTGTTCTTAAGGAGAATTTTTTTAAGATGTGCTATTGGTCGGTGCCATGATTTGATTTGTAGGGAGAATGGGCCCCCACAAATCAAAATTCAACATAATATTGATTTAACCTTCGGAAAGGGGATGTGATAAAGATGAAATTAGGATGGAAATCAAGGGAAAATAAAATAGATTTTGGTAGAGAACTTGACTAGACCAGACCATAGTAGTGGGATTTTGGTAGTATCTCTCATTGGTTTGACACCTAGGCCTGACCCATTGGGCTGGCAGAGGGGTGTGTTCTTAAAGGGAGGTTTGGACCTATCTTGTTTTTTATCTACATTTTTTTGTGATCCTTGAAAATGATATTGGACTGAGGTGTGTGTTTGTCATTGTAGACTCATTCTACCACAATGAACATTGGCTATACACTAGGAGGGTAGCAATGACTATACCCCTGAGGGGGTAGGCCATGGGCTACTAGTGGACCCTCCAATCATGTTTGTTGCAGTAACTGCTGTTATACCAGATGTAGGTGAAGATGCATAGTTCGGTGAAGGCTTTATGTGTTTTATAAAAACCTCACAGGAAAAAACACATCATTTTATTTCTATGGAAGAGATTATGAGAGTGTTCTAGAAGAAGAATCAACCCTTGTTTTTTGTGGATGGCATACCCCATGCTACAGAGTCATTTCTAGAGGCCATGATTTTGATCTAAGATCATTTAGATAGGCCTTCTATGAGGATGGAAAATCTCACTTAGTATATGATACTTGATTCTTACAAGAGAAGGTGAGATGTTATCACTCAAGATGAGCGTCATCAAGATATGGAATATGGATATTTTCAGACTGTCTTCTATGATTACATATATCTTGAGATGTTTTGGATGGATAAATCCCACGAGTTTATGCATATGGATCTGGGAACACTGTTAGTTATTGACTAAATGACCCATTTTACCGAGATCCATTGATTTTCACCTTTTCTGATGGGTGATAATGTGTCGAAGGCTAGGTGTTTTGGGGATAGTCTCAGGTATGACATACGATCATATGTAAATGTTTTTAGGTTGAATACCACTTCTACTATAGTGAATCAGAAACTAATTTCTGGGCATAACCTATGGGTATACGGTGGTGTGAGATGGGGCATTCTAACACATAGATCTGGTGCTATCTAGACTGAATGTAATATGTTTCGTCTGATGTTTAATTATTTTTATACTAGCAGTTAGAGAATATCATCCGGTAACCATGTCAGGTGATACCAGTGTGGTAGGCTAGGGCATACGAGGCCATAATGTCCACTGAACCTAGTCAAGTGAAAATCTAGTGGCATGATGGTCTATCTATGATTCTTCTGTAGGACGTTTACACTAGCATCTAGTGAGAGAGGATCTACAACAAATCGACTTTCAGGATCAGGGTCTGCAGCTTCTCACCAGACAGGGAGCTGGAGTGCATCAGGCTATTCAGGCCAAGGTGGTGGTCATGGACATGGTAGCCATACCCCAGGTTCAATCTGACCGTAGAGTGAATCTGCTTAGGGTAGCCAGGTAGTGTCACTGGGCTATGGAATAGGCTATACATATATAGTTCAATAGACCATGTAAGAGTATGATCCCGAACCATCTACTGGAAGAGGTACTATTCTAGTAACCTCTGTTTTAGCATCTGCACTTTTTGATACATGGGATTCAGATAGTTTCATATATGTTCCCATTATAGTAAACCTTATGCTCTAGGTTTTTTACATCTGGTGGCATAATCATGCTAGAAACTCCATTAGGGATCAGGACCAAAAGTGTTTGTTAGTACAGGGAGTACCTCATTGATGTTGATGGGTGTCAGTTCATATGGGACCTCTATGTACTCAAGATGATATAATTTCATATTATTATTGAGATGTAAAGGTTGGTTTCATTTCAGGACTCTATTGATTACTATTTATGCAGTGTGAGTTTTATGTCACTAGAGGGAAGAAAATTTCTACAAAGGGGGAATTGGATGTCTAGGAAAGCCGAGTTGGACCTGAGCATCATGGGTTGGGTTAGATGAAAACCCAATTTGTGCATTTAAATCTGGATGACCATGGAACATGTAAAATTGATTTACATAGAGTAGTTGATCATTTCAGGGATGTCTTATCAGATGATTTTTTAGGTTTAACTCTAGTGAGAGAGGTAGAGTTCTTTATCGAGAGTTGTGAGGATTTTCACCGATACCCATTCTTCCTTAGAGGATGGTTATGAAAAAGTTTTAATAGCTCTAGAGGAAGATATAGTATTTATAGGTAAAGGGTTTTCTTATAACCAATACATCTCCATGTGATTTGCTGGTCCTTTTTGAAAAAAAATGATGATGGTACCCTTAGGCTATGTGTGGATTAAAAAAAATTGAACCAGTTGATTGTTAATAACTGATATCCTCAAGAACGAATATATGATCTCTTTGACTAGCTCCATGGATGATGTGTTTTCTCAAAAAATAATTTTATATATGGGTTTTATCAAGTTCATGTTAGATCATCATACATACCTCACACAACCTTTCAGTGTAGGTATAGTCTATATGAGTATTTCATCATTCCATTCAGTATCATGAATCTACTAACAATATTTATGGCACTAATCAACCATGTGTTCCATCCTTATATTTAACAATTGTTTTGTATTCATGGATTATATCTTAGGGTATTTTCAAAATCATCATGACCATGCCAAATATCTTGAAATCATATTGATTACACTAAGAGAGCATCAATTATATACTAAGATCACAAAGTTGTACTTCTAGATGGATCAAATTCACTTAATAGGTCACATTATCACAGAGACAAGAGTTTCAGTGGACCCAAATGAGGTGAGAGAAATAGTTTCCTAGGATCCTCCCAAGATTTTTTTTGAGGTTCAAAGTTTCTTAGGGATATCTAGTTACTATAGGTGTTTCATATTGTACTTCTCATATTTAGCATCGTCATTGGCGTTATTGAATAAAAGGGTGTGAAGTAAGTATGGACAAATTCCTATGAGAAGACCTTTTAAGAGATACAATTGAGATTAAACACTAGGTTTATACTAATTCATCCAGATCTAGGAAAGAGATACACTATGTACTATAACACATTAGGTATTAGTCTTGGATCATTTCTTATGAAAGGGGATCGAATCATTGGGAATGAGTCTCAGGAATTGGGGCCACATGAAAGGAATTACCCAATGCATGATCTCGAGTTATCTGTAGTAGTTCATGCATTAAACTATTGGATACATTATGCAATGGGAGAGAATTTTTTGGTGTACATGGGAAAAAAGGCCTCAAGTACATATTTAAATAGTTTCATATGAATATGTAGTATTTAAGGTGGTTTGAATACCTTCAGTATTATGGCTTTGGGATTTCCCATATTCTTAGTAAAGGCGATGCAGTGGTCAGTGCACTGAGTAAGAAGACTCAGATAAAGGTAATGCAGTATGCTAGTTGTGAGTGGTAGAATATGGTGTTGTTTTCTGAGATTAACTTGGAGGTGAAAAATAGTCTGTATAAGATGTTTTTTCATACTTAACTATTATGTGTACCCTACTAGAAAATGTGATGATGAGAAAACTATTAGATATCGATGGCCTAGTTCTACGGGAACGTGTGGCAGGTGTAGATCCTCCCCATGGTAGAACAATAAGAAAGGATGATGTTTAGCATTTACATAGTCACGTATGGGTTTAAATAGACATGCACAAGGATCTGATGTAGTACTTTCACGCCTCTCTATGGGTAGTGTATTTGTAGTGAATCCTGGTTTCACCAAGATGTATCAAGATTTACATCATTAGTATTGGTGGATAGGTATGAAAAGAGATGTAGAAAGTTTTTTGTGAGGTTATCCACCTATTTGTAGATGAATGCAGAACAACAATGGCCAACCAAACTTTTATAGTAGCTATCCAATCCTGAGTGGAAATGGAATGATGTTGTGTGGGATCTCTTGATGGGATTTATGATTTCCCCTTGATTTAATGGTGGTTTTTGGGTCATTTTTCATAGGCTCATTAAGGCCAGACACTTCATTCTGATTAAATAAATCATCAGTGTTGACGGTCTTGGGAGGTCTTACATCAATGAGATTGTAGAACTACATGGGGTCCTACACTCTATCATTTTAGATAGGGATGCTCGGTTTACTTCTCATTTTGGAAAGGGCTACAGAGCATGATGGGTACACATGAGCCTATGATCATAGCTTACCACCACCAGATAGAGGTAAAATTAGAGCACATGATTTAGGTTCTTAAGGACATGTTTCAGGCATGCGTACATGATTTTGGGGAATCTTGGTAGAGGAACATACCCACTGTTAAGTTTACCTAAAATAATATCTTTCAAACTATAATTAAGATGGAACCATATGAGTCATTGTATAGTATACCATGTCGATCACCCCTGTGTTTTCTGGGGGTTGGAGAGGCAGCTATGTTGGGACCTCATCTTGTTTAGGAGACCCGAAAATAGGTTTAGTTGATTTATAAGCGGATGGCGACAACATAGTCTCATCAGAAATCCTACATCAATCACCAAAGATGTCCTCTAGAGTTTGAGGTTGATGATCACGTTTTCCAATGTGTTTCACTGATGTTCTAACATAAGAGGATCAGGAGAAAGGGTATTATTTTTCTAAGATACATTGGTCCATTCGAGATTTTGGAGAGAGTGAGGCCGACATCCTATCAGTTGCAGTTACCTCAGAGGTACCTGGCTATTCAAAATGTCTTCCACATTTTGTTGATAAAACATTACTTTTCATACATGTATCACTTTTTCATCTCTATGGGGTTGAGTGACATGTAGGTTCATCCTTTTTGGAGCATCCTATATGATTTTTGGATCGTAGCGTGAAGGTTTTCCACGGTGGGTCTGTTCCACTAGTACATGAGCAATGGAAACACATCTGAGTGCAAGACGAGACCTGGGTGAGGGAGGATGATGTACAATCATAGTGGATAGAGTTGTTCTTAGATATTTCATCAGCATCATTGGAAGGTAAATTTAGGGATGGATTTCTCTAAGTATGGATGTTTGTAGGAACCCAGTTCTTCTTTAAGGTATAAATCTTGTTTTTTCTTTCAATTGTAAGTTTAAAGGCTTAAATTAGGCCTATTGTGATTTCCCATTATGTTCATGGAAGTATCATAGGTTATTTTGGATTTTTGTAAGCCCAGAACCCATGATTTGGTGTGTTATGGGTTAAAAATATGGTTAGTAGAAACTGAACGGGTTAGGCCGAAGGGTTTAACAAATTGTGCGATGTGAGGCAGTAGGGGCTCACTGGCCACACGACCAAAGGAAAACATGTAGTAGCACCCGCATGAACATGTCGTAGGGATTCAATTTTTTTAGACCATTATTAGAGACCTACCACATAGTTACCTTATAGGCAGTAAACCATGCGGGGGAACTATGTGACTGTCCCTTACTACTTACATTAACCATGAGAAATTTCGCATGGTTACAAAAATATGCACATAAATCGTGAAGCCCTATTTTTTTGGGTAAAATAACAAATTTTACCATATTGTTTTTTAAACATAAAAATTCCCACATATTTGAATCATTGCACAGTGGGGGGGTCTCTATTAAGCTGTTTGAGGAACTATCCTGGGTATTGAGCCCAGTCCTCCATCTGAGCTTTGATTCGAGTGTTTTCTATCTCATCAGATTCATATTGGTAAGGCCCTGATTCATTTTTATACATTCTTAATTCTTCAAGATATTAATAGTTCTATTTGTAATTAGTCTCATATGATATAATATTTCATTGTTCATCCGTTATTTTGATTTATCCTAAATTAGGGTTAATTAGAGCTCTATACAAGACGTGTTATCTAACACGATCCTATGGTAGGTGGAATAATGTGTTTTGTTAATATTTGAGTTGTTTATATATGTTGGAGATTCACATTCCCATTTTTTTGGTGTCTCAATGATTTATAACTGATCCCTCCTTTTTCCTATTGTTTTTTTGGAAATTGAATAGGTTTTTTAATGTATGACATAGGTTGTATACCCTAATTAATGGAATACCCATGGGTGGGTTCCCTTGGATTACTTTATATGGATGTTTTGTCTCACATTCACTACTAATCGACTTATATATGACAAAAGTTTTAAAGTGTTGGTATAGACCCCAAAAGCAATAGGATAGTCTATGACAATGGTTTGGGTAACCATTTCTGTATGGCCCATCACCGTAGGTTTATACCAATGGTTTCAATTGAACTTTTGGTAGAGGTTGGATTTTATTTCACTATACTGATAGTTAATTATTGAAAATTGGTAAATGCATATTGCAATGGTTCAAAAATATTGGTATAGAGAAATACGAATGGTTCAAACCGTTGGTATAGGCATATACCAATAGCTGAGAACCGTCGGTATATAGTTTTACAAACGGTTTATTTTGAGCTATTTGTATAGGGTGGCATGAATTTCAATAAACCATAGTTAATTATAAAGTTCTAATCCAATGGTTCTAAATTCCTATTCCAATAGTTATTATACCAAGGGTTTCTGTATAACGATTGTAATAGACCCTTTGGAAGTGATTAATTCTTATGGTTTGCTCTAAACAGTTGGTATATCTCCCACATTAATGTATAGAAATGGTTTCCAGAACCTTTACAATAATCCCTCCTATAGAAATGTATTCCAATGGTTTATATAACTGTTGGAATAGTCTTTATTCCATATTAGAAACATCAGCTCATACTGTCTCTTTGTTAGAACTCAGCAAGAACCTGTAAACTATAAACACCATAGTGAAATTATTCCACTTCCCACTCCACTATAATCCAACATCCCTAATGAAAAAACAATAATAATGTATTCCAAAATCCCAGAGGAAAAAATCCATGGGCCAAGTGGAATAAAAATCATACAAAAATCAAGAAAATATATTTCATCATTCCATAGAAATGTATTCCAGCATCCCACCTCTAATAAAAAACACACAAAAATCAAATATCCCATAGAATATACTCCAATTCCCACTCCACTGAATTGTGATGAGATCAACGGGGTTTACTATTTAAATGACGGGCTACGAAATATGATTTTTTTCTTATAAATATCATATGTATTATGTTTTCTAGATTCTATAATGTTAACCCTTATTAAAGAGAGAAACAGAGATTAGGAATGACCTTCATAGGATTCATGTTTTTATAATATGTATAAGAGTTGATCCATAGGTTTAATAAAGTTTAATTTCATTTATTCATGCTAGAGTAGTGACGTACATGTCAACCATGGTTATAGAAATTCATCTTCTATATGTGGAGGAATTGGTAATACTCGACTAAAATTCCCCAATCATCCAATAGAGTGTCTATTATATTATTTTTTGGGTTATCTATCATGTTTCTTCCAGAGTTCTTCTTTGTTTTTAATAGTCATGGAGATGAATATTCTGGGGGATCAATAGGAGAAAAAGGTGTAGTAACACATATTGGTAGATAGTGTTCTTCTAGCCGGCTAGGTAGGGGTGGTGATTGTGAGACTTACAGTCTATATAGAATGTAAAGATGCGATCTAATGGGTAGTTAGGGATCTATAGGAGAATGAATATGCATAGGGTTAGGAAAAAATCATTCTATTAAGCTGAAACCTACTGAAAATGATACTGGGACATCTATTTTTTTGAATTGAAAAAAATCTCTAAACTTCCCTAAACATCATTATGGTTTTGCTAAAAATATTAAAGAAACATCCATAAACATCATACTAAATGACCAAGGATCCCCATAAAATGTCAATAAGAGGTCATTACTATTAATATATCATCATCTTGTGACATGAGTACCACCCTATTTCATAATATGTAGCTATCAAATAAAAAAATAACCACCAACACACCCCCTTTGATCATTATCCCCAATCCAAAATTATAAACAGAAATCATAATTCATATAAACTATTATACAATAACATTTATAAAAAATAGGTGGAATTAGTTTTAACTAGGGTTTATATAATACCAAATCAATGAGAATTTAATAATTTTCAAACCACGATTTCTCTTTATACATAATGATTAGGTGAATTAGAAATCCCTTTTTAATACAATTTATCTTGAAAATTAAAACCAAGGGAAACTCAGACACAACAATAAAGTGCACCCAAAATCCAACTTTTAAAAGAATCCTTAAAAAACCATTACAATATGGTAAATTATGGAAACTAAAAAATAAAAATGATAACATCCTCTTGCTAAAACAATTAAAGGATTAATCCAAACCCAACCAACCCATTTTAAAAATTCAAACCATCCTAAATTTTTAGTAAAAAATCCAATTGTAACTATGAATTTTTTCTATAGATTACTCTGATTCTTAGGTGGCTAGGTCAACTGTGTAATATATTCAAACCTCCCTTTTAAAAATGTTTCCTTTCTTAGGGTGATTCAAAATTTGATTGGGAATTATCTGGGTTTAGACCATATAACTCAATAATTCTATCATCATATCACCACGTGTATTTTAATGGAGGTTGACATTTTGAAACAGCCATTGAATTATACTATAAATAAAAACAAAGGCCAGTATATGTATAAACAAGAAGATCACTTCTAGTCTTCATCATTGTTTTTCCAACTCTACAACTGATAAGGGAATTTGTATAAAATTTTCCAATGGAACAGGAAAGTCCTCCCAACTGGAATCGATGAGGAAAAATAAATTTATCTTATGGTATACTATATTGAGTTATATAACTAGAATTTTAATTAGCTAGTCTATCCTATTCTGGGATTGATTGAATCAATATCAATTTTTCTTTCAAAACCCCATCCCAAAATGTTTCATCTCATGTTTTTTAGAGGGTGAATCTCACAAATATGGAGTGTCGACCAATATAGAATCACTTATTCCTATGTATTACATTGAGAAAGAAACTATGTATATACTTTAATTGGAGTTCTATTATGATGTATTTGTGATATTTATGTCTCAAAAATTTTAAAAGCCCGATGTCCTAGATTCTAATAGTGATGAATTGAAGTCATATAAGATTTATTTTCTTCTACAAATTTTTTTTATGTAGTTTGAAGCATAAGAAATGGGTAATAATTATATAAATGTATAGAATAATTTAATTACTAAAGGAAGAAGGAATCTATGAAGTGGAACCCATGACATTATTAGTTGTTTAGAGGTCTTATCCAAAGGACATGAAGGTCATTCTAAGGAAACTACAGGTGAGGAAACTAAAATGATAGATGTTTATTCCCTAGCTTCCAATGATTCATAGGTGAATATGTTTTCTGTAAACTATATCCATCCAGGTAAAACAATTGAGTATTTTTTTTGGATATTTGTAATCAATTTTATTTACATGAATATTATATAAATTAAAAATAAAGAACTATGGAAAGTTTTTTGGGATAAAAAGTATTCTCGAGAGAAGCTATAATTAATGCCTCCTGAATGAGAATATATAGCATATGAATAATTGGATATAAAGTAGGAGAAAAAGTATTAACTAGATTTAGTTCATGATTATATGATACTAGGATTGTGTATTTTGATTGATTTTTTAGACAGAATATAGGAACCCATCTAATATAGATGTAAATTTTGGAGATGTTCCCAATCCCTCCCCAGTTATTCTGTGTTTCCTTGGTCCTCCCATGGTTTAGACATATGAAATGACATAGTTAGAATCTAATATAGGAATGACTATGATGGAGTAAGATGGATGGGATATGCCTATGTCATGGCAGATGTTTTTGGGAATCATGTAATCACCATTTGGGAACAATTTTACCCACAAACAATTAAAGAAAATAGAAGTATAAAATAAAGAAAATTTTGGCATTATCCATTCATATTCCAAACATCTACACCAAACGAAAAAAAATTGAAGAAATATAGTATAAAGGCATAAAAAATGGAAAAAACTAATAAATCTCATGACTACCCTCATCTCCTTCCCATATAACGAAAACCACGTAGGCACCTCTAGTTCCCTTTTGTCCCCCTTCATAGAATATAACCACCCTTTATCCTTAGAAATCATTAAAATCCTAACTGTCCAATGAGATAATGAAAATTAAAGAAAAACTAAACTACAACACACCTGTCTCCAGGTACTATACATGTCACCGCCCAACATATAGGAACTACAATGCCACATAGGTCGAACTATGTCCCTGTATGAAAGGGGAAAAAATCCTTGTTTCAAAATGATACTATCAAATAGTAAATTCAAATAAATTAAAGAATTATTTTTTTATTAATGGTATATAATAAATATGGATTGAGTATGATCTTCGTTAGGTTTCTTTTGATACATGTTAGTTTGAGATATTTTCATTAGATTCAGTTCGCCTTGTTTTTTTATATTATATTGGAAAATTACCTTCATTTGGGTTCTAAAAAATTCATTTTGATTACATTTGGTTCATCTCAGTTTGGTGAAGTTATTTTTATTTCATGTCGGTTTCAATCATATAGGTTTTAATTCATTATATTTTTTCTAATTTGATTCATCATTAGTAATATCAGAATAGTTCAAGTTAGATTTGTTTGAGTGGTAGAATTTAGTTTCATTCAATTTTTTATTTGAATTCTATTTTCTTTTTTTTGATCATTATAGATCTTTTTTGGTTAATCATATTTAAATTTATACCAGTAAGGATCAGTTAGTTTGTGAATGTTTTTTTAAATGTTTTATTATATTTTCTTTATTTAGTTTCCTATGGTTCATATTGGTTCATTATGTTGGATAATGTCCTAATTCAGGTCGGTCAGGAGATGGATAACGTGATTATAATGATTATTTATGACTTAATTTGTTACAAGATGATATTATTTGTGTGAGATTATGTCAGTTTTAGTTTATATGTTTATTATATTCTAATTTAATTAATGATCGATTCATTTAGTAATATTCAGTTTTATACCTTTTAGGTTAATACAATTTAGTTAATTTTTGTTTTTTCCTAATTATAATATGTCATATTTAATTCAATTTAGTTTGAATAAGATCATGTTTGTTTCATTTAATTTGGTTTGTTTTGATTTGACTTAGGTTAGGTTGAGTTGATTTGATTCAATTCAGTAAAAACTTCGTTTTATATCAAACTATTATTCTTTGAAATCTATATCATTATTTAGTACAAAAAAATGGTGTGAAATACATTAAATAAATGATTCATTAAATTTATAGGCCAATGCATAAATGATCCTACATCAAAACCAATGTGTTCTACTTATGAATATGGAAACTAGAATCTTCCATTTAACTCTTTTACACATATGCACTTTCACACATATATATACGATATCATAACCCCTGTGTACATATTTTCTTGTCCAAATATGTATATGAATATCCATATATATATGTTTATACATGCATATACCCCTTTACCTTAAACACTAATACATTTTTCCTATATATGCATAAGGACACCTAGCCCCAATATATATATATATATATTCATACCACCATGAGTGAATATATATATGTCGGGGAACCTATATATGTATATGCCAACCTATTCATACTTGTGAGAGTTACATTTGAAAATAGAAACCTAAAACCACCATAGAAAGGTCCAAAATACTCTAGAAAGACACAAAAAATAGAAAACACCAAAACCCCTAAATTAAAAAGGCACGAAATTAAAATGGAACAAAACATACCAGAAACCCATGGTGAATTTTATGTTTTTACAAACTAACAGATTGTAGAATAGGGCCACACATTTTTGATAGAAATTTTTGAGTATGTATAAAAACTAAACTGAATGAAGTTTATTTACAATAAATAGACATTCCAAAAAGAAAGACATTAATTAATGGAAATGGATGGGATTCCCCTCATCGATCATTCCACTAACAGACCACGGGTTAATAACTAGTATTGAGACCATAAATCACGTGATAAGAGGAATTTCAACTATATATCCCCTCACATTCATAAAGCAATATTATAAATCAAAATATGTATTCTAATAAGTACATAAATATAAATGATAATAACATATGAGAAATTTATGTATATAAAAAATCTAATAATAATCCATGGCGGAATGAATGGTGATCCCCTATTATCAGCACAAAACAAAACATAGGGGAAAAGGGGGAAATAATTTATAAAGAACTCTACAGAACTTCTAAACTATGGTTTACGCATGTAAATCCTAGATAGACATATTAAATAGTTATTACTTGAAAAAAAATGTATTTTGATGGGTTCTAGGATATAAAAATAGGTCACACAAGTGTGCATGTAGTGATGATGATTTTAAATCATGTCTAATCCCAAATATAACACCAACAAATTAATACGAATAAAATATACAAATTATGTAAATAATAATTGAAAACAACCAAATAAAAATTCATCCCAATCCCAAAGGTCGGGTCCAAACCAAGAACTACTCAAAGTTCACAACAAGAAATTTATTAGTAAATTCCTAGAATGAATCGATACACACAGTAAATATATTCATATATACACTATAATATTAACATAAATTTGATTAAAAGACCATAAAATCAAATAAAATGAAGAGTTATACACCATTAATTGATTCCAATGTGGATCGTTAGAAATATATAAAAGTAAATGAAATTAATCTTCCCATAGTCTAGAATGTCATTATAAAAAAATTGATAAAGGAATTTCAACTGACATTTTCTATCCAGACTGACATATTTTCAGTCTTATGTGTAATAGAAATAAAAAAAATAAGGATAAATAAAAAAACAAGTAGAATAACTCATCATATCATCAGCCACCAATTTTATCTGAATTTATATATTTCGATCCTTATCGATAATAAATTTAAAAAATTAACATAAATCTATAGCATAATTTGGATGCCCCATAAAATCATAGGTCTCCACTAGAATGTCAATAGAGTACCACAACTGTAAACATAGAATTGTAACACAATTATTTTCATCCAAAACCATAGTTTTTAATGATATTTAAAGAATGACTTCGTTCAAAAAACAATTACATGGATTATCATTAAAACAAAAGGGGTGGAACCACCAACAAATTAATCAAGATTCAATTTATTTTATTTAATACTTATATTATACCTATGAGTCCATCAATTAATTTTACAACAAAAATGTGAGTGGAAAGTATTTTAAGGTTGAAACATTTATTAATGAATATATAAAAAATATCTAAGATAATCATAAAATTCAACTAAAATTTCTTACTAATTCACTTTAGAGGCCTCAAGAATAAAAAGTAATTGAAAAGATGAAAATTCTTACTGTCTTAATATTTTTTAGGCCCTCTCGACCACTATATGACAATTGGTAATATAAGAAGAAGCCTATGAAATCCACTGAATCATGGGCATGAGATTAAATTCAATTAAAGAGTCTTTAACTAAACACCTAAAAAAACAATTTTTTACCATCTAATCTATGAAAACAAAATCAATAAATAACCTATACATGATTATATTTGTTCTAAGTAAGATTATATAACCAAATATCACCCAAATTAAAAAGAAACCACACAAATTTTTGATGATTTCATGAATAATATATTAAATGTTATTACCTTTTGTAACCAATATCAAACAAAAAAGATATTACCTTTTAGTGTTAATGGGGAGAACAAAAGTGAAGCCGAATGGTAGAATCCGAATGAAGTAGAGCGTCGAGGTATGGTTTTGACATTGAGTGGGATGAGCTGGATGGATGGAAGAGGAATTAGGGGAGAAAAGTGTTGAAAAATAGGAGGAGAGGCTTCACACTGGGGAAGAGGGTTTTTTTGGGAGATGATTGGAAGTGGGTTTGCGGGGGATAGGGTGCACGCCATAGAGTTGAGGGAGGGTTCACACAGTAGAAGAGGGTTGGCGGGGAAGAGAAAATGGTTTTCGGGGGAGATGAGGATTTGGGGGGAGTAGAGTTTATGGGGAAGGGGAGAGTGATTAATTCAAGGGTTTGGGATAGGAAGAGGGGAGTGGATACCGATGATGGGGAGTTGGGATGGGGAGATGTGAGCGCAATGGGGACAGGAGAAGTGGCGAGGGGGGGTCAAGATGGGATCATTGATGGGGAGGGGATTAGTGCTATCAGGAAGAGAGAGGGGAGCACGAGGGGAATTTGGGATTGGAGAAGGGGAGTGTGAGGGGGAGAAGGTCATTTAGGGAATTTATGGAGGTCTATGCCATTGTTTTTTAGCCAACTGTAGGGATAAATTACATCATATTTCCATATCCCAATGGTTATGTAAAATCGGTGGGATAGAGGTGTTGGGATAACCACTATTTATATTTATGATACCTATGAGACATTACTTTGATTCCATTTTATGGGTTGTAAAAAATGAAATTGGTTTTTAAATGGAATAAAAATGGTGTTAAATAGTAATTGAATTGATTAAGGGCATGGGACAATGGACTTTCCCCTTGACTCTTGTATTCATTTTCTTGTTTAAGCATGTTTGGAAGATATTCCTCCAATCGTGAACATGCCCATGTGAGTTGATCAATTTGTATGCCATATAATAGTTTAATATACATGTGATGAATATTATGATAAATATGACTATGTGAGTAAATTAAAGGAAAATACTTTGAGGTTGGTCCTTTCTAGAGATGCCCCTTGGTGGTGAGTCCTATTAGATGCTTCTGTTTTTGACCATAGTAAGTATAATGAAATATTTATTTGAAATTGTAATGATGAAATAGTAATTAGTCTTGGGTGAATCATGGATTTCATTTAGAATTCCATGGATTATTATATATGAAAAAAAGTACCATTTTACTTGAGTGAACCTTGAATTCTATTGGATTTCTTGGATGGGCTCAAAGGGTAAATTATTTCTAAGAAATTAGTGAACCATGGTTTCCGTGGACGGGCTCATAGAAGCTGTACTTATATACCAAGTGAATCATGGATCCATTTAGGGATTCCATGTTCCAGATCATGTGGCATTTGAATATTTGTCCTGAGTGATACTTGGGGCTTACTTATAGGACTCCCAAGGATAGGATCAGTGATGTGAACTTATACCAGACCTAGAGTGATACCGGTTTCCTGAGTGGTTTGCATGGATGGGCTTGTAGTTTGTTGGTGGATTTTGACATGGTGTGATACTTTAATTACATCCTAGGAATGTCCTGCATATGCTCATGTTATAATTTAATATTGAAATGGAATGGTTTATAGAGCGTCTTCCAAGGAAAAGCACAATATTGGATTCAGTCATCACCTACACTTACTTAGGTGGCCATCTAAGGAATCTATTGTGATTACAATTATATGGGAGATACTGGGCTTGATCCAGATACTGAGACTTATAAATTCAGTGTAATTGAATTTTTAAATGGATAATGAAATGAGATGTATATGGAAATCAGTTCTTGTAGGTAGTTTACTTTTTATTACTTCCATGCTAAATTATTTCATTATGTCACACTACATGTTATATATATTCATTAAAAAATTGTCAATGGCCTTGGGTGGATGACTAATAGGATTTAGTCTCACAACATGTTTGGGTAATGTTTAGGACACAAATAGATTATATGATTGTAAGTTTTGATAAGGGAAGGCACCCTCATACAGGTACTTGATATGATTCTTAAGTGTATGAGAGCATGTGACCAAGATGAGGCTTGTGATATATATGACATTATTTTTGTTCTTTTATAATATTTTCAATTTTATTTTATATGACTGAAGTGTATCCAGTTTTGGCTATATTCTAGAACATGTAAAATGTTGGATCTCTTATTTTATGGAATGATTTCTGGTTATTTGTATCATCAGTCTTCCATTGTTTACAACTATTGTATGGAATTACTTTTTCCTCTATTGAACTGATATTGTATTTCACTATGTCACACTATACAAATGGGGGCATAATATCTGTACTATGACACCAAGGCACTCACTACTAGTTGGCATCCTATGGTGTTTTGGGAGATGTGCTTAAATCCATGTGTCCAACTAGGCTCAGTGCACAATTTAGTGTCATCTTGGTATGGGATGTTACTAGGATAATAGAGAACAAGAACCATAAATAGTTATATGTATGAATCTGATTAACATTATTCTTTCTACAGTCATGTTTGATATGAGATTCTCTTTATTTTATATATTCTCAAGTCATTGATTTGATAGACTTAATAGTAATGTTTTTATTTGATTTTATTTATTTTGATACACCCTTGGGGATGATTTAAGACCATATATAGGGATGTCTAGATCATATTATATTAGTTACTAGTTACATAAAAGTGATTGATTATATGATCTCATAGATTACTAGATTTGATTTGAATTCTATAATAGACTAGTTGAATAGTCATTATGAACTTATCGGCTAATATAGGAGATGTATATCCTTTACCACACATAAGTGGGAGAATTTTATTTATATTGGTGAAAGGGTTGTTAGATTATAAAAAATGTGAATGTAATTGAGTCATTTTGGAAGTATTATAGCAGAAATGGTTGGAATGATTCTTGTGAAAGATTAGGCATTTACACACTCCTCTTTTCCTCTAGTAGCAGAAGTTTATAAGGATATATTTCTTGATGATCTCTCAACACTTTCATTAAAGAAAGGAATATAATTTGGAACTGAACTAATTCCAGGATCATAACCAATATTGATTCCACTATATCATATGATACTATTTGTGTTGAATGAACATAGGTTGTGGATTTTGGATTTAGAGGAAAAGGACTTTATCAGTTTGAGTAATTCGTCTTGGGATGATCATTTTTTTATTTATATAAAGCTGAACCAATGTCTTTGGCTATTCATGGACTATAAGAAGCTGAATAATTTCACGGTGGAAAATAGGTAGTCCTTTCTGGTGATTGACGTATTCTTTGATCATTTTGGAGGATCACATGGCTCTATATTATTGATTTAAAATCAGAGTAACACCAAATTCATGTCATATATGAGTATGTACCTAAGATCGAATTTAATAGAGGTTATGGATTATATGATTACCTTATCATTCCTTTGGAGTTTAAAAATGATCCAGTGAAGTTCATGCCTCTCATAAACATGACATATCATCCATATCGTGACTCTTTTGTTGTTTTTTCATTGATGATACCCTAATTTACATAATTTTCCTAGAGATTAATTCTAAACACCTTGTGATAATATTTTACATACTTTGAGTGCATCAAATATATGCTAATACTTCAAAGTTTCAATTCTGGATTCAAGAGGAGGGTTTCCATGGGAATTTAATTTTTGGCGTGGGCGACTTAGGTAATCCGAAGAAGGAAGAGTTACTGATGCCTTGGGAATAACCTTTGACATGTTTGATATCATGATTTTCATAGGATTTTATGGGTAATAGAGGTAGTTTATTTTGGATTCCTCTTATTTGGATGCACCTGTGAATGGGATTAATTTGAAGTGGGTGAAGCTTGGGTGGATTGATCATTTTGAAGAGGTCATCCTAGAAATGAGGAGGAGTTTGACATTGCTTCTATTTTAGAACTTTCTTTAACCATAATTGGGATATGTGGTTTACAATTATGCATAAAGTGTTGTTTTGGGTTCTATTTTGTTCAATAATGATTAGGTTTATTCCTATGGGTGTCATAATCTATGACCGAATGAGAATAAAAAACCTACTCATAATCATGATTTGGCTATTGTGGTTCATTCCGTCATATTTTTATAATATGTTCCCCTCAATGAGGTTTTTTTCATCCACATGGACTACATGATATTCTTGTTCATATCCTTCAACGAGACATTTTTATCTTTCTAAGGAATTGGGTTGATTATTTCTTTTATATTCACTTTGATATGTCTTTTTCTATTGGAAAGGGTAATGTTGTTATAGAAACTATTAGTAAGAAAATTTGGGAGCAAAAAGAGTTTTTTTTTCAAGGTGGAATTGGGGTTAATGAACCTATTGGATGAATGGTTGGTGGGTGCATCTTTGGACATTGGGGAAATAAAATGTGTTCCCTTAGTTATGAAATCCACAATGGCAGATCTGGTGAGAGTAATAGAGGGGTATGATTTCAAGTAATTATTAATGTTGAAATAAATTTAAGAGAAAGACCTATTTCAAGGATTTTATTTAGATAGTGAAAATATTTTCTATGTTTCAGGGAGAGTTATTGTTCCTACTTCTATGAGGGTAGTTAAAATGATTGAATATCATGATTCATAGTTGGTGGTTTACCCTAGATCAATGAAGGAGTTATGAGATGTCAAATGTCTCTTCCGGTGTCTAGGTATAAAGAGGGACATCATGGGTTTTTTCAACCATTGGATTTTCTATTGTAGAGTTAAGGCTGAGAATCAATAACCTATGGGTTTTCATCAACTTTATTTCATTCTAATGTGGATGTGAGATTAATGTCCTGAATGGCCCGAAGGCATTCATTTTTTATTGATTTTTTGATTACGCCCCTTTCTCGGGATGAGGGGGAACTCGTACAAGTCCTACAGGCTCAGAGATTACATGGCCCGTAGGCTTAGGAGATTACATGACCCGAAGGTCTTAGAGAATTCAACTAGAATATCTAAAAGGAACTTACCCTCCCTAGCATCTGCATCCTGATATTAGCTCTCCACATTTGCAGGACCGTCTGACTAAGCTTCTCGGGCAAGCACAGGCTGAAACCGATGGTATAACCATACCCTCTAATTCTGACAATCCATTTGGTTCTTCTATTGTGAGTGCACCTGCTCTGAATCTTCTTTTGGGGATTCTCCTTTTTTTGTTGTGTGTCTAAGGCCTATATTCATGTGGCTCGAAGGCCTTGGGGTGGCCCTAGGCCCTTAAGGTGGCCCGAAGGCCTTGAGAATCAACTGTCCGAAGGCCTTGGGTGTCCCGAAAGCCTTGCAGGACCCGAGGACCAAACCGGTGGCCCGAAGGCCCAGATGGATGAATAGTTCCGACTACTACAGTACCGAACAATGCCTGCTACAGTACTTCTACAGTACCTGAAATATGCCTCCACCCAGATTTGATCTAAAATCTCTTGGGTGCACCTAGCGAGTCCTCACCAACAGGGTTGAGGCTCTTCTATGGATGTGAGATTAAGGGACAATGGTGTTTTTTATGGAGATTCCTTGGACCCTAAGATGTAGATAAAATTTTTAGGTTCTAATTCGACAACTGATAATGGAATGAATATTATTATAAATCCAAGAGACACATTTTTTTGATGATTTTGGAAAACTCCATGTTCTATATATAGTGTGTTTGGGTGTTTTACCTTATATAAAAATTATTTTATGAGGATGATCATTTCATATTATGGTTTTGTAAAGGTTCGTTTAAGGTGATGGGGACTCAGTTGAAGTGAGTATGGTGTATCATATGTAGATCGATGTGAATTTATATAAAGAAATATAGATTTTAGAGGATATACTTCGATCATATGTCCCATATTTTTATGAATAATGGTATTATCATATTACATTAGGCGTTTTTTCTATAAAATATTAGTTACAATTCATTGATTCATATAGAACCAGTTGAAGAAATTTGTGGTTTTCGATAACGTGCACCTATTTTTCTTGAGGGAAGTGAGGTATCTATTGTTGTTCAATGTATGGTATAGGAGACCTATGATCAGATCTAATTTATTCAAAAGTGATTTGTGACTACTCAGATAAAGATGTTATTATATACATAATAGAGGAGATGAGCCTTGTAATTCACTAGGGGTGATCAAGTTTTCTTGTGAGTATCGTCTCAGTTAGAGATATGTGTTTCATGAATAAAGGAAAACTGATATCATAGTTTTTACGACTATTTGATATTTTTGAGTGTATTGGGATAGTGACCTACTAATTAGACCTGCACACATGTTATTATGGTATGCCTAAAATTTTACATTTTTTCCAACTTTATAAGTACGAGCCTGATCAAGATCATGCGATAGATAACTATGAAAAAACATTTGATACCAACACATCATTTGTAGAGTGATAGGTGAAAATTATAGACCAAAACAAGAAAGTGTTGAGGGGGAAAATTTTACCCCTTTTTTGAGTGTTATAGAAGAATAGATGAATGTATTGGAATAATTCAGAGTGCGATTTGTATCTCTAGGTCTAATTTTCCAAGTAATTTAAGGAACACTACTAGGGACACATCTTAAATATGATAATTCGGTAGAGGGATATACTTGTGACATCCTAAAAATTACAAGGTATGATTATTTATGTTTAAACATATCATGGTTGTTTTATTGAGGCATGTTAAAGGTTTTCTGGTAAGGGTAATTAGAAGAGAAATATTTAGGGAACTGACTAGCTTCTTGGATGTTCTAGTATGAATGTAGTTAATCAATATTGAGCAACTGGTTTGATGGTAGAGGTGGTAGTAGCCTAGGAAAGACCTTGAAACCACTAAAATGACAGTATAACGCCACCTTCCAATTGATGGTTGATTTAGTGGCCTATAATACTACATATATCCACCAAATATCTAGATAAAACCCACTAATCAATTAGTGAGGCCGATATTATCCTCCATAGTTTAGAACCACACATAAAAATTGCATATAGGTTGTCCTTTTATTGTATTTGTCTCTCTGTTTCCCCTCTCTTTGTCTTTTTAAGATTGGACAAATCTGTGGGCTCCTCAATGGTCTGTTTTACCCATTCTAGTGAAAATATGCTTATTATATTGAGATGAATCACAGTAGAAACCTATATTTTCTTTATCTAGGTATCCTATAATTTACTAATGGATAATTAAATTGTTTTATGTGGTTTAGATGTCTGATTTATTGAAGTTTCATCATTTATTCAAATAGATCTTGATCTACCATTGATGACAGATCTTGTTAGTAAAGTTGTTATATTTTTAAGCCAATATAAAATTTTCCTTCTTGAATCATGATTATAGAATTCATATTTTGTTGAATTATGAATGGTTTATTGGATTTCCTTATGCGTTCTTGATCCGAGTGGGGAATATAGAGTTTTGAATTCGATAATCTTAAGGTAGGAAGTTCATACTATTTGGAGGAATTTTTTATATAAATTGTATATTATGAAATTATTGAGATTGTGTGGCCATGAGACACTTTATTTTTTTTGTTATGAATTCTATTCTATTTGTGTTGTTCATGGAACCTTTATTTTTATAACATGATAATTACTTGTTATATTATGTATATTTTCTGAATGGATGTATGGTTTCACTATATTTGGCTTCAAGATTCCATGTTCATCTAGTTTGATTAGTTGTCTCCTTAGAGTGGGGGTACCCCCAATGAGGATAGTTGGTTTTGACTCACCTTAATAGAATAAATGTGGAATTTGGAATACACTTGTAATAGATATGTGGCTGACATGTGGGAAATATGACTTTCCCTAGTGTCGGTTATTTGGTTGAAATGAAGTAGTATGACTTTACCAAGGGTCATTAGCTGGGTAAACATATATAGATTTTGACATTCAATTAAAGGATGGAATGGAATTGTTCCATAAAGGTAGAACATGGATAAAGGATGGAAAAGTTATAAAGATAACATTTTAATCAAATGGCATGATCTATGTCATGCTACCCTTACTTATGACCTTCCACCATGCATGGAGCCAATGAAGGTATAACTCTAGTTCATGGAAGAATGATTAACCTATGATGAATCGATAGAATATTGATTAACGATAAATTGAATTATTTTTCATAAAAAAATTTATATACTTCTAACATTTATGCTCGGACACATTGGAAATGTTTTACTGAGATTTTAGTAACACCATAGATGGGCATATCAATGTGCATGTTGATTTCAAGGTTTGGGATCCAGCTAAGGGAAATGATCTTAGATCGTGGAGCTCAATAGGTAAATCTTGTAGGATGTAAGAAATTTCTAAATGTACTATGTACAATTACTGAAATGTTTTCATTCATCTTCTTCGTGTATCATATATCGATTGAACTACAACTTTATGAGACTTTTATTGTTTTAGGATGATATTTGTATTCCATTTTATTATAGAATATGGAATAATATTAAAATACAATGTGTTATTATATAATGCTTATGTATACATTATTGTGATCGTGGTGCATGGATTGTTTTACCAAGAGTACAATCGCCCTGTGAAAACATTTGGACCCTCACCACTTGTCAACACCATCTTATATATTGGGAGGTCCACAGGTGGTTATGTAGCTCTCTGGCTGGGAATGAGTGATTTTCACCAAGAAATTATATAGAAACACATGGAATTTAAATATTAAAGATTCTTTGATAGAGAATTTATACTATTATGTATCATATATGGAATTTCTTATTATTTAATAAAGTATAATAACTTGTTTATTCATTAACATCTCTCATAGTATTATAGTATTATATTTTTGGTTTATCAAATATTTTCTCCTCTAAATTTTTTATTTTAACTTCACTATGTGAAGAAGAAAATAGAAGATAAAAATGAACTATAATAAATTAGATATTGTGTTTTCTAATTGAGTAATACCTTTTTGTTTAATTATTAAGGATTAACATATAAAATACGTTGTATCATTTTAAATCAATAATTAGATAGTTTATTATAACACAAGTTCATGTATAAACCTTTTATATTTTTACCCATGATCATCATAGTGGATTAAGTTATAGTTGTTTTTATAGATAATTCTAAGGATTCAGCTACTCATATAGAATAAAAAACCACATAAATTCACCATGATCATTATTAATTATTTCATTGGATTGTGTAATTTCGAAATTAAGTTATTAAAACCATAAAATTTCATAGATAAGGATAAGTAATAAACAAAAAAAAAGTAATTTATCTTAACCTATAACAATATTTTTTTATTAATTTAATGTAACAAAATTTATTAAAAAATAAACCCCCTCCCATGAAATAATGAAATTAGAAGGATCCTTATAGATACTGGAATTAATGTACAAATACTTGGTTTCATTATTTTGTTGAAATTTTCTTCTAAGGAATCTAATATTATTTTTTGATTGGGAAGTGATGACTGATCTTTGTTTTTTATGATTCATTTGTATTAAATTTCTATAACAACAATATTAAATTTAAATGATTGAAACTAAAAGAGAATTGAAAGACTCTAAAGAAATAGCAATCACAGTTTTATTGATAGGATATTTTTCTATTTATAATTATAATCCCTAGATCCCAATTAAGTTACCAAAAAAGATCCGAGTATGAGTTAGGACCAACTCATACCCCAAAAATTTATTAATGAAAATATGTAACAAAGTGATTACACGAGGTACAATGTATTTTAACTTTCTGAAGTCAATAGGTTAAATAGGTTACAAGATGGAAAGAAGAAAATTAAGAGTATCTAGTTCATCATCTAGGAAGTGAAGGACCGAAGCATCTCAACAGAGTGAATCTCGTGCCTTCATTGTTGCTATGTATGGATTTCCTGATTCATCTGATGAAATCTATCCAGTCATAGCTAACAGTTGATCCTGCCAGACCACAAAGACAACCAAACAAAAAAACTGCAAATTGCATGAAAATCACAACACCACGATGCAATAATTGTCTATCTTAGTGTGATGTGTACTCAATGAAAGTAGGATACATGATGGGAACATCACATTGACAATAAACAGTCATGCAACCTGATGATAAACATCAACCGTGAAAGCCTAGGATAAGAAATCTTCTGCATATGTTCTATTTACAGGACATTTGTGAGAATGAGGGATCCATGTCCTATATAAAACATTTCTTTTACCAGTGTTTTAGAATATATTTTTGTACTCAGAGAAGAGACTTCGGAAATGGCTGTGATATCAAAAGGTTCATTGATCCAACAGCCAACATGAAGGCATCCCAAAGAGCACGCAACCAAGTAGAGATCCCACAAAACTAAAATAGCCGACACAAGGCCAAGAGAGAGATTGGATCCACAATCCTAGCACTCATCTTCGTTCCCAGCACATGGCATCCAAAAGCAATTTTTGTGTCCCATCATTAAATTTGGGATTCTGCTCAAAATTCAATTGAATTTTTGAGAGAATGCACTCCCTAATTTGAGAATATTCATTGAAGGTAATATCCTCTTTTTGATACCTTGGAAACTCCAAGGAATCATTTTCTTTAATCCATGACGAAATCTATCTATTGAGACCCTCCTTGGCATTCCAAAGATGATTTTTTTGCATACGTATCTCATCCAAATTCTCTCCATCAATAAATGGAACTAATTCATTTTATTTAGCTTGTGAAATTCCCATATTCACTTTAGCACATAGTCCCAAGGATCTGGTAATAATGGTTCTCTTTAACTTGGAATAATCTCTATTCTTTTTTGTTTTCGTAGAATGTTGGGTAATAAACTTATCTGAATCCAGCACCGTTTTCTTTCCTTTGGTAGCACATGACTGGAAAAAAGCAACTTTGTCTAGATGCACATTATCATGTAGATCCTTCAAGGAATTAGAAGAGTCACTGGGTCCACATTCAGTTACAAGTAATTGAAATTTTCCTTATCTATAAGGTTATTTTTGACACTTATTGATTCAAAAAAAATTTATGAATGACCACAATTTATTGAATGAAATACGTTTATCTCTTTTTCCGATGGAATTTATCAAATTCAAAGTGATTTACATGGATAAATATTGATGGGAAAAGTTTGAAAACATTTATGAAGGTATTTTCAAATTCAAAGAAAAAAAATGTGTTTCCATTTTTTTATGATGAAATTTTAATAGATGATGATAACTCTATAAAGGATTCATTCATAGCAGTCAATGATTGTTTAGCACATTTAGAGGTTTTGGTGATACAATTGGATAATTAATGGTGGTCAAGAAGATATTAAAAATATTTACATATAGTTTTCATGCTTAGATTCCAACACTTAATCAACATGATCTTAATAAATTAATTTTGGATGACATAAATAACTTTATTATTTTTTATAGGATAATAATTGGATGTTATCCTAAAAATAAGAATAATTTTATATAAAGATATTATTTATAAAGACTTATAATAAGTTAATTTTTGAAATGATATTATGAATGAAGTAAAAGGTTAAAATTTAAAAAAAGATGTTGAGATAAAACTTATAATTTTAATTCATTTTTTCTCAACAAGTGATCAAAATATCAAATGGAATCTTCCATTATATTGTTTTAAATATAATGATATTAGAAATTTCATTCCCAATTTTCCAAAGTTGAAGGATGAAGAATGTGACGATAAAGATGAGTCACTGATATATTTTACAAAGATTAAATCAAAACTATTAAAAAAGAGTAATTTTACATATAAATTAAATTACAAATAATGTGGGTATGAGACAGTGAGCCCATGTCTTAGTGTTAGCAAAGTTCCTTAAAACGAATGAGGTATAATTCTTGAGCCCATTAATCAGTGTCTTTGTCCTTAATTTATTTATAGAAACCCTTATATATACCTCATTCAAAAAATTCTAAAAATTTATATTCCAAATTTAGGATTATTTTTTCGTTATGAGCATATTATCTAGTAGAAATAAAGTTCCTTTAATTGTCTATGTCATAGAGTTCATTCCCTCTTATTAGTAAATTTATTTGAAATTTATTTCTTTCCATCCTCCATTGTACATAATTCAAATGTACTAAATATATATATACCTAAAATTTGGAAAAAAAATTACCGTTTAGATGATGGACACTCTATTTTGATAATCCAATATTAGTCATATTGTATAAATAAAACATTTCAAAAATCCCCCGATGGGAATTCATCTAAGAATCAGTTTACTAGGGATTTTACATAGAGGTCTTCACTCTAAAACTGATCTATGAAGAGTCCCCATCATCCCCATATTTTTTACCATTACAATTCAAAAGATTAAAAAGTACAATTAGAGTATTTATCTTTTCATTCAAAAGTATACATTTCAATTTTTTGTTAGTGATGTTGTCCAGGGTTTAATGATAGATACAAGGTTCCAAATACTGATGATTATAACACTATATAAGGCATCTTAGAAATACATTTTCTAATATTTGATAAATCTAACGTCTGTGTTATTTATGTGGAGAGGGTGTAAATTATTTACAAAGGCATTCATATTTATAGGAGAATTTTAGGAGAGTGTTTTTCAATATATCATTTTGGTCACTTTGTATTCATTGTTTTATATAATTGGAAATTAGTTTGTATCCTATATATATACTTTATGTCTAACATACCAAGATTTATAATTCTTAAATAAGCTGTCGATTATGGTGTCTCTATTAAATTTTACTACTAATAAGACCTCTGAGGACTATATGTGTTTAAAATTATCCATACCACCTTATTTAGAATTTTTTAATTCAGTATTTGATCGCAATTTGGAATCATTTTATTGAATATATTTCTAACCTTTCTTCCCTGTTTCATAGTGAAGATTTATGCGAACCTGACATAATTTTTTTTTAAATATTAATCTGGTGGTGACACTAATTATTATATATCAACTAAATATAATGGAAAGTTACTCATTGATGTTGATAATAAATATGAATTTTCTAGTGTTGATTATTATATATTATAATGAATTTATGAAAATGAAATAAATTTTATATTTAACTAATATTTCAATTAGTGTTCTTAAAATATCTCAAATTTAAAGAAATAAAATATTATTTTTATTAAGAACACTCATAATTTAAAATGTGTGGACTCCACCAATGAATAAAAAAATCAATGTTTCTAAAGGAAAATGAAAATTTGATAGTGTTCATTCCAAGTATAATATGACTAAAGAGGCTATAGAAGACAATGTTAAAGTGAAGAAAATTTTTTAACACCCCAAATCTATAAACCCATATCAAGATCCAAAATCAGAATCTTTAGATGATGATTATGAAACAAACTAGGTTAACCATAGAATCATCCATATAAATATTACATCATTTTATATAAAATTGTTTACTTCTCAGAATTATACACTCCCTATAACCATAATGGTTTAGTAAATATAGAGACCAGATACATAAAAAACATATTTAATAAATGGTCTTAAACATCTCCCACAAAAATTTATCTCATATAGTAACCTTCGAGAATTATCTTAAGTAATACCCTTCATCAAGAAATCTTGAAATGGGAACATGAGAAGGGGTGAGATCAAATGATAAATATGGGTAAAAGGGGGAAAATTGATTTAAATATTATAAGTGATCCAATGATTCTCATTAGGGTATGTGAACATAATAATCAAACACAAAGGCTATACACAATAACTTAAATCTAAAATCAAGATTATTTTCAGAAACTGTTATTATAACATAAATCATAAGTCATAAGAGTGTGGAATATCAAAAAATCATAATCCATGAGAGCATTGCATAGGTAAAAGAACAAGAAAAAAGAATGTGCCATTAACATAACCAAATAAATTACATGTTAATGATACCTACAAACACATTCATCAAAACATATCCTTGAGCTAATCACCTATAAAGCACCATGGGATTTGGATACATGCTCATGTGCACTCTTGAGAATGGTTAAAATATCTATATTATTGGATTATATTAGATTACCATGTACCTTCGATATCAAGATTTATCAAAATTTAACCAATGAATTCATGGAATATAATAATTTTAGTACCACCCATCACATAATTAAAATCATATGTTAGTTTTCCAAAAATATCATAAAAAACAATCAACATTTCATTATAGAATAAACAGATGAAATTATATGATTTATAAATAAATTATTAAAAAAATATTTATCATAAGAAATGTAGAGAATAGAATTGAACAATATTTTGAAATTGTATCCTTTGTGAAGGATAACAATACATAAACCGTATCAACACATATGAAAATATAATTTATAGCATAATTTCAATTTCGTGTTGAAAATAAAGAGAAACAATCAATTTTATTTTCGTATCATTTTCTAAAACTGAAATTTCAGATAAATGGTAATTATAGTTTTTGTAAAACCCAATGATCATATAATGTAATCTTCAAGATTTTAAATGAACATGAATGTATTAAAATCTATTCTTGTAATAAATATTAAAAAGAAATCATTATTTTCATAATTTTGTAAATTTTCAAGAGTAAGACTCGAAAACAATTAATGAATTTTTATTAATAATTTATAATAAATGTATGATTTCCTATAAAATACCTGTATCAAACATTTCAATGAAGATAAAAAATACAAAACAATTTTTTATATCATGGATATAGAGGAAAATATTTCTGAAAGAAGGAGAAATAATGACACCTTTTTCAAAAAATATCATTTGGGTAATTTTGAGTAAAAAGAGGGGAAAATAATAATGATAATTTCAATCCAAAAAATAAGTATAAAATAATAAAATATATCGTATTGGGGGGGGGGGGGGTAGAATTATATTTCTCCAAATGAAAATTGAAACATAAAAATCTTAATAAAAATGAGATTAATAAATACATGCTAACCTCATGTGTTGGATTCATTATTATATTATCTTAAAAATGATATACAAAATTTAGCTTCAGTAGGAATTTATACCATAACCATATTAATATATTTATTACAATATATCCTTACTATTTAATTTTTAATTCACAATTTTTTTAACAATTCTTCATGAAAACAACATTTGGGTATTAACTATTTTATTTTCCATTCATGTTTCTGTTCGACAGTTCTATTATTTTTAAAATGGCCATGATATCACCATTTATAGAATATAAATTATTTCATAAGTATCATATTTATTACTTATATATACTTTTATAATCATTCATCTAATACAGTGATGGAAAAAGATTAACACCACATTGTGGACACAACAATCCATATGTATGCATGAGTGATGTGTTTTGATATAAAAAAATAAAATATAAAAAATAAGTAATTATAAACCCTTAAAAAATCACAATAATTTCATACATATCATTATATATTCTTTAAATATAGTAATATTTTTAACTATGTATGGAAGATATGAATAAATAATTCCATTTCTTTGTGGAGGTGTAATTCCCCACATACATAATTATCATTTTACAACAGATAGGAGGTTAAGAAGGTTGAACATTTTCTATATTTAAATAATCATAAGTATTATATAAAAAAATATATCAATTTAATCCATCTATGTAACCATATTTGAGTGTTAATGATGAAAAATAAAATAAATCATTTCATGCATACAATATTTCCAATGTATGAATGGGAGAATTTTTTATTTTCCACTAGATACACATAAAAATAAAATTGTTGTACCTTTAAAATAATTAAAAAATTAACATAGTAATGATACTTATGTAATCATCTTAATATTTTAATATAATATTAATTGTATTTAAAGTATGAAAAAGTTTCTAAATAGATAGTAAAATAATCACCTCTTCTTCAGGTGTCTTTTTTTAACTTTCTCTTTAATCCTTATCGAGATAGTATTTTAGTTATTCCAAGAAATATAACATATGGGGTAGATATATTAAAACATATTTTTCTATATCATGGTTGATATACGTTCATCATTAATATAGATAAGTGAGAAGAGGGGGTTCCCTTATATAAGTGTGGTTGGTGGAAAAGTTATAAACAATTGAAACCATATTTTCTAACATGTGTCTTATTCAAGTAAAGTGGAACTAAATTTTCATGAATTAAAATATTATAAGTTTATGATGGGAATTAAATCCACAATTAATATTTAATTAGTGTTTTTTAGATAATTTAATGATTATCTCATAGTTTAACCAGCCTTTTTTCTCATTTAACCCTCACCATTTTAAATAAATTGTGTGTACTATGACAACTATTCATTATGACAAAGAACTAAGTAAAACATATTACCAAATATTAATAATGATGATTCAAGATATGAGGTCTATTTTACATGAAAAAATTCATATAATTGGATTAAATTAATTATAATATAAAACAATAAAAATCATATTTTTTAAAAAATTATTTTTAAAAAAATGAATTTATACTTATTAAGAAAACATATGATTAGTGGTTCTTAGAAGAATTTATTTTATTTTTATTAAGTAAATGATCTGTATTTTCTATTATAAACCTACCTATGATGAATGGAATCATCAAACCACATCGTTAAATGTAATGAAATGAAACTCATTTTTATTAGAATAAAATATAACATAGGTTAATAAAAATCATTCATGGGTTTCAAAATCCAATATAATAGTTTTAATTGAATTAATGTTATCATAAAAAATATATTTGTTAAAGCTAAATGTTTTACATTGTTTTATTGAATTATTATATCATAATGATTTCATCAAATTTAAAATATTCAAAAAAATGGAAATTTATACTATTCAATTAATATTTTTTGAAAATTACAAAAAAAATAATATAATATAGACATGTTAAAATAAAAAATGAAAATATTATTTTTGAAGTCAATTAAAAAAAATTAAAAACTTTTTATTTAAATGAAAATAAAACATATACAACAAAACAGCTTTTACTGAGAAATGACTCTTAAAAATTACGTGTTCTTAACCATATATGTTTTCATTTTTATCACTAAAAACTAGTAAATTTTGTCATAAAAAATAATAAATTTATTTTTATGAATTAAAAATTTCAACACATTTTTCATATTAGTGTTACTCTTATTCATACCCTCCAACAAAATGTCTAGGTAATGATGACCATATTCAAATAATAATATTTCTATAGTACATAATTTTGAGATTAAGCTTGGTATTTCATGAATTACATGATATAAAACAAATAAATATTATTAACGATAAAATAGTCTTAAATAACAAGGTGATTCATCTACCCATTAAAATGATGATCCTCACAATTTTTTATACTCATGATTGATGTTGTAAAATTACTTTACCATTTAGATAGAAAATGTGAAGGAACATTCTTAATTTATTTATTACCCCAATTTAGACCTTTGGTTATTTTTAGTATTCTTATAACTCTAGTTCTTGAGAAATTATAAATAAATTTGATGAATCTTTCAGTCATATAGAATTAAAATTACCTTTTATTGGATCATAAGTCCCAAAATGGATGACAATTTATTTTCCTACCTCTATGATTTTACAAAAATAATAATGGGATGAATAAGTTAGGGTAATATTTATAACAAATAACAACGATAAATAATACAATAATCACCAAAACCTCAATAATGACACCTAAAGTTGAAAATAAATCATTCTATAAAATAATAAACCCGAAAAATCATAAAAAAATTCATTAATCATCATTAATATATTATCAAAAAAGTTTATAAAAAGGTTGTTGATTCCTTAAAAATATGATCCATCTTATACTTGTCATCTATAAAATTCCATACCACAGTACCATAACCCTAGAAACTTCAATCACTCAACATCCATTATAAACCATTAACCATAATTTTTCAATGTTATTATTTACTACATCACTATATTTATATCTTCTTCTTATATTCATTATCATTAAATTTAATAATATATGAATTTTTGTATTAGATTTTCATTTGATATTGGAAATCCACTTCATGAGATATTATCCTTGGTAATTGATTTATATAATGACCATAATATTTATTATCTAAGAATTGGTGTATGGGTTATGCCTCTCTATGACATTTTTATTTCGAACATATCTCCTTTGAATTAATCTTCCCAATAACCTTTTCTTCCACACATGAATCAATTAACTATCCCTGGAATCTAATATCCTCTACGATTTTCACACATTTTTATTATAAAGGGTCATTTTTTTTCTTTCCTCACAAAGATTTATTATTTAAATCACCATGAAAATCAATTTTTCTATTTTATTATAAAAACCCATTGGAATAATGAGTTTCTATACTCTTCTTTTAATCCTTGAGATAACATTAGATGAATTATTCATAATTATCAAAATTTCTATTAGAAAATTTACTTTATAAACAAGGTTCTAATCTACTAACAAACCAAAAAAATTCTTTCATTTTGGAAGATAAAAATTAATTTTATATTCCTAGTCTAGGGAATTTTTCATCATTGCTACTAATGGATTCATCGCCCCTCTTATCTAGTTCTTGGAAACCCCTTTGAAAATTATTAAAAATGTTCAGGGGAAAGACATATTGAAAAATTAATTCTTAAGAAATTACCATTCCATCAATTAAATTCATGTATCTCACAAAAGATTATTAATAATAATCCACTACTGAGTAGTTTTACCTTCCAAGGGATACATAACTAGAACACTGTTCCCATGGATTGAGGACTGGAGAGTGGAAAATAATTTTTATATTGTATTATTACATTTCTCAAAAAAAATTATATGAAGACCCCACTTAGGGAGGGTGGGAATTTATTCAACAAACTCAAAATTGGGAGATGTTTCTTCCCCTCGATATTTATATATTTAGAATGAATCATGTTACTGTTCATATCTTGAGAGAGATGGGAATGCATAGCTGCAGGATTTTTCATCCCATATTCCTCTCAATTTATTTTATCATGAGAAAGGACATTTAATTGGTTATCTCATTCATCATTAACCTAAATCTTATTAGATCTAACCCTTTATTAAAACTATAAAATCATAGTTTGAGTATAGAGAATAAATAATTATAAAGAGATATTATATAATAATAAAAAAATTCTTAGATTTCATAAATTATGAAATATTTTAATCATAACATTACACATTATGTTTATCCTATATAACTTAATTTTATCATATTTATTCCTAGGTTATATCCCATCATTATTCATAATGTTTTATAAAGATAATTTTAGATAAATAATGTATATGTCAAGGAGTGATAAAATAGGTGTGTAGTTATTCCCCTTTAATATGCACTCAGTGAAGATTATGTTAATTCCTGAGCAACGTTTTTCAGATTATTACCCTTTGATGAAACCATGCATTAGATTATATCAACTTTTTTTTTATATAGACATGGATTTAACTAATAGGAAACAACACAATCACTATCTTACAATAACATCACAACAATACCCTACAAATATAATTACCTGCGGATTTCACCAATTTTTTCTTATCATAATATCTAAAAATAACTAAACCATGTTATGATACCAACAATAATGTCTCAACTACATACACCTTAATCCAATGAAAAAATCATACTTTTTCATGTTGGTTAGGACAAAAAATATAATGGCATGAGCATCACTTACATAAAAATGTCATCATTTTATTTGAATATTCAGTACATATCACAATAATACTTTCCCAAGAACTATATAGGTTTATCATATTTAGATAATAGATACATAACCAAATAATTCCATGAATGACAATTAACTTATCCCACAAACATTATCCTCAAATTGTACCCTTAAATATGTATCATACCAAATACCCTTCATTATAAAATTGAAAAATGGTTACATAATAAGTAGAGATATTAAATACTTGTTAAGGGAAAACAAGAGATACATTAGTTTTATGATCATATGTGAATATAATATGTTCATAGTGGTATAAAAGCCTAAACATAGCACATAAAGGTAATACCAATAAACATAAATCTCAAAACACGAATCATGACATAAATAAATATTATAAAATAATACACAAGTCATAAGAGTGAGAAACACAAAATATTAAAAATAGATAAGATAATATCATAGGTAATGTATATTTCACAAGAATGTGGCATAAACATAAGAATAGAAATCATATGTCAAGGATACCCACTCGAAAAATCAAAAAACAATTGACATGGTCTGACCACTATTGTACCAAATCATATCCCATGTCCACCCAATAAGATATCAATTATATAATAGCCTTGGATTAACCAACCATATACCTTCTTTGGCATGGGATACCTAAGCATGCACCCTCTTAGTATTGAGATAAATACATGAATACACCTTGGCATGGGAAAAATATTATTATACCCCTCATCGCATAATTATTTTATCCTCACCCAATTAATTTCAGGAATATATTATTCTAGACACAACCATCACATATAGAAAACCGTATGTTTGTCTTACAAAATATCACATCATAGAAACATTCATCATTTCACTATTTTATAACCCACAGAAAAGAAATGGGTTTCCTAAATTTTTTTATAATCATCACCATAATCTATATAGATAAATGATGTTAATTTTATCATTAAATAATATTCCCCCAAGAACTATAACAACCCATAAAGAATGTTTACATATGTGAAAATCAATTTTATAATGAAATTTAAAATATTATTTAAAAATCATGTGATAACATCCAGTTTCTTTTGGTAACTCATTTAAAAAATTCCCATGAATTTGGGAATATTATTTTCTCTATAAAACCATTTTATCTTTTAATGGAAAACTCATGACTAATAAAAGAAATAATAGTAGTAATATCTGTTCAAGTCATATATATTAAAAAGAAAAAAAATTCATACTTTTATAAAATTTCAAAAGTGAGTCGTGATGAAAAAAATTAAATGTTTTATTTTAATAAATTGTAATTAAAGTAAAATATTCTATAAAAAAATTTATAAAATGTTTTGTTTATGTTATTTTTTTAAAACAATATTTATGATCAAGGATATAGAATAAAATTATTCGAAGGAAAAAAATGAGAGATACATGAGACTTTTAAAAAAACAATTTTGTATTTTTGAGTAATTAAGATGGGGAAAAAGTAATAAAACCTGAAAAATCCATAAATAACCATAAAAAAGTTTATTTATTCGTTTTAGGAGATAAAAAACATATAATGTCATGCAATGGTTTTTGAAAATAAAATAATCCCAACAAAAATTACATTTTAACATTAACCGTTGCATAATGTATTGAATTTATTTATACATTCTATTAAACTAATGTATAATTAATATATATGTATTATAAATATATAAAATTACAATATTAAAAATTAAATTACAATATTTCATTTATTTACAATTTTAACATACCCATTTTTAATAATTACTCATTAAAATCATTATTTTAGTGTAAATTTTTTTGTTTCGCATATTTGTTTCAGTTCCATGGTTTTGGTCATTACACCTTTCTCATAGTTATTTCATATACATTATATAAATCATAAAATATAGATCATATTTATATATTATATACAATTTTATAAAAATCTTAGAATTTGTGGAAAAATGAATTAATTCACTTCTAGAAGAGGGAAGTCCAAACGTATGAAACCATGATGTTTTTACTAAATGTAAATAATAAAAAATAGGTAACTATTAGGATAAAATATATCTTAGGTTCAAAAAAGTCAAGCATAGGTTTCCAGAAAATAGTATATTGTATAAAATTTCTTATTTAACTCCTTGAACATATATTTGTTAGATAAAATGGTTTCATATATTTTAAAGTCACACTTATATCCTAAAAATATCATCAAAATTATGATATTTATAAAAAAAAAACTTTTTAAAAAATTCACTAAAAAATCCACCATTTCTAAAAAATGACCGTTAGAAAATTTTAATAATATGATATAAAAATTTAAATCCTTATTTATAAAATTTAGCATCTAAAATTTAGAAATTTATCTTTTAAATTAATATACATCATAAAATGGCAAACAAATTATATAGAAAATTCAAATTTTTATACATTATATGTTCTCATACTTATATAATTTCATTATTATCATTCAAAATTAAAATATAATTTACTTTGAACTATTCAATATATTATTATTTAGTAAAATTTTAAACATATAATTCATAACATGGAATATTTTATTAATACCTTTCAATCTAATTGGAATGTGATTACAATTATATTTAACTAATAACATTTCTTACAGTATATCCCAGTTCATATAGGTTCCATGTAGCAAGAGTCAAGTTCAATAAAAAAAATTATAAAATATTAAATATTTTGGAGTTACAAAATGATTTTAAAATTTATTAGCTAAATTACCTTGATAAAGAAAATCATATAAACAAGTTTATGTATATTTCCAAAAGTCTATGCAAGAAGTTTGAGAAAACTAAAAGAGATTTGTGAAAGGTATTGAATTATATAAGAAGTATGTGAGTTATTTTAATTTTAAAATACCTTATTTATTATATATAAATCACACTTAATTTTTATTAGAAAATTTTTAAAATGTGTTATGTCCAGATTAAGTATAGTTGATAAAACAAATTCTCGAATTCAAGAAATTCAAGATTTATTAAATTTATTGAAAATTATATTGCAAATAAAAAAAATTCATAAATTAAGAATTATATATATGTGGAATATGTTAGGAGTTTCCCGTAATTTTGGTTTTAAAAAATAAACTATGATAAGAGATTTGATGTTCAATTGACACAAAGTAACACAGACTGGAAAACAAGATTTTTATAGAATATAATTTTTATTTAGTGACCATTAATTTTATTCTAGATTAATTGAAAAATAATTAATAATGTTATTATTATATGGTAAAATAATATTTTATAGAAAGTATATTAGTATGTGTCATCCTAGCCAATACATGAATGTTCAAAATAAAATAAAATTTCTATAGTAAAGAAAGAGAACAAATTTCAGATGATCAAAATCAATTATAAAATGTGTGATATTCCTAGTAAGGATGTTTATAACTAAATTAATATTTTTTGATATCAACATTTTTTGAATCATGATACACAAAAGTTTTAGTGAATGTGTAATAAGGGAAAGATGGATTCTCTTATGCTTGAAGTTGTACTCAAAGTATAAAAAACATATATGGTTTTTGGAGTATGGGTGTTTATCTCTTAAGACTAGTGATTTAAATCATCTCAAATATTTTAGTAATTGAAATAAAATATCTGTTAAATTTTGTAATGATGGATCAAATAAAACCAACAGAGGTGGATTAATTGATATTTAAGAGAATATACTTGAATCATTAAAAAACATTATATCAAATGTTTAAAGATTAATTTACATAATGTTTCTAAAATTCTCAATAAAGTAAATTTATTTTTTTATAAAGTATGAATTCATCGTGATGAAGATAAATAACAATCAATATATTAATAGAGGACATAGAATAATAAGGAATTTTTATAAATGGACAGATGCTGAAAAGTATTATTATTTTATAATTAAAGAAGAAAATGAGTTGTGGCTGTAATGGATTGGGAATCATTTCCAAAATAAAATATTTTTTTCACGGAGATATAGTTCATGATGTTTATCTTCTAAATAGAGAAATTCATTTCATTTATTCCACTTGTAAGTAGAGGAATACTTTACACTCTTTGAATAATAATGTGGAGAATCAATATTCTCATCCATTGGAGGTTATTATTTAAGATATTTATAAAAATATTAGAAACAAACCATCTAATGGAAATAAGTAATAAATCATTTCTATTTATGAATATTTTTAGATTAATTTTTATATATTTATGATCAATAAATCATAGATCCCAAAAATGTTTTAGAGTTTGAGTAGAAGAAAATAATAATATTGTTGACATCTTTTTAAATGAATGAAAAAAATAATGGGGATATATACAAAATTAGATTATTTCATGTCTATTTTGATAAACGTGGAACAAATTATGAGTATAATACTATATATACCATAAAAGGGAATTGAATTATTGAATGAAATGATAGAATATTGGGGGATATGTCTCTAAATATGATTGTGGAGCACCATACATCGTTGTTCAATTAACTAAAATATGTTGACATAGTTCTCATTATAAAATGATATTATTTTTATCATCAAAAATAATTTATATTGAAATATACTATAATAAGAAACATGTATAATTTTATATAAAGTTATTTTTCAACTGATGCATAATTAATTTTTAGGGTTAAATCATGTGAAATTTTGAGTAAAGATTATCTATTGAAATTTTTGTTGGTTATTATCCAAAAAGAAGGGAGTATCATTTTTAATGTAAGAAAGTTGTGAATATTATAGTTTCATACAATTTAAATAAGTTAAAAACAGATTTATTGAGAATACACCAAAAATAAAATGTTTTGGATATGATTGAGATAAAGTAGAATTCAATGGAAAGTATGCTAATTTTTTCAAAAATTGTGAATATTTGATTAATGTTCATGAAGAATATGACGATTTGAACACACATAAAGATGAATTACCAACATATTTAGTTTATAAATGAACCTATAGGAATTTTATCATTGATTTTATCATTTTTTATCATGTAAAATATCATCAAACTATATCGCCCTGAGTCAGGAGCAACATTAAAATCGTGCTTTGGTCTATAGTTCCACTAGGCCTTAGACGTGCCTCCCCATATGAAAAAGGTAGAAAAATGGATGTGAGGTGTAAAGAGGTAATATTGGGTAGAATATACCCTCATGTTCTAATAATAACAATAATATTCTATGTATATATAATGTAGTGGACGAAATACCACAAAAATTGGAAGTAAAAAATATGAAATAGGGGAAGAAAAAATAGACAACCGAAGTAACAAAAAATATAAAACATACCATTTGTGTAATAGCCTCCAATTTTTGGTGTGAAAACATATCATGTAGGTTCATACATAATAATAGACAAATGGGTTTTCCATGGCCGACCATAATAGATTATATAAATTAGCATGCTAAAAAAATACAAAAAATTAAACTCCAGTTGATACATGAACCACCATGGTCCATTTCCATCCATTCCATTCTAAGAAGTAAGAAAAGATCACTAAGTTCTATCTCTTATGTCTAAACCCTTACCAGATCACAGAAGCATAAATTCTACAAGAGTTCTGAAGGGCTCATGTTGGGTGTGAGAATAAATATCAATAGGCCACCACTATTGTGTTCCGTTAAAACATATATAATAAATCAGGAGGTCTAAATATAAGTAAAAAGGTCATTCAAGTATAATAAATTAATAAGATACATCCCATATTCTAAATAGACACAAGGAAGCAATCAATAGCTTTTACATTCACTAAAACACCCTGCTCCCCCAATTATACATATATCATACAACACGTGTCTACATATTTATAATCATAGTGGTGAGAATCCTTATGATAATCCCAATGAATCCCAGAAGAAAATGAATCCTAGGTTAAGAATAATATTGTACCAATAAAAGTATCAATGAAACCTCATTCCCATAGTCATAAAATTAGACATCTAAATGTCACACCCATTATGTACTTAGTCTCTCTCAGATATCAGCTTAGAAAAGCACTGTCAGCTTGATTCCCAATATCCCAAGGCACAATGATGTTTATCCTCCAAATATAATCACCTTAATCTCAAAATACAATGTCTATATGAGTCTAAATATCCATCCTTTAAACATCCCCACCCAAAAACCTCAAATAAAATGGTTGGCATTTACTCCCAACAGAGTTTCTCATCACCATCATCCAATGGATCGTCATCGTCATTATGGATTTCCAATGTAAGAACCTCTAGCCTCATTGACAGTAGAAATCATACTAATCCATATGTAATTGAGGCCCCCACCAACATGAGTTGTCAAGACCGCCTCATCATCTGAGTCCCATTTGGGTTCACACTTCTCCAAAGGTGAGTCAGCCAATCAAGGTGAGTGGAAACCACCAAAACAGTACCCATTCCACATCATCCTGACACCTTGTTCCTCGAAAAACATGTTTCTTAACCTTATTTTTAGTACTATATCAATGTTATGGGCCATTCCCTCAAACATTACAAAATGATTTCCCTCAAATAGATGAACACATCGCCCATCCTATGATCAATATCACTCATATAATTCGGGCCTCACCCAACCTGACAAACCAAATTTCCTCATCCAGATGTTCTTTACAATCTTCATCATTGGGAAAATCTCGTCAAGTTCCCATTGAACCAAGAAAAAACAATAAAAACAATTAATTTGTATTAAATGACACACCATGCATAATTTCTCCAAGCTGATACATGTCCCTTACCAAAATTTTCCATTTGTAGAGGAGAAAGAACATGCCATAGGCTTCCCATTTGATCAATCAAATAATTTTTTAAAAAATAATTAGTTTTATAACGTATCTATCTGTGAAATAAATTGTTTGGTGAAGAATTAACCCCTATAACTACACGAAATCAATGATAAAGCTTTAAAAACCCTACCTTATACTAGTAGAAACTCCCTCATCTAATATTATCCTCCAAATCGCGCCGATTAAGATAAAATTTATGTTTTAGATGAACTTCTTGATAATATTGTTAAATGGATCACACTGATTCAGTGCACCATATGTTGAAAGAAATGACAAAAAGAGGCTATAGAATCAAGGGACTTATGGATATGAATCGGTATCCATAAACAGATTTAAGATCCGAGTTTGGATGAAGATGATGTCTCAAATCCTAGAGGAGGAAGAAATTAAGAGCTCCCATATACTATGCATGGAAGTGGGGAAGAATAGAGGAGGAATGAATATAAATAGAAAAAGGGGAAAATTTACAATCTCACATATTTTAGTGACCCACATGATTTGGACACATGTTTTGTCTAGTCTTGCGCTAACTATTTGACACCCACAGTCTAAGAACCACACTACGCATGGTTGGCCCCCACAATTTTTCCATCCATGCATAAAATTGTTTGTGTAGCATATGATAAAATGGTATAATTCCCCACACAACTATTCACCCACTCCTAAAAAATCATCAAAACCATTCCTCGTGGAGAAGTTGTGGAACATTGTTACCCCTTGGAGGCTGCATAGTTTTTACAAACCATGAAATTGTTTTTCTCACCACAAAAAGTTGGTATGTCGGCCTCCGATGCACCGAAAACCTACTTGAAACCCCAAGGAACATTATAATAATTATATAACATTGAAAAATGTACTCAGTTAAATAAAACTCTCACAATTAAGATCCAAAGATCAAAAATAATGTTTTCCTACACACCAAATAGGAAAAGTTCACATTTACCCCTAAAAACCACCCAGTAAAAAACATGGGAAATTACAATCTCCTCACCAAAACATATCTCATCCTTAACGCTATAAATCATTACCCAATGATGTTAATAAATATTCTAATCTATTTATAATCAATCTGGTCTACCCCAATAATAATGGAACATGCCATATATCATAATGCACTCCCCACCATCGGAGTTACTGACCCCGATCGCATCCCGACCAAAAACTGAAACAAACCAATGATCCACTGACCATCCATAGGCTCAAAAGTCCTCTTGTGATGAATTGTCACTCCCATACCTAATCAAGTGCTCAAATAATTCCCATTTAACACCTATAATCCATCAATTACAACATTTCATTAGATTCCAAACTTGTTCTCATCTACCACATGACACCTATACGGTCCCACATCCCAAAAAAAATCTTAAAATTACCTATGCCTCAATGGGAACCCATAAACCCCTCATCTCATAAGATGAACACAATCAATATATGCACCAATCACCTCAAATAAAACCCCAAACACATAGGTTTCAATAAATAATCTCAGTGCCACACCCCTCATATATACATATATCACATAACCATGATGATGTTAACTGACTAACCAATTTTTGGTTAGTCTGGAAAAATATTATACACCACATGCACCCAAAACTAAGAATTTCTACAAAAAGGGGCCATGCTAAAACAACAAGATTCTCTATCATGCTTTTAATTATGGAATACCTGTGACTATATTCATCTCTCTGGTTTTCTATGCACTTAGTATATCCATTTCATGCACCTGGTCCAAAGCCCGACTACCTGGGGCCTAGCCTTCTTTCAGAGCTATAGAACCTACTGGCCACTGACCCCACTGGTGTGTCCCACTATCTCTTCCATGACCTCCATGTTCAACTAAATCTCGACTACCATCTCCTCGTACTACACCAAGTCTGACCTCATATCCATGAGCCTTTCTTAGTCCCTTGTTACTGGCTATTTGGGATGGATTCCTATAGATCCTCTTGAGATTCCCAACCTAGCCACATGATCAGGACTCCTTTGATGTCTGGTCACATAGCATCCAAACCTATCCCAAATACTCGAACTGGTAGTACACCATTGAATACCCACTCCATGATGTTATTCACAAGTCTCTATCTTGAGCCACCTAATTAGAATCCTCTCTGCCTCACTTCTTAAAATCTGAAACATCATTGTTAATTTCACCTGACACTGTAACCAAGATTGAGTACGACCATTCCATAGAATTTCCCTCACCAATCATCTTCAGATTCATTACCTCTGAGAATGAGTCTAACATGAATAATTTTTCCTACATCCAAATGGAATACCATAAACCATCCTTGAAACTCTTGAATCACAAGGTGTTGTCACCGACCATACCAAGTGAAAAAATAGACAATTTTGTGAATATAAATGCACAGTCCAAGAAGGGCATGTCATCCTACTAAAGGTTCATTAACCCCTGATATCCCTCCATCCAATGAATATACAATAAAAGTGCTCAAATAATTTAGGCTCAATGCCTTTCTAAGCCTACCCATTCTATCTACTTGCCTGATCCTGTATATCCCACCAGCGCATTTTCGGTTCTATAACCATGTATATAGTTATCTTCATCCTTTGGCCCAGGGTTATCTCAATGTATTCAAATATGGTCTATAATGACTCTATTTGGTTATATTCCACCTATATTCCATCCTCACAATAAAATAGTGGTAGGATCTATGACTAAAACTCCCATGTTAGGTATAACAAAAAAGGATTCACTCCATGAGATCCCCTATTAATTCCAAGATTGAGATGTACCAGTCTCTCCCTATGTTTCATGTCATGCCATATCCCGAATCTACAATATCATGTAAATGTTTCACATGTAGCTGATCCAATACATGTTCCCAAACCTGTGGCTAGTGATTTCCCCGATCCTTTGAGGCCTCATCTTCACCCTCAGGGGACTCATTCTATGGACGCTCATGTGACAGCAAATATCTTCCCTCATGATGCTCCATTGGAGCCCATCTAAGTGGAATCCAACAGAATTAATATATCATGGATAGATAGACATAACATAAATGTACATAAATATCCTAGACATGGAAATATATAACAATCATTGCAACCTCACCACCGTTATACTCACCTACCACACCATGTCTCAAGAAATCTGGACTCGTATCCCTTTACAAATCCACATCAAGGCCATGTATCACATGTAACCCAACCTCATGATCCCCTACCTACCCACATTGGAGTCATGAATTATACAAATTCATACCTCATGGCCCCTCACCTTTCCATAGTAGGGTTAGCAGTCACATATAATCTGACGTAGATGATTAGAATTCAACCTAAGAGACTATATAAGAAAATATTATTTAGCTTCTTTATTGACACTTTAAATAGATCAACCCTATAATCATCCCTTCCTACTTGAACCAGAGTTAGGCATATAAAACACATGAATATAGACATATCACAACACATACTGATATCATTGGAACTACATGCCTCATATGGAAGAGTAGAATGCCACCAAAAGGAGGTTAAGAAGGAGAACACTATGTATCTTCCCATGTTGAAAATTTAAGAAACACCCCCATTCTTAGTACAATCTTGGATACCAACAACAATCACACAAAAATAATCATATTCTCTTAAATCCATATCAAAAATTATAATCACACCACCCTTTCTATAATAGGCCATGTGCCAAGATACATATAATAAAAAAATACCCAAGTGCACCAAATAACATGAAAATTGAATCATCTGTAAAATATAAAAGAAGAACACTAATTTCACACCCTTGGAAGCATGGTATGTCCCTCGTGTAAGGGTTGTAAAAACCCAAACACGCGCTTTTTAACTAGTTCCAACAACATCATGGTCTCTGGTCTTCCATAGCTCTAATAGTAAGACAAAATAAAGGAAAGGAAAGCATTTGATATCATTTATTGGAAGAATAAAACAACAACTACTAATCCCCAGTCATGAACTGCCCTGACAAAACTTGTAGCTTCCTGACCCAAGAGCCACTTTAAAACCATGTTCCGTACTAGAGTACCATTGAGCATTAGGTACACCTCCCAAAATTCTAAAAGCTTCCGATTAGTAGTGAGGGTGTAAAGAGGTGATAGTGGGGAGACTATACCCTAATGTAATAATAATAATAATGGTCTATGTATATGTAAACCAGAATAAGAAATACCACAAAACTGTGAAATAAATGACCAGAAAAAATAGATGGGTAAAAAACAGTAGAAGAAACCTACAAATCCAAACATACCATGTTTAGAATAAACACAAATTGTAGCTAAACCTGGATATTATGTCATGTCCTAAAAATAATTGGATGGGTAACCCTTGGCCAACCATAATAGTATATTTAAAATAAGAATAGTGAAAATAAATGAAAGGCATAAATGTAAACTATAGCCGATGAAAGAAAAACCATGGTCCCTTTCCATCCATCCCATTCTAAGATATAAGACATGGTCACTATATTCCATCTCCTAGGTCTGAACCATTACCTTATCATAGAAGAAAAAAGTATACACACATCCTGAAGGGTTCATATAGGGTGTGAGAATAAATCATAGCAGGCCACCACCAATGTGATCCTATCTTACAACTACGACAAAACTGGTTTTCTAAATATAAATAAAAAGGTGGTGCATGAAAAATAAATTAATATCCTGCTTCCCATATGCACAATAACCATAATGAAAAAATCATCTGCTTCACCATTCATTGGAAATCCATATGACCCCAATTATAAATATGGAATACTGAATGTGACATCATATGTAAAAGCATAGTGGTGAGGATCATTATAATAAACAAAAGGCATCCCCTGATGAAAATGAATCCTTGGTGAACCCTTGAGCTCAACCTCTTAATGTTTCTCTAATAACTTGTGGACACAATCATAAAATCTATCATCTAAACAACACGCCCAATATTTACCTGGTCCTGTGGAGTTTATCTTAGAATAACATCATTGGATTAAACCTTGGCTTCTTGAGGCACAATAATGACTGTCAACAAAAAATAATCACAAACAACTCTACAACCGATGTCCTGAGGATCATCCATATCTATCATCCCAACACCCTAGACCCACAATCTAAAATAAAACATCTAGCCTCAGACCCCAACCAATGGTCTCATCACCCTCAACAGATGGTTTCCAACTATACCCGTGTCTTTCTCCTATAATTACTTCCAACATCCCCAATGTTCAACACCAAACTATGTCACTACTAAGAGAGGCATTTTCCCACACAAGTTTTTTACTCTATATAATCATCTAAGTAATATTTGTGTGATAAAAACTCCAATGCAGATTCAATCAATCAATGAGATTAGCAGTCAGCAACATAAAACATAATACACATCACCCCAACACCTAGTTCCCCTATGAAAATTTCACTCAAAATGTTGGTCAATACCATCTAATGGTCCCTGGCCATGACCTAAATCGAGATAACCTCATTCCCTCAGTCTGAAGACCATGCCACCCAAACTGTGATCAACATCACCCTTATAATTTTATCCTCACCCTAGTTGATGAGAGACCTCACCTTATCTATATATTCTTCACCATATCAATCCTCTGGTTAAGTATATCATGTTCCTAGGACCAACCAAAATAGTATTAACAATTTAATACGAATTAAATAAAATGACCAAGATAATATTCTTAGCCAGTCTATTCCACTTATATTTCTTTCCCATTTTAGAGGAGAAAGAGGATGCCCACAATCATCTTGTATGATCAATTTGACAAATTAAATAGATATGAATAATTTTTTAGTGTCTCTCTCAAACAACCCAAGAGTGAACTAAACAACACCCCTAATAACACCATTAAATCAATGAGAATTATATGAATCACCAACCTTATATTGGTAGATGATCTGTCATCTGATGTTAACCTCTACCTCCAACCACTTCGTAAGTCAACTTTAAAATAATTCAATGTAACTAGGTTAAAGAAACTCATATGGATTTATCACATCTTATGGAGAGAGTATGGAAGAAACGTTTCTCAAATATATAAGGCTTTACAAAGATGAATCCATAACCAACAACATGTTGAAGATTGGTGTTCGTACAAATATGGAGACTCAAATCCTAGGGGAACCATTAATGAGGATTTCCCCTATGTTATGCACATTGGTGGAGAATAAAATAGGATGAATGAATATAAATAGGGGAGGGAAAATTAGTAATTTTTTACTTGTTAATTTACCACCATATAGTTTTTATAACCATGATCTAATCATTTGACACCCACTACCTTCACACCACACCATACACCGTTTCGTTCTATGATTTTACAAACGATGCAAAAACTGTTCTTTTAGCCTCTAATAAAATTACAGAATACCCTGCATCACCATGAACCACCTTCTTCATAGTTTTCCAAACCATTCTTAGTGAATTAGTATGATCACATGGTTTTTCCAATCCATGCACCTCTATCTGTACAACTAGAAAAGTTGGGGTTTTGACCTTCGATACAGCCAAAACCCAATCCAAACCTCGATGAACATTAAATGAACTGAAAACTATCTAAAAAATTCATTTAGTTAATCAAAATCTCATAATTAAGTTACAAGTATCAAAAATAAATATTTATTTCTCACCGAACATGAAAATTTCATATTTACTCGAAAAACATGCCATTTTAAAAACTCTATATGTTACAAAACAAGGATAACCTTGAGGATATCATAAAATGAATCATTTATCTACCAAGTCGATCCAAGTAATGTTAGTGATGAATTGGATCATCAATAATGGAATGGTTATATAAAAGAATAATCATGAGATATTAATAAAACCAATAATTTTGAATTTGATTCTAAGGGAAAAAATAATGTTATTTCAATAAAGTAGGTTTTGAATAACAAGTGTAATTGGAAAGTTGAAGTGAAATAAATACAACAAAATCACAATGTGAAATGGTTATTCAATATTTGAAAGGATTTATTTCAATAAGAAATTTTATCAAGCTAATTTTCTGGGTACTATAAGGATAATTTATTTATCACTACTCAAAGATGATTAAATATTTTGAAGATGGATTTCATGTTATAATTCATCAATGGTGGAACTTAAGTGGAAGTTTATATTGACAGATACAAAGTATTCATTCATAGATAAGATTATGGATGTGTTTTTAGATTAATTAAGGAACTTATATGTCAAAAAAGATGCAAGGAAATGTTATTCAAATAATGAATCCATTTTTAAGATGATCAATTTGAAAAAAAGAAGATCAAATATCGTCATAAACAATAATTAATATAATGATTTATCCTTCACTATTATCATTTATGTTAATTATATTTTTTATGTCAAATTGAAAATGTTTATTCATATTTTTAATAAATAAAATAATACATTTTTTTGTGATTCTAATGTTTTTAGTGATGAATTATTTCATGGGCCTCTAAATTTTTCAACAATATGATATTACTTTTATTTCTCATGATATGTGTGTTTAGGAATGTTCAAAGATGCTTGGAATATAGGTGAAATGAAATTTTATACATAAATTGTATTGGGAAGTAAAATATTAAAATATACAAAAATAAATTTATTAATTTAAAGTATTATAGGTGAATAATTGTGAATTTAAAATATTGGATAGTTTCAAACAATTAGCATATGTGTTCTCACATTATGCAATAAATATTAATACATACCAAATAGTTCTCAATTTAATTATAGTGTAGATAATTATAATGTTCCTAAATGGATCTTATGATTTTATGATAAAATATTAAAATAATGGAATGTTTTAAATTTATGTATTTTTTTGGGTATTGGGATAAAATTCTAGATGATATGAAGACCAACTATAAATGAGTTTTCTTATTCATAGATATATGTGTTGTTTGAGACATAATAAATAATTAATTCATACCATTATGTAATGTGGGTGTGGATAAAAGTTTCTTGACTAAATAAAAATCACAATTAATATGGATGATAAATAAACATTAATAATGTATGGTTGAGGTGAAGTGAATATTACTTGTGTATTGTGATTGTAAAATAATGATACATCGTTAAATAAATCAATTTCAACATTTTTTACAAAATCATATATATATCATGAATATTGGATAAAATAATTCATTCATTAAGGTGTGCCAATTTTTTTGTTTTTTCTAACTGGGAAGAAAGTGGAATAGGTTTTTACCAAATCAATTCCAACTGATAATTTTCAAAATTTGAGGTCATGATGAGATTCACCCAAATTATTCTATATTCTAAGGTATAGAAACCCTCCCAATGTTTCCAAAATTGTTTGGTAGTTTTTTTCAATTTGGGAAAACATATCAACAAATATCCAAAGTCAAATATTTTTCTACTAAGGTTGAATCTCTTATTACAGGGGTATATACCTTGTTGGATTTGTTTTGAATGGGGATATTTTCTATCTCATCATACACATGTGGTGGTTATGTGTGCCTATATTCACAAATAGTTTCATAAGGTATTTCATTGATTGGTTTCTATGTGAATCATTCAATCGTTTTGGGGTATCAATATAAGAAGAAGTTTACCTCATATATATTGATAGTTTTTTAAAAAGATAAAATTAATAAAGATAAGACTGAGTGGGTTTTTTGAGGTTAATGTGAGTTACTCATATGTATAACTATGAATGTTTTATAAATTATAAATGATTCCATTATTGAGTTTGATTATGTTCGATAACAATGATTAAATGCAAATTTGTTTACTATATTTATAGTGATATATGTATGGTATATTGATAATCAATATTAAAAAAAATCTATTATAAGAAAGAATATTTTGGGACTGTAAAGGTTCCCTAAAAGATGTTTGATATGAAATAGGATGTTTTTTTTCATTGATGATGAGTGCTGATGTTTAGATTTATGAAATTGGTATAATATTTTATTTTCAAATCATATATAAAAATAAATATTTTTTTAAAAAAAATTGATTATTATGGATTAATATTTATTTGAATGTTTGAATGAGTTTCAAATAATATTGGAGTTGAATTGTTTTTTTAAATCTAGTTAGAGTTAAGTATTTCCCAAACACACAAAGTTGTTCATGAAAATTCAACATGGATTTATTTTTATGGAAAATAAGTTTTGATGGTTAGAAAAATATGTTTTTAATTATAATGGTTAAAATATATGGTTACTATTAATAATGTAAATTATATTTGGAATTATGTTGAGTTGGACATGGTATTGGGAAAGGGATTAATAATATAAAATTTGTTACCATATTTTTTCCTTGATAGGATCATTTGTGATTATAATGGTAGATAGGAATTTCCATTCCATGTGGAAGTATTTAACCTAGTTATGTGATGAAGAAATATCTAGTGAAAATTATTACATGGTTTCATGATGATATTCTACGATTCAAATCAATTTTAGATAATTTTAGAAGATGAGGAAAAATATATTTTGGTTTTACCTCACCACATTGTGGTTTGATAGAAAATAAAAATTTGATATATTTTTATAATGATAATTTTCTCATCACACTTGGGATACTTCTATTTATTCCTTTATCTCCATAGACCATATCATTGGGGATTAAAGGATTTTAGATATCTCAAATTAAAGAAGTTTAAGCTTGATGTTAGAGTTGTTATTGGATTTGGAATAAGAAATTTAAGAATCATTTAATGTGGGAAATATGCAGTGTTACTATTAATGAGTATGTTTCACAAATTAGAGTATGTTTAATAGAGGAATAATGGCTATATTTCACAAAGAAGAAAAATAATTTTGGATTATATTAACAAATTCAATGATTAATGTTTAAATACATGATATTTCAATTTTATTGTTTCTCCTGAAGAGGAAGCAGTCTTGTATGACCTCTACTACCGAGTTATGATTTTATTTTTATCCATTAATGTATGTTGATTTTTCTTTCATCATTATCTCTCTTATTATTATTTTTGTTGATATTGATTTATTAGTAATTATGTTTTTCGCCTATTAAATTAATAATAAAGAATATTAATATGTAAGGAGAATATGAAATTAATTTATAAATAGAGTGATTTTACTATTATATAGACGAATAAATCCATTATATTTATTGAATATTATAATTTTACTATTCAGTAGCATGTTATATCTTTTTTTATATCTTATTAAAACATGAATTTAGGAATATTCGTTACTACATTTTTCAATTATGATAATAGTTGAACATGAGATCTTGGATTTTCTGGATCATGTCAAGTTTCTATTCGCTCATACAAAATAATGAACTATGTAATTTTATTATCCCCATAAAGACTGATTTTTATTTGAGTGTGATTAATAAATTAAGTGTTTGATCATATAAAATTTAGTTGATAAGACCACAGAATAACAAAATATAAATCAATGAACTTATAAATACCAATGATAGAGGTAATTATTTTATTGAATGTTAATGAAATTGATTCACTAATTCATCCTCCTATCATTTAATTCATGAGGATCCTTATAACTAGTGGAATCGAGGTGTACCTGCTGTAATTTAATGTATATGATTTAAAATTTTACATTTGGGCTTCATGAAATATATCGTAAATTCTATTTTATATATTCATTGCCTATCCATTTATATAAGGGTATTCTAGTAAACACAGGGTAATTTAATTTTTTATTAATAGATTCTTAAATTCCAAAGACTAATAATTTTATCTTTAATAGAAGTTTTTTTATCTTAGATTATAATATCAATAAGTGCAGGTGAATGTTGATAAATGGATACCATTGAATATTTAATTATAGATTTCATATAGACTGTTATGTGATTTATGAATTGATTATATTGGTGTTAGTTTTCAATAAGGAATAATGGTACCAACATCTGAGATAGTAATAAATTTTTTCCATTAATGACCTTCCCAATGATAGGAATATGATGATGTTAGTTTATTTCTTATTATGTTATAATTTTTATTTGAAATTTCTGACATGAGAAAATTTTTATACATTATATGAAATGAGTTCCATTTTTCTATTCTCTAATCTCATGGATTAGAATGGATATTATTTATCAAAGGGAATCTGCCTGATCAAAATGACTATTGATGCATGATTTATTAAGGAAATTGAAATGTGTTTTACCTTATTAATAATTTAAATTATTTTATATGATTGATGAACCATTAAATAAGAAACCACTACTTAAGGGTAGTTTTCTTTACTATGTCATAATACAGTTTTGGTTGGGATACTACTAGCTAAATACCTCATGTTTAAATTTCTTGTCTCTACTAATGGTTATGGTTTTCACTATTGTTAGGATAGGATTTAGATAGGGTTGTTTTTTTGGATTCTATATTATAGATGAATTGTTCTATAATAGTATATGGATGGGAAGACATTAGATGTTCAGTATTATGTAAATTAGGTTATTGAAATTTTGATTCTTGGGACATTATTATATTTTTTATGTGATATTTAGTATATATATATAAACACATTATATTTTTTGAATTTTTCTGGTATTGTGTTTAGTTGTTCTTCTAGTAGATTCTACCACACCCTGCGATGGTAAAAATATTAGTTCTTAAAGCCATTTTATTAGAGGATCTCTAAAACAAAACATAAAAATATAGTAACTATTCACCAATGGTTAGTATATATTATAACATTCTCTCAAACCCATAACAACAATTCTTGCTATAAAGAAATATTTTTTTATATTACAATCAATTTACTAAAATAATATCAATATATATAGAAATTTGATGAAATTTAAAACATGTTATTAGATAATAGTGTATCTATTGTGAAATTCCAAACATGGAATTATAGAGTTCCTAGCCTATATAATGGAACTGAATTAGAAATCAAATAGATATATCATGTTATGTTAATTGGGAATCCCCCCTCTATCACTATAACACATATTAGATATCAACTTATTATACTATATTCACATTGACATAGTTGGGAGTTCAAATTGATAAAACTAATGGTTATGTTTTTATACTTAAACTTACATCTTATATCATTTTTAGAACATCATAATCTTTTTAGATCTACCAAATTGATTTTGAATAGTTATAATTTCTTATTTCTTTATTTTTGGATTGATATTTATAAATTTAATAAATACAAGGATGCATGGTCTATAGCATGGTCTATAAATCTTGTAACAACTATAAAACCCCTGTTTAATTTGAAAAATTATTTTATTCCTAGAATTTAATATTTATAATTATTTTAAGTTATTAAAAAGAAATGGTATGGTGATGTTTTTGATTCAGGGATTGTTTTATTTATAAAGAGAGAGTTTGGGAATTTCGGATTGCGATTATAAGAGAAAATGGGGAATAATAGTAATGTTATTATATTATTATTATGTGAATAAATTACTTTCAACTAAAGTGGAACCCCCTCATAGACACTTTTATTTTTATCATCATAGGTGAACTCTTGATATTAGGGTTTCTCCCATTTTTCATTCCACTTTCCTATCAGGGGAATAAATCTCTAAGAGAATATAAATTTAATCCTCGTATTCTCTTTTTTATTTTTCATCCCCTTTATTATATTCTTTATGTTATTCTTCGTGTTCTTTTTTTTATTTTCAACTTATTCCATTCTACATATTTTTCTGAGGGTGTTGTTTCTCAATTTATGGATTTAAATACTTCCCCAATTCATCTAGAATACAATAAATGACATTTCAATTTCATGGTTTGGGTTAATATGATTATAAAGATGATTTGAAATTAAAAATGTTTTTATATTGGTTCATTATTTTTTGGCTATCATTAAAAATTGATTGGTCCATATTTATTCTCTAATATTAAATTAGAATTATAATTTTAATAATTTTTTTGTTAGTTGGGGATTATGTGTCTTAGAATGGAACCCCAACAAACATTTTTTATTATTAATTCTATCATGGTGATTAAAGGCTCCTTTAGTTATATCATTTAATAATTAAACAATGTATATATTTTATTATTTTTCTAGAAATTGTGTAACAGTTTCTATGAATATGAATAGGTTCTTACAATTTTTATATGAGTCATACCTTGTGCTATTTTGGTAGTTATTTATTAATATCGCTATAAATAAATTAAATTTTTTTGGAGATTATTCAATGATGTTATTTTTTTAAAATTGGTCATTATTATTTAATTAAACATTAACATTATTATTTGCATATATTTTTTTAATTAATTTTTATTTAGTTTTATACACTTACAATTAGAATTGAATTATATTTTTAAGTCGATTTAAAAGTGTTTTATGGTGTGATTATTTGAAAACAAATTTTTTATTTGGTATTTATTTTTAAAACTCATTTTATTTCATATATTATTGGTTAAGAATTAGATACTATATTCTCAAATAAACATATGTCCCTCATAAATTAGTGGAGTAGGATTTCATAGGGTCGGTTTGGATTCAATCCTAGAACACTGAACTGAGTGTCACATAGAATTAACTTGGGTCATGGCAGGTATAGTTCTTAGGATCATTTGGGGTGTGGGATCTCATTGATTTTCATTCCAAATTTTTTACATTTTGATAAAAAAAATTAATGGTTATAGATTATTTATCACAAAAAATAAAATTTCTTATTAAAATATGGGTAACTACATTTTCTCAGTAAAATTGAACGAATGAAAGGAAAATGTTGAAATTAATGTTCATTTGTGATTTTGATTATTTTTTCGCATATTTTTTACAATATTTTTTTTAAAAAAATTAGGTTAAAAATTATTCAGTACTTGGACCAGCCCTCAACCTTCCAAAAAGTCACATAGCCATCCCAAGGGGAGAGATTAACAAGAAATAGAGAATATGGGAGGGAAATCTTATGCACAACAAAGGAGAGTTAGTTAATATATTAAAATAAAAATGATCCTTGATAAATTGGGTGGATGTCATCTCTAGGTATAATATACATGATAGATAGGAAAGTATATTGAGTCAAAGTCTGACACAATTTTTTACTCAAACCAATGAGATCAATTACAAAGGAGTGGTAGTTTAGCACATTTTTAATGCTGGATTTCTTAACATGGGTGTTGAGTGCCAAATAACAAAATGAATTACTCTTAAACATGCATTTTTCCACTCAAAAATTTTTTCTACCACTTTCCACCCACAATATTCCTAGACCAAAACTTTTAGATGCCTAAAAATTCTATGGAAGCCACTGGAAAAAGTTGAGTTCAATCCATGAATCTTCCTTGAAGCATCAATGTTCTATGGATGATCTCAAAATTTTGATGTAGTGCTATTTGAGTATAGAAGAATTACAAATATTTCATTATCTTCAATTTAGATTTTAGCTATCAATATAGTACACATATGATTCACTTAGGATTATTCGATTTCATGGTTCTACTACCTCACACCGTTAGAACCACTTACAACTGCTGCTGGTGTTTTTATCTCCAATTTTTGCTACCACCCGCATTTCTTACACTAGTGTTTTCTATACCAATATCACTATATAATATATTTTTTTGTTATTAGTGTTGTTTTCCATGCATCTTATCAGGTACTTGACCATCACCAATGCCTCTATTATAGGTTCATATGATTCAATGACACTACCTTTCTACCATAATGATCTTCTACCAAATTTTCATCCTCAGTACCAACTAAGGTAGAAGGGACCAATCAGCCCACATTCATGATCTTGATTCCTTGAATAATAATTCATTAAGTTGAGGCCATGGGAACTCATTTAAGAGGAGTGGTTATTCATGATTCCACTCAATCCTTTGAAATTAATGATAAATACCACACATTTTTTTGGATTTTGAGGATGATAAAAAATGATATCATTAATTTTAAAAAACTAGGTGTGATGAGGAAGGAGGTTTTTTTGGAAGAAAATATTGATAATACCTAAGATGAATTACCTTTTAGAAAAAAAATGATATTGTAGATTGTGAATTTCTGTTTTCCAAATCATATAAACTCGAGTGGGTGCTCTAATATTGAGACTAGTAGGGTGGATTATGAGGATTTATTAAATGGAGAGTTTTAGAATATAAAATTGTAGACATATTGATTGCTATTAAGATATATAAGTTACTAAGACTTCAATAATAACAATAACACAATGTTTGTTAGGTAATTAGAATGCATAAAATATATAATAAGAAGTATTTCAAAAAAAATTAATGTAGCAGTGGTTGGTTTTCATGAAGGAAATTCATGACTTCTACATCAAGACCATGAATAATTTAATTGGATCCATGCAATTGAGTCATGCCTAAACATTGTACATTGAATAATTTAGAAACATAAAATGGAGACGTCACATGCAATTCATGAACATATGAATTGAAATTCACTCTGGAGAAGATATATTATGATTCCATAATGGGTAATGTTTTTGAAATCCATGAGTCAATAATATTTTATGATCTCCTGATGAATACATAATGGAAATGAAGAAACATTGACCAAAATAAATGATCAAAATAATTAAATATTTGATTCAGTGAATTTGTTATATATGGGATAAACCTTAGAGATTTTGTTTTCAAAAAAATATTGTCTAAGATAATATGAATGGAATGACACAAATATATGGCGAGAAGATCATGGTACAGTCAACTATATAAGATCAACCCATGGCACTAGATTCCTTGTACTATTCTTCCTTATTTTGTTCCAATATCACTTATAAATATTTATTTTTCACTTTCAAATCATGAATAGTGGGGTATTGACTTACCCACAAATGTCGTTCATTTAATGTGGGTTTTGGTCAGATTAGATTTCAGTTTCCCAAATACACTTTCCACTAAAGCGTAGTATAGTGGTAGGGTGAGCTCAGCCCCATGAGGATCTTATGTTAGATTAAGGGAACAAAGTTTAGAACCTTTGGGGGTAGAATTCCTCTCAATATGGTTGAGTATGGGAAAATTACTGATGAGAGGAGTTTTAAGTAGAAATATGAAAGATTAGGAAGGGATAATTATCAATTTAAATGTTTAATAGATAAAATGATATTCAATTATAGCATGCTATGGCCTTCAAGTCTTGGTTGCAAAGAAATTAGAGGTCAATAGTTGGATATGGTCAAGAAAACTAGATCTATCCCATGGAAAATTATTCCTCGGTATAGAGATAGCTGCAACTGGGATACCTTAATCCTAGCTTGAAAATAAAAAATTATCATAGAATAGTGATTATAGCCTAGTCTACTCCAACCAGATCCGGGTCATTCATTCATACTTCATATGTTCAAGATTATTTAACATAATTGGATTGTAATTTATTATTTAACATGATTAATATTACTTAATATTACCAAATTGATAATTAAAGATTAATTATATTCCATCTCCCCTACTATTGATCACTACACTAATAAGTGTATATAATTATGTTAGATTTTAGAATTACTAGTTAAGAAATTGCAAACATAATTAACATGTTAACATATATACTATACAAAAACATGAAATTATTATATTTAATTGAATAATTTCCATGAAATTGACAATATGAATTATTATATTTGAATCATTCATAGTGAAATAAAATAATTACTTGAAATAAGAACAAGAAAAAAAACATCAAAAATTTGACATAGGTTAATAGTTGGGATGACGAATGCATGTAACACAGTGTTGGTGATTTGACAAGGGAGAAACAATTCATGTAAATTGAACCATAGAGGTTGAGTAATTGTAAAAAAAAGAAAATACGTGATACAAATTTTGTTTAGGGAGAAAGTCTAAATGGAGAATTGAGAGAAATGAGAAAGAAAACAATAAGAATCTTAAAAGTACCTCTACGTCTATCTATGATCCACCTATTGTAGGTAAATAATCAGGTTATTACATGATGCGTAATCATGTTTTAGTCTGTGTAATTAAAATCCAAATGTTATTCCATAATTTTTGAATATGCATGAATCTCGTAAGAATCTTTTTTGGCGATTTGGAAATTTGACTCCATTCATGATGAGTATCTAGGACGAATGACATGTAGCTTCCACTAGACCATATCTTTCAAGAGGTAATTTAATTCAAAGGATAAACAATTTTTATTGGTGAATCACATCATGTAATGGATCAATGTCTTGAAATTATTCAGCACTTTCTTTATGTCATGTCCTAATGCTGTGAAAATTTTATAAATGTATTGTAATGGAGTTTCATGGCTTGTAATGGGAATTTTTGATCAGTTTTTATATTTTTGATTTAAAACCATCAAAACCAATTTATTGAATTAAAAAGTGCATAACTGGTGTATTATTTGGTAACAACATGGATAACACTTCAAAAAATTTCATCATATCAAATCCCCCACACTTGAACAATTTCATGGCCTCTAGAAAAAAGATCTCAACCGGGATTTCAAAAGGTAGGAACATTTTAAAAAAAATAGGAAACATTAATTTTATATAGGATAATAACATTGTGTGTAAGTATACAAAATCATCCACCAAAATCATTCTTGCAAAGAAAAATAATCATGCCTCATAGCTATATTCTTTAATAAAACTCTTAATCTTCTAATTACAATTTCGTAACTATTTATTGAATTCTATACTCAATTCCAATTTACCTCACATGGAATTTTTTATCATCACTAAAGGTAAAATTAAATTCGAGTTATACACCTACCCTGAGTACATGATTTTAACCATAGGCTTTTATTTGTCCTATCATCTCTACTTCGAAAATAAATATACAAAATTATTCATGAGGGATTCAACAATTATGTTCAAATGATTCTGAGGTTGGGATTGGGTGGGTTAATAGATAAAAACAAGCTCCAATTGGAGGGTAATCTCTAAGGTATAACAAATGAATGTTGTGATATGTGTAATGAAATGACTCCTCCATAGAATATGATGTTCATGCTCCTAGTTGAAGAAGTTGGATCTCTGTATATATATCATGTGAGTGAAACAAGGTATACTTTTAATTTTTCTCTTTTTTTAACTTTTTAAATTCATGTCTAGGATTGATATCGCATCGTTCCCCTACACAGATATGATCCTTCAGGGGATTCATCGATCTTGAAGTGGTGGTTTTTTATCTTCTTAATACAAAACCCATTCATCATTTTCTTTTCTTTTAAAATTTTCAAAGGAACATGATAACTATAAAATACTATATGGTACGCATGGATCACAATCAAATAGTATAGTGAGAAACACAATACATCTCATTAGTAGAATAATCCCATGTCTGGTGGCTGAAAAAATCCCCCAGAATTGTTCAAAGTAAAGTTATACATTTTACAAAGAGTGGGGTTGGAAGGGATAATCAGCTAAAAATAAATTCATTTTATAAGACCATTTATGGAAACTATGGGATTAATGAAGGACATATGAAAGGTGGGTCTCAGGAAATAGTAGCTCAATAAAGATTGACTCAATCATTTTAAAATTGTATTTGTTTTTTCATAGACTCAATATGATCTCAATGCAAGTTAAGATAGGTTTACATGTTTTGGTGTCAGTCAATAAATATTCTGAGAAAAGAATATACAATTTTAGGCTCAAATTATTCTTTGGAATGGATGTAAATAAAGAAAAATGAAAATCAGTAAGAGTATAAAACCATGTAATAGGTTAATTAAATGCAATTTCACGAATTATAAATTTTAACTAAATACTAGACACAATAGTCTTTATAAAAACATAAACAAGGAAAACATGGATTTATAACAATTTCAAACATAAAATTTTCTTTTTTAAAATGGGTATAATGATTTTTAGGTTTAAAGAAAGCATCCAAAAGTAAAATTTCTCCTAGATAAATGATAACATACAAAAATTCAATTATATCGAAAGTGAAACTCAAGAAAAACTCTCCCATTCTTATAATGAGACAGTGTCCACAATGTCCGCGAATGTATAGTGGGTGTTTTATGGAAGATAAATCATAGATTATTGAAATAGTAATTTAAAAAATGAAATGATAATGAATCGAGATATCCTTGTGAAGAGTGCAATTTCATGGGGAAAGGTGAGATGTGTTGAATTTTAGACTTGGGATGCCTATAATATGTGTTAGAAATAAAAATATTTCACTAAATTAAATGTTAATCCATATAATTTAAGTATTGTTTATGTTGTAAAATAGTAAGGTGCACACAATGAATATTAGTGACATATATCAGATATAAATGTAGGTATGTGTGTACAATAAGGCTCAAAAGTGAATCATGAATAAAAAGAAAAAACTACACAAGTATGAATTGGAAAATAGAATAACTATAAATATGAGAAAATAGACTAGATATGGGTTTCCTCCCATAGAGTGATAATAATGACGTCACAGTCTTGATGGATAGTCCGAAGTATCAGGTGTTGGCGTCTATCAGCTCAATATTTCATTTGTTATCTATGGCTACTCAATGAAGTATCCTCTAACTCTCAGGTTTTTATTTTAGGATTGATCACTTGGGAAGCATACCTAGAATGGATTTAGTGTGGATGGAACAATATATGTCTATGAGGTTGTGGATTCTGATAACAAATCTCAAGTGATACCTCCTAATGCAGACGCTCAAGCTCAGTTAGGTGCTCATTTACTCAGTGAACAAGGAAGTATGGTTTCATAGGTGTATCAAAAACTATATATGAAATATAGAATCTATACATGGATACTATAAATGTGTAATTATTTAAAAATTATTCATAAAAATAGAACAAAAGTTAGTATCCAATATATATAAATTTCAATGATATAATCATGAAGGGAAACACTAGTAGACAAAAACTGTTCATTGTCCAAGTAGCATAAAAAAATCAAGGGATGTGAGTAGGGAACACTAGGGGAAAATAATTTTAGAAATAAAATCATCATCAGTACACTCAAGAAGAGAGTTTAGCTTTAATTTCCCCACCAGGACAATGAATGTAATAGATAATGGGGATAGCTGGTCAGCTTCGAATGAAGGAGATGTAGTAATGGAAGCTATCAGAGTGGTTAGTGGTTGAGAGGTACCGATGTGGAGTGTGATCATTTGTCCAGTCGCGGGACCAACAAATCATACCTCAGTGGGTGGTGTGGATGCTGGTCCCTTTCCCCTCCGGGCCTTCTCTTCCATAAATTCATACTGTGAAGCACTATCTATAATTTCTAATGGGAAATTGGTTTGGCTGATTAATGGGATATGAGTGGTAGATGAAAAGGGGTTGACAGGGGTTGGTGATGATGAGGAAGGGGTAGTGAACTAGGAGAACACTGCCAATGGGATATAGAGGTGTTGGGAGATTTGGAATAGATTCTCCAGGATACAGAGGTGTCTGGACTAGAAATTTTTTAGATAAGATGGTGGTGTAGCAGAAGGGTAGGTTGTGTTAGAGGGTGGAAAGTGGGGGGGTCAATGGTGGGTATGCAGGAGGTAGGTCTAGAAATGGAGGTAGGGGATAAAGGTGGTGAGGCATCTGCTGCATGGTCTACTGGGGCTTCATCGGTAGCCTCGACTACTCCTGGTTCCCATTTGTATGTATCATCATAATTAATTAGGTGATGCATCTTATGAAGGATTATAATAGAACTATATTCCATCGTCTTGAGTGTCGTGAGTTGTAGGGAGACATCAGAAACACAAATATGACGGGCATGGTGTGTAATGAATGATCCCCCATCTGTGTACCTCGTGTCCTCTATGTATGGTATTGGTAATAGAATGTGAACTAATATTCCTTGTTGACGAAAGGGCCAGCCATGGCTAGAGTGAGTATAATGACATCCATCTGAATGACACTACTTTGACACTTGGGTTGGATGAACCGGACATGTGTCTGAGATCTATGCTGGATACGTAGTGAAGGGCCTCAGAGCTGGGTGAAATTTGTGATTCATAGATCATTCTATGTCTGATAATCTCGGGCTATTATTGTCTAGATCTTATTTAAATTGGGCTTTTTAGGCTCAAGCTATAGAGTAGGGAATAAATGGGATGTGGTGAAATACTCAACATAGATCCAAAGAGAAATTCTAAATTCCACGAATGAAATATCCTGATGGCTTCCGCCTATTCTAAAGTACGAGATTGCAACTATGACCTCAAATGTGGCATGAAAATCTAAAAATAGCTCTAGGTAAGTCTTCTCATGTAACTCCATGATGGATAAAATATGGTGGCACTTTAGTGGCTTTATAACCTTGCGGATGATATACAGGCATGAAAGGATGACCATATAGAATGTTTTGTTGCTCCGAATCAGTTTTACCAACAGCTAGTTGAGTTCCACATGATGATTTGAGTCTAAAAAGAAGAGAATTAGATGCATATGAGGGTGGTATCATCATACAACTCACTAGATATTAATTGGTTCTCCTCTGGGAAATAGAGTTTTTTAGAGGTCATGGAAGAGGTGGATGAGGATGCTACCTGAGGTGTAGTGGATGAGACTCCACATTGGACTTTGGTTAGTGATGAAACATCTCATTCAAGCTTGGAGATAGTGGGATGGGATCGAAAAGTTTTTTTCCAATCCATTGAGGGTGCATGATTGGATGAAGGGAGGGTTAGGGAAAGGTTATTTTGGGAATGGGAGGCTCAAGGATGGGGGAGATGGAGGGAAGGTAAGTGTTGGAGGGTGGGTGTATGTTCAAGCAACGTAAGATGGAGGGGGCTGGGTGTGAGCAGGAAAGATGGGATGGGTCATGAAACCTAGGTTCATGAACTATTTTTAAAAACTAGATTGGGGAAATGCATGATGTGTAATTAGGTTTCACATCATGTATTTTAGAGTTTTATGAAATTCATAGCTACGAAAATACATGACTTGAGTTATGGTAACATGACATGTAATATGATATGTTTACTCAGATTTGGACCAAACCCTATTCCTTCTCTCCCAATAGACCATAAAAAATCCTAAATAGTATTCTGACATTTTATAGACTAGGCTTTCCTAATCTCAGTTTCTTCCCATTCAACACTTCATTTAACTTTGATGTCTTGATGCTTTGATTCTTAAATGAATTTCATACTGATGAAACAACCTTCATTGATGGGTTCTGGAATGATTTTTAACATATTACTATTTAAGTTGAATGGGGATGTTCATTCTCAACGAATCTAAATAATTTCTTAAGGAAATATAGGAACAAATACAAATGGTCCATACCATCTGGATTTTATCTTCCAAGGGGATAAATTTAATGTTTATTTGAATAAAAAAACCATATTCCCTAGAACAAATTTGAATCTCGCAATGTTTTTGTCTTGCATTTTTTCATTATTTATTTATAGATCTTGGAATATTTGTACACATAATTTGTGTTTCCATATAATTTATCCAATTGCATTATTCTAGCTTTTCCAATATTTTGAAAATCATGATTGATTTTTAAATTTTCCAATATGAGCAATGTACTAGTTCTACTGAAAAATGATATAGTTCCCATATATCAATATAAAAGGTGTGGTGCCAACATGTGTTTTTTACATAGTAAGTTATGCCAAAAGATCACCATATAATTCTAGACTCTAATCACTTTATCTTGTGTTCATTGTATTTTTAATGTTTTTTTTGATTTTCCGATTTTACAGTTCAACTCTCATACTTCTTTACGAGTGGTAGAGATTTCCTCTATTGTACCAAATGCCCTATTTTTATGTAATCATTTGAAAACATTATTAGTTAAATTAGTTCCTTGATCACTAATGATTCGTCTAGAAAATAAGAATTGTAAAAACACATTTTTCTTTAAGAAATTAATGACCAATTGTTCCCTATCATGAGCTGTAGCTTCAGCTTCTACCAATTAGAAAACATATTTGATTCCCAAAATGCTAAATGATATTCCATGATAATTGAGAAATGGTTGCATGAAATATTCCCTACATATGTTAATGATTTTGTCTTCCATGATTGGGTTTTTGGTATTTCATTCATTTTTCAATGATTTCAGTTTATTGGCACTGCACACAACTTTGACAAAAACATCTTGCATCTTGGTGGAATGTTGTCCAAAAAAGTCCGCTTCACATAATTTTCACCATTATACATTATGGTCTAGGATATCCTCCTGTTGGTTATGTATGAAAAAATTCTAATACATTTTATATTTCATCCTTTGTAATGAAGAGATGTAATAATCCATTATTACATTGCTTGAAAAATAGGGGCCCATCCTTGTAGTAGTGTGAAACATGAGCCGAAACTCATACCATTTGATGGTATGATAGGTCCGGGTATAGGTATCTTGTGGATAGATTATTTTAAATATAAAAAACTCATGGTTGTTCCTTTGTATGTACACTGAATAGTGTTTCATCAGTGAAGTCCACAACAATGTTGTGATCATCATCATCTTTTATAAGGTGTAGTGAGAGTCGAGATAAATGATCAGTGATTTTTTTAGTTCCCTTTATATCTTTGGGGACAATTTAAAACTCTTAAATTAGTCGGATCTACCATATCATCCATGTTTTGGAATCAATTTTGTTCATCAAATATTTCATGTCATCATGATCAGTGTGCAAAATCAATTTTGATAAAACTGGATAGGAGTGGAATTTTTCAAAAGTAAAAACAACATCTAAAAGCAATTTTTTGTGTTTGTGTAGTTAACTTAACCTTCATTCATTGTGTAAATGGAATAGTAGATCAGAAAAATATGTGGTTGTCTCACATTCCTAAATAAGACCTAATGAAAAAAGTCAATGACATCACACATCAATTCAAATTCTTTTTCCCAATCCAGTTTAATGATTACAGGAGTGACTATCAATATTTCTTTAATGTGTTGAATTATTGATATCATTATACAGTTAATTCCAATGGTGTTTCAATTTTTAACTGATGGTTCATAGGGTGGTAAATATTCATGAAATCATTCAAAAATAACTGATAGAATCTTTTATGGCCTAGAAATTTCCTTATTCCTTTATCTATTGTGGTATTAGGTAAATACGTGATCACATTTATTTTGGTGGGATATAATTGCATTCCCTCATTAGAAATTTTGTATCTATGTTCCATTCCTCTATGAGCCATAATGTGTATTTTTCAAAATTTAAAACATGACACATCTCTTCACAGCATTGTATGACTAAATCAAGATTACTTTGAACAACCTCAAAGGATCTACCATAAAATGAAAATTCATCCACAAAGATTTTGAAGAATTCATCCAACATATCATGAAATATTTGTGTCGTGTATCTTTGAAAATTTTCTAGTTCATTACATATAACAAACAATATTCCCCTATAGTCTAAGGTACAAAATGGACATGAAAAAGTTGTTTTAGAATAATTTTTTGGGTTGAATGAAATTTGACTCTATCCTGAATATCTATTCAAAAAACAATAAAATTCATTTCCTTCTAGTATATCTAACATTTGATCTTGGAAAGGTAAGGGGAAATGTATTTCTGGATGGCTTCATTAAGATTTATGTAGTCCATGCATACTCTCCATCAAGTGATGGTGCATGTTGAGGTCAATTTATCTTCATCATTCCTTTACACTGTGAGGAAACCTTTCTTAGTAACTAACTATAATGGGATCACACACACTCTATCACAGATCAAAAAGATTATTACATCATCTAGAACTTTTAGTTATTCTTTATTAACAACTTATTTAATTGGTCATGTGAGTCACCTCTGTTGTTGACATTTGGGTGGTGCAACTTCCTTAAGTAATATTTTATGGGTACGAGAGGCATGGTTGATTCCATTAATGTCATCCACTCCCTATGAAATTGTATTATTATTTCATTTCAAGAATTCAACCATTTTTTCTCCTGTGACTGAGATTTTTCGGAGTTAATGATAACAGTTATGCATCAACAGTCTCTAGAGAGGAATAATTGAGTGTGTTGGGGAAATTTTTTATTCCAATTTTGGTGGCTAAATGTATAAGAGTATGAATTTTGTGATTACTTCCCCTGTAAGAGGATCATTGTAGCTTACATACTCAAATTCATATTCCTCAACTTTCTTAGGTATAATTTCATCACTCTCCATTTCATTGTTTAAATATCATTCCCTTTCATTTTTGAGAAATATAATGTGAAAGTAAAATGAATAAACTATTGTTGTGATGAATTTTCTAGGTCAAACATGACTTGTCCTTCACATACTCAAAATATAAGGATTCCTTGATTGACATCGATCATTTCCTTTCAAGTGGCTAATAATGGTATGACTAAAATTATTATAATGTATTTTTCCACTTCCTTTTCTAGATTGAGAAAAAATACTAAAAAATGAACTTACCAACATTGACTAAGATGAACATGAAAATTAATCAGGGATACTTTTCTGATAAGTTTTATAATTAGAGTGATACTATTGTTTATTTGATCTCTTTGATTCCCAGCATACAGAATGCAATCATTGGCATGAGGATGATGTTGGATCCTAAACCACACAAGGATCTCATGAAGATACATTCTCCTATTTTAAAAGGAATTTAAAAACTCCTAGGATCACTCATTTTTTAGAGGAAGTTTACACTTAACATCAACATATAGTTCTTCATTAAATGAGATGACTCCGAGTTCCTCCATTTTTCTTTTTCTAGAAATCAATCCCTTATTAATTTTTTCATAAACAATGATTTTTAGTGATGGACTAAACAAAAAGAATGTTAATTTTCCACAGCTTAAACATCTTAAATTTTTTTATTACTCTTTAATTATTCTATACCGTGATATTTCCATGAAATGGAAAGGCTTATTAAATGGTGGTGTATAAATATAGACTTTTTTCCTTAAGTTTGTCTCTTTTTGGGATTTTAGTAGAAGGTTATAGTTCTTAAGGCGTTACTTGGGTTGTTTTAGTATTTTATTTATCATTTTTTCCTTCCCTAACAATTGAATGATTTTTTTATTCCTCAACTTGATTTCCATATCTTCCATATGGTTTCTGAAAATCTAATACCTTTCCACTCTATAGGACTACTTCCTTTGCCTCTTATCTCATGTATGTCTATGCCTTACTAGGTAGAGTACCTGGAAATCTCTCTATAGGGTCTCTAAGATCTAACCCATTTGATGATCAAGGATACAATGTTCTACCCATTGGATTATCACTTTGTTCTCTTGAGTGGTTATACGTTGATCTGCCTTTTGAATGAATGCATAGAGTATATTTTCCATGTTTTATTGTAGAGGTGAGTCTGGTTGCGAAGGAATTGGTGGAACTGGTTGGAATTGTCTTTGCCTCTCAGAGGGAATGTTTAGTTGATTACATTATATGGTGTTTGAGCCAAAGATTCATCGATGGAGATCTTGGTGGATCACTATATCTAAATGGAACCTAAAAACATTAATGTTTGAAATAAATATGATTGTTTTGTGGGTTCTATTGAACTATCCATTGTGGAAAGTATTGCTACTACTATTGAAATTATTGTCATTATTGATTTTAATTAGTGTAGTTACTCTAATTTCATGGTTTTTGATCAACACTTGTGGTAAAAACATGATAAAGGTGTGGACCACCACACATTTCACATGACTGAATTTCTATGATTAGGGCTTGATTGGTTGGTGATGCAACTAATAGTTTGAATGATTCCAACTTCTTTGTTAAATATTGAACTTGTGCAGTTAGTCGAGTATGCTCTTTAACATGGTTGATCCCACACCGAGGTCATCCATGATCACTCTTACATAGACTAGGATTATGAGAGACTTCATCACTAATTTCTCAACCTTCCTCAGCTGTTTTGAATATTAACCCTCCATTAGTGGCTGCATCAACTACAGTGCGAGAAGCTTGTTGGAGGCCTTGATAAAATTTCAAGAACTAAATCCACACATCATGTCCATGATGTGGGAAATATTGGGTATTCTCCTAAAAAATTTCCCATGTTTCCCATGATAATTATTTGTTTTCAAGAGTTAAATTATGGATGTTGTTCTGCAATTTTCAAGTTCAAATTTGAGGGATGTAATTATCCCGGGTTTTCTTGGATAAATCATTCCAATTCATGATATAATCAGGTGATTGACTTGAGATCCAATCCTTAGATCGGTCTCATAGGGAAAAGTGTAAAACTCGATGTCATATAGAATAATAAGATACTCCCCAGTTGTGATAGGTATCAAAAATTTCTAGGAAGTGTGTAATATGCTCATGGGGGTCTTCACTTGAAATCCCTAAAAATTGGCCCATATTATACATAATATGAATGAGTCCAGGATTAATTTCCAACGTATGTGCCTGTATAAGTGGGCCTATAATGCTAGGTGTATCACCATGTACTGATCATAGGCCATAATTCATGATAGTATGTTATTGACACACGATATTCTATCCATGTAGGGAAGGTTTCATGTTTTGGAGGTTGGGCAGGCTTAACTCTGTAGGTTTATTTTTGTCTTGCATTTGTAAATAACATCATAAAAATATATAACAATTGCCTTATGATACAAATGAATTTTTTTCCTGTACAGTAAGTCTCCTTGAATAAGTTAGAGGGACCCGATGAATGCACTAAGCATAAGAAGAATAATGACGCAGTGGCATCCTAAATGAAAGGTAAAGGAAAATAAAATGGAAATGTGGAAAGGGAGAGGCAATCCTAGTTTCTTTGGTTATAGGTTATCATACCTCAGCATAATCCTTTTTTGAATCCCTAACAACACTACCAATATTTATTTCACAAACACACATCATTAAATTTTCATGGGCTACAGTCCTACTAGATTTAGGTTTCTCAAACAACACATTCTACTAAGCCATCAAATAGTGGAAGTGTTGGGTTTGTCCCATGAGGATTTTACGATGGCTAGAAGGAACTAAGATTAGAACCTTTTGGGGTAGGAGTAATCTCTAGATGATTGAGTTTGGGAAAAAGACTAAAACTATGAGTTTTAAGAATAATTATTAGTGATATGGAAGGTATTATGATCAATTTTAGGGTTCAAGAGAAATGATGATCTTTAATTCAAAATTGTTATGGTCTTGAGGTCTAGGATGCTAAGCACATAGAGGTAACAAGTAGTCTATAGTCAAGCCAACAAGATCTATCAAAGAGAAAACTATTTCTTGGTCTATAAATAGCTTTAACTAGGATGTGTTAATCCTACATTCAATAGAAGAGAGTAATATAGACTAGTGGTTCTGGCGTGATCTACACCAATCAGATTAGGGTCATCCATTCAAACTTCATATGATTAAATTTATATAAAATAATTTGATTGAAAATTATTATTTAACCAGATTATTGTTACTTAAGATTACCTAGTTTAGAATTAAAGATTAATTATATTCCACCATTCATACTCTTGATCCCTACCATAAGTAGTTTAACTACTCATGGTAGATTCATTCATAACTTGTTAATAAATTTCAAACGTAATTAACGTACTAATAGGGATATGATCAAAAAACACTCAATGATCATATTTAACCAATTAAAAGACATAAAATTGAGAATAATAAATATGATATATGAATTAATTAGATAAAATCAAATACTTTCTTAAAGTAATAATGAAAAAAAACACAAAAATAATCCAAGGTAGTTGATGATCATGACTTCAATCACATGTAACATTGTGTACATTATGATAAAATGGATGAAAAACACATTTAAATCAATTAACAGTACTTGGGTAATTGAAAAATAATAAAATTATATGATAAAATTTGTGTTTAGGGAGAAATAGTGGAAGAAGAATTGAGTGAAACATGAAAATAACCAATAGATATATGAAAAGTCCCTCTACCTCTGTCTATGGTCGGCTTTTTGTAGGTAAATAATAATGATATTACATGATATGTATTTCCATTTCACATCATGTATTTATTATCTAAGTTTCCTTCCATGATTTTTAAATCTGATAAAATCTCACGTGCATCTTGTTTGGTGATTTGTAACTTTGACTCCTTTCACGACATGTATCTGGGAATCACGATGTGTAGAATCATTTGGGATTTTTCTTGTAAGAGGGAATTTAATTAAAATGTTACATGTTGTGTATTGGTGATTCACATCATGTAATGGATTCAGGAATTGAAATTACTTAGGACATCCTACACTAATAATCCTCATAATTTTAATATTTTCCACACATCATGTAATGGAGTTTCACAACATTTAATGGGCGATTTTGATCAGTTTTTATAGTTTTTGATTTGAAAAAATCAAAACCTATTTCCTAAAATAAAAACCACATACCTTCTGAATTATTGGGTAAAAACACAGATAATCTTAAATAAAATGATAGTGAGATGTATATATGATTTCAGAATACCATGTATATATTTTGGGTGACTAGGGAAGGCAAGGTGAAGAATTTTTTGATTTTTGTGTCTAGGATCATTCAATGAAAATAATTTTCTCCTATTATTTTGTAATTAATTTTAATATTTAGGTGAATATTTTATATTTAATGTGATGTTTTTTAATTAATTCTGTAATTTTATTTATTTCCTTGGACAAGGATCCATCTTTTCCTTCTCTTGGTATTGTATCATGTCAATTGAATGATCTGAAGTTATGTTTTGTATTTTTAGACATTAATAACATGTGATGATGTTTTTGTGGTTAAACATGGTTTTCTTTAGAATCGAAATACCTATTTGGGTATTTCAAAATTTATTTTTCGGTAACTCACTCTATATTTCACACATTGTAAGGATTTTATATGAATGAAATGAATTTTTTATCCTAGTCTTACCATAATCAATAAATCAAGGATGAATATGGGTGGGATTTTGGAAAGTCTCATGTGACGATTAATAAGGAAAACTGGTCAACTTATAAAGATTGTGACATCATTATATATGGGAATTGAAACCTGAAATTATGACATATTTCTTGATCTTATTTTTAATTATCTGATTCATTTCATACTTAGTCCTATACTACCCAAAACTTCATCATTATTTTTCTCACCCATTATAACTCAATCTAGAGAACTCCACTTTTGAGACAACCTAGTTTACCCTTATTACTACATTCCCAAGGAAATTAATTACGTATTTCCTCACCTACTGATAGGTTTGTTTTAATACTTGGTTCCATTTCTATAGAGTGAGTACTAACCTAACCTATATTTTTCATTACTAAGACCCCTAACTTTGAATTATTTCATTGTTATCCAAAAATATAAATAATTATCCAAAAAATACATTGGAACCTAAATTTAGAAAATAGCTTTGCAGAAATTCTTTTTGAGGTTATGAGGGAAACATCTTGTCTACACTCTTATCCCATAAGAATAATAATAAAATCAAATAAACAATAAGGGACTTGGGTGACCCATAATTTTTCATTAAAAATATCAACATTTTTTTCTACTCAAATAATTGTTTTTGAATTGCGAATTAATATTATTTAGCTGCTATAAAAATTGAATGGTCTTATAGGTTAATATCCAAATAGACATATACAAGAGTTCACCTATTTTTGATCCAGTTCCAAGCATCAAGGTGTCATTGAATAAAAATTACGGTGGAGTGCATTTCCCATTTAAATTAAAGGAGATACTATGGAGTGGTTGTACAAACTTTAACTGGGATAGATCCATGACTAGTATGACCTTCAAATAAGCATTATTCAATGGTTCTTCCCAACCAACAGGTGAAAAATCATAATAAAGGATCCTTATTCCATCCAATAAGAAACTTGAGAATCTATCTATGAGTTTTGGGAAATATTCACGAATATTAGTAAATTTTTTCCACAAAAAGTTGTAAAGGAACATCAATTTATAGTTTTTCTATGAAGGAATGCTGTAAAACGATAGGAAAATATTGGATGCATCCTTTGGATGAGGTTTTATGGGCATGTAATGAACATGATCTAATATCTAGGTAGAAAATATAACAAACAATTACTATAATTTATGAATTATGGGAACATGTATAAGATATATTCATGAGGTAATAATGTCTAATTCATCACCATTACTTGAAAAAAATGTGTATATCAAACAAGCATAGTGAGATAGATGGATGTGAAACTAGTGAGTGAGCAACAAGAACCTCCTAAGGTATATGTTTTTTCTTTTTCATTGAATAATTACACTAATCAGTGTACTTATTTATAGGCCATTGAGAGTTGGTAAGAAACATTTCAACCCAAAAAATTCTAAAAACATCATTCATGGAAAGAATATTAACAATCCCAATGAATAATTGGAACCCATCAATATCAAGATAGACCTTATCAAAAACCCTACAATGATACATCATATTAGTTGGTCTATAAACCCATTACATCCCATAACAACATATAAAATCCTTCATCCAGTTCACCATTATCTAAAAACAACAACTATGAATAGGTTTTGATGAGTTAAAAGAGTTAGTGAAGGATTTTTCAAGCCGGTTAGAGTTTTTTTAACTAATGAAAAACAATCTAGAAGAATTACCATACAAAGTATTCCTAAATACAATTGAGATCTAAGAATGATTAAAACATGAACTAATATGGAGATGTATATACCTAAACCAAATAATGATCAACGAGAATTTTAAGAAAGAAATGTTTAAAATTTTGTGTCGAGTTTTAAAGAAAAAACTATTAAACCAAAAGAATAAAAAATTAATAATGATTGGAGGACATGGTTTATGAAATAATTGCCTGGAAAATATTTTCAAATAATACATATGGATAAGATGTATATTCTATTATTATATCCTTCTAGGATAACTAAGTCAAATAATCATTAAGAAGATAAAATTCAAAGAGAAAATAATAATATATTGAATATGATAACATTAACATCCCTATTTTGGATGCTATCCAAAAAATCACAAATTATTCCATTTTTTCATTTAGATTTGTAGAAATAATAAGGAACTTTATGGTAATTAGTGAATTTTCTTAAGAATAACCATCTCCGTACTTATCTTACCACCAATGACAAAAAATTCAAGATACATGGGTATTTTCAGTTCCATGTACCATATTTTTAATAATTGTTTTTGATGGTTTTGGTAATCATTGTGCTTCATTAATTTCCATGCCTCACTCAATGTTATCATATTTAAAAATAATAAAATAAAAACCCACAATTGTGGTGGTTAGACTTGTAAATAGAACAACTATTGTTTTAGTGGGATTCTCAGAATATGTGCTAGTTAGAGTGAAAAGAAAACATTTATCATGTTAATTTATATATTCATATCATAATGGTAGGAGATACCTTTTTATTGACCCATAATCATGGGAGGACCATTCTTAAAGACATCAAAGACAATAATCAATGTACATGAAGGAAGCCTTACCACGAAGCTCAGTGAGAGGATTATGCACTTTAGCATTCTTAACTCCATAAAGCACCCATCATGTAATCATTCCCTTTTTTAACACTCTCATGAATAAGGTAATTAATACTTTTATTATTCATGCATGTTAGACGAATTTTTATCCTTAGGTGATCATTTTTCCCTTGATAATACCTTGGAACACGAGAGTTTCCAAAAATCTTGAAATTATGATTTCATGTTGGAAGAATAGGTAACATGAAATTTAATTGATAAATTATTAGATAATGAAGAAAATGATATTAATTCATATAACAAGGAAATTAAAACTATTAATGTGGTGAAAATGGAATTAATTTTATCATATTAAAAACATCTAATTATAAAATTAAAACCTCTCTCCAATAGGTTGAAATATATATACCCCGTGGAAGAAGAGAAAATTAGATTATGATTTTTTAATTACCTATCAGAATTCTAATAAAAATATTTGACTGATATTATAAAATGGGTTTTATAAGACATAGGATAGGTCTTAGGTGATATCAAAAGAATAAACCCCAAAATTTAATCACTAAATTTTATGTTATAGGTTGATTCTATACTAGTTAATCATCCACATAGGAGAATAAATCCCTCCATAATTGTGGTTGGAATAAACAATATAAAGATGTTTTTTACAACTATTATGGAATACTAAATTTATGATTCAAAATGGGATAACCCTATCCATATAGTTCCCAATAATTGTAGTTCAACCATTATTAAGATTAAGGAAAATTAATAATATCCCATAATAGCTTAAAACAGTTAGATAGTGTTAATTTAGAATAATAAGTTCAATAAATTCACTAGATAATATAAATTTTCCATTCCATTCATCAACTAAATTATAGAAATTATGGAATCAGGAAAACATTACTATTTAATTAATGGATTTTTAGGATTTTTTTGTCTTCCATTCATCTAAAATATCAAGTGAGGATAACCATCATAGGTCCTTTTGGAACCATTTCCAATAAAATGATGACTTTTATCTTGTGAAATTCCACAAGTATATTTCAATGCTTCATGGTAATCAATTTATATCATCATATTTTAGATTCATTTGGGGTATTACTCAATATTTTTATTGTTTTTGGTAATACATTTAATCATTGTTTGGGGAATATGAAAAATATTTTCGAACACATGAATTGAAATGAATATTTTTTGAATTTGAAAAGTATCATTTCATGTTTGAAGAAGGAATAATCTTAAGAAACAATATGTAATAAAAATTAATTGAGGAATAAAAATTTAGAATTTATATGCAAAATTTCCTACCTTACCCAACCTGTGTTAAAAAAGTAACATATTTTTTAGTTCTTGTACTTTTTACAGAATCTTCATAACAATTTTTAATAAAACATGTATCCTTAATTCTAGTATAATTTTATAGGAAGTTGATTTTGATTTTAATTCTAATTTTTGGGATACATTTTATGATCTGAATAGGTGACTGATCACCCCTCTAATAATGCAACCAAAAAATTGGGAACATCAATTTAATGTACTTTGGGATGAATCAAATCAAGTAATCAGGGTGTCTCTCTATCAATTTGTAGTAAATATACCACGAGTCATTTATTGTGCATCAAGAATAATGGATGTTACTTAGCCTAACTACACCACCACTGAGAATGAGTTATTTCTATTGTTTTTTTCATTAGATAAATTAAAATATTATTTTCTAGGAACAAATGTTTCTATATTTTAAAACCCTAAATCTCTTAGGTTTTTAATGAAGAAAGAATACACTAATACCTAAGTGTTCATAAGGATTATAATTTTGAATCAATTCATCCGAGAAACTAAATACATGAATGTAGTTAAAAACTATGTTATAGATCACTTAAGCAGACATCAAGAAACATATAAAGATGAAATTATAGAAAATCACACAAAAAATGATCATATACTTGGAGAACAACTTTACATTATAGAAGGTGAAGTACCATGTATTCAAACATAGAGAATTATTTGGTGGTTATATAGATTCAATATTTTATATAGGTTTATATTTATAAGAGACATCATCAGTGACCAATGGAAATAAATTAGAAATTAATTGAAGTATAGAGAACATCATAGGATTTTCAAATCCTACCATTCTATAACAAATGTCTATTATAATGTGTCTAGTATGGAAATTAAAAGTATCAGTATAAAAATTGTTGAACCTAATAGGAATGATTTAGTAAAAGTTTAAAAGGAAAATTATGGGAATATAGGAAGATAAATTGGACACTCATAGTAATAATAAACTAATAATGATTTTTGGAAAAAGATACCACATGTATATGGGTTAGGAGTATTAAGAATATTGTGCTATCAAAAAGATAAATATATACTTAAAAAGTGAGGGTAAAGATATTCCAATTTAAAGATCTGTAAGAAAGTTAGAGAGTGGATTTTGAATGTTCTAGAATTCATAATAAATGACGCCATGTGGATTGTGACATGATGATCCAACAAAAAATATTCTAACGTGGAGAAATATTGTTTCACAAAAATTAAAAACTGAAGCATTTTCTAAGAAAAAATAAATACATGTTGAAAAGTCCATTTATATTGAATCATGTATATCCTTTTGTTATTTTATAGATTAATAAAAAATGTAAAGGAAATAAATTTAATATTAATGGGGACATACTAAAAAATTATCATGGAAATTTACACCATGAACTGGAGGATAAGCTCACATTTCTCCAAAATTTCTATTGATCCCTACTCATCAGGTTTGATCGAGCTAATAACGTTAAAAAATCAATTCCAGGAGGCATACTTAGAATTGATTAAATCTTATGATTTAGAAATTTATGATGTACCACACATCAATCTTTTTTTAAATTAAAACATAATATCTCATACACATTTATGATTTGTTTTTGTAGTAGCAACAATTAAATAAGGCATTGTGTAGTCCTATAGATTCTAGGGGAGGAGGTAATGACAAAAATTGATTCATATGGAAACATGTGTTTACATTTAAATTTATTATATTCCTAGCTTCCATGAATTTGTTATAAAATTTGTTTGTTCTTTATATGAAAATTTGATTTCTACAGGTAGACTAATTGTTTTACTTGACTTATTTGTGTGACATTAATTTCTAGGAAACTCCACAATTCCATGTTCTAGATTTATAATATAATTAAAGAAAATGAGTAATGTTTGAGGATTTAATTATTATATATGAACATAGGTTATAATGTAATGAGAAAACATTTAAAAGAATCATTTTATTCATATAGATGAAATTTTCACACCATTTTTACATTTTAAAATTTTGAAATTGAAGAGGATTAAAATTTAATTGATAATAATGCATTAGGGTATTTTCAATTTTTTTGTTTCATACTATGGGAAAAACAAGAACCAATACTTTCCATTTCAATTTTGTGTATATTTCTTGATGGATTGTGGGGCATGTTTCTTACCCAAGCTTGCATAGGAACTTCTTAAATCTATGATTGTATAGAGTTTCATTTAATATGATAGTGCCATTTTCGTTAACTTAACCCTTATCATTAATACCAACTGTAACATTAATCATTTTTCACATATAGAAGCCATGTATAACTTTGTTGAGAGTGACCTACTTTACAATATGATATTATTCATTCATAACAAAATATTTTCATTTGAATTTAATTTTAATGTTGATGTTTGGGTGAAATGGAAGACATTTTGGTAGGGATATAAACTAAAAGAAATAATTTGTGGGTGATATTTGGGTAACTGGTAAAGGTTCATGTTCATTTATTTTATTACACATCTACCCCTCTTGAAGAAAAAAAAGTAAGTAATAAATAAAAACAAAAAAAATGGTTTTTGACTTTGGAGATTAAAAAATTATCACTATCATACTGGTGGTTTTTTTCATATGGTGTTAATAAGTGGGTTTTAGGTTTTCACAAAGAATTAAATTTTAAATCAAATATTTTTTCTTGAAAAAATATTTTGAAAAATGTTAAAAAATCATGAATTATCACATCTCTCATTATTCATAGGTTGTTCATATCCTTTACTTTGAGAAGTTTGGATAGGGTGTTTTCATTATGAATGGGAATTTCATTGAGATTATTATTTTGAATATCATGCATTTGGATTTGGATATAAACATCCACTTAGACCCTTAACATTTTAGACCTCATTACGCACATCTTGAAACCTTTAGTGTCACTTAATCAATATGCTAATACCTCATGATTATTTTTGATTTCTGTAGCTATGAGGTAGAGAATGTTTTTCTTTTAAATATTATGTAAATGGTGTGTACACTAATTAAGAGAGATAAATCTACTTTAATCTGTATCATGATTGATAATTGAGAATAATTTAGTGTGAGGTAGATCACAACTTGACAAACTTGTTAAATAGTAGAATCTGGTATGTGAATGAACGGAAGAAGTTGATTCGTCATTTCCCAATGAGAGAAATTAAAATTAATGGGTTGATTGGATTCATTTAAATTTTTGAATTTTGATTAATTTTGTTTTTGTAATTTTATAAAAAAATTATTTTCCCATTGATAACCATTAGATTTTAATACATTTATATTTGAATCTTGGTAGTTTTGGTGACCGTTGTAATTTATCGATGAGGTTTAATTATTAAAGACAAGAAAGAGTTCAATTGTGGTGTTATTTGATGAACTATTTTATCATGAATTAATTTTGAAACTTTGAAAATTAATTATAATAGATTTTTATTTTATTACCGATCACATTGTCGATCACATCAAATTAAATGTTTATTTTTTAAATAGAATTTATGCACTATAGTAGCAACCCTTGGCCACATCTCAAGAGAGCCATAGATAATTATTTAAAAAAGTGGGGTTTGATTTTGAAATTAAAAGGAGTGTGGGGATTTATAAAACATGATTTTTTTGATTTAGAAATAGAAATTGAAACTATATAACTAAGTGAGAGAAATTGGACGGGGAATTCGTGATAGACCTAGGTAAATTCCCCTTGATGCTCGATCTAGAAGCACTCTCAAGGGAATTGGAAGGATAATTGTTTCCATAATTTTATACACACTAAAACTAGTGTGGTATGTGTGTTCTTATTAGGTAAATACATTGGTTTTGATTGGCCAATGATATGGATTATCGGCGACCGTTCAAAATCAAAAAAAAATTGCATCGATGTAAAAAATGAAATCAATGAAGGAATCACATCAACAATGTGATGATATGACCAGATTTTGTGCCATTGATAAAATATTCCATATGAAAATAATTTTCATATTCATGGGTTAATGCTCTTTGAATTTATCAACTTACATAATCTATCTACATTCTCATGAAAGGAAAGGGGTGAGAAAAGAAGAAATTGTACTCAAATCATCACAAGATATGGGTTATGCATGGAATCCTGAGGATTCTTCTTCCATTTATTAGAATATGATCATACAATAATAAAAAAGGTATAAATTAAGAACAATTGAAAAACACTATAAATTCAATTACTATACAAAGATTACATGCATGGATCTCGATATTAAAATAAAGAACACCCCCCAAATTGATCACTATGAAATTTTAAAGAACATGATGGAGAAGAGAAATAAAATGGGTTAAGGGAGCTCTCATGTTCGGATAAACCATACCACTGGTTTTGAAACATCTAATAATGAGGTGGATGAGTGATTTTATGGATGATTACATCAATGTTTCTACAAAATAAGACAAGTGCCTATTGGACTAGGCGACTATTCATGGAAGACTTCTTCCTCCATTATCTAGCGGGTTGGCTGGCCAAAACACTTGAAAATGACTTCATCTTTTGTGGATAGATGTTTATTCTACTTATATTCCTAAAAGAGGTGTAATTATAGAAATTGGAGGTCTGAGGCCCGAGTTATGTCCCAAATACAGAATATGGTACAATCTCACCCGCCCATAATTTGTTCACAAAGTGGACCTATTTTGGGCCTCTATATGGACAAATAAGGCTCCATGGACTTCTTGAGAAATGTATCTCGCATATTTTTTCACAAGTACACAAATTTATATCCCAATTGGATGCACATATTTTCCATAGTATAAATTTAACTCCATAAGTGCACTCAAAATCCTGCGCAGTTTGGCTTGTTTTCTTGAATTCAATCAAAGGCCCTCCAAATCACCTCCTGCTACAAAGTAAACACTGTAACAAGTAAAATTTCTCTACCAAAATGTAATGAAAATTAAATAATTGAATCATACATAAAGTTAAATTTATTATTATATTTAGAATATTCATTTTAATACCAGATTAAAACAGTTGTGCAAGGGTGAAAATGAATAGTGAATCGCTATGCAATCACACCCCACACCTAAACATTTTCACACCTGGGAAAATAAACATATCTAATGAAATAATGCATGAATATATTTCCAATGTCATGACCCGACCTCGGGGATTGTTCCTTGACTACCCCAAGCCCGCCTTACATAGGCTAGGGGCTGGCGACTAGCACCACGACGTAATTCCTGATAAAAGAAGGGAAGGCATTGCCTTGGTAAAGTAAACAAACACTACAGAGTAAGCAAGCAGAAGTAAACACTAAGATAACTGGGTAAAAAAATAAGTGCGGAAAAGTAAGTGGGCCAGAATACAAACCCAAACTGAAAGTAAAGTACAACTAGAAAGAAAGTACAACAACTGAAAATAAAAGCCGCAACTTCGTGCCTTTCATAGGAAGAACCACCTGAAGGGTGGGAACAGATAGCCTCCTCAGCTCCACGGGTCTAGCCGTCCACTCCATGTACGTCCCACCCAGTGGTCCACCTCCAGGTACCAACTTGCTCCACAAGCCCCCACCACGATCAGTGTTTTCCGTCATTTGCATCCAACACAACATAGTGCGGGCATATCCCGTGCAGGGGTGAGTATAAGCTACTCGGTAGGGACATCGAGACCCTTGAAGGTCTCCAAGAATCCACAAAGGATAATCCACAAACAAAATATACAATCACGATGTAACATCCAACACTACTTAGGTATATTCCCATATATATACATAAGTCATCAATTCCTGTTCATCTCCAACATCTGAGCCCAAGTTCGACCACGTCCACACAGGATAGCACAACACAATCCACACAGGAAAGCAAGTCAATCATATCGAAGAAAAATATTGAAAGTCAAGATTCATCTCACACAGGTATACTTCTTCATAAGACGATAGATATGATCAGATGTAGCCACTGATTCATCTAAGCTGTCGGACCCACACATGATCGATAGGTACTTACCCCCGCAATGACCCAAAAAGGACCGATAGGTAACTAACCCCCGCAATGACCCACAAAGGAGCAGACCCACACAGGATCTGTAGGTGCTGGCCCACACAAGACCGTTGAGCACTGACCAACACAGGATCTGACCCACACAGGATTGGTAGCACTGATCCACGTAGGATCATTGAGTGTTGTAGTCATCGTCGTCGAATCCACGGAGGATTTTTGTACAGTCGTCATCGTCATCGCAGTCGTAGCCAGCTCTAGGGTTTCCGCACATATCAAGATCGTTCGGGAGCGTCCGCTCCACGTGCCGAGGGGTTGATACATCAAATGACACGTAGTCCAGAGTTGATGTATCCAAAAGCTCCGTATCGTCAATAGGAACTCAACGTCTCAGACGGCGCGTCAATCAGACGCCCGGTCTGAGAGTTATTGGCTTTTTTGTCCTAGGGTCCCGGTAGGTTTTTAAGTCCAAACCAACCTGACCGTACTCCAACTATGTCCAATCCTCAAGCGGAGTAATCCAAAAGGTCCGTCTCACTTAGAGGAATCCAACAAAGTTGACGGCACGTCAATCGGATGTCCGGAGCTCAAGTTATAAGTGTTTCCGCTCCGAGGGCCCGGTTGGTTTCGTGTACGAACCAACCCGGCCGAACCCAAAGTACTCTAAAACCTTGAGTGTAATATATCGAAATGACCGCCTCGATCCAAGGATCACATCACCGCTGACGGTGCATCGATCGGAGGTCTGTATCACATGTTATGGGCAAAAGACAGAAAGAGGTCCGGAAGTGGGGATTTCGGGCCTGGACCGATCCAGCCCGAGACCCCCTGGGTCGGCCCGAACCGGGATGACCCGACCCGGGTCCAGGTCTGGCCCGCTTGGGTGCGGCGTGGCCCGGCTGGCGCGTCTCGGCCTGGCAGTCCGGCCAGGCTGCTCGGCCCGACGCGCTGGGGCTGGCCAGGTGGCTCGGCCGTTTCAGCCGAGCGGATGGGGGGGGGGGTGCTGCCTCCCTGTTTCGTAACCGCGACACACATGTGGGGGGCTGCTTCTTGTCCGGCCAGCCGAGGGTTACGACCCCCAGCTCCTCCCATGACCGGCCAGCCCGCTCCGGCCGGCAGGCTACTGCCGCCACGGGACAGGCGCTGGCCGGTCCCCCTACTCCGACGCCGGCGGCCCGGAACCGGTCGTCGGTCCCTGCCCCGCTGCGGCCTAGTCCATTGCCTTAGTCCATCCAGCACGGTGCGCCAGCACCGCGCCCCTCCACCGCGGCCCCACTCCGGCCGCGGTGTTTTCGAGGTTCTCAGGCGCAGCACGACGGCACCACGACCTTCTTCGACTTCAATGGCGCGGCGCGACAGTGCCGCACACCCTTTCTGTATGTTCTGGCGCGGTGCCATTACACCGCACCGCTTTCTTCGAACCGCAACAAGACAACATACAAGGGAGGAGGGTTGGCCATGTTTGTACGGTCCGGCCCCCTCCCATTAAATGATATCAAGCAGCAACGATTCACGAAGAACGATAATAGAAGTAATTACGAACAAAAACAAAATCCCCTACCTCGAGCGTAGTTGAACGGAGGTTCATCGCGGAATTGAACGTCTCAGAAGAAGGCGTCGCAGAAGGAGGATTGTCGTGTCGTGGAGAAAAGATTCGTCGGCGTCGCGTCGTCGATCTCAGAGGATCTGGCGTCCATGTAGACCTTCGTCGGAGGTCGGCGTTCTTTGCATTCTTCGCATTCTTTGTTGAGGAAGAAGAACTTCAAGATCTTTTCCTTTTCTCCCAAAGACTCAACACAACAAGTTCCATCAATAATAAAATAAGTGCTTCACTTATTTTATTATCATGACTTAAGTTTGAAATTTAAAATTCAAATTAAACTCACTAATTAAGTAACATAAGTTATCTAATTAATGGCGAGTTGAGGGAGTTAGGGAAAGTGAGGGGGTGGGGTTTGTGTGGGCCCCACCGCCCTCATAACCTCTCATGAGAAGTTGGGTGGTTTCCCAACTTCCACTCAAAGGAATACCACTTAGAATGAAAAATAAAAATTTTAACTCACTTTTTATTTTTAGCTTCCAAAATTTTTGACAACTCATCTCGTGCAAACGCAACTCCAGAAAAGGTGTTCCTATGAACTTACTGGCACTGTGAATTCATCGGTGCCCTCGGAATTCGATTCCAAGCACCGGTTCAAATGTTAGGAAAACCCGCTCGTTCGTTCACTGAACGTACCCGAGCTAAACTTTTGATAAAAATTCCGGGGACACCGGGCCACAGAATCAAGCGCCATCAGAAACTACATTCTTATAAAATTCCAAAGAAAATTAAGAAAAAAAATTTCCTTGAAATTTCCAGGTCATTACATTACTCCCACCTCAGGGCTTTACATCCCCGTAAAGATACATCAGAAACTAGGGAAACAAATGTAGGTACTGTGCACGCATCTGAGCCTCCCACTCCGAAGTGCTCTCCTGGAGGTTCCCGTGATGCCATGTGATGCGCACTAGAGGAATCGACCGTCCATGTAGGACCCGCTCCTGTCGATCCTCGATCTCTATTAGGACCTCCGCAAAAGTCTCCCCATCATTGATGTCTAGCTCCCCATGGTCAATGATATGCATCAGGTCATGCATGTATCTTCTCAACTGAGATACGTTGAAGACGTCGTGCATCCGGTGCAAGTGAGGTGGTAGACCCAGGTGATAAGCCACCTCACCTATCCTACTGAGAACCTAGAATGGTCCCATGAAGCATGGAGACAACTTGCCGCCTCGGTCAAATCTCTGTAATACACGTCGAGGTGAGACCCACAAGAAGACGTGGTCGCCATCCTCGAACTCCAGTGGCCTCTGCCTCCTGTCAGCATAAGACTTCTGCCGGCTCTGAGCTGTACTCATTTGCTTCTTGATGACCTGGACCTTCTCCATCATTTCCCAGACCATCTTCGGTCCCACAAGTGCTGCTCCCCAGGGTCTGTCCAGCACAGCAGTGATCTGCAATGCCGGTCGTACAACGCCTCGTATGATTCCATCTCGATGGTGGAGTGGTAGTTGTGGTTGTACGCAAACTCCACCAAGGGTAGGTGGTCCTCCCCATTGTGACCAAAGTCAGGGACACATGTGCAAAGCATGTCCTTGAGTGTCTGAATGGTCCTCTCCATCTGAACATCTGTCTGGGGGTGAAAGGCTGTGCTCAGACGTAGCTGCGTCCCGAATGCCTCCTGAAATCCCTTCCAAATCTGGGAAGTAAAGCGAGCATCTCGATCGGAGACGATAGATGATGGCACACCGTGAAGCTGTACAATCTTTTGAACGTAGAGGCGCCCCGAGCTCTCCAGTAATCCATACTCTCTGATTGGTAAGAAGTGTGCCGACATGGTGAGTCAGTCAAAAATCACCCATATGGAGTCATGACCTCTGGAAGAGCGTGGAAGTCCAGTCACGAAGTCCATAGATATCCCATCCCACATCCACTCTGGGACCTCCAAGGGTTGTACCAAGCCTACTGGTACCTGGTTCTCCACCTTCACCAGCTGGCAGGTGAGGCATCGAGAAACGAACTCTGCCACAACCTTCTTCATGCCCGGCCACCAGTGCTGTCATCTGAGATCCTGGTACATCTTCACCACTCCAGGATGTACCTCCAAAGGGGAAGTGTGAAACTCTCTCAGCACCTCCTCCCGTAAAGCAACTGGTACCAAGGTACGTCCTATGAAATGGACGTCATGCTCTCCTCCCACAGAAAATCCATCAGGTGCATGTCCAGAGGATATCTGTGCATGCCGCATCTCACAATCAACATCCCCACGCTGTGCCTCTCTGGCCCACTGAAGAAGTGGAGGAGTGACTGTGAGTGACTGTAGAAAGGATGCTCCATCACTATCCATGAAGGATATCTACAAAGCGGCTAGCTGATCTGTCACCTCCCCAAGTAGTTGAATGGTCGTCCTCCTGCTGAGAGCATCAGCTACTACGTTCCCCTTTCCAGGAGTATAGACTATCTCAAAGTCATAATTCTGGAGGAACTCGAGCCATAGCCTCTATACTAGGTTCAGGTCCTTCTACGAGAAGATGTACCAGAGACTATGGTGGTCAGAATAGACTGTAAAGCGCCCACCCATCAGATAGTGTCGCCATATCTTCAGAGCGAAGACCACAACTGCTTACTCCAGGTCATGGGTAGTGTAGTTCTGCTCATGATGCCTCAACTGACATGATCCATAGGCCATCACTACCCTCTCCTGCATCAGGACACATCTGAGGCCGGTCCCTGATGCATCGTAGTAGACTACTTACCCTACTGCCTCCTCCGGTAGCCTCAAGATAGGTGCGTTGGTCAATCTCTATCTCAGCTCCTAGAAGCTCTGCTGACATTTGTCTGACCATACGAAGGGTATCCCCTTCTTCGTCAAAGCTGAGAGTGGTGCCGCAACTCTAGAGAAGTCTGGCACGAATCTCTGGTAGTACCCACCTAGACGTAAGAAACTCCGCAGCTCCGTCACGCTCCTAGGTGGCTCCCAGGCTAGCACTGCCTCGATCTTCTCAGGATCCACCGCAACTCCCGCCTCAGAGATGACGTTTCCCAAGAATTTGACCTCACGTATCCAGAACTAACACTTTGAGAGCTTACCATAATGTTGGTGCTCTCGGAGTGTGTCTAGTACAACCCGAAAGTGATAGGCGTGCTCCTCCTCTGTCGTCGAGTAAATCAAAATGTTGTCGATGAAGACCATGACAAATCAATCGAGGTAAGCATGAAAAATCCTGTTCATGAGGCCCATGAACACTGCTGGAGCATTGGTTACGCCAAATGGCATAACCAAGAACTCATAGTGGCCATACGGACATCTGAAGGCCGTCTTCTGCACGTCCTCGTCCCGAACTCTAAGCTGATGATAGCCTGACCTGAGGTCTATCTTCAAGAACCACCGTGCTCCCTTGAGCTGATCGAAGAGGTCGTCAATCCTCGTTAGCGGATACTTGTTCCTCACGGTCACCTGGTTTAGGTGATGGTAATCGACACAAAGTCGCAATTTCCCATCCTCCTTCTTGGTGAACAATATCGGGGATGACCAAGGTGAAACACTGGGTCGAATGAATCCCTTTGCCCTGCAAGTCCTCCAACTGTACCCGTTGCTCTCGAAGCTCGGTGGGTGCCATCTGATATGTTGGGGTGGATATCGGGGATGTCCCAGGTTACAGGTCAATATAAAGGTCTACCTCTATGCGAGGATGTAGTCCTGAAACGTCGTCGGGAAAAACGTCTGCGTACTGATCCACCACTACAGGTAAACTCGGACTCCGCACATCAACTGCTCCTAGGATGAGGCTAGACAACTGATGAGTGATGGGATGCCCTCTCCTCTTCGTGAGTCCATCCTATGCTGCAAAGGCTTCCTTCTCACCGGTGAAGGTGAACCAGCTCCCGTCAGTGCGTACACATCGCACCTTCCTCCTAATATAGTCAATCTGATCATAGAATGTAGATAACCAATCCATGCCCAAGATGACATTGTAAGGCCTTGACGCCGCTACAAGAAGATCCCAGCCAAAGAACTCGCCTCCTAGAGTAAGCTCACACTACTGGAACCAGTGTGTAATCATCGAGTCTGATCCTGTAGGAGTCTCTAGCAGTAAGGATTGATCCAACGGCTCCGTCGGAATCTTCGAGCTACAAACAAGGGCATCGACAATGAAATAATGACTCGCCCCTATGTCTATAAGAACTGCAGAAAGGGTGTAATAGACACATATAGTACCTCGAATCATCTTGGGTGTGTCGTGGTCGTAGGCCTCCGCTGCCTGAAGCTGTGCCTATCTTTGCCCGCCAGCTCTCTATGGTCGGGGTGGACCTCCTGGTGGTGGTGGTGGTAGAGCCTCAAAGCATCGCCCACCACCTGCTGCTTAGTCAACTCCACTACCTCTTCCACCTACACCCTGTGGACTGCCACGGTTGACCCTTTTCCTCTGCCTGGGTGGTCCCTCAATCGTCTGCTACTCCTCGGTACGGCGGGTCAGGCAGTCACAAGCCATGTGGCCCTGCCTGCCGCATGCGTAGCACTGTCTGCCTCTCGAAGGACTGGCTCTACGCTGTGTTCCCCGCACCTCTAAGCCAGTGTCCTGAGGTCGTCTTCCTGAGGGTCTGGTCTACCTGGAACCATGAGTCATCTGTCAACTACCTGCTGTAGAAGACTCTTCTACATGCTTCCCTGCAGTAGGTCTTGCCGCTGGTGTAGACTCAGCAAGAAAGCTTTCGGTGAGAAGGGCTCGCTTCAGTACCCCTGCCTGAGTCGGAATGCTGAGGGAGATCAGTGATGCCTTGATCTCATGCCAGAACCCCTTCTCGAAGGTTCGGGCCCAGAATAATGGGTCCCTTACCATGACTGTCGAATAGCGTGAGATATCGGTAAATCTCACCGAGTACTGAGCAACCATCAAGCTGCCCTACCGCACCTGTAGAAGCTCCGGGATGCGCACCGCACAGAGGGTGGCTGGGACGAACTCCGAGCGGAAGAGGCTCTCAAAGTCTATCCAGAGGAGAGATGCATCGTCAGGCACCTGGAGCATCAAGCTCCACCATCTGCCTGTTGCTGCGTGGAGGAGGCCCGCTGCGAGGATCACCATGAGGTCTGCTGGTGTCCTCACTATCCTGAAAACTCATACAACTACCTTCAGCCAATCCTCGACTGCCTAAGGGTCTGTCTCCCCGCAGAACCTGAGCGGTCGCTGATGCTGAAACTCGTGCAGAGCACTAAGGCGACGTGCATCGTCAGCGGCTGGGGCTGGTAGCATCAGTGGCTTGGCGGGTAGAGGTACCTCCAGTGCCTCTTTTGTCAAAGGGCCCTGTACCGAGGCCTCATCGCTCGGTGGGCTGTCGTCCCGCGCAACACTCAGAACCCTAGCTGGCTGCCGTCGTGGGGCCATCCTGAAAAAAAAAACAGGTGTTCCACGGTCAAATAGTATACCTAGTGAGATGACACAAAGTAATCACAAAGAGAACTTGAAACACACATGCAATCAATGTTTTCGTTCACTAAGTCGGAAATCAGAAGTCAGGGTCATGGTGTATGGATACGTCGGCCGCCGCACCAACACTGGACTCCCTGGAATGATAACCACACTGAATACACATAACACTATTGCTTCACATAAAAGAAAGATCAGAGTCCTAAGTTCTGCGGTAGAACCGAACTCCTCTGATACCAATTTTTCACGACCTAACCTCGGGGCTCGTGTCGTGACTACCCCAAGCCCGCCTTCCATAGGCCAGGGGCTGGTGACTAGCACTAAGGAATAATTCCTGATAAAATAAGGGAAGGTGTTTCCATTGTAAAGTAAACAAACACCATAGAGTAAGAAAGTAGAAGTAAACACTAAGTAAAACTGGGTACAAAAATAAGTGCGGAAAAGTATGTGGGCCAGAATGCAATCCCAAACTGAAAGTAAATTACAACTGGAAAGAAAGTACAACAATTGAAAAGTAAAGTCACAATGTCGTGCCATCCATAGGAAGTCCCACCTAAAAGGTGGGTACAGATAGCCTCCTCAGCTCCACGGGTCCAGTCGTCCGCTCCGTGTACGTCCCGCCCAGTGGTCCACCTCCAGGTACCGACTTGCTCCACAAGCCTCTACCACGATCAGCGATGTCCGTCGTCTGCATCCAACACAACATAGTGCGGGCATAGCCCATGTAGGGGTGATTATAAGCTACTCAATAAGGACCCTGAGACCCCCAATGTTTTCCCAGAATCCACAATGGATAATCCACAAAGGAAAGATACAATCACGAAGTAACATCCAACACTACTTAGGTATATGCCCATATATATACCTAAGTCATCAATTCCAGTTCGGCTCCAACATCTGATCCCAAGTTTGATCACGTCCACATAGGATAGCACAACACAATCCACACCGGAAATCAAGTCAATCATATCGAAGATAAAGATTGAAATTCAAGATTCATCTCACACAGGTATACTTCTTCGTAAGATGATAGAGATGATTAGATGTAGCCACTGATTCATCTATGCCTTTAGACCCACACAGGATCGATAGGTACTGACCCCCGTAATTACCCACAAAGGATCGATGGGTAACTAACCCCCGCAATGAACCACAAAGGATCGGACCCACACATGATCTGTAGGTGTTGGCCCACACAGGACCGTTCTGCGCTGACCCACACAAGATCTGGCCCACACAGGATCAGTAGCACTAATCCACATATGATCGCTGAGTGTTGTAGTCGTCGTCGTCGAATCCACGGAGGATTTCTGTACAGTTGTCATCGTCATCGCAGTCGCAGCCATCTCGAGGGTTTCCGCACATATCGAGCTCGTTCTGGAGGGTCCGCTCCACAAGAAGAGGGGATGATACATCAATTGACATGTAGTTCAGATTTGATGTATCCAAAACTTCCATATCGTCAACAGGAACTCAACGTCTCAGATGGCGCGTCAATCGGACGCCCACTCTGAGAGTTATTGGATTTTTCGTCACAGGGGCCCCGGTTGGTTTTTAAGTCAAAACCAACCCGACCATACTCCAACTATGCTCAAACCACTATAGGGGTAATCCAAAAGGTCCATCTCACTAAGAGGAATCCAACAAAGTCGACGGAACGTCAATAGGACATCCGGATCTCATGTTATAAGTGTTTTTGGTCCAAGGGCATGGTTGGTTTCGTGTACGAACCTACCCAGCCAAACCCAAATTACTCCAAAACATTGAGTGTAATACATTGAAATGACAGCCTTGATCCAAGGATCGCATCACCGCTAACAGTGCATCGATCGGAGGTCCGTAGCCCATGTTATGGGAAAAAGACCGAAAGAGGTCTGGAAGTGGGGGTTTCGGGCCCGAACCGATCACGCCCGAGACCCCTGGGTCGGCCCGAACCGGGTCGACCCGACCCGGGTCCATGTCCAGCCTGCTTGGACGTGGCCCGGCCCGGCTGACGCGGCCCAGTGCATTGGCGCTAACCAGATGGCTCGGCCGTTTCGGCCGAGCGGATGGGGGGGGGGGGGTGCGTTGCCCCCTGTTTCGTAACGGTGGCCGCCATGTGGGGGGCCTCTGCTTGTCCGGCCAGCTTGGGGTTATGACCCCCGGCACCTCCCCTGACCGGCCGGCCCACTCCGGCTGGACGGTTGCTGCCGCCACGGGACCGGTGCTAGCCAGTACCCCTGCTCCGACACCGGCGGCCCGGAACCGGCCGCTGGTACCTACTCTTCCGCGCCCTTGGTCCATCCGTTGCGGCGCGATAGCGCCGCGCCCCTCTGCCGCGGCCCCGCTCCGGCCACAGTTTTTTCGAGGTTCTCCAACGTGGTGCGACGGCGCCGCGACCTTCTTCGACTTCATTGGCATGGTGTGATGGCGACACACACCCTTGCCGTATGTTCCCGCATGGTACTGTTGCACCACGCCACTTTCTTCGAACCACAAAAACACAACATACAAGGGAGGAGGGTCGGTCTTGTTTGTACGGTCCGACCTGCTCTCGTTAAACGATAGCAAGAAGCAAAAATTCACGAAGAACAACAATAGAAGTAATTATGAACAAAAACAAAATCCCCTACCTCGAGCGTAGTTGAACGGAGGTTTGTCGCAGAATTGCACATCGTAGAAGAATGCGTCGTAGAAGGAGGATCATCGCGTCATGGAGAAAATATTCGTCAGCAGCGCGTCGTCGATCTCCGAGGATCCGGCATCCTTTTCGACCTTCATTGGAGGTCGGAGTTTTTCGCGTTCTTCACGTTCTTCGTCGATGAAGAAGAACTTCAAGAGCTTTTTAATTTCTCCCAAAGACTCAACACAAAAAGTTCCAACAATAATAAAATAAGTGCTTCACTTATTTTATTATCATGACTTAAGTTTGAAATTAAAAATTCAAATTAAACTCACTAATTAAGTAACATAAGTTATCTAATTAATGGTGAGTTGAGGGAGTTAGGGAAAGTGAAGGGGTGGTGTTCGTGTGGGCCCCACCGCTTTTATAACCTCTAATGGGAAGTTGGGCAGTTTCCCAACTTCCACTCAAAGGAATACCACTTATAAAGAAAAATAAAAAATGTTGCTCAATTTTTATTTTTAACTTCCACAATTTTTAACAACTCCTCTCGTGCAAACGCAACTCCGGAAAATGGGTTCCTAATCAATTACTAGCACTGCGAATTCATCGGTTCCCTCAGAATTCAATTCCAAGCACCAGTTCGAAAGTTAGGAAAACCCACTCATTCGTTCACTAAAGTTACCTGAGATAAACTTCGGATAAAAATTCCTGGCACACCGGGCCTCGTAATCAAGCGCTGTCAGAAATGGAATTCTTGTAAAATTCCAATGAAAATTAACAAAAAAAAAATCTTTGAAATTTCTGGGTCTTTACATCCAAATTCATTAATATTTTACTCTCATGGAAATTTTAATTCATTAATGTAACATGAACAAAGAATAATCCACACCATGGATTAATTCTTAGTTAAAATGGAAAAAGATGTCTCACAAATTATATCACAATGAAATTAAAAGAGATTCACGATACCAAATTGGGAAAGTAATTTAAAATTCAAAAATTCCAATCAATCTCCATGTGTGTGTGTTAAAACCACTCCAAGCTATTATTTCCAATTTTTATCAATTAAATATATGTTATTTTAACAGTTGTCAGCATAAATGATTTTTTCTAGCGAACCTACCCTACATACATTAAAATAATATTTCATGACCCACCCACTTAAACATTCCTAGAATTAAAACCTTAATCTCCTAACATAGATATCCCCATATGTTTCACATTTCATCACTCCCCTCTTTTATTACTATTTTTTTTTCCAAACTGGCATTTGGATCAAATCTCAAACTCATCCCTCAACCCTTGTTTGTTCTCCTAAAAAACTAATTGTAATAATTATAAATGTATAAAAGGTTGCTGATGATTGGTTTGTAACCTGTCCAAGACAAATGCTTTTTTTTGTGTTTTTTTTTGTGGGCATACAAGAGCCAGATATCATGTACACATACATAGGTCAATCCGGTATAACAATGAAACAGACCGAATAAGGAACATATGTATGTAATAATCATTTTAGAAAGATGATAAATATTAACATAAAATATATATACCTTCTATTAAGTAATAAATAATTACACTTTGTGGTATGGTGTGAAAATGTGTAAAGATATTAGTGACGTAGTTTTCCCAAAAATAACTCACACTAGTGGTAATAGTCATTTCAAATGATTGATAGAAATACAACAATTTATGTCAATGACAGAAAACCAATTTACTAAAAATAAATCCCTAATGTTATATTTAAATAAACATTCATCCCATAATAGAGAAAAAATTTCATCAAATGTTAAAACAACATGGAATCAAAAATTTAACATTCATTCTCAATAAGCTCCAAGATTTGGTGACCATAAAGAGAGGGAGGGGAAAACTACCATAAAGAAAGAAAAATGAGAATAATGAATAATGAAGATGAAATTATTAATGAACTAAAAAATATGTGATAGAGTTAAAATGCTATAAATAAAGATAAAAAGAGATGAAAGAAGTAAGAAAATGAAAATAATAATGAATCCAGTAATGTATCCACCCCCATTACTTTAATGTGTTGTGTCATCACTATAATAAAAGAGAATGTGAGAAGGAAGGATAAAACCTATTTTGTTTCATTTGTAATATCCTTCTATACAGTGGATTTACTCCATAATATTATTTGGAAATTACTCATATAAGTGTTTAAGTCGCTTCCCATTGATGGTAATATTACGTCTACACTACTAATTAAAAACCTATATTTCACTAAAAGGGTGATCAATAGTAACGATATATGGGATCATCCATCAGGAACGAACATTAATATGGTGGATATTTTTCCTAGAATTTTAATTGAGGACCTTCTCCCTGATATGTAATGCCCACTGATGAATCATACAATCCTGGATATCCTTAGTCTTATCTTTATATATTTGGGAGATTTCATATGCATCACATCAAATTTCTTCCAACTCTTGAATCTGCAGCTTCGTATGCTCACCTACATCTGAAAGATTCATATTAAATTGTTTAAAATCCCAATATGAATGGTTTTCTACCAAAATATAGAGGATAAAATCCTATCCAGAGACAACCATTTATGGTGACATTATGATCATTGTTTTAAAAGATCTATAGTATGCCTAAAGTGCATTATCCAACAGTAAAATCCAATCATTCTAGGTGGTTTGTTCCATTTTTACATGATTATATTAACTTAAGAATTTCATATTTCTTCCTCACAGTTAGTTTGGGGGTTATATAAAGTGGAAACTATATTAAAACCCCCATACATACAAAGAAAAATTCTCATGTTGCGATTGAAAAAATGTGAACCATGATCACTAATGATGAATCTCGACAAAAAAATGTACTGAAAATCTGGGACCTCACAAAATAAACCACAACTCGATATTCATTAGTCCTAGTGTCATTTTTATACAGCCATTTAGACACATAGTCAACAGATAACATGATATAAATTAATCCAAATGAATTTGTAAAAGTCCTCAGGATGTTAATGCCCCATGCACCAATGATTTCACAGAATAACATGGGTTGTCAGGGAATTTCATTCATGATGGAGATATTCCCTATGAATTGATAATGACTAAATGAATTTTTGAATAGATGGTAATCCCTATACAATTTTGGCCAATAATGTCTTGAGTCAAGGACCTTTCATGTTGTATGTTGAGATCCAATGTGGCCCCCACAATCCAAACTGTGGCAGAAGGTCAAAATAGAGGTGAACTCATGGTTATGGACACATCTAAGAAGAATGTGGTCACTACAAATTGTCCAAAAATATGGGTAATACCAAATGTACCAATTATAATCATGCTTATGTATCTAGGACTGTGAAGTGAATAAATATGTGGGGACCCTAGATGTTGCTAAAATATTCACAATGTCTGCATACCAATGGGTTTCTTCCACTACTTCACAACGGTTCTCATGAGGGAAGAATTATCTAATGGGTAGGGATGAGTCATTATAGTGGTTTAGTGGTGAAGAAATCATACTAATGTGGTTAGATACAACATTTTCCACTCCCCTTTTCCCTCTAATCTCAAAGTCAAACTCCTGGTGTAGGAGTATCTACCGTATGCAGTAGGGTCTGCTTCAGGTTTCATTAGGAGAAAATGAATGGAAAATTGATCCAAAAACGAAATGAATTTTCACCCAAGAAGATATGAATGAATTTTTTCTACAGAAAAAAAAAATAAAAAGTAGTTCTTTATTAGTGTTTTATAGTTTACTTGACTAGGTTAAATGGTATGTGAGGCATACACAATGACAAGAGGTTCCCTCTCAACCCTTTGTGATAATACCAGCCCAATTGAGATGTTATAGTCCTCTCACATTAGCACAAACGGGAGATCCCACCTCGGTTTCTGGATGATGGGAGGCAATGTGAGGCTAATTTTTAGTGAATTGAATGCATCCTCAAAAATTCTATTATACCAAAACTTAGGATCTTATTTTAACAATGGTAATAATTGAAGTGTGATCTCAATAAGTTCTTTAACGAATTAGTTGTAAAAACCAACAGGACCTAAGAAATATTTCACATCCGTGACAAGATTTTTATATGGAAGGTTTGAAAATAATTAAAATTTCGATTTATCCACTTGAATTCTCTCATTTGAATAATATTCCTATGAAAAATCCCTTGATCAACCATGAAATGATATTTCTCATAATTTAATATAAGATATTCTTCATTGTAGTAGTAGAGGACATAACCTAGCTATACCCAGTAGTCATTAAAAGAAGATCCATATACTGTGAAATCACCCATAAATTCTTCCATAAAATTCTCAACGTAATCAGAAAAATACTCCACAAACGTCACTGAAAAGTACTAGGAGCATTATATATACCAAAATACATTCTTATTTATGAAAGTGTTCTGAATAAATAGGTAAATGTTCTCTTTTCTTGATCCCCAAGGGCTATATGAATTTGGAAATAACACAAATAGCCATCAAGGAAGTTATTATGGAACTCAATAGTAAATATTTCTAACATTTGGTCTGTGAATGGTAGAGGAAAGTGGTCTTTCATCATGGATTGATTCAGTTGATGGTAGTAAATAGAGACTCAATATATTTTTTCCACACGTGTTGGGACCAATTCATCTCATTCATTTGTCACAATCGTTATTCTAGTTTTTTAGGAAAAATTTCACTAGGCTAACCCATTTACTATCAAATATATGATAAATGATCCCAACAACAATTAATTTACTGACTTTCAATTTTACCACTTCAATGAGAGTGTGATTCAACTAGAATATATATTTTATTACATACTTATCCTCTTCATTTAAATGTCAGTCGTGCTTAAAAATAGATCAAATAATCCTAGGAATATCATACAATGTCCATCATATCGTCTTTTTAAACTCTCTCAAAAGGTTAATCAGTTTTGATTCCTGCTGTGGAGAGAGTTTGTTGGCCATAATGATGGGTAATTAAGCTATACCTTTAAGATATGCATATTTTAAATTATAAAGAACTGGTTTTAGTTCCAAAACCTGTGGTTTTTGGATTGAGGGAGGGGATTTAGTGGGAGTGAGGAAGATGAAACTATCTATCTACTCATGTTTATTCTCTAAGGATATAGAATCTACTAAAATGAGATTAACAGAATCATGAATGGTTATGTGGTACCTCATGATGAAAACACTCATCAATTAAAACACAAAATTTACATTTTTCAAAACCCATATCATAATCAAAACATGAATCAAAAATCAAATCATCCAAGGGTGATGAACGAGAAAATGAGTCAGAGTTTGGGTTGAGGAGATAATTTTGGGTGTTTTTCATTAGAGAGTACATCCATTGAATATACGTGAAGAGTGTAGTGCTCTTCCACATGGTGTTTTATTACATCAAGGATGTTAAAACATACCTTTTATCCCCTAAACTCCATGGACAACATACCATTTTAAACATTAATGACTTTATTTTATGTTTTAAGGAATGAACTCCCATGTATGAGTGGATAATGTCCATGGGTTCATGTATCTTCCATCTCAAGAATATATAAATCTGCTGGGAAGATGATATTCTTCAGTCATACAAGTACGTCCTCAATCACTCATGTTGGGTACATAGTGCTCTGGTTGGAATGTAGAATGGAAATTCATATAGATTGATTCTTTCCAAACTATAGATAAGTATACACGTAGTGAGGCATTAAATTATTGGAAGAAACTAAATCAATAATAGAATAAGAAAATAATGTCTCCCCTATGGAACAAGGTATTCTGAAAGTGCCTGAATCCCTGCCATTGGTTGGCATTTCTAGTTGAATGAAGGTCAAGACATTACATCCTAGGTTAACTCTCTCATTCCCCCTTCATCCTTCATCTATGGGTGCAAAGATATTTACAAAATTTGGCTTATCGATGGATTTTTTTAACAAAATCCATTAGAAAATATTAATTTAAACCATTTAAAATGTATCCATTATTTCATTATCGATCTCATTATAAAAATTTTTCTTAGATTTATAGAGGCTTTGGGATAGAGGAAGTGTATTGATTTTTCATTTTAATCATCAATGATTATTTGACTACCATTTTTTATTATTTTTATTCATCAAAATATTAATGGGTAGAGAAAGAGTGTTTTCCAGAGGGGGACATACCTATTGGATTGAATAATTGGAAGAAGAAATATTTTTACCACTAAGAAGTGTGACTACACAAACTTTACCATGGTCTTTTGGATAAGTAATAGGTTGGGATGGTAGTTGTATAGATACTTTCTTCTTAATTTCACTGATGGTGTTTTCCAATTGTCCCACTTAAGCTGTATATCATGAATAACTAGTTGGGTAATCTATTAGAACTAGAAGTTTTGGGTTTCCATTTTCTTCACCAAATCATCGATGTTTGGTTTAGATTTGACAGGAGGAGGAGGAGGAGGATTATTTCAAGAAGGCTAAGGATAAAATGATTTCATACCTTGTCCTTGATGATACCAATTTTTCTTAGGGTTGCTTCAGTTTCCTCCTAGTTGGTACTATGGTTTTTCTTGCCACCTCAGGTTTGGATTTGGCCTTAATGGTTCTTTGTTGAAGGGAGGTTATTGTTGGAATGGATTCCCTAGGAACACTACTGCACAATACTCAGGTGAATCGTGATGGTTTGGGAACTAATCAGAACAAATGAGTATTGTGAGAAAAAATACCACAATGTAATGGAAACGAAGAAGAGTGTGAGTTACCCTGTTCTAGAGCTAGTTACCATAAAAGGGTATGTATCTCATCATGTTTATTATCTACATTCTTTTTTAGGGGTGAATGATAGACCTTATGAACTCCTCATGTTGGTACAATTGCTCGTGTACCAAATTTTTGTTCATTTTAATCCATGTTTTCTATGAGATCACGAGTAGCGAAAGGAGTTTTATCAACTAGGGCCCCACCAGCTACCACACCAATCATTCCATGATCCATGGTGAGAAGTACCTTATATAAGTGTTGTATTAATATTTGTTCACTAATCTGGTGGTGGGGGAATTTTCAAAAAAGTCTTTTGAATCTCTCCCATTATTCATGAAAGGTCTCTCCTTGTGATTTCCAAATGCCACAAATTTTGTTCCTAATTGATGCAGTTCAGGAGGTTGGGAAGAACTTATATAGAAATATTATTTTCTGGTAATTATATCCCCAAATTTTTATAGGTAGGTAGTATAGATAGTCTTTTTCTATACTGTCATGGGAGAATGGAATTGCCCTAAACTTAATTGGGTCCTCAGACACATTTTGGGGTTTCACAGTGGAGAACACTATGTGATACTATTTGGGATGTTTGAGGGAGTACTCACAAATAAGACAATGGAATTTGAGAATGAGGTAGATGATTGATGATCTCAACTCAAATTTGGATGCTTCTTTACAATATTCGATGTATGCAGATTGGTACTCCACATCTGCGGTGGTTAGTTCTTTTAAGGTGTGGTTATTTGAATCCATGTTTTATTAGGATTGATTTAGTTCAATTTTTTATTGTTTTGGGACCAATTGAAGTTCAAAAGGTGTTTCCTCTATTTTATTTCAGTTTCCTACATTGGATCAACTAATTTGTGAGTGTAGCGACTTTTCTATTTTATGGTCAAATTCATGTAGTGTTTCATTTCCAGATCTTGTCAAGCAATAATGATTTCCAGATTGATTGATTGTTTTTATTGATTTTTTTTTATTGAATATTAATGTAATAAAAAAATTAATAAATAAATGGAGAAAATAAAATATAAATTCATACACAATAATTAAAGATAGAGAGAGGGAAGAGAGAGAGAAGAAGAAGAAACACAGAAAAACAAACAAAGAAAAAAAACCAAAATAATAAATGGAAAGGGGGTATTTAAAGGAGTAATAAATAAAAAGGAAAATAAATTAGTAAAAGAAAATACAAAAATAAAAAATGATCTTGGATCCCTAGAAATGGCACCAACAGTTGATCGCGTAATCGAATATGTCAAATTCGATGTTTATTTATTAACTAGAATTTTTTTACTATATCAAATACCCTAGTTCATCTCTTGATGGATCCTTAGATCATTAATTTAAAAATAGGGTATTTATTTTTAAATCAAAATTTGAGTGGGGTTTTATAAAACTTAGGTTTTTTTATTTATAAAGATAAATTGTAACTATATTACTATGTGAGAGAAAATGGATATAGAAATCGTGATTAGCCTGGGTAAGTGCCCCTTGATGTATAATCCATCATCACTCTCAAGGGAATGTGATGGATCATTTATTAGTTGATTTTACACACACTGAAACTAGTTTGGTATGTGAGTTATAAGTATGTTACCATATAGGATTTGATATACCAACAATATTAATTATCAGTGACTGCACAAAATCAACAAAATTATATTGATGTAAAAAAACAAACTCAATCAAGGAGTCACATCAATAATGTGATCAAATGGCCAGATTTTTTTCAACAAAAAAAATTTACACAAGAATACACCATTTATAGTCAAAAGTAATGCTCCTAGAATTTATCAACTGGAATAATCCATGCACATTCTCATGAAAGGGAAGTGGTGAGAAAAGAGGGAACCTCACTCAAGTCATCACAAGATCCAGGTTATGAATGGAAGCATGATGATAGTGGTTCCATTGATTTGTATTTTATCATAATTGAATAAAAAAATAAGGTACTAATGAAGATAAATTGACAAAAAAATATGAAAATTCAATTACCATACAAAGATTACAACCATGGGGATCGAGATTACAATAAAGAATACCCCCCCCCAATTGATCACTATAAAATTTAGAAGATCATGAAGGGGAAGAAAAATATAATTTTTTAAGGGAGATCTAATGTTTGATTAACCCTTACCCATGGTCATTACACATCTGATAATGAAGGTGAGGAGTGATCTTTTGGAAAATTACATCAAAGTTTCCACAAAAAGTGGTCAAGTACATAAGGGACTAGATGAGTATTCATGGAATACTTCTTCATACTTATTTATCCAAATTATTGAATTATCCAAACGCAGTAAAATGAATTAAAATATCGTGGATAGAAGTTAAATTGAGTTATCTATCCTATGGAGGTAGAATTATCCATATTGGGGGACCAAGGCCTGAGTTATGGCTCAAATATAGTAGGCTGGTCCAATCTGACCCACCCATAATTTCTTCACAATGTGGTCCTCTTTTGGGCCTCTAAATGGATGAATTTTATTCCATGGTCTTATTAAGAAATGTATACCGCATGTGTTTTCAAATGTACACTAATTTATTACCCAATTCAAATCACATATTATCAATAATAGAAATTGAACTCCATATGTGTGCTCAAACTCTTGCACAGTTTGGACTCTTTTGATTGAATTTTATCATGGGATCTCCAAATCACCTCCTCCTACAATTTGAACCCTGAAATATGTAAAATATCCCTATTAAATAGTGATAAAAATTAAATCATTCAATTAAACATGAAGTGAAATTTATTTTTATATTTGTAATATTCATTTCCAAAATAGTTTAAAACAATGGCCTAAGGGTGGAAATGAATAGGGAATCACTATGTGGTCAAATATCCCAAATAATTAATTGTTTTATTAATATGTGAGAAATTATATTTTTATAATAAAATTGGTGAAACTGAAATAATATTTATAAATTTAGGTTCATTTGGGTTTGTAGTTTTTTTACCTTGAGTTATTTAAATTTTATTTAAATAATTTTCATGTAAATTTTTTTCCAACACCTGAGATATCCCTCAACCCACAATAAAAAACCTAACCAGCCCTTTTGAAGATTTGACCAATACATGGGGAGGGATAGCATTGGGATGATATAGGATATCACACCCATAGAAAATATTAGGAGGTGCACTATCACTGTAGCATCCTCGACCCGAACAACCACCCGAATAGTGCTAATGAGGCGGGTTCCACTGGCCTTAGGTAGACATCCTGAAATGATAAAGGCTACCGACTAGTAGTGATGGTGTAAATAGGTATAGTAGGGAGGCTATACCCATTGGGAATAGATAATATATTGGTCCGAGCATAATAAGAAAACTTGCAATGAAATAAATGGCTCAGCTGACTCAAACCAGACCCGTAGAGAGGAACACATACAAAATCAATAAACAATGAAAGAGATAAATAAATAGAATAAGTAATAGAAAGTAAACCAAATAGCATGAGAAACACCACTTGTAAACACTGCTAAAAAAGGAATGCATCCATAGTTGGTCATAAATGTCAATATACAATGGGTGCCGATGGCTAACCACTGTAGCTAATTAAAAAATAATCATGAAAATGTAGGAGTAAAATCTAAAAAAAGTAAAACTCTATCTAGGAATGACCTTGTTGTCCATGCAAATATCTATACCACACAATACTAAATTCATGTTCATGAGTCTGATCCTTTTCCACTACGTAAATCCATAAAGTCTACAAGCGTCCTGAAGTGCCCCTGTAGGGTGTGAGACGAATCCCTGTAGGACAACACCCAGTGGTGCATAACTAGTATATATGTTTAAGAAGAAATTCATATCTAAGAAAAGTAAACATCATGATATAATAAATAAACATAACCTGCACTAGTGCTCAACAACTACCTGAGAGTGTCACCAACTTTGACCAATGCCAAAATCTCATAAGCAAACAGAGTCATTGCCCCATGGGCTAAGGTACCCCTATAGTCGCAATGTACTAGTGAACCATCAGGTTATATCCCAATCATATAGACTGATTCCACATGCCTCATGACACCTTGTGTCTCAATGTACTGATGTCCTGAAGGCACACCCAAACAATAGTGTCCCGGTCCCAAGGACCCCTGCTCAAAAGCTCACGTCATCCCATCGAATTAAAACATAAGTAACAATGATGTCTGTCCTGAAATAAATATCATGTCCCATGTCATCAGTCTCACCGACCCTCAACCCCCAACCTGATAGCCTCATTGTAATCAATCGAAGGCTCCTCGACTTCCACGTGGCTTTCAAAGACACGCATCCCTAAACCGTGAAATACCTAATCCACAATTATTGGGGGCTCTGCCCACATGAGTTGTTAGAACTACCTCATTACAGAGTCTATTTATGTGCACATGATTCAATAAACTCTTTGGCCATCAAGGGTGAGCGAAAATCACCAAATAAGAACATAAGCCACACCATCTCTCGTAGCTCATACCCCTACGGCCAAGTTTCTCAAATCTGACGACCTTGCCGTCTATGTATCATGGGCCTTGACTAACCTAAAAGTAACACTACATCAGAACGATTTTTAATATGCCCAATACCATAGTCAAAACAACCCAAGAAAACATGGTTCGAGCCTAACCAGTGATCAACATCACTCAATCCCAATGGTCATGTCATCCCTACTTGATATCGGGCCATGTCCATACCGACCCCTTGGGTACCATGTCATGAAATTCGAGAAATTACATTTATACAACATAAAAAACAAATTTTAACTAAAAATTCAATTTAGATGATTGAATTTCATATATTATAAATTATCATAGTATAACATGGAGGCCATGAATGCCTCGGGATTGAATAACTGTCTCAATTCTATTTAAAAAAACAATTGAATTGAATTAAACACCCTTGGGAAAAAACATTGTAGAGAAAACCTCTAACCGAAAATCGCTTGAAAAACCAAGGTAAGGGAATCCCAAACAGCATCCCAATAGGCATACCTTCAATTCAATATAATGCAACAAGGGTCTCACTCAAAATCCATCAGTGCACAAAAATGATGCATCCCCCAAATGTTAGCGAAAACACAAAAAAAGGTATGAACCACCATCCTTAGACTCGTAGATAAAGGAACTTTTGATATTGGGATCCAATTCAAAGTCATTTGGTGTATATTTAATTTTTCATATGAAACCTTAAAATTGTTTCAGACAGAAATGGTAGTCTATAAGATGAAAGATCAATGAAGATGAAGGGTGCACAAGGCTAGCCATACCGAGGCAATCCTATAGCCACCAATGGATCGAAGAACAGAGGTCAGATGGAGGAGTTGGATAAAATCTTGTGGAAGGAGGATATGATCAGCTTGGCTGCAAGCTGTGTATGACTAATAAAGAAGAAAGAGAGAGAGATAAAGAAAAAAATAAATAAAAAAATTATCAGCACAGGCCGCATGGTTTACCCACACGGTTATCCAAACCATGCAGTAACGAAGTAGAATCCACTACCTAAAGCTGCAACCCTACATGACCACCATGCACTATTTCCATATCATGTAAAATCATGTGGTAAACTTATGAAATTATATGAATTATTTTTCACGGGAATGCACCACCACTCGCACAGTTTCCCTAAACCGTATGCTTGTGCCTGCTTCTCAAAAACTAGGTATTTGGGCCTCTAATGCTCTTGAAACCCTTCAAAACACCCAAGGCACTCTCCTAGCCTCCAAAACAACCCAAAAAACCATTTAAGATGAATATAACTCATAGAAATGAGTTCCAATAAATGAATTTAAAAGTATCATGGGCACGAATAAAAAAGTTCAAACCAAGTGGGGATTTTGACCCATTCCAAAAACATGGGTCCTTCTAATTTCCCCACTATAACATTTCTCATCCTCGAGCTATCATAGAAAACCTAAATATGACACCGAACACACACATATAGATTAAAAGAACTCAGAATACCCTAGTCTTATGGGTTAAGGAAAAATTCAACAAGGTTCTCCACACCATTGGAATTTTCCTACTCAGTCTCAACCTCACTAAAACTAAAATAAAAAAATGTTCTATCAACCCATTTCCAGAATCATGGTCCTCCCATGATGCTTCTTTAATACTGCACCTTATCAGGTTTCTCCCATGGTCCTGTCGACACCAAATCAAATCCCTCACCTCATCTGTTCCCACCATAGGCCCATGACACCCATGGCCCAATGAGGTCCTGCATCCTATCGATTCTCAATACTGACTAGGTGGATCACACCTTAATCACAAACCCATATCCTAGATCCTCTGATGCCCCAGGAACCTCATTTAAACCATGTCCCTCAGATGCCACAATGCCTAAGAACCTCAAAACATTCATCCGATGATTCTCCTGATGCCACACACAACACACACACACACACACAGAGATATATATCACGCACCTAAGATGGTTCCAACCCACTGACCAAAATCTAATCATTCCATATACAACCATTTCACCTCATGTAATCAAAACGTACATGGCTCAACATGCCATACAAAAACAGATATTCCTAAAAATGCCATTTAAAAAAAAGAAAAATGAAATCACAACCACACCCATGGAGTACTTTTGAACATTTTTGGCTCACTAGTATGCTCATACCCTGACTACTCCACAACGAGCACCTAGCTTGACAAACGACTGCCTGAAGCATGACCTCCCTCCGGTACTACCCCAGCCACTGGGTACATACCCCATGGCTGGGTCCCACTATCTCTTCCACATACTACACATATATATGAAACTCTAATACCCTCACCTAGTACTAATCCAGAACCGACCACTGAAGACTGTTCTTGCATTGAGCCATGTTTTACAGATGAATAAGAATGCTTCATGTAGAACCACTTTAGATGACTGACCATCCCACACACCTGACACTCCTTTGGAAGCCACTCACACATTTCTCAAACATTCCATCATTTCCCACACTGAAATCAACCACCATCGAGCTTGCACAAGGTGGTATAGCTAGTCCATTGGCCTAAACTCCCTAATGGGACTCATATTGACCTCATCTATTTCCATTTGAACCAACACCTGAAGTTGCCACTCGACACAAACAGGACCAGTCTGTTAGGTCACCCTTAGTTATGAGTGTATGATTCACTTCATTTGATAATAAGGGCAATATAAATATGTTTATGTGCACCTGAATGGGGTCCTACATGCAATCTCTGCAGCCCCTCACCCTCGAGGTGTCATCTCTTACCATACCTGGTGAAATATAAGACAAATCAGTGAAAGAAGCTGCATAGTACTTGACAAGATTTCACCCTACTGAAGGCCCATGAACTCCCGAGCTCTCTCCTCCCTCAAAATATCTGAAAAAAGTGATCAAAGAAACTATACTCAATGTCCTTCTAGGAAAGTCACTCGTGTATGCAATACTGAACTTGTACATCCGACCAGTGCTTCTCCAGTCCACTATGCATATATGTCCCCATTTTTCCCTTTTGCCCTTGATGCATCTAGAGCTTCTCCAAGATCATCTGCATGATTTCAATATAGTTATAAACCACCTACGGACACCCCTCACCTTTGAAAAGTGAAGGGTGCTACAACTAGAACTCTAGAGTAAGATATTCCATAGAGGGATTTGTTCCCTGATCACCTCATTCGATCCTCTACAAAACACATACCAAGATCGATCAAAGATTCTTGTCAATCCATGAACCAAATGTTGTCAAGCCTAGAATCGATCATATCTTCACTAGATCTTAAACCTGATACCACCTCGTAGCCTATACCAGTGGCTCTGCTCTGCCTGCCGATCAGGGGTCTGAATCTGGTAATTCTCTTGCTACATTATAATGTCACCCACCTAACACTCCATTGATCTATCTAGGAGGAACCCACCGAATACCATAAAAATGAAACACCTTCCACATCTATATAAATATATTGAAAACTCATAGGGAATGTAATGAAAGGTCAGTTTATGACAACTACCCTTACTATCACCCACCACAACCATGCCCACGACATCCCGGCCTCACTACCTCCTTACCCGCCCTCAAAAGAGTCATGTATCGCAAAATACCTAGTCCATGTCCATCATGAAATCCATCATTGAATAAAATAGATGACCGAGTTTCCCGATCCTGGTGATCAAAAATCACCTCAATCATAAAACATGCTTGCTCCTATGAGAGATAGGCTAAATTCTCATGCCACATGCAATTTCACATAAATTTAAAGCATGAAATATCACATTGCATAAAATCTTTCACATTTCAAAAGCATTTAAAGAATTTAATTTGATATTATTCAAATAGAATTATCAATTCACAAAGAATACATGAATATATGAAATTGAAATACCCTAAAAGTTTCCCTATTAAAGACATGAAAACATGCCTTTCCACACAATGCTAAAGTCTAAAATTCCATATCCTCATACCTTGATGTACCAATAAAAGGTTCCAAATCCTCCCTTAAACCACTAGGTTAAGGGTCACATATCACAACCAAAAATAATAAAAGGTAAAGTTATCCGCCAAGGTGGAAATAATATAAACTATAATCTGAGAAAAGAAAAATACCATAACCCACCCAAGGTAACTCAATCCATCCCTCATACTAGGGGCTGCAGGCACGCAATAATGAGTTAAAAATATAGTCCTACCAATAAACTATATTCAGTATACCACAATTCCAAATAGTAATACTAGTAATGGAATTAAAAGAGACTACTCTGATACTATTTGTAACATCCTTGACCCGAACAACCACATGAATAGTTCAAACGGGCTATGTGTCGCTGGCCTTAGGCATGCCTTCCCAAACTCCAAATGCTTATGACTAGTAGTGAGGGTGTAAAGAGTTATATTGGTGAGGCTATAACCTCTATTAATAAATAATATACTCATCTAAGCATAATAAGATAATATGTTGTTGATGTAAATGACTCAGCAGACTCGAACCAGACCCACAGAGCGAAACTCATCAAAAATCAATAAACGACGAAAGTGATAAATAAAAAAATGCAGGAGCAGAAAGTAAACAAAAAATAATTCCAAAAACCACATTTAAACTCTACTACAATAAAAAATCCATGCATAAATAGCTATCCATACATGTTGTTATACAAAGGGTATCCATGGATAACTATTGTAACCATTAAAAAAAGCATGCTAATATAGAATTGAAGGATGAAGAAAAGTAAAATCCCATCTAGGCACAACCTCAAGTTCCATGCCATTCAATATTAAGATTCATCTTCATAAGTATTTTCCTTTACATGTATGTAATTTTTTAAAGGCTATATGCATCTAGAAGGTCACGTGTTGGGTGTGAGGTGAATCTTAGTAGGATACCACCCAATAGTCTGTACCTAGTATATGTGTTTAAGAATACATGCATCACTAAGAAATTACATATTATGATGAAATATTTAAACACAACCTCCACTAGTGCTCAGCAGCCACTATAGAGTGTCACCTACTTCAGCCAATGCCAGAATCTCATAAGAAAAAAGATTACATGGCCCATGGCCCTTGACCCAAGGTACCCATATAGTCACAAAGTCTTGGTGAACCCTCAGGTTCTACCTTAATCATATATCCCATCACCACATGCCTCATGATACCTCATGTCTCAAGGTACCATCATCCAGAAGGAATACCCAAACAACTACGTCCCAGTCCCAGGGACCCCTACTCAAAAGCTCACATCAGCCCATGAAATGACCACCAGAGAAAAATTGATGTCTTTCTTCAAATAAATAACTAGTCCCATGACTGCAATACTGATGATACTCATCCCCCAACCTGATAGCCTCATTTTTATCAACCGATGGCTCCTCACCTTCCATATGGATTTCTTCTTTAAGCACCCGAAAACCTTAAAATAATTATGCTGAAACTATCGGGGCCTCTACGCGCACAAGTTGTCAATACCACCTCATCATGGAGTTTGCCTATATGCACACAACTCAATCAGTGAATATTTCTTCATGGGTGAGAGACAATAAAAAAATAAGAACCTAAGGCACAACATCTCTGGCACCTCATGCCCCTGTGACCATGTTGCTCAAATCCGATGGTCTTTCCATCCATGTATATTGGGACGTTCCCAACCTGACAATCACACTCCCTCAAACAAACATCCTAGATGACCAATCCTGGGGTCAAACCACCCATGAAAACATTGGCGAAGCCCAACTAGTGATCAAAATTAGAAAATCCCAATTGTCATGCTATCCCAACCTGAACATGGGTGACGCCAGTCCCGACCCTTTGGGTCCCATCGCATGAAATTAATGTAATTAAATATATAAAACTTAAACAACACATAAAAAAACTATTCAATTTAGATTATTGAATTTCATATCTTATTGATCATAATAACCTAACATGGATGTCCTGGATGCCTCAAAATTGAATAGACAACTCAATTCAATAAAAAAACAATTTAATTGAATTAAACACCCCTAGATAAATAACCCATGGATAAACGATCTCTAACCCAACCTAACAGACACAACCAAGGTATGTGAATTCCTGATGACATCACACAAGGCATACAATCAATTCAATATGAAGAAATTGGGGTCTCACTCATAATCTATATGTGTGCTAAAAATACGCATCCCTCGAATGTCCACAAGAAAAATGAAAATGGTATACACCACATACCATAGTATCATAGACATTGGCACATTTGGTATCAATCTCCAATTAAAATATATTCAACATAGATATGAGTTTCTGTATCAAAACCTAAAATTTGTTCGGATGGAAACAATAGTCTATAATCTTAATTATAAAAAAAATTACGGTGCAAGGGGTTAAACGTTCCGAGAAAATCCAATAACCAACAATGGATTGAAGAAAAGAGGCCGAGTGAAAGATTTTGATCAAATTCAGTGGAAGAATGAGATGGGAGGATCACCCATTTCATTGTGTGACCAAGAAAGAAGTAAGAGGGAGAGAAGGAAAGATGAAGAATCATATAAAAGAAAAAGAAAAATTAAATCAAATTACCTAGCACTGGCTGCAAAGTGTACCCGCACAGTTTTTCAAACTGTGCGACAACTATGTGGAAGCCACTTTCTAAGGATAGAGGCCCACATGACCACCACACATGGTTTTCCATATCATGCCCAAACTATGTGTTAATCCTCTTCAATTCGTCATATGACTATGCATGACCATGCACCACCTCTCACATGGTTTCCCTAAACCATGTCCCTACACCATCTCCCAAAAAACTATGTCTTATGTCCTTTGATTATCCTGAAACCCTTCCGAACACCCGATGCATTGTCCTATCCTCCAAACCAACCCAAAAACCCCGCATAAGGCCAATATAACACTCTAAATGGAGTTCTTATCAATGAATAAAAAACTAGCACATCCTCTAATTAAAAAGATCAAACATGGTGGGTATTTTGACCTATTCTAAGTAACCAGATCATTGTAAGAACACTAGAGAGCAATCCTTGATGTTTTGGGTGGATTGACTCTTTAGTGTAGGAATTAAAAAGTGATATTAAAATACTAATGGTGGGATTCTATCTTAATTTTTATGTTGAATACATAAATATCTTATATAGAAACAAATTTATAATCATTTTTAGAATGTCGTATAGATATATGTGGGTACTATGTATAGAAAATAGTGCCTCATTAAACTCAAACTTTCATACCTCTACTCATAAATTTCAACTACAGCCTTTGATCTCACAAAACAACCACTTCCCTATGTAGAAAATAACCATGTAATCCACTAGAAAACTTGAGTAAAATCAAGGAATCCCCCTTGAAGCCTCAATGTTCCATAGATTCACTTAAAACATGAGGCAATTATTTATGATCCCTGAATGATGTAAAAGATTATAAAAACTCAAAAAATGGTAGAATTTACTATGCTACCACCAACATGATTCCATTAATATTTTATTTTTCCTACTTCCAATATTCTCTACTGGCCAATAAATTGGCTTCTACCACTAGGGTGGTTATCAACAAGCACTACTCCTTCTAACCCTCCTACCTCTAGTGTTGTCGTTTCCATTGTCACTTGCTACTGTTGGGTCTCTACTTGTTATATTCTTCCACTAGCCTTATTGAATCACTGTTGAGGTGATTCCTCTATCCTCTAACATCTTTTTCTATCATCTCCTATAATTGACATCATACAGAAGATACCATTTCATAACTATTTCATCATAATTATTCATGAATGTGATTCCATTATCATGATATGTTGTATACTATTGTAAGGATGTGTTTCCACATAATGCTACCACCACTATTATCTTTCCTCATTGTATGTGATATAATTGGCCTTGATTCTATTTATTATTGTATATGGGGAGTTTGAGAACATGAGTTTTGATACGAATTTGATGGGTACTAGTGTCAAAAAATTACAAGGATATCAATTTTGAGGAAAACACATTATGCGAATGATAATTATAATTTATAAACAAGATAAGAAGAATTTGGTTTTCACTACCCAAACCATGCGAGGAATTGAGCCAAAAGTAACCCATGATCGCCTCCATAGGCGAGTGGGCGGCGACAAGCCCTGAGGGAACAACAAAATTTGGGAGGCCTTTTCCTATGTACCTTTACACACAGACACAGTGATAAATCAATTCAAAAGTGTTGAGGAAAAGGAAGAAAAAATTCTAAACTCTTGTAAATGAACCAAACATGCACGGACCTCTAAGAAGTATGAGTATAGTAATGTAAACTGAAAGGATAAAGGTGGATAATACATGACCAACTAGAAAAGTGAAACAACTCAGCAGTAACTAAAAAATTAAAACAGTTAAGAGGGACCCACTCTTGTATCCCAAGCAATGACCACCATACACAGTCCAAGGACTAGAATCCCTAAGCTCTTAGGATTTCATGATCAAAATATCCATCATCTATATAAGTAATGACATGTCTGGTAAATCCCATGAATGTGTCAGTATAAAAATACTCAGTAGTATTTACCAAAAAGGTGATGGAGGATCAATAAGAGATTAAATGATGGAGAAAATAGTAGATAGAAAAGGTTATGGTAACAAAGTATAACTTAACACAATAAGAGAGTAAATGTAAACTCATACAAACAAAAAGATCTTGAAAAAGTGAGAATATGAACATATCATCAAGTTTTCACTACCTATATTTGGATATTAGACTCATCCATCCATGAGAAACTAGACACAGAAAGCACAACCATGAAGGTCATTTCCACTCCAAGAAGTAGAGTAAAAAACAAAAAGGAGTGGATACTAAAATAGTATATATATATATATATAGTCAAAATAAACACAAACATGAGAGTAAGGGGATCCCCATCTCACAACCCAGTCTAAGAAAAGAGTCTCCATTAGTTCCAAAAGTAACTATCAATGATGCCAATCATCCAACACATCTACCTTGAACAGGCAATTCAAAGAGACTCAATAACTACACCTCAATACTATACTCTTTGGGTGGAAATGAATCACCTAAAAGGTTTTAGGTCACTTCACAAGGATGGGTCTTGGTGGGGAAACCATCCATTTTTCTCATGAGTCCAAAGGTACATGAAACCACCTCTCATCATTATGTCGCAAAGTCGAGGAATCCCAATTTAGTAGTATTGGACCCATGACCTATTGTGTAAGGAGGTTCCACTCTTATAGTAGCTGTAGATGACATGTACCCATGCTAATGGGGGGGGGTTGTTCCACTCTAGTGTCACAGGGACCCGTGCCATAGTATAATAGCGGGTTTCACCCTAGTCATCGAGGACCAGTGCCCTATAGTGTCGGGGGGTGGGGGAGGGCTCTACTAAAAAGGTAGGGGACACATTCCCATGTCTATGGGGCGGGTAGTCCTCTTAGATTGTATTCGTAGAGAAAACACACTTGTGATGATGGGGGGGTCCACTCTAGGTCATTGAGGTATCATTCCCTACCCGATAGGGGGGTTCCACTCAAATTTAACAATAGAGGACATGTGCCCATACCAATGGGGGTTCAAATATAAAAGAAGTCTCCGGTGATCCTTGTTGTACACTACCCAATAACTTCCTGATCACTATCATCGAGAATCTCCTCAGATAGGTGACACACTAAGAACATGTCGTATAATAACTTGAAAGCCACTACAGAGGGAACCATCACATTCCATGTGAACAGACACTCATGAAAGGATACTTGTGGGCCAAAATAAAATTCCAAAAGAAGGAGATACGAAAGGTAGAATAATTCATAATGAGGTACATGAAAAGTATGGGTCCCACCTGATTTGTGTCCCTTCATCATCGCTTTCCCATGTACCTGGCCATACATGGGTACTAAACTGTGAACAACTATCCATAGGCATGCAACTGTACTCATAGAGTACATGGATCATCCATCAAAAAGGATGATGAGCGCAAAATTCTCATCATTGGCCCAATGGGAAAAACACAATTTTTCTGGAATTCCTCCTCTAACAGCCTTATATAACCACACATATCACACTATTACGAACCTTGTAGAAACGCACACATGATCAACTATTCTTTTTCCCAAATCAGACACCCAATAAAGAAGCTGCATCTATCAGCATCATACCTGAATAGTGATTCATGGGGACCATGCCTCAATCCTGAAATAAATTATATTGATCACACCATTGTGATCTTCATGAAAACAATGCTTGGGATAGACTATTCATTTTCAAAAAACGGACACCTAGTGAAAGTATTGGATTTCACTGCTACACACTCGAACTCAGCTTCATGGGGCCCACATCCCAATTTTTTATTTAATCACCTGGAATTGATCTCAAAACACCCACCTAAAATCAATGGTTTATATTCCACATATGGTGTGTCAATTGTACGTTGTATGGAAGAGTTCATTTGCATATAAAAAAATTCCTCAATAATAATAAATATATTATTATTATTTTTAGGTGTTTCATGAAACTGATCCACAAGCATGAATCTTTAAATTTAAATAATGGAATCCAAAGTTCCATCTTTATTGTAGTATTTTTCCAACACAGATTGAAATTAAAGAGGATTCTACATTTAAGAGATATGGTAGTATGAACCTGTAGGCCAAAGACCCGCCTGACCCACCTTGGTCTGGCCCAACCTACTCCAGCCCACTCTAGCCCTCCCAGCTTTGGCCTGGCCTAGCTTACTCTAGATTTGACCCCTCGGTATTGGCCTACTCACCTGGATGGCCCACCAATCTTGTTTTCTGGCCCTCCACCATGCACCCTATGCTTCGTGGCGGCATCCCACGGTTCCCACGACCATCGCTGTCGCCCACTCCCAAAAACTGCAGGCTTTCACGTGCCTGTAGTCCCTTCTATAGAATTCTAATATTATTTTGATGCTCTAAAATGTGAAATTAAACTAGATTTGTAATCCTTGAGTCCCAATCTACACAGACTCATGCACCGCTTGAAAATCCATCTCTGTTTCGTCCTAAAAAAGTAGCTACTCCCTTCCGTGAACCACTGCGGCCCCTCCAATGCCCGAAACATGAAATATTAATATATATGGAATCCTTGGATATTGAAATACACATATCTATGATTATATCCCTGATTTGTCAATTTTATGACATTGAAAAAACATAATGATGAAGAACGGAAAAGAAATAATGAAGATCATGAAATTATGGGCTCCAAAGATTGATCAATCGATGGCCATGTTAGTTCCACCATCATCGTTGATACTCATAGAAGTAAAATCAACAATAAATGAAATTTATGAAATAAGAATTTCAACTGTGGATACAGAATCCCAAAAAAATACTACATGGATTTGGATCTGTCCTTGGGTTTTCCACGCTCGGATCTGCTTGGATCTGCAGTACCATCGTGAATTGTTGATGATACGATATCTATTTTCCAAATTAAGGATATGTGGAGATCATCCACTAACCATGGGAGGAATGAGACAAACCTAGGTCATTTACTTAATGTACTATTTATTAAATTTAATTGGTAAACCGCCAATGGTTGTGGAATTTTAACACCCCACACCCTATCACTTTATGTTACCCTTAGTTAAAAAAATACATTATGAACTCAACTATGGTCTCAAGAATTCCAATCTGAGTCCCTATTCAAAATTAATTAAAATTACCATCTGAGATAAAATAATTTTATTTAATAAATTTATCTATGGTTATATCCTCAATAACATTTTATATAGATGACACATTCCGAAAAAAGTTATATACTTCCTAGGGTAAATTGTACACTTCGAACTCAACCATGCACTGGTATTTTTTATTCGAACTTCATTTTGAGAGCTATCTGATTTCCTTAACCTTCATAGTCTAAAATATATTTAATATATTTCTAAAATTAATTCTTGGAATACCGGGCCTCAAAATTTCATTTCGTCTCAGTGGATAACTCTGAAAATATATATAGATATATTCCAAATGATTAAAAGGAACTAACCAGGTATATACGTCATTCCATCATTCAAAATTTTAATACTTGAAAAGAAAAATAGGGAAAACACATGGGATACTATGTCTGTACTTGGATCTCCTACTCTGAGTAAAAATCCAACACGTTTTTGTACTGCCACAACATACGAACCAAAAGGATGGTCCTTCCTTGTATGGTCCAATTCTGTCAAGGATGTGTATAAGATAATGCATGTATCTACCCATCTATGAAATGTGGAAAAATTTTCATAGTTTCTTCTATATTGGGGTTTGGGGAAGGCGGTAGGAAACTTCTCCATCCCTCTACATGATCTCTAATAGCTTGATGAACATAGAGGATATTTTTCATTCCTGACTGAAAACCAACATGAAAGCCCTCAACACATCCTTTAACACCTGAATAGTGCATTCTAGTTTCCTATTGTTTTAGGGTGAATGTTTGTACTCATCCATAGCTATGTATTGAATTCCACTTTCTAACCTCTCCACAATCATGATGTAAGTCTCTCATCATGATCATATATAATCGTTGAGGGTACCCATTGAAAGAAGAAGATCTCCCGTATGTACCATTGTCCAAAAATATCCATCGATCTCCACTCCCTGATCACAAGGAAGTGCCCCAAATTATTGAGTTATTCTAATATTACCAAGATGGAATCATGGACATTCTCTATGCATGAAATCCCTGTGAAGAAGTCCATAGATATGTCACCCCATTTCCAGTCCGAGTTCACAAGAGGCTACAATAGACCCACCAGAACTTGGTACTCAGCATTCACCTACTAACAGGTGAGGCATCATGAGACTAACTCAGCTACACATAGTCTCATGAAATACAACCAAAACATCCAATGAATATACATTTAAATCTTCCCCATAATGGGATGTACAACTAAGGGATGAGTGAGGACCAGTCGCATCACTTCCTCCCACATCACAACCGAAAAAACTATTTTACTAGAACAATATCTCATTATTTTATCCTCTAGAATTTCAATTTGGTGTGTCTCCTATGGATATCGGATCACAAAGGATCTCATAGTTTGTGTTTCATAACTGGGACCCTCTCACATGCTCAAGAAGCGATGGAGTCAACACCCTAGACCGAAGAAAAATGTTTCCTTCCAGCTCAATGAGGGTCAACTGTAGAGAAGCTAATGTCATTAAAACATCCCAACCTATGAGATCTTTGGAAATTTGTATAAGGGAACATACTACTTCATTTCACATTCCAATATTATAAACTATCTCGAATTCATAGTCCAATAAGAATGTCAACCGGCGCCGCTGTCTCAAGATCTGGTCTCCTTAAGTGATGACGTACCTAAAACCCATACTGTCTGAGTAAATCACAAAGTGTTCCCCTAGAAGGTAATTTATACACATCCTTAGGGTGAATACTACTTACTACTGGGCAGTGAGTTGCTTAGTTCTATTCATGGGGTCTTAATCAACTTGACCTATATTTGAACATAGAGAACCCAAAGGTACCCATAAAATATTTTGGTGAGTAAACCTATCCAACCACAATAAGCTAGACAGGGAAATCACATGGAACACCCCATGCATCTTCAACTCTATTGGAAGGATAGTAAACCCAAACCAGACACGCTTCCACACACACTTGTGTCATCACCAACAAAAGGAGGTTGCGCAAATTAATCTCCACTGGAAATGACAGGACCTACTCTGTCATTCCACCTCACAACCCCTCCATGAATGCACAAGTGAGAGGGACTCATCCACCACACTTCAATACTATCCTTACTGGGTAACACTGACTCTCCCTCCAAGTTTATCTCATATCACAAAAACACTTCTCAGTGGGTGTAAGTTCCCATCTTCCTAAAGAATGCAAAGCTATATCAAACAACACCGACAAAGTGTTACACAGATTCCCCACATAACCTTGGTAAAACCTCAAGAATGAAGTAGGTAGGGAAGAGTACCTCACACCATTTCAAACAAGTTATACTGCCACAATTAGAAAAGACATAGGGAATACCTCTTATCATCTCATGTGCGGTATGATTGTAGACATCGAAAGATTATAGCTATCCAAGACCCCAGCCTCCACCTACACAAGGGTGGAGACACATAGGACATTGAGGAACCTTCTCATAGTGTACACCCATAGCAATATCCCATATGGATATTATAATAATGAGACCCTCCAATAGAAAATCCATATTTATTTTATGTATTGAATGATCCTATTTGTGGATGTATGTATTGGTCCTTATAATTTATGATTATTTTTACTGAGTATTATGAGTTACACACTTAGTTGTATAAATGAAATAAGTGAAAACAAATTTTCGTAGTGATATTGGATATGCTCGGTGCATCCAAAGTAATGTTAAATTAATGAATAATGTGAGAAAGGATTTATCCATTATGTACATTAATAAAATATAATTTCTCAGGACCTTTTATAGAAATGATATAACATAAAAAACTCTATGTCAATAGTATTATATACTCATGTTCTGTTTCTATAATGTCAAAGAAAGATATATTGAGCATATTGGTTGATGGAAATGGTATGAAACTTGCTCGATTTGATATATTGTGATAAAGGGATTATATTATAAGATAAGAATTCACTTGAGGTAACATGTCATTGCGACATTAAATACTTTCTATATTCATTAATTGGAGTGTTTATAGATTGTAACCTTTGAATTTAGGCAACTTCTCCTAATTCCACTGAGAAAGAGGCCTAGAGGGTAACTAACTAAGTGTGTATAGAATCTTAGTTAAATACTATATTATTATATATTATTTAACAGGTTGAATAAATATTATTATCATTTGTAGTTTAATAATTATTCATGTATGATTGATCACATTTCTCCATTACTTGTTATTTGAGAAAATATATAATCAGCAGAATATTTAATATATATTTATTTTCAACATAATGAATATAATATTAATTTATTTATTATAGAAATAATGTATTGATATTTATTTAATAAATAAATAGACATTATTCAAGTTCCAATTTATATTTTGGAGGAACGGCAGACCGAGTTTAATGGTCTAGTGAGAAATGATAAAATTTTAAATTATTTAATTAAATAACAATTAATCATAATTCACATGTTTAGTGCATGTCGAGAAATAATAATATTACTATAATTATTTGACATGCGATTTTACTATGATGTAATAAATAATAAGGTCACATGTAAAATTATTCTATTTCAACTCTAGAAATAAAAATACCCAATTATGTTATTTTCTTGTTATCCTTTTCGGTTTTGCATAATAGTTTTGGATAAAAACCACTCAATCGTAGAGAGACCTATTATCCAAGAATGCTCTCAATAATGGAGAGAAATCTTCCTCCACTAGATCAAGGAGAATGCTTCAGAACCAGTTCTCTAAGTGATCAAAGGTGGATGATGCATGTGCGAGGATCATCCGTGTGATCACCCGGATACTCCTTCGATGATGTCTGAAGATTCGTGGAACACATATGGATCACCGCTAGAGGAAATATACACTTGGTTTCTACAACACAATGATGGTGAACTACATATCTGTCTCTAGACACATCATTGAATAATGTAATCCTTATAGGTAATTCTTTATCAAATTAAAATAACTATAAAAAATATTTGTTTATCCTTCTCTCTCGGTTCTAGTGAAATTATTTTTTGTCTATTTCATTGCCTCAATTCCATGGATTAGGACGTTCATCATCATGTAGATGTCAGATTGATCATTATATATGAAAAAAATTAATGTTGCACACCTCCCATTGCATGATTATGCTACGCTCGGATCCTACAAGTTGTATCAGAGGGGGACACATAATATTTTATAATTATTTAAGATTGTTTGTTATTTACTCATTTATAATTTAGTTTTTTCATTCATACTTAATATGTCATTTAATAGGAATTGTGATATCTATATCTTCCTCATACATTTCTCATAGATATTATGAACATGTTTAATTATTTGATTAAAATAATATCGAGGAACTCATCCAAAGTAACCAAGGAATCTACCTAGAAAACACAACAGTACGAACCGTGTAACTAAAGTTACATGCCATATAGTTGTGTTGAATGAACTGAGATTTAGTTAAAAAATTACTCAACCTGTGTGCATTAATGACACATGGTGTAGTTCATTCTTACAACGCATGTTAACCAGGGAATACTGGCATATGGTTCACTGGACTGCATTCTATGTAGCCCATTGGACACGGCGTGTAGTCTCTTTGGGTTAGGGTCGGGCCATGTATTCCATACACATCCTACCTAACTGGTGACCATGTAATTGGGAGTTAACATAGCATGTGGACCATGGGATAGGCCATGTAATCCAAATATTTGTGGTACGTTTGACCCACCAAGTCCCTAGGCATGTTCCATGGATAAACAGTGAATGTTGTATATATAGTGTAGATCATATCTATACACTATGTACATTTAGTAGATTATAAATATTTAAAATATATATATTTTACTATGTAAACTTTGAGACATGTGTTTGTGTGTGGTTGTAAAGATAAGACATTTTATGTGACTAGTTTTAATATACATATTTAAATGTTTAATTAATATCTGTGTAATGTTGAGATCTGCATATCATGTATGAGTCGTATTATAGGTTGTTACTATATGTTTTTTGAAGCATAACACATGACTAAAAAATCAAGTAATTCATGTAATCATCTGGAAAATATACTTCATGAATGTATGTAATACGTCGTGTATGCCATATGTCACAAGAATAAAATAGTATATGAGTATAATAAATATTGGGTAGATTTGGATGGGTATTCGCTGTGTTGCCTCCAAGGTACAATTTATGTTCACCATAAATTTTAAATGAATTTATTTATTTATTTTTATGATATAATGGATGAGAATCTAAAGTAAATTTAGATATGGATTATGATAAAAGTATTGATTATTTAATGATAATAATTAATCGATTCGAGCATGATTTATCATAAATAAAAATGATTAAATAAGTGAATGAAAGTTTTATCAAATGTTTAATATTTTTCATGCAAGTGGAAGATAATTATCTAAACTAGGCATTTTTTATGTGATTGGTTTCATTTAATTTATTAATAAAATTAATTTTGGGCATTTTTCCCTTATCTCCTCATTATTATGTAGGGCCAGTGTGACCATGGTTTCTTTTCCATAAACTCCTTTCCCTCTAACCTTTGTGTGAGTAAAAATAATTTGTAATGGATGGAGCTCCCATGATAGTGGAGGCAATCCATGATAGGAGTTGAGGAGAAACCAATCCAAGAAGATACAAAGGTGGACTTCTGGAAAGATGCAAACACGAACCACAATTGGATCAAAGAGAGTCCCACCTAGGTCAATGGTACGTTTATCAAGACCAATATAAACTAATCATTAGTATAAGATCATGATCATACCCCTTATTTTATTTTTTTCGATTTCATGGTTATTTCATTATGGATGTATTATCGTGATCTCATAATTAATGAATTAAAAAGCATACAAGTTGGAACTAAAATAATCTTTATTATGAGTAAATATTATCTAAGACATGTTTAATCAATTATGTAATCCCAATTAGTATCAATGAGAATGTAATCAAGATAGTAATTGTAAATTTTCACATAGAGGATAAAATCCGCCAATAAAATATTATGTCGGTGTATCCCTCCATTAATTCGGTTAGAATCAAACCATAGTTAAAAGTGATTGACTAGAAAATGTTGGGGTGTGTTCAATTATCATGGAATTTTAACATGAGGTTTTGGGTTGAATAAACTTGGTTCACATAAATAATTTACCACTAAAGAACAAATTAGTGTAACTAAAAGGAAAAGGATGAGGGAATAAAAAATTAAGGATTTCAAGATTAGGGAGTCCACTCAGAAGATCAAAGAACTATGGCTTAGTGCAGTTGGAATTTAGAATGAATACCTAAAACCATTCATGTTTCTTGACCAACCAAGTTTGGTGTAATGATAAGGGGAATATGGATCCCTTCCACTCTAATGTCCAAGAAACAAAATATTTCAAAGCTAATGGTGAGTGATATTGGGTTTTGATAAAGTAGTGTGAGACTAATAAATATAATATTTATTTATTTGTCTAAATTTATCAGATAAAGAACAAAATATTAATATATCTTATTTGTAGAAATCTAATTAATAATGATATCAAACATATCACTGTGATCCACACTTGAGAAGGAAATCTTCCCCCGAACACAAATTTCCAAGAATGGTATAGGTTTTTCTCTATGATAAGAATCAAAATGATGCTACAGATGTTCAGTGCTTCATACTATAATCTATTTCTAATGATATCTTGAAGAAAAATGAGGACATGGATGCCTATAGCATGATGTATAACCTTTGGGAACATTATCAATAGAAGGTGAGGCAATAGAGGTATGAGATCTCTAATGTTTTGATTACCACCTTGATTGGAGAGTCTACGCTTGTTGGTCCTCATATAGTCAAGATTATTGGATACATTTAATTCCTGGATATCATAGGTATTAAATCCCTAGATGATTTGGCTACATATCTCATACTTTCATCACATCCCAAGAACTTCTCTACTGGGTTTTTGAATTATAATATGAGTAATAATGGGAAGAATTTATCAGAACACCAGACCTTGATTATCCAAGTGCATAAGTACTTTAGGAATGAAAAACCTGAATACCTTATACTAAAAAACTAAAGTAAGAACATTGAAAAGGGTTCCTATATTTATAAAAATTATAAATCTCCCAAATAACCTCCTACCAGGAAGCAAAAGATCTCGATGTAGGGATAAGAAAAAAGATTCATTAGGTTTTTCATGTGGAAAGCCAGTATACTAGAAGAGGAACTTCAACTATAAGAAAATAGAAGCTAAGGGTATGATCATTATTGAGTTCATTATTTTAATATCCACACACTGGGTATTAGATACATATTATGGTGCTCACATCTGTATCAAAATGCATGAACCATGTAGATTACGGAAAATTCCAAAGGACAAGTGTATCTGCGAGCTACTAATGGTGTGAGGATGGCTAGTCATTCCATTAGTGACTAACAGATTTCATTTCCAACATGAATGATTTTGGTTTTACATGGTGGTTATTATATACCTAATGTTACCAAAAACATAATTTCGGTATCATATTTATATAAAAATGAGTTTGTTTTCAGGTTTAGAAATAACATTTGTTTCCTTCATCAAGAAAACATATGTTATAGTATGGAATATTTAAATAATGTTCTGTATGTATTAAATTATGAAAACCAAGTGTCAAAAATTTATAATGAATCAAGTAAACATGACTCATATAACAACCAACTTCAACATCACCCTCTTACTTAGGTAAATAAGAAGAGTTTTAAAAAACAATATCAAGATAGTTATTTAGACTCTTCTGAGATAAAACCACTTGCTAGATTTCCTTCATGTTTGCAATAAAAAATAACCAAACCACCATTTGGTAGACATGGATAAAGGGCCACAAAGCTAGTTATATTGGTACACACTGATGTGAGTAGAACATTTCTTGTAGATGCTATAGGTGGATATTCTTACATCATAACTTTTACTGTTGACTTGATTAGATATGGCTATATATAAATTATGAGGTGTACATTAGATTCCATTGAGAAATTGAAGGAATTCCAGAATTAAATAGAGAATCGTTTTGGTAATAAGATAAAAAGGTTTGATCAGATTGAGGTGGTGAATATCTAAACCAATAGGTTATCAACATTCTACATGAGTTAGGGACCCTATCTCAACTCACATTACCTCATATACTATAGTGAAATGGTGTTAGCGATAGGAAGAACCATACCTTGTTAGAAAAATCTAATGTCAATGATGAGTCATTCAGATCTTCCATGATCCTTTTGGGGATATGAATTATAGATGGTGGCACACATATTAAACTAAGTACCGTCTAAAGTGTAAAATGGAATTCCATTTGAGCTATGGATCGGAATGAAACCCATATTTACACATAAACATGAATGGGGTTGCAAGGTGTTTAATAAGGCCTTATTAGGAAGAAAACTAGCACCCCGGGGATCGAAGTGTATCTTTATAATTCATCCCAAGGAAACATATGGATATTACCTATACAACCCCTCAAAAAAGAAATTGACTTCCTCTAGAAAATCCATCTTTCTTGAGAGGGAGATCATCCTCAAAATGGAAAATGGGAGAATGGCTGACTTTGAGGAAGTTGATTTTCAAGACACACAAGAGTTGGTACAGGAACATATTACCCCAAACCCCATGTAAGAAGTAGTCCCTGAAACACATGTACTACGTAGGAGCATAATAGAGGTAAGAGAACCAGAGAGAAATGGTTTTCTAGTGAATGAGGATGTTAACCCTTATTGAAAGATAATGATGAACCTATGTCCTATAAGGAGGCAGTAGGGGGCTTAAAAGAAACAAAATGTCTCAAACCTAGGAATTCTGAAATGGATTCCATGTATCCGAACCAAGTTTGGGTTCTAGTTGATGCCCCAGATGATGAAAATATTATTGAATGAAAATGGATATTTAAGAGAAAATGGGCATGGAACATAAATTAAGTACCAATAATTATTGGATAGGGGATAAAGGTTTTAAAAATCACTAATGAAATGACTATGATGAAACCTTTTTTCCATTTTAAATTTTTAAATCTATCAAAATCAATCTTGCTATAACTACTTACCATGAATATTAGATTTATAATATGAATGTAAAAACTAAATTCCCTAATGGGAACCTTCAGGAAGATGTTTATATGACACAAGTTTTTCCCTAATGGGAACCTTCATGAAGATGTCTATTGAGGTATAGTCGAACAAGTTTTTCTCCATAAAATACTTAGGAGAACCAGCCTACATTCTAGGGATCAAGACAAATCTTGATAGATCCAAGATGCTATTTTAACTAAGTCAAAGTACATATATTGACTAGATACTGAAGAGATTTAGTATGGACCAATCCAAGAGGGTATTGGTTCCACTATTACATGGTGTACATATTTCTAAGAAAATATGTCCTGACATAAAACCAGATAAAGATAGAATTATTAAGATCCCATATGATTTGGTTATATGATCAATGACATATTCCAGGATATGTAATAAACATGATGTTGCCTTTGAACTGAGCATGGTAAGAAGATATCAAGTAGATATAGGTGCACATAATTGGACTGTTGTTAAGTCTATCCTTATGTATATGAAAATTACTAAGGATTTGTTCCATGTTTATGTAAGAGACATGGACTTGGTAAGCAGGCGTTATATTGATACTGATTTTTAGATAGATCTAAATGATCAGAATTTTCAATCAATATATGTTTTCTATCTCAATAGAGGATATGTGAGCTGGATGAGTTCAAAGAATCCAATTTTCATTGATTTAATAACAGAGTCTAATTAATAGAGGCTTATGATATATCCATAGAATACATTTGGAATTAGAACATTTTCTAGGAGCTTGATGTGGTACCTAGTTGTAAAGACCCTATCACATTCTATTGTGATTATACTATAGCAGTGGATCTTACAAAAGAGACAAGGTCACATCAATGTACAAATAATATACTCTAGAAGCATCATCTCTTGAGGTATTTCTATTAGAGGGGTGAAGTTGAAGTAAGTAGAGTACCCATGGAAGAAAATTTGGAAGACCCCTTTACTAAATTAATATTTCTGTAGAATCATGAGTATCATGTGAGAGCTAGTGGATTTAAGGTTGTTACGCCCTTGGTAACATCTAGTATGGATATTATGAGAACAAGCCCCGTCAGTAAGAAATCCATATTTCTAGTTTTCATTGGGTCAATCACGAGTAATATTGAATTAATGAATTATGCGAGATAGGATTTATCCCTTTTATTCATTAATGGAAGTCAATACCTCATGACCATTTATAGAAATGATTTAGCCTAAATAAATCCATAGACATGGTATTCAATAGGTAAGTCCTATTTCCTTAATGTCAAAGAAAGAGATATCAAGAATACAGTTTGATGGCACTGGCATGAAATTTAATAAATTTTAGATATTGCAATAAAAAGTTTTATATTACACGGTAAGCTTTCGCATGAGGTAACATGTCATTATGGTATCTACTTCTACCTATATGATTTCCTTAGCATGTTACTATATTCTATCCATGGCCATTAGGATGCTTCACCTAATATCGATGGGAAAAAATCCTAGAGGTTCACACACTTAGTGTGTCCAGAATCTTAGTTAAAAAATATCTTATCATTCATTATTTAAGAGGTTGAATAAATATTTTTCTTTAAAATGGTTAATAATTATTCATGTATGATTGATCACATATATTCAATTGCTAGTTATTCAAGAGAATATATAGTGAGTGGAATATTTAATAAATATTTATTTACCATTTAGTGAATAAAATATTTTATATTTATTGATGAATAATGAATTGATATTTGTTTAATAAATAAATAGACTCTATTCAAGGGATGATAAATATTTTAGAGGAACGAAGGACCGAGTTTAAGGGTTTGGTGCGAAATGATAATATTGAATAATATTTAATTAAATAACATTTAATTTTAATTTTTAAGTTTAGAGCATGTCCATAAATAATAATATTACTATTATTTTCGAAATTGGGATTTTCTAGGATTAAATAAATATTAAGTTCTCTTTTTCAATTATTTTATTTTAAAACTATCAACAGAAATACCCAATTATGTTATTTTCTCTTTAGCCTATTCGGTTGCACACTAATAATTTAGAGAAAAACCTCTCAAGCCTAGAGAGATCTATTCTCCATGAATGTTCTCAAGAATGGAAAAAAATCCTCCGCCACTAAAACAAGGAGAAATATTTGGAAGTGTTTCTTGAGGTGATCAAATGGGGACGACGCAAGCACTGAGATATTTTGTGCTAGCACCGGGAGACTCCTTCAGCGATGTCCAGAGATTCGTGGAACACGTTTGGATCACCACTAGAGTAAATCTATTATTTGTCTCTACAACAAAACCATGGTACACTGTATATTTGTTTCCAAACACATCAACACATAAAGAATTCCTTAGAGGCAATTCCTTATCTAAATAAATTAATTATAAACAATATCTATTGACCCTCCCTCTTGGTTCCAATTAAATTATTGTTTGTTTATTTATTTGAGTCAATTCTATGGATAACGACCTTCATCATCATATAGATCTCATTTTTTTCATTGATTATGAAACAATTTAATATTTGGAACCACCCATCGCACGCTTCCACTGTTTCTAGAACCGACATGGGTGACCTCATATATTGAGGCCCTAAAAACTACCATTTGTTAGCTGCCACTAACGTCCCAGCTTTGTCTCACCCACTACAAAAAACCAGCTATCTATCATCCCTCTAATAGATAGATCTCTGTCACCAATGCCCTCTCCAGCACCCCGGTATAAGAGGGGATGCATAAAAGTACTATGCATGCACAAATAACTCCACAGAGTCCTATCTCAAACTTTCGTGATCAGAAGAATCCATCATGGATCATGTACAAAGAGTAACAAAACTAGCCAGTGAACCTATCCATGTACTCTTCCTCCATCATCCCTCCCTACTGAAGCTCCATAATCTTTTGAATCTAAAGTTAGAATAGGCTGGAGGGGTAGTACTCATCAAGGAACAGCTGCTAGAAGTCATCCCACAAGAGATATGACTCATCATACATCTTAGTAACTAGGATCCACCAATGCCTAGGTACTCAAGGAAATTACTGTCTACCAAATCCACTGTCTTATCCTTACATGTTTGAAAACTATTGAAGAGGAATACTAATGACTCTTTCCAATCCTCCGCTTCTTGAGGATCTAGCTCACCGTAAAACCTCATCGGTCTTTGGCACTGGAACTCCTAGAGAGCGCACAGCCTGAAAACAACCTCCGAATTATTTGTTTAGACAATATTATTCTAAATATATAGAGTTGTTTCTACCTCTATACTTTGATGAAGGGGATCTAATGATGGAACCCGAACTGAGGCCTCATCACTCACAGGGTTGTCGTTACAAACGAGAGCTGGTATTCAAGCTAGCTATCATCTCAGAGGCATCCGGAATGTTATCAAGGAGTACCATGATCTAATTATCACACACACACACACAATCATATATATATATATATATATTAATTAACATAATGGGGATATAAATAAAGAAGGAAAATAAAAGAATTAGTCCTATATGGATCATGTTCTTTTGATCCCTACAACAAATGTCTCAGCATGCTGAGTCGATAAGCGGGACATTAGGGTCTTGGTGAATGAATACATGAGGCACCATACCATCACTAGATGTCCTGGCTAGAAATCTACACATGAGATACATTGAAACTATTTCCCTAAACCCAATACAAACCTTTTTAAGAGAAGATCTGAAGAATATCCCTAGGTTAGGACCACCTATGATACTAATTTGTCTCAACCCGACCCATACTAGGGCTTGATCCGATACTACCCCAAACCAACCTCTATTGGGTAGGGGCGTCGACAAGCACTGAAGGCACAAATAAACTTGGGAAGGCCTTTTTCTAAGTACCTATACACATGAACAGTGCCAACTAAATGAAAAAATGGAGAAGAAAGGGGGAAAACAATGTTACACTAGTATAAATGAAACCGACATGCATGAACCTATAAGCAGTACAAGTTTATTAATGTACACATAATGGAAGAAAAGGAAAAATAAACATCCAACTAGAAACATTACAAAAACACTATAGTAACTAAAAAAGTAAAATAGCTGATAGATCCCCACTCATAAATCCAAATCTACAACCACCATACATAGTCTAAGCACCTATAACCTTATGATCCTCTGGATTCATGATCAATATGTCTATCATCTTCACAAGGCACAAAACATGTGGGAAAATCTAACGAAGGTTTGAATATAAAAATATTCTCCAGGATGCCCCGAAAAGGAGAAGGGGGAAGTAAGAAATACAATGAAGAGAAAAAAACATACAAAACATGGTATGGTAAAAGAGTACAACTCAACCTAACAAGAGAGTGAAATTAATCTCATCCATACACAAGGAGAATAAAACGGGGGGAAGATTAACTTCTCATTGAGTCTTTACTACCTATAGTAGGAGAGTAGACTCAACCAACCATGAGAAGATAGACATGGAAAGCACACAACAACCCCTACATGTCTTCGCCTCTCATAGAAGGAGAGTAACCAAACCCTAAGTAGTGTGTACTGAAATAAGATATATACATATATATATATATATATATTAATATATGCTCAGTCAAATGAAACCAGAATGAGAGAGTATGAGGATATCCCTATCATAGCTCATCCCAAGAAATGAGTCCACAATAGTTCCATAGGTATCCATCAACGATTACCATCATCTCACATGTATTCCCTGAATATGCAAGTCAAAGAGACTCAATCACCACACCTCAAAACTATCCACTTTGGAAAGCACTAATTATCCATTATAGTTTTAGGTCATGTCACTATGACACATCTTGTTGGGGATATCATCCCCTTTTCTTGTGAGTCCAATGGTACATCAAACCACGTCTTCTCACTATGTCACAAAGTTAAGGGATAAAAATTTCATAGTAGAGGCCCCATACCATAATGCGTCAGGGGGTTCAACTCGAAAGGTAAAGGACCCACACCCATGTCGATAGGGGGTTCCACTCTGATAGTAGTAATAGAAGACCCATGCCCATAAATATGGGAGGTTCCACTCTAGGTAATCGAGGAACATCACCCTACCTAGTAGGGGGCACCACTCATAAGTATGTATAGAGGACATGTGCCCATTCCAATAGGGGGTTACACTCTAGAAGAAGTATCTTGTTATCTTACCAAACCACTGCCTGATCACTTCTAGGTAAATATCGTCATTAAGAGTCACCTCAGATAAAAGTCACACCCGGAACATCACGTATAATAACTCAAAATAAACTACATAGGGTACCGTCATGTTCCCCATGGAAAAACACTTAGAATAAGATACTCATGGGCCAAAATCAGAGTAAAAAAGAAGGAGATACGATAGGATAAAAAATCATAATGAGGTACCCATTACGTATGGGACCCAAATGATATGTGACCGCACCTCATCTCCTGGATGTGTACCTAGACATAATCAAGTACTAATCTTTGATAAAGTACCCATAGGTGTACCATTGTACTCCAACAGTACATGGAACCTCCAACCAAAAGGTTGACGAGTGAACGATGCTCGCCGTGGTTCTAAAGGGAAAATATGCAATCTAATTGAAATACCCCCCACAAATTGACTTATATAACCAAGCAGATTACACCATTGCGATCGTTATGCAAAATCACTCAAGATCAACTATTCATTCACCCGAATCAGACACCAGATGAAGAAGCTACATCTCATAGCATCGTACACAAACAATTCTTCTTGGGTCCCACACCTTGATCCTGAAATAAACTATATAGATTACACCATTGTGATCATCCTGAAAAATAACATGATCTAGACTATTAATTCATCGAAAACGGACACCCAGTTAAAAAGATTAATTTCACTTCAATAGGCGAACAAGGATTTGTGGTCCCCACATTTCAATTTTGATTTGAACATCCAAAATTGGTCTTGGAACATCTTCATAAAATCTATGGTCTAGATTACACTAACAACATGTCAATTAGAAATCGTATGAAGGTGTTATGTATAATACCAAAGAAATTCCAGAATAATGATAATTATATTATTATTATTATAAATAGGTGTTTCATGAAAGAGATCCATGATCCAAAATCATTAAATTTAAAATATTTCCATAAAAGGTCTATCTCGATAGTGGGATCATGTAGCCCTAGACGCCACATAAAAAGGATGCTTTGTTTAGGAGATATGGTGTTTGAACCCGTAGCCCAAAGAACAGCCAAACCCACTCAGCGCAGCCCACCTCAGCTCGGCCCACCCCACTATGCCCAGTCCCGCTCGCTTGGGTGTCCCACCTTGCTGTCCAATTGGCCCTCCACCGTGCACTCGACCACACCTATCGCTCTGGGGCCTCCACCATATCTCAACCCACCATTGGCTGCCGAATGATGGTGGTCCCTTTTACGGACCACTGAGCATACTCTAATTATCCTAGACATGAAACCAAATGATATATGGAATCTGTGGGCCCCAATCTACATAGACCAACTCTCTTCTCTTAGATCTGTCACTACTTCATCATAAAAAATAGGTGGCCCCTTCCACGAACCACCAGATCTCCACTAATTCCCAAAACATGAAACAGTTGTAGATCTATAATCCTAGGTTCATGACATACACATATGTATGCTTCTCTCTATGATTCTTTATTATTTTGACATGGAAAAAAATAACAATAAATAATGGCGAAGGATAGATGAAGAATATAAAATTATGGACTATAAAGATATATTGATCGATTTTCATGTTAGTTCAGACATCTTTGTTAATGATCAAAGTAGAAAATTTGACAAAAAATGAAATTTATGAAACAAGAATTTCAATTAGTGATGCTGAATCCAAAAGAGAAGTCTTATCTTCAATCGGATCCATCGTTGCAATTGATGTGCTGTTATCTTATCAAATATACATCACCATTAGGATTTGTCTATGATCTGACATCAATTTTCAAAAGAAGAGGAGGAGGTCTACAATTGTCCATGGGATGAATGAGGGATACCTTATCCCATTTCACTAATGACCTATTTATAGTATTTAATATGTATCCATCCATCAGTCGTGGGATCTGAGCATCTCACACCTTATCACATTATGTCATACTTAGGTAAATCACTACATTACAAGCTCAATGATGGAATCATATTTTTAAACCAAGTCTGTGTTTATAAGTTATTCTAATTAATGTATGAGATAAAATAATTTTATTTAAAACTTTTATTTACATTTACTTCCTTGATATCTTTTTCTACTGATGACCTTCTCTGAATTTTTTTTTCTCGCTTATTGTAAACACGACGCTTAAAACTCAACTATGCCCTCAAATTTCTAACCCAATCCTTCTTTTGAGTTTTATTCCATTTCCTTCACATGTATAGTATAAAATATACTTAATATTTTTATAAAATTAATTCTGGGAACAATGGGACATGGAATCAAACACCATATCAGCGCCTAACTCTAGAAATATATATTGAAATATACCAATGTCTTACAAGGAAAAAGCCAGGTCTCTACATACATCACAATGATACAGCACAATATTTTATGGTTTTTACAATGTCCATTCATTAGTTCTACATTAAGCCAATATAGAATTTTAATGGATTCATGAATGTGAGTAAAGTTCAAACACTATTCTAGGAATAATTTTCATGCTTCAATTGGATAATTCTAATGAATTTCATGAACATGTGAATTAAAATTCACCCAAGATAAGATATTATATGGTTTCATGATTGATAAATATTTATCAATCCCTGATTCATGAATATTTGGAGACCACATGAAGAATTTAGAATAGAAGTAAAGAAACATTGAATGAATTGAAAGATAGAGATATTTGATGATTTAAAGGAGAGGCATTTGGATGTAAGGGAATATATTTGGAGAATTTGTTTCTGATAAATATAGGGCCAAAATATTTTTTACAGTGAGACATAGATAGATAGGGATAGAATTATGTGAGACACAAATAAGATAAGATCATCCTAATCATCTAGATTCTAGAAATTCTTTTTCTCTATTTTATTCAAATTTATTTTCTACTCCCCCATTATTCACTTTCTCATATAGAATGTATTAGTATTAATTCTAACTGATTCGGGAAGGTAAGGAAATCAATTTTTTATGTTTGATTCTATTAACTCTCAAAGAAAATTTTGTTCTCTTTTAATTGACAATTGAGTTCCATATTTAGTTAAATATTTGATGTTTAATGCGATTATTCATAAATGAATTTCTTAAATTTATTTATTAACTTTCTCAAAAATACTTCATCTCCACTTTCTTCATTTTAGATCATGTTTATTGAATTATATAATGCTAAGAAGTTAGTGTAAAGTGATTCTAACTAATGTGGATGTTTTAGTGGTTCCACTTTTTTATTGGGAATTAAAAAACCTGATTTGGAATTTACAGAGTGCTTTATGGGTTATTAATTTTATATTTCACACATTATAAGGATGGTATAATGGAGAAAATAATTTTTAATTGTAGTCTCCCCAAAATCAATAAATAATGGGAAAATAGGGAATAGATTATGGACCCCATCATTTAAAAACAAAGATGAAAAAATAGATATATTATTAAATAATGTGACAACGTTACAAGTGGGAATCCATACCTAACCTGAAAACCTATTTCATGATTTGAAATTAAAATATTTCATTCATTTCATACTTATTCCAAAAAAATAAAAACTACATCGTTTATTTTCTCACTCATGAAAAATAGATTTAGTGCACCCCTCTTGAGAGGAAAACTAGGTTACAACTATCTCTACATTCCCTATGAAATTAATTAGCCTTTTCCACTACCTATGATAAGTGTTAATCGTTGTGATAGACAATGAGAGGGGGTGACTCTGTGTTGATATTTTTCTCCAAACCATAATCCATCTAATACTTCTTTATCACTAATAAATTTAACCCAACATAATATATAAACAAAAACTATAAAAAATAATTCATCGATGAAGATCACCCCCAAGATGGATGATTATATTCCATATGTGTGGTTGCATTACCCCATACAGACATATATACTATTTTATTATCAAATAAAGAAACAAGAATGGATATTACATTGAATAAGATACTACCACCAACATTGATAATACATAAATAAGAACAGACTTGTCACAACTAGAACATAAAATAGTCATTTGATGAATAATCACCCATATAAGGGCATGTTGCTAAGTGTTGAACCAATTTTATCTTATTTGTCATTAAATTAAAAAAATTCCATGATATATTCTTCCAAAATGGTTTTTACTAGAATTGTAGAATCCCTCTCTCTCACTTCCACGTATCCGTTTTTTCTCAATTGTATTAACCTTACCAAAAACCTTAACGAATTCCCTCAATAAAGTCTAAATTTTATATTTTTGAATGCATTAACAGAAACTAGACATTATTCTCTTAGAATATTTAATCTATAGTAAACACATAACTGATTTTATGATATTATATACCATTATCATCAACTATCATTCCACACGTACCCATGACCATTACATAAATGCTAGTCCAGAATATAATATAATAATTCCACTAACATTAAAATTTTTAAATGATTTCAAATATTCATATTTTAATTCTTATAATTTATCAAGATTTAAGCCGCATAATTAATTATCATTAATTTCACTTAACATATCTGGAATCATGGAACAATACTCTATCGTCATGTTGTATATAACTTAAATGACAATTACTCATCATCCCATTTAATAATCCTTTAAAAAAATTCACTTTTTGGAAAAGGAATTTTTTATTTCATTTTAATAAGAATCAATAATATAATTTTCATTCATTATAATTTATTATATCTCCTATTAAATCTGTTTATTTTATTACCTCTAAAAAATTCATTTTTCAAACAGATTGGTCTCACATAAGAAATAAATATCCTACTTATCACTTCAAAGATATTAACACTACTGGAATTCTTGGTTATTGCGACGGCCTATTTGCGAAGGGATCTCGTCGCAAATTGGCATTAGCGATGGGGCCCCGTCACAAATATTTCGTTGCATAAAACTCTGTCACAAATACATTTATCTGCGACGAACCCATCGCAAATAACTGTATTTGCGACGAGAAACATCCCCGTGGAAAATAAGCTTCTGATTATATGTATTATATATACATAAAAGTTTTCACGATGGACCATCGCAAACACGATTTGTGACGGGCTCTCCTCATGTCGCAATATATATATATATATATATATAACTTTCTCTGATGGGCCCGTCGAAACAGATTATTTGTGACGGTCAAGAAGTACCGTCAAAAAAAATTTTTAAAAAATTTTTATTTAGACTATTTGCGACGGGACCCCGTCGCAAAAGGTCATGTCGTAAAAAATAAATTAATCTTAAAAAAAATTAATAAAATTACGATTAATGATAAAATAATATTACTATTATTAAAAAAATAAAAAAATAAAAATTATTAAAATTTTCAATATTCACAAAAAAGTATTAAAATATTAAAAATTAAATTATGTAATATTTTCACTGATATAAAAGATAGAAAATGTAAATAATTCATATTACAATGTTAAATTCAAATGTTTGTAACATAAAAATATTATTGGGGGTCATCTTCTGGAGGAGGTGGAGGAGCTGAAGGAGCTAATGGAGGAAACTCCATCCCTAAACTACGAGACAGACAGTGCATGCACTCCATCTTCTCGTGATACTGTTGCTACCATCGATGCATCTTCTCTTCATGCTGCTGCTGCTGCAATCGACGCATCTCTTCTTACTGCTTCTAAGAATCTATATATTCTCAGCCTGAGCTCGCAACTGCTCTTGATACTATGATCTAGAAGATGATGCCTCTCCACAAGATCTTGTCGAGCTGGACGCCGACATCGCAGTAGTACCATAATAAGTACTAGGATTCAAATGAGAGTCAATGCCAACTACTCTGCCCTTCTCAAAGCCATACTAAGTCTCCTGCATCCATGCTGCCTCATCGAAATGGCGAGCACTGGTGTGCTCAGCTGTCTCGTCCTAACCCTCAGCATGTGTCTGAGAGGTCGCAGCCTCATATGACTCTTTCATTTACAATTTAAAATTAAAATTGTAAAAATATTATATGCAGTTAATTGTAAAAATTAAAAAATAATACTAACCACAATCTGACGTTGGCGATCACCTCTAATCTCTCCAGTGGCTGGATCACTGTACATCCTCTGATAAACGTCAATCTTCGTAATATCGGGATGCTCGACTGCCTAAAAAAATATAAAATAAAATGTTTATATTTAAAGTTATATAAAATATTTAAAAAATATACATACCAAATGCTCTCTATGAGAACTTAATGTACGGATACTAGCTCGATGTGTCACCTCTTGTCTCCCCCGGTTCTGTCGTCTCATTGAAGATCTCCTATGAATTCCACCACCCAACCAGTGTAAACATAATCCATCCATAACATGAGATGAAATGTACTCTGGCCAGTGGGCTCTACACGACTCATCAAATTCTATCATCCCTGCTTTCTTAATGGCTGTCCTTCTCAAATTGTGGAAAAACTGCCAGAAACGGTCACACATAGAAACCTTCCATGTCGCGTGGATAGCGTCGTGCATTCTATCATCGATAGGATGCCATAAAACCTACAAATAATTTATAATATCATGTTAATAAAAAAATTTCAAAATAAATATTATTTATTTACGTACCAGCCGATGATGGAACATGTCGCATCGCACATCAGCGGGAATCTGTTCTCATGTGATCCATGGCTGAGAAAAACAATTGCACAATATAGCGCTCCCCTATCCAATAGCCACATGTTGATAACTATATAAAAGGAATAAATAATCAAAAAATTAGTATATATATAAATAAATTAATGAAATATAACTAAAATATACAGGTTAACATACCTCCCTGTGCGTGGATCAAAACTAAGATGTGGACGTTTCTCGGGGATAGGGTTAGGAATCATCAGTCGCGCAAGACCATGCCCCCTCTGTGTACCTTCGGAACCACCAGTAGGCTAAGGGTTAGCTGATCCCACATCCTCATCATCCAAAGGTAGAATAGCCTCCTTTAACTCACATAATAGATCAGAGTCCATCTAAAACACAAAATTGTTGTTGTTAGGAGATAGTTGATAATAACTATTATATATAGATATATATTAGTTATGATTATAACCAGCATTTAACTGTGTCAATGTTCATCTTCATTCTCTTCTCCATAGCTATTAATGTCAATGTCTTCATATTCCTCCTCAGCATCATAAATATCCATATGAGTTTCAGTATCAGCATCTCTTGTCATTTCAAATTCATTTGAAACATCATTAAAATCTTCATCACCACCGATCCTTAATTGTGGGGTGTCATCATCGATATTCACGTCTCTTTGTAAATCAGATGGATTTTGAGCCGTCTCTTTAAAAATTACAATTCCTTCCACTTCAGTGGAACCACATTCAGTTTGAGTAAACTTATTTTCCCAGGATTTCATTTTTATTATGCTCCACAAATTGCTCAAGTCTCTTGAAGAAGCACAATACTTTGCATAATAAATTTGATGTTCCTGTTGAGCCAGTAAAAATGGTTCATTTACTGTAAGAAGACATTTATATTTAATATCGATGATTCCATGAGTCGGATGAACATGAAAACCTCTCTCATTATCCAACCACCGACATTAAAACATTGTTATTTAATTCTGTCCTAGATAACTCAGCTCAATAATTTCATAAAAAATTCCATAAAAGTCAACTTTAGTTTCTCTGTGATGTGATCCTCACAAGAAAACTCCAATGTTCAATGTTTGTTTTATTCCCCGTATGCATGTGTATGGAATCTAAAACCATTCACCAAATATGAATTATATAATTTAACCATTTTAGATGGTTGGTTACTCAATATACAAAGTCGCTTATCAATTTTATCAGCATATTGAGACACCTGAAAATTTGTAAAACAATTATAAATATAATAAATAATAAACAGAATTGATATTAAACCATCAATAATTTATGTTACCAGTTTTTTAAACCATTGAAAAAAAAAATTTGTCTGCGTTCTTCACCAGTAGCTGCTGTAATTTGTGGAAGTAATTTCTTGATAAGATTATCATATAACCTTTAAATAAAATACATTTAAATACTATAACATAAATTATAGAATAAGTTATATAAGAACTCAGAGGAAAAATGATGTCATTTCTTCACAGTTGAGCGGAACATATGTATGATCTCTGTGATGTTCATCATCTAAAATCCATCATTCATGAACTCCACTAAAACCAAGATTTCGCTAATTAAAAACTGTTAATTGATTGTCCATTTCTTATTTACCATTTCCCTTGATTCATCTCATGCAATTCTATTTTGAGGGATATTGAGATTCAAAATAATGAGAGCAGAAAAAAGAAATTTCCTCTTGTAAATAAGCTTCAGCAATTGAGGCATCAACTGATGCTTTGATACATATTTTTTCTTCAATTTCTGCATGCATCTCTCGAATGGTTATATCCATCGAAACTATACTGGACCTCCACATTTAGCTTCATGTGGAAAATGTAATATCATATGTTCCATTGAGTCAAATAAAGACGAGGGAAATGTGTTTTCCAGTTTACATATAATTATATCAATATCTTCTTCCGTTTTTCTTAGCGCATCGTAGTGTGTTTTCACTGCACAAATGTCTAAAAAAAAATGATATTTCTATTATTCAATCCCAAGTCATAGAATTCAACAAACCCTTGAATCCAATCGACATAATTATTTCAATTATAATATGACAATCATGACGTTTTAATCTAGTAATATAACCATTCTTAACACATCTGCCCAAATTGGAAGCATAGCCATCTGGAAGTCTCAAATCTGCAATCCACGGACAAAATAATAAGTGACTCTCTTTGGATAGTGTATAAGCTGATTTTGGCTTCATTAACCTCTGTGATCTGACATTTTCAAATAATTCAAGTTCTTGTCGCCTACAAATTTGGGCAAGATCTAATCGTACCATTACAGTATCTTTGGTCTTACCTGGTGTATCCAAAACTGTATGAAATAAATTATCAAAATAGTTCTTCACAATATTCATAACATCCAACATGTGGTGGACCAACATATCAAACCAATACGGATGATCCCAAAAAATTCTTTGTTTTATCCAATTATGTTCTTTCCCAAAGCCATGAATTTTTTGTTGGTTTACTGTTGGTCCAAATGTGATGGGGGTAATGAAAATACAACTGATTTTAACTCCGTACCGAAGATCATATTTGGAGGTTCATCCCTTTTAATTGTACCTTTTTAGAAATGAGATTTGTTCCACCGAAAATGATGATCGGTTGGAAGAAATCTACAGTGAGAATCAAAATATCAAGGTTTTTCCATTGACCAGCATAAAGGCTTTGTTTTATTTCATATAGTAAAGACATGATTTTGGACCATGTTTACTCTAACCATATAACATGTTATATGCTGTAAAGTCAATAATCATCCACATCAATGTAGCTTTCAATATGAAATTGTGTTTCATAGCAACATCATATGTATTAACACTATCACTCCACAATGAATTTAACTAATCAATCAATGGTTTCAAATAAACATCAACATTCTTTTTCGGATGTGCTAGGATTAATAGAGTCAAAAAGATATAATCCTACTTCATCAACATCCGTGGAGGAAAATTTTACAGAGTTATAAAGACAGTCCAACAAGAATACTAACTACCATAAGAACCAAACAGACAAAAACGTCCGTAGAAAGGCCCAATCGCACGTTTCGGGATTCTATTGAAAAAACGAATACAAACGGTAAAAATGTTTCCATGAATCACCATCATATTGATGATTCAAGATTTTATCAATTGAAATCTTGGTTTTGTGTCATGACATCATTGACGATATGTTCTGAGACATAAATAAATGCTGCAAACTGGGTGTAAGGGGGAAATATCTCAACTGTTTTACTGAAATCGATCTAGAATTCCCTGGTTGAGCTTCTTTATACCATGATTATCCACATGTGGGACAAATATCCAATGACTCATTTTCACTAGAATATAAGTTGAAATCATTTGGACATGCATGAATCTTCCGATAACTAAGGCCCAGATTACGAATAAACCCCTTGCTCTTACTGTAATTTGTATGCTACACATTTCCTTCAGGTAATAGTGTTTTAACCAAATAAAATATCTGATCAAAATAGTTGATTGACATTGCATTATCTGATTTAATAGCCATAAATTTTGCAACCGCTTCTAATTTTCTTATCTTGCAACCAGGATATAATAAATCCTCCCCAGACCTCAATAACTCATAAAATTCGGATGGTTCCAACTTAGGAGTTAAATCAATATCATTGTGAGTTTTAGTTTGTTGCACAGATAGACCTACAACATCATGTACTAAATTTTAAAATCATGATGGATCTAGAATCAAGTTATTAGGATCTTCTCTGGAACTGTGTTCACCATGTTGATACAAAAAATCATAATCTGGTTGAAAACCAAACCGCAAGAGATGTCCCCCAACCTTGTCAAATGTGTCAAATGTTCTTAGAGAACATTTTTTACAAGGACACTTAATTGTGCCTTCTGAAACATATTCTGTTTTTGATTTTGAAAATTCTAAGAAAGCTTCAAAAGCATCAATATATACAGGATTTAAACCAGAACAATTGGGATTTCTGCGCTGATTTATCCAATCTCAATCATCTAATAATGACTGATGTCGACTTCTATGTTCTATATTTTTCTATATAAAATATAAAATCATCACTGTTTTTGTATAGTTTGAAATTATAAAAACAATATGTGAAAAAGAAGATAAATAATTACAACTAGTTAATAATTATCATTAATTAAGGGCGACACAATTTCCAGTGGATTGACAGCTACTCATTTGTCTGACAGCTCATTTAATTGAAACTTTATCACACTTATTATTGCTAATTATTGTTAATTATTTCTAATTATTCTTAATTATTGCTAATTATTACAAAGTTTTTCAAATTATTACAAATTGTTACTAATTATTACTAATTGTTACTAATTATTACAATTTATTACTAATTATTACAATATATTACTAATTATTACTATTTATTACTAATTTAGAAATACTAAGAAATACATAGAAAAAGGAAAACTGCTTGAATAATGAATGGAAATTTGGTAATCATCGTTGTGGAGATGATTAAAAATATTCCCTTTATTATCCAAGAAAATTTCGTTTACTAATTATTTGTAATAAAAAATTATATTATCAATTTTTAAAAAAAATATTAATATTATTAAAATAATAAAAAAAATATAAAATATTAAAATTATCAGTATTCACAACAGACTTTTTTTGTATTCTTAACATGTTCAAATCTCAAAGGGTCGTCAATTTTCAAGTCATGTGCAATAAAAAGTTTTTGTCAGTCATGTTCAATGTAAACTCTATAATTGTACTTGCATGGTTGATCACCCCGATAGTAGTGTTGCAATAGGATGACCAAAGTAATGACGTTCTCGTCTCTAAGAATCATCACACATGACACTTTACATAGAACATTCTTCCATAAAATTTTGAGGGGAAATAATTATTTTTCACTTAAATTTTCAAGGAAAAATGGTCTACGTAAAGGTTCATGTGGGATATTTCTTATAGATAAGAAGGGCATGAATTGGTTTTCCCAATTGCAACACTTCTGGAGAGGTGATCAACCATGCAAGGAAAATTATAGTGTTTACATTAAACATGGCTGACACAAACTTTTTATTACGCATGACCTGACAATTTGTTACCCTTTGAGATTTGAACATGTTATGAATAAAGCAAAGCCTGTTACGAATATTGAAAATTTTAATATTTTATAAATTTTTTATTATTTTAATAATATTAATATTTTTTTTTAGTAAATATTGATAATATAATTTTTTTATTGCTAATTATTTCTAATTATTACTAATTATTGCTAATTATTGCTAATTATTGCTAATTATTGCTAATTATTCCTAATTATTCCTAATTATTCTTAATTATTCCTAATTATTACTAATTATTCCTAATTATTCCTAATTATTACAAATTATTACTAATTATTACTAAATATTACTAAATATGACTAATTATTACTAATTATTACTAATTATTACTAATTATTACTAATTATTACTAATTATTACTAATTATTACTAAATATTACTAACTATTCCTAATTATTCCTAACTATTCCAAATTATTCCTAATTATTACTAATTATTACTAATTATTACTAATTATTACTAATTATTACTAATTATTACTAATTATTACTAATTATTACTAATTATTACTAATTATTACTAATTATTACTAAGTATTACTAATTATTACTAATTATTACTAATTAGTGATAATTGTTACTAATTATACATAATTATTACTAATTATACATAATTATTACTAATTATATCAACTTATTGCTAATTATATCTACTTATTATTAATTATATCTACTTATTGCTAATTATATCTACTTATTGATAATTATATTTACTTATTGCTAATTATATCTACTTATTGGTAATTATATCTACTAATTGATAATTATATCTACTTATTGCTAATTATATCTATTTATTCCTAATTATAACTATTTATTGCTAATTATATCTATTTATTCATAATTATAACTATTTATTGCTAATTATATCTATTTATTCTTAATTATATCTAACTAATATAAATTATAACTAATTATTTACAATTATAACTAACAATATCAATTTCTTAGTAAAACTAAATATAAATAAAAATCAATTGAAATTTAATTAAATTAGAACTAATAAACAACAATTAAAATTAACATAAAAAAATAAAATAAATATAAAAATATAATATAATTATCTTAATCTTTGATATTCTAAAGAAATTGACGCCCTCTGATTGCTCTCGTATAAAAAACATCTACTAAAAGAAAATTTCTCTTTGAAACTGAAGAATGAATTGAGAGAGAGAGCAAGATTTGAATGATTTGAAAAAAATAGATGTGGGTATATATAAGTAAGATTAGTTGCAAGGGATTAGTAGCGAAGGGTGTCCCGTCGCAAATGGTGGTATTTGCGATGGGGCCCGTCGCAATTACAGTTGCTCGCATTAATTACAGTCGGTGGTTAAAAGGTTATTTGCGACGGGTCCCATCGCAAATATTACATGCAAATAGTCTTTTTGTGATGGGACAATATCCCGTCGTAAAAAGGTATTCACCACCACCGGGTATTTGCGACGGGACCCGTCTCAAAAACACATGCATGGTTTGGTGCGCAAGTCACGCCAAACTATTTGCAATGGGACAAAATCCTATCGCAAAAAGGCATTGACTGCCGCAGGGTATTTGCAACGGGACCCGTCGCAAATACACCTGTGTGGTTTGGTGCGCAACCCGCGTGGTATGGTGTGCAATTCGTGCCAAACTATTTACGATGGGAGACGAAATCTCGTCGCAAATAAGTGGTTATTTTCGACGGGCTAGTCTCCCCAACACAAATAGCTTCCTGGATGGGTTATTTGCGGCGGTATTTCTTCTCGTCGCAAATACTGATTTTTCCCGTAGTGTAACATTATGATTAACATCATGGTTCATTTAAAATTTTCATTCAAAAACATCATTTGTACTATATGGATGATATTATATATGGACTTCAACATCTTATATATCGCTAAATATTTAGTACTTTTTCAATTTTTCTTAGAAAATACCCAGTATACTAATAGAATATATTATGCATCCATCATAATGTCTTATATATTATGTAAATGATCATGTATATCAACTATAGTTTATTACATAACACTATGAGCTCTGTTAATTTTACTATTATCACTTCTATAAAAGATATTAATTATCTTCTGAATATCCTATTTACAATATGACTTATGTTACATACCAATTTATATGATAAGTAGATTTATTACACAACCTCTATAGGAAAACCTACACACCCTCTAAATAGTGTGTCGTTTCTTTGGGGTATACTACAATACATTACCAATTCAGAATTTATCAAATATCATATATATTACATTGTTAAAACTGCATGTTCACCCTATAATTCCTAAAATAGTTTAATCGTTCTTAACACCTCTCTCTCCCTTCTTAGGAAATCCCACTAAAATTGGCTCAACATTATTGAATCATATCCTAATAAACTATTTGATCCCCATCAAATAGGCTCAACAATAAATACCTTTAGAGTGGTTGTAAATACAATAAATTTCTATTTTATTTATATATTATATATGAAATTTTTTCTCCATCAATTTATGTAATTCATGTGAAATTTTGATTCTTTTTAATCAATAATATTGATAGTAAGAAAATAAAATGCACGTGAAAGGAATGGTGTGAACTAATTGAAAATAGTGATCCATGAACTAATCAGCTATATGTCTATGTGATATATATTAGTGTAGAAACTAAGGGTGATGAATTCATATATCAAAATTATCCTCATGTAATTAACATTGAGACAGGAACATATAATCTTATCTTAATAAATTTAAAAAACAATTTTTATCATATTTATTTTACTTACTAAATATAATGATTAAAAATAGTCAAGGAGTTTTTAGAAATAAAATTCAATTTAAATAGGTGAGGAAACAAAAAAATAAAGATCAATGTTGGATAATGCGATAAACTCTAATTTTCAACCTCACTATTTTAAAAGACTAATCTTGAATTAGTTTCTTAAGTATATGAGAAATATTATTCTAGAAAGAAAAAATTCCATCTTCAATGTGTCTCCATCTACTTTCTACATTTAGAAATGGTTCATAATATTAATGTTATTTTATATTGACTATTTTAACGGTTTTTTATAAATTTATAGAACTTTGGTTGTTATAATTAATTAATAGTGTATATACTCTAAAAAACATGAATATCCTAATATAGAGTTTCATCGATATTTTTTGTGTCAGTTCTCATCATAAATGAAAATAATCAACTTTAGAGGATTTCATTATGATTGGTGATTCCTTATTTAAATTCTGTGACACACATCTTTCACCAACTGTGAATAATCTTGTGGAAGTTTAGTTTCTATATTTTAAATGGGCCTCCCATTCAACATTTAAAAAACCCTTTAATTACAAGAAAAATTTATTCTAATATAGAGGTCATAATTGGAATTATTTTTAACATATATCAATATCATCTTTGATTCTAGAAAATATGACATTTTTAGAATCGATTGAGTTCTCGTTGACATAGTGAAAATAATCACAATTACTTTACTAGACATAGTAAACAATAAAATGATTCTTATCATATTTTTTAAGTTATTCACATTGGAGTATTTTCCTTGATCATTATTACAAATAATTATTCTTAATTGAATTTGATTATACACTCTTGTGATTTCTTCTAGGAAAAACCTTTATAATAACTATTAACAGTTTTTTATGAAATAAAAATTGGTAAAAAGCATGGTTAATTTCAAATCCTAAGAAAATTAATCTTACCCAGAAAAGGAATATCAATCCCATTTTTCAGTAGAGTAGAAAATCCTTCATATAAATTCTAAAGGTTTCCAAAAAAGGCAAAATTATCAACACACAAATTCATAATAATTTTTATAGTGTTTGTCTTATTAATATACAAGTTGTTTTCCACCTACCATTTTTTATCATGAAGACACTTGATAAATAATATATCTTGAAATACCAAGATAAAAAATATTACTTTATTTCATAAATATTCTTCATCAAGATTCATACATTTCTACCGTCTTTACCATGTATAAAGGCCCTAGTTTCTCTTCATAAACTTCTTTATTTGGTTACCCATTAAAAAATATATACTTTGTATCCACTTATAAAACCATAGTCTATTTTTTTGTTAATTGTAATGAAAAAATTGATTCTATCAATTATATAAATAATGACCAATTATTCATGAAAATAAATCCTTTAAACATGTAAGTATCAGATGCATAGAATTCTAGAATTGTTTCTTACAACATAACCTGTCTCATATATCTTTTTGTTGAAAACCCATTTAGTTACAATAATATTTTTATCCTTGGTAATTTTAACAATCTTCCATCATTAAATTTTTTAATTTGTTCTATTGATTTTTTAATAGAATGATTCTTTTCATTTTTTCAATAGTTTCATCCATTTATTGGGATTAAATCATTGAAATCATATGGATGTGACTTGTTTCAAAGATTTTTCCTCTTGTTTACGTCCCTTAATTATGATACCCATGGATATTATCTTATTCTACATGAATCTTTAGTATTTTATTTTTCCTTATGGGATATATATTATCAACATTATCACTATATTAACTAGAATATCATCTTCATCCTATTTTATTATTTTTTTAATAACTTTAATTAGTTATAAATTGAAGAAAACATACCCAACATCCACTATGATTGAAATATTGATATCATATTCTTTCTTAATGACCATCACATTATAAAAATATATTATAATCTCTTATATATTTCTATGGATCCCATAAAAGATTCTATTTTGTGTATAAAAATGGAATATTAAATCTTCAACATTGTCATCAAAATACCTACAACATTTTCATTTATTCTTTTTAATAAATTAAAATTAAAAAATTACTAAGTGTTTTACATTTGGACTCCTCTTGATCCACATTTGATAAAGAGTTATATATCAATTTTTCTAAAAAACTATGTTTTTATACTAATACTTATAGTGATGTTTTATTGAAATGAGAAATATCATAATGGTCAATACTTAGTTAGAATACTTCTAATCTAGATCCACATGGATCATGTTCCTCCTCTCAGCCACTCCATTTTTTAAATTTTATGATGTACTAAACTCATTTCCTATTTAATTTTTATAATTATATTCTCGAAACCTTTTTTGGCACAAGAAGTACCATTTTCTGAACTCAGTTACCTTAAAACAATACTTTACCTTATGATCTAACCTTGTAAACCTTATAAACATGCTCACGTATTGATAATTTTAATACATTAAAATTATTCATGTTATTATAGTGAATTATTCAGTGAAATTTATGAAATAATTATCTATAATTAATTAAATATTAGACATGAGACCATAAAAATTTGTGTAAACCATATATTGTAGAGTTTTTATTTAGATATATAATTAATTTTTTATTTTATTCACCATATTAACATTTAAAATTAGTTTTAAAAAGTGAAAGTGTGTTCATTAAATACAATTATACTTACAATATTGTTTTATACAATAATTTTATCTCTATTATTTTGGGAAAGATGATCGAACCATATTTGTGAAAATTTTCTAGCTTTCATTCTTCTCTAGAAACATGTTTTGTATTATCCAAAATGAAATAAGTTACCATGGGTTCCAAACCTTTTTATAATAAAAACACTACCTTTAAGACTCATCACTAGACAGCTAGTATTTCTAAAAATGACCTCATTTATAATATTACAATTTTATTATTCAATTAAAATATTATTTTTTAACTCATCAAAGAGTAAAACATTTTAGAGGGGTTTTATTTTTTTTATAATTAGATCCCCTCCAAAAAAAATTATTTTTAATGAGATATATTTTCAAAAGGGGACGAATTTCACATTATATCTTGTATAACTATTATTGTTATTTAAATAACATATTATGTGAGATGAGAAATCTTTATCCTTAATATATGGATTCTAATATCCCCGTGCATTTAATGGAACACCGACCACATTTACCAATTTTTTAAACTGATTCTTTTTGTAGTTTTTTTAATATTTATAGAAATTAATTCATTTAGTTGGTAACATTCCCCAAACCCACACTACTGGGTTTGGCCTGAAATCATATTCTTTAAAAAATAGATTTGATACTAGCTGATGTAACCCAAACATAACTGTAGAGACCCGAAGCCTGACGTACATGGACATTACATTACTTTTGCGGAATACTTGGTACATAAAAAAAACACACACACAAGGATCGTAATAGTTTAGTGTCTTTGGAAACTCGGAACATAATCTTCTAATCGTGGTGAAAGATCTTCAATATCTCCCATAAAGATCTTCCCTTTTTTTTATACCTAAAACCTTTCTTTATTTCCTGGGGAAAAGAAAACATAAAAGGGTGAGCTGAAATGCTCAGCAAGGGCAAATAAAGGAAATAAAAATCATATCATATCTTTTTGAAAATCATAACCTGCAAAAGAGATCATAATATCTTAACATGGAATAAATCATAGAAGTGAAAATGAGATCCCCATAATCATAACATGAAACATGAAACTTTGTGGCATGCACGCATAATCATGGAAAATCATTTCTTGTTAGTCATGACTCATTGCCAAGACTATCTTAGTGGACAAAGTCCCTTTCTGAACCGAGTTCACTCCTCGTTTCAGTCCTGTATCACTGAACTGAAATAACCATCCGTTCCAGCCATGTCTATCTCATGAGATATAAAATCTTTACCCAATGCATTGGAGGGAGATATAGGTCCCACCCATCTTATAATGAATCCTTTCTTATGTGTGCCACATAATCATAAACCATACATCATAGCATAACCCATGTAATAAAAATGGGATTCTTAAACAACATGACATCATAAAACAATTCATATAAGATAAAGGAATTCATAAAAATATTTCCATCACAACATAATAAAATCAATGTAATAATAGGGATAAAAATAGAACCCTTTTTATTATCTTAGATGGAAAATAATTCTGATAAAATACTTGAACTTCATTCTTGAGGAAAATATCCTTTCTACTTCAAAAACACTTTTCCTTTCTTAACATGTCATACAATTTTAAACTAAAAGAAGTTGATTAAAAATAAACTTGAAAACATGTAAAGGAAGCTTTTTGGAAATAATGTTTTAGAAATCCATTCATGCCGTATAAGTTAAAAAAGAAAACATTCTTCTCGTACTTTTGTCGGAAAAGTCAAAAAGTACCTCGTACGAAAAAGCGACAAAAGATTCCTTTCATATTCTTTATTAAAAACTCACCGAAGGGTAAAATTGGATTTAAACTATTGTAAGTGGATGGAAACAATATTACATATTTAGGGAACATGGATGTGGATGATAAAATACACCCCAGTAAATGCCAAAGTAAAAACAATCTCGGATAAAAATGAGATTGTGATATTTCCCTTACCTTAGGTCTGATTTGCTTCGTATGTGTCCGAACCTCCTGTATAATGATTTACATAATGTCATTGACTTATTATAGAATCATATTCATTGTTATGATATCATATATGGTTCACTTGTGACATTATATTACCCGTTCTTTTGTAAATTCCATGTTAAAGAAGCGTTTTGGGTAAAATCGTTTCATTTATCGTAGGTGTTTTGACTTGTTGTTCTTGACATTATTATTACTTATATCATGATTTACTTACTTACAGAATATATAATATGATTTATATATCATATATATTCAGTATATATATATATATAATAGATAGATAAATGAAATGAAAAACACTGTTCATGGAGACGGTAGTCCGTACGTACGCATGAACGCTGTTTTCCTTTCCTTATTGTCTTGAATGGAATTAAGTAGATGAAATACATATATATATACATATACATAAATCCAGTAGCTTTGTAATGTCATATATTTCATTATTATTTCTTATATATCCTTTATAATCATTCTTAAATGGTTAACATGGAGAATGAATCTCATCGCGTCGTGGAGACGGTAGTCCGTACGTACGCACAAGCGATGATATCATTTCCATAAATATTGAATTGAATTGGAGTGGATTATAAAATATATCAGATTCAATATGATGTTGTAATAACTATGTATATTTATTCTTTACACCATTATACCCATCCAATTAAGGTGGTGGCGAAAAATAGATTACACCACGGCGTGGAGACGGTATTCCGTACGTACGCACGCGCGGTGATTTCCTTTTTCCGTAGGATGGATAGAAGGCTAATTATAGTTGTTTCATATTTATAATAACATATCAGTATATAAGAAATACTGATGTTATTAATTTATCATGAAACAACTAAAGAAGAAGAAGTTGAAGAAGAAAGAAATTGAAAAGATCGGTAATGGATATTACCTCTTCTTTGAAACGCCTCTTTGAATCCTTCACTTAGGGAACTAAGATTGGTCTTTGAAGAAGACCAGGACCTCTAGGATTATTCTAGAGAAGTGTAGAAGGGATTTTGGCATGGTTTGGCCGAGCTTGAGTGCTCAATTTGGTGTGTGGAGGAGGGGGAGGAGGTGCCCTTTTATAAGGGAGGAGAGGGGCACCTTAGGAATATCTCAAAATATTATTTTATATTAAAGTCAAAATCGGTTTATAATGGTTCCAAAGGGTCTTATTTCGAAGCTAAAGTGGGGATGGGTCGAAATCCTATCAACCAATAGTATTTAGACAAGTTTAGGTTATTATTTTAACCTTATCAATTAGATTTAACTCTAAGTTAAATAATTTAACTTTTACCGTGTCTTTTTGTTTTCTTTCACTATATGGTTAATACACTTACTATAACATGCCAAAAAAACCCCAAATTGTTTATTATTAATATATATATCCTTATCTAAGTCATTTGGCAGAACCTTAGATTTTTAGGAATAAAATAACACTTAATAATATAATATTTGATTTAAAAACTATTTTGTGTCAATTTTGACACTATTTGATACATGATTTTTTGTGAAAGTCATAACTGAATTATATGTTCGAACCAAGTTGATTAAATCAACACTAATATATCATAGTAACCTAGAAAATTAGTGGAATTCATAAAAAGTCTCAAATTACATTTATTTTGGTATTTATAACATCAATTATGTCAATATTTCATTAATAAGATAATTACTGCATCATCTTTGTATCATAATAAATGATAATTATTTAATCCCTAAAAATTCTAAATAAATTCCTATGATGTAGATAATTGTATTAGCTTTCTGGAGAGAATTCATGTTCGAAGATTCATGAAGTTTATCACTAGATTAAAATTATTATACTTATAAGATTTAAGAAAGTGACATGTTGTCACATTCTTTGGTTTTAATAATAATTAAATTATTTTCATTGACAAAATTTAATTAAATGAATCTAATCCGACCCTTAGGTGATATGGGTCGACTTTTAGTCGTCCAATAGGATTTTGACATTTGTTAGGGTAATTTTAAAATATTATATTTATCCATATTTACCCTTAATTACCCGATTTACCTTTAACTATGGTAAATAAAATTTACCGTAGTTACTATTCATAATTCCCAAAAATAAAAAGTAGCTTGTTAACATAATTTGGACCCACTGATTCCAAATATGGAATCCATTTTTTAAAATTAAAAACACAGAAGTTGCAGAAATTAAATTAAAATTAATCCCGTTGTCGAATAAAAACGGGTTTTTGTTTAAAACATTGCAAAAGATTGAATTGTTTTAACCTATGAATTCAAGGTAAAATCAATGCCAATGGCATACATTATATTAAGTGGTAAAAATATATTCTATTGATACTTTAAAACCATTCAATATTACAATTTAACCACATAAGATATTACGATGAAAAAAGTTGTTTTTAATTAAAATATAGCGTGTTTTTACTATTCATTAAAATATGAAAGTTATCGGAAAAATATCAAAACTTTATCTAATGTAAATTTTTATATCCTGATTCAAAATAAGAATATTATTTTGTCAAATTGAACATATAAACATGTCAAAAACTAGATTTAAAGTGGGTGCGCCATCAAAAGGCGGCAAAACTGCATTTTTTGAAAAATACTTATTTTACACGAAAAATTTATTTTGTTCTTATACCATGTTCTAGAAATGTGTAAGATGAATAATAATGTTATAAAATTCAAAATTTAGTTAATACTATTCATAACGGCTAGTTCATGACAATATTATAATAATATAACATTGTTTATTAAAACCCGGTATTGCGTACAACACACGCTATCGAGGAAGGTCGTGATTGCGTGTAATGCAAGCCAAGTCTGGGTTGCGTGTTGTGAAATAATCCTTCGTGGTTTCGTATAACAGAATCCAACCATATTTCATTTATACATTTAATATATATATATATATATATATACTTAATGTTGCGTAGAATAACTATTATCAAAATTGTGTGTAACACGGTCCAAGAATAGTGTTGCGTATACTGCAAGCTAATACGGTGTTGCGTATAGAGCAAGGTAATCTTGGTGTAGAATACAACATAAGACATTAATGAAATTAAAATAATATTTTTCATAAAATATCGGGGTGTTACATTCTACCCCCCTTAAAATGAATTTCGCCCTCGAAATTCGTCGGGGTTATAAATGGTTTACTATTTGAAAGTTTCTTTGATAGAAACCCACATCGTAAAAAGGAATACCAAAACTTATCTTTAAAAACAAAAGTATGAAACGTAACGGTTACCCAAATAAACTAATCACTGGGTTTCCACATAGGTGAAAATATGGATATGGAAGAGAAATCTAACCATCATGTTCTGATGGAGAGTGGTAGAGGACATGGCTATGGAAAAGCCAGTAATCACAAATCCATAGATTTGTTATGATATAAGGTAAAATCCGATTCATCGGGTATAAGATCACTAGGACAACATTTTTGGTTTTCAAGATCATTTCCCTAAAGTTGAAAATTTGAATTAGAATAAATACTTACTTTATTTTGGTACAATATAACTGTTGTTCGTGCCTTGAACAATTTCCACTTCATCACTTAAATAAATGAAGATGAATTTGTTATTCGTGAAGTGTTAGCAGATCATGTGATAGAATGACGGTTCATTCCATCTTTCTCAAACAAAAGGTTAGCAAAAATTATATACATATGTCGATCTATAGAGAGATTAATCATATATTGTTCCTAAAATGGACTTATACTTCATATATCATACTGCTTAATATAATAAGAAATAGTTTCTACTAAACAGGGACTTCCTATAGGCCAGTGGTAGGAAATAAAGGCCAGTCGCACTTCGGTTGTGGGTTCGATTCCCACAGCCTTGTCCGACGCGATGGGTTGTCACCCATCCTCCAGGTTGTCCTTTTTCTAAAGCTATATTACTATAACATCCCATCAATAATATCGAAAAACATTTTATCCTAACTTATGTCCAACATAATCCATTACAATATTTAGGCTCATCCATAATACTTTAGTACACTCTCATAACATAGTGAAAACGATTGCCAGAGATTTAATACTATCGTTGATCCCCATATTCCAAAAATTCAAAGTCCTTAATCATGTATTCTCTTGAATGCCCATTGAACCTTAGTGAAAACATGAATGCAGTTAAATGTTTCCACATACCAAAATCCTCAAAATTCTATATACTCAAACCATGATATCACTTAGTCCTTATATAAATCATGAGCTCATGAATACTGTCTAACATTTCATTTTCTCCTTATCCCTTCAATATGCGCATATCATCTGCTTTCCAAAAATATCTGAATAACCATTCATGGTTACTGGTACCATTAATCATAAACTTTCAAAACATAAGGAAAGACAACAGTGTAACAATCCTTAGATGTCTCTTTATTCCATAGTACCATGAGATTACTTATACAATATTACACATGATAAACATGTAATCATTCCACTACATTCTTAAACCATTGACCGAGCTTCAACAATTCTTTCATCTCACATATCATTTGTAGTCTCTTCATCATCATCCACATAAATACTACCCATACGACCATACTGATTCTCTTCATGAGACTTTCCCTTAGGGCATTGGTTTGGATAATGCCCGTACATTCCACATTTAAAACATTTAACCATTGTTGATGTCGTAGAAATACCATTATCCTCATCCCTGGTGTTAACTGAACCTTTTCCTTTGCACTTACTGGCTTTGTGTCCTTCTTTTCCACACCCAAAGCATCTTCCAGTTCCTTTGAAACATTCTCCTTGATGCCTCTTCCCACATGATTTACATAGGGGAAATTGAACTTTCTTTCCTCTATGATAATCATGAAACTCCATCTTTCTCTTATTAGCCGAGTCAGGAAACTTACCAAATTTTACTTTATTGATCATATTATGAGATTGTTGATTCGGCATAATAATGATGTTTGGACTTCCAAATCCCATTTTATTTGGTTGCTCATGAACAATATCATTCCATTGTCTATCATATCCTCCATTATCGTGAATCACCTTGTTTCCAGCCATTTTCTAAAACCCAAAAAGAATAGTGTGAGAGGAAAAAATCATAATAAAAGGGGAGTAACTTAAATATCTAACATCTTTGGTTTAATATAATATCGTTACCATAGTTCTAGGACTATATCCTATACGTATACTTATCCTTAGGGGCATCCCTAGACATACCTTAGAAATATCTCTAGGGATCTCACTAACGTTTTCGCATCCTAGTTTCCAAAGGTTGACTAAACCTTTCCTCTGATACCAACTGTAGAGACCCGAAGCCTGACGTACATGGACATTACATTACTTTTGCGGAATACTTGGTACATAACAAAAACACACACACAAGGATCGTAATAGTTTAGTGTCTTTGGAAACTCGGAACATAATCTTCTAATCGTGGTGAAAGATCATCAATATCTCCCATAAAGATCTTCCCTTTTTTTATACCTAAAACCTTTCTTTATTTCCTGGGGAAAAGAAAACATAAAAGAGTGAGCTCAAATGCTCAGCAAGGGCAAATAAAGGAAATAAAAATCATATCATATCTTTTTGAAAATCATAACCTGCAAAAGAGATCATAATATCTTAACATGGAATAAATCATAGAAGTGAAAATGAGATCCCCATAATCATTACATGAAACATGAAACTTTGTGGCATGCACACATAATCATGGAAAATCATTTCTTGTTAGTCATGACTCATTGCCAAGACTATCTTAGTGGACAAAGTCCCTTTCTGAACCGAGTTCACTCCTCGTTTCAGTCCTGTATCACTGAACCGAAATAACCTTCCGTTCCAGCCATGTCTATCTCATGAGATATAAAATCTTTACCCAATGCATTGGAGGGAGATATAGGTCCCACCCATCTTATAATGAATCCTTTCTTATGTGTGCCACATAATCATAAACCATACATCATAGCGTAACCCATGTAATAAAAATGGGATTCTTAAACAACATGACATCATAAAACAATTCATATAAGATAAAGGAATTCATAAAAATATTTCCATCACAACATAAAAAAATCAATGTAATAATAGGGATAAAAACAGAACCCTTTTTATTATCTTAGATGGAAAATAATTCTGATAAAATACTTGAACTTCATTCTTGAGGAAAATATCCTTTCTACTTCAAAAACACTTTTCCTTTCTTAACATGTCATACAATTTTAAACTAAAAGAAGTTGATTAAAAATAAACTTGAAAACATGTAAAGGAAGCTTTTTGGAAATAATGTTTTAGAAATCCATTCATGCCGTATAAGTTAAAAAAGAAAACATTCTTCTCGTACTTTTGTCGGAAAAGTCAAAAAGTACCTCGTACGAAAAAGCGACAAACGATTCCTTTCATATTCTTTACTAAAAACTCACCGAAGGGTAAAATTGGATCTAAACTATTGTAAGTGGATGGAAAAAATATTACATATTTCGGGAACATGGAAGTGGATGATAAAATACACCCCAGTAAATGCCAAAGTAAAAACAATCTCGGATAAAAATGAGATTGTGATATTTCCCTTACCTTAGGTCTGATTTGCTTCGTATGTGTCCGAACCTCCTGTATAATGATTTAAATAATGTCATTGACGTATTATAGAATCATATTCATTGTTATGATATCATATATGGTTCACTTGTGACATTATATTACCCGTTCTTTTGTAAATTCCATGTTAAAGAAGCGTTTTGGGTAAAATCATTTCATTTATCGTAGGTGTTTTGACTTGTTGTTCTTGACATTATTATTACTTATATCATGATTTACTTACTTCCAGAATATATAATATGATTTATATATCATATATATTCAGTATATATATATATAATAGATAGATAAATGAAATGAAAAACACCGTTCATAGAGACGGTAGTCCGTACGTACGCATGAACGATGTTTTCCTTTCCTTATTGTCTTGAATGGAAGTAAGTAGATGACATACATATATATATATATACATAAATCCAGTAGCTTTGTAATGTCATATATTTCATTATTATTTCTTATATATCCTTTATAATCATTCTTTAATGGTTAACATGGAGAATGAATCTCATCGCGTCGTGGAGACGGTAGTCCGTACGTACGCACAAGCGATGATATCATTTCCATAAATATTGAATTGAATTGGAGTGGATTATAAAATATATCAGAATCAATATGATGTTGTAATAACTATGTATATTTATTCTTTACACCATTATACCCATCCAATTAAGGTGGTGGCGAAAAATAGATTACACCACGGCGTGGAGACGGTATTCCGTACGTACGCACGCGCGGTGATTTCCTTTTTCCGTAGGATGGATAGAAGGTTAATTATAGTTGTTTCATATTTATAATAACATATCAGTATATAATAAATACTGATGTTATTACTTTATCATGAAACAACTAAAGAAGAAGAAGTTGAAGAAGAAAAAAATTGAAAAGATCGGTAATGGATATTACCTCTTCTTTGAAACGCCTCTTTGAATCCTTCACTTAGGGAACTAAGATTGGTCTTTGAAGAAGACCAGGACCTCTAGGATTATTCTAGGGAATTGGAGAAGGGATTTTGGCATGGGTTGGCCGAGCTTGAGTGCTCAATTTGGTGTGTGGAGGAGGGGGAGGAGGTGCCCTTTTATAAGGGAGGAGAGGGGCACCTTAGGAATATCTCAAAATATTATTTTATATTAAAGTCAAAATCGGTTTATAATGGTTCCAAAGGGTCTTATTTCGAAGCTAAAGTGGGGATGGGTCGAAATCCTATCAACCAATAGGATTTAGACAAGTTTAGGTTATTATTTTAACCTTATCAATTAGATTTAACTCTAAGTTAAATAATTTAACTTTTACCGTGTCTTTTTGTTTTCTTTCACTATATGGTTAATACACTTACTATAACATGTCAAACAAACCCCAAATTGTTTATTATTAATATATATATCCTTATCTAAGTCATTTGGCAGAACCTTAGATTTTTAGGAATAAAATAACAATTAATAATATAATATTTGATTTAAAAACTATTTTGTGTCAATTTTGAAACTATTTGATACATGATTTTTTGTGAAAGTCATAACAGAATTATATATTCGACCCAAGTTGATTAAATCAACACTAATATATCATAGTAACCTAGAAAATTAGTGGAATTCATAAAAAGTCTCAAATTACATTTATTTGGGTATTTATAACATCAATTATGTCAATATTTCATTAATAAGATAATTACTGCATCATCTTTGTATCATAATAAATGATAATTATTTAATCCCTAAAAATTCTAAATAAATTCATATGATGTAGATAATTGTATTAGATTTCTGGAGACGATTCATTTTCGAAGATTCATGAAGTTTATCACTAGATTAAAATTATTATACTTATAAGATTTAAGAAAGTGACATGTTGTCACATTCTTTGGTTTTAATAATAATTAAATTATTTTCATTGACAAAATTTAATTAAATGAATCTAATCCGACCCTTAGGTGATATGGGTCGACTTTTAGTCATCCAATAGGATTTTGACATTTGTTAGGGTAATTTTAAAATATTATATTTACCCATATTTACCCTTAATTACCCGATTTACCTTTAACTATGGTAAATAAAATTTACCGTAGTTACTATTCATAATTCCCAAAAATAAAAAGTAGCTTATTAACATAATTTGGACCCACTGATTCCAAATATGGAATCCATTTTTTAAAATTAAAAACACAGAAGTTGCAGAAAATAAATTAAAATTAATCCCATTGTCGAATAAAAACGGGTTTTTGTTTAAAACATTGCAAAAGATTGAATTGTTTTAACCTACGAATTCAAGGTAAAATCAATGCTAATGGCATACATTATATTAAGTGGTAAAAATATATTCTATTGATACTTTAAAACCATTCAATATTACAATTTAACCACATAAGATATTACGATGAAAAAAGTTGTTTTTAATTAAAATATAGCGTGTTTTTACTATTCATTAAAATATGAATGTTATCGGAAAAATATCAAAACTTTATCTAATGTAAATTTTTATATCCTGATTCAAAAGAAGAATATTATTTTGTCAAATTGAACATATAAACATGTCAAAAACTAGATTTAAAGTGGGTGCGCCATCAAAAGGCGGCAAAACTGCATTTTTTGAAAAATACTTATTTTACACGAAAAATTTATTTTGTTCTTATACCATGTTCTAGAAATGTGTAAGATGAATAATAATGTTATAAAATTCAAAATTTAGTTAATACTATTCATAACGGCTAGTTCATGACAATATTATAATAATATAACATTGTTTATTAAAACCCGGTATTGCGTACAACACACGCTATCGAGGAAGGTCGCGATTGCGTGTAATGCAAGCCAAGTCAGGGTTGCGTGTTGTGAAATAATCCTTCGTGGTTTCGTATAACAGAATCCAACCATATTTCATTTATACATTTAATATATATATATATATATATATATACTTAATGTTGCGTAGAATAACTATTATCAAAATTGTGTGTAACACGGTCCAAGAATAGTGTTGCGTATACTGCAAGCTAATATGGTGTTGCGTATAGCACAAGGTAATCTTGGTGTAGAATACAACATAAGACATTAATGAAATTAAAATAATATTTTTCATAAAATCTCGGGGTGTTACAATAACCATACATAATTACAATATAAAATATATATATTTCATCACTTTGATAAATAATAACATTTAGGATTATAGTTTTAGTGACATTAGAAAAAATACAAACTAAAAAATCCATACCTTTTCCCTCAAATTAATACTTTTCCTAATTAAATAAGTAATAATTATTTTAAATTAGGTCTGCAACATCTGCCAAAAAAATTATCCAGTCATGATACCCATCTATATATGTCATATATAATACTCTTCTTTTTAAAATATGTATGTGAAAACATAGAAAGGTTGAGTTCAAATTCATAGTGTGTTGATATTTATAGAGGCAGCAATCATGGAATAAATGTGGAACGAATAATATGGTATAAATAAATAATAATAAATGTTACCATATAAAATTTTTCCAGAGAATGGAATATATCAAAGATTAATACAACATAAATAATCACATAGAAAATAATAAATAATTTAATATTTTTTGAATATTTAACTCAAAATAACTAAATCATATTAATATGGACCAATTACACACCATCACACATAAATAAGAAAGATATATTCTATATAAAAAACACATTTGTATCTTAAGGATTACTAATTAATGAATGAGATAAACAATTTTATGCCTCACTGATCCCTAAATAAGTAAAATCTGTTCATTATATAATATAAATGAATAAAAAAACACATAACAAAAAATACTTGTTAATCAATGCAAATCAATTTTGATACATTAAGTATAGAATATTTACATAGTTTTCTAGTCAATAAATGGAATAATATATTAATCTCACCTGTAGTCATATATAATTTCCAAATAAAATATATATGTGTATCATATAAAGATTAAAAAATTCCTAATATTATATTAATAAACTCATAATAAATATATATATGTCATGAATATTTACAAAAACCAAGATTGTAAACAATTTTGAGAATAAAGGGGACAACACCTTTGGGTATATCCATAGTGATGAAAAATAACACTAATTATTTTTTCATATTTGAAAAACACTTTTATAAGAAAATTTATTACTTAACACATCCTAATGGTATCATAAAATAAGTGATCAAGAATCATATCATTTGATAAAAAAAATTCAAGTTTGAAAAAAAAATCATAATAGAATTTAAGGAGTAATTGTTGAAACATAACTCTAACAAGGATATATCCTATAAAGTTTGAGAAGAATATAGAAGTGAAATCATGTAATAAATATCTATAATTATTGAGTGACATAGTTGTAAAAAACATATAATTCAGTTAAATATCTATTAAAAAGTTAAGATAAGTGTCCATTGAAATGAATACTGATAAAATAATTCCAAATATTGAAAACATGAAAATTAACCGAGTTGAAGATAATAAATTTTTAGTGGAGGATAACAATATATGGAAGTAGAATAAAATTCATTTATTTATTCTTCAAAAACATAAACCTATATTTTAAAAAAAATTAAAAAAAATGTGATTTGAAATCACTTTCAATATCTGTGAAAACATAAATAGACTGTTTCATTAATAAAAATATTTATATAATAAGGAATATATGTTCATATAGAAAACATTAAATATGAGATTATTTTCATTCTTTTGTAATGAAATTCAAATTTGTGAATTTAGAAAGTGAATGAAATATTCATTTTAGACAATTTTATAGAAAGTAGATGTCAATTAAAAATGACCTTATTTAATCATTATTTTATATAAATTAACATTCAAGAAAAGATATAATTAATGTTGATATGAATGAAAAATATTCTTGACTATAAATAAGAGATAATTTCTATTCCACTTACAAATATAGTAAGGTATGCAATACTAATCACGAATATAGGAAGGGATTCCATAAATTCATATGTAATGTAATTAAAAGAAAAAAACATTCATTAACTATAAAATTAGACATATAAGATAAAATATCGATAGAAAAGAAAATTCATTAAACTAAGGGACACATGTAATTGAAACCATTATCCAGAACACAACATGTGGAGTAATAATATATCAAACAATTTATAATGTTAAATAAATATATATCCATATAAAAATTTTGGAAATATAACATAAAAACATTTATTATTTTTAACGAAAATAATATCATAATATCATAATCAATTAAGGATGATTATGACATAATTAATAAAAAACGAGTTATGAATCCCTTTAAGAGTTTGATTTATTATGATTAAAAAGAACATCTATTGTGATAAGAAAATATACTTTTAAATAACATGAATAAAAGTTAATATATTATAAAATAATCCCATGTTTATTAATTAAATAATTTCAATCATAATAAGTGAATAATTTGAAATATATCTCAAGGAATATAAATTAAGACTACAAATCACTGAATTTTATTCCAAATTGGTCATACATACTTTAATATCATATAAAATATAAAATATAAAATTAATAACACTTTTCAGAAAATTATTCAGGATTAGATCATCATATATATATCCTTTTTATTCATTTATTACAAAGATATACCATATTATTAGTTTAAATCTATCATTTATTTAGAGTCGTTTCATTTTTTCCTTGTCTATTTTGAAATAGTGGTATTTATAATCATTAAATATTCACAAGTTCATCCTCTAGAAAATATTTATGGTATGTTAATAAATTTTCAATAATTATTTATTCATTAATAGTTTCCTTACATGTGAGTTTCCATTATGGTTCCCCAATATGAAATCTATTATATGACTACTTCAGTAATTTATAATGGAAAAGTTTTATATTAATATATTTTAAAATCCTAATACTACCATAATAGAATAAATTATCTACTTATAAATATCATATCATAGAAATAATTATATTTATAAAACAATCTATGATAAAAGTTTATATCATCAATCATTTATGTAGTTAAATTTACCCAAACAAGAACATGTTTTTGTCAGTGGATGAGTTTGATAAATTTTTTGTTTTATAATAATATCATCATTCTAGGAGTATAATGTCATTATTACAATGTTTTTAAAGATAAAAATTATAATTTTCATAGATTTGTATGAATAAAATAAATGTAAAATATTAATAAGTGGTTGTTAATTAAATTTCATAATTTGTATCTCCTCTTGGATGCATTCTCTGTTTTGAAAGAATTATAAAATTATATTGAGACCAATGGAAATAGAATGTGTGAGAGTATGATTTTGGAATATGATATAGTAAATTACATATAGGAATTAGAATTATGGTACATTATAAAATATGTGGAAGAGGGGTCCTTTTACAAGTGAGAGGGGTCGTACTTTTTTAAATACATATTTATTAAAATAAAAGGAATGAAATTTTGAAGCCAAATGGATACAGAATTGAAATTTTCATAAGATAATACAAAGGATGGTTAATAATACCATTATATATCTAATAAATAAATAAATTTGGGACATTTAATGATTTTATAGATTTATTTAAGAGGTCTATTTATTTTATCATTTTCTGTGGTGACTTATATTTAATTAGGTAACTTATTATCAATACATAAAATTAAATTTTACATGAAAATTAATTTTAATTATGGAGATTCCAAATATTATTTTGATATTATCTATTAAAATTTCTATTTTTTTAGAAATTAACTTCAAAATAAAAACAAATAATAAAACCTATATAAGTATTTAGAAAATTTAATTTTTATTATAAAAATGCATTTATATAAATTTTTTCCAACAATATAAACCACCATGATATTTATTGATTCATGGTTAAAAAATAATATTTATTTTACCATTATAACTCATGAAAACCGAAAGGAATCATGTGAATACTTACTTATAAGAAAATTGAAACATTTTATCACTTTAAAAAATTATAAATAATGATCCTAAATGAAAAAAATTGTTCTATAAATTCAACAAAGTATTTTTAAATAAATTATTTTACTTTTTATATTACTATTTGTTTGAATCAATTGTTCAAAAAATGTTTAATTCATGTTTATATAATGCTTTTGTCACAAAACATATGATATTTTCAGAAACAATATTTTCGGTATTTACTAAAAATATAAATTCATTAAAAAAACAAAAAAAACACACGAATATAATATCAACAAGATGAAGCCTAAAAGTAATTCCATTTTATCAAATTAAATACTAAATTTTTTAAAATTAATATCTAAATATAACATATAATAAAGTCATCTCTAAAAAAATTTCATCTAGAAAGAAAAAATTAAATCAATGTTCCATAAAATTGCATACATAGTCTGTGGATGTTATTAATTTTTTACCAATTATTATTTTGTGTTTTTAAATAAATATTATTTTTATCATTATTCAAAAGAAATAAATTTAGAAAAAAGAAATTTTTATAAAAAAAAATTCCTTTAGAATAAATGGTATTTTCACAAATGAATTAATATATTTTTATATTTTTTAAAATAATTTATTTTATTTAAAGTAATCTATTTATAATATATATATATATATATTACTGCTAAATAAATATTATTTTCCAAAAATACATACCAATAATTCTAAACCGGTAAAATTATACTAAATGTCATTATACTTATTTAATTTGATTCATATCATTTAAGATTTATTTTCTTCTCAAGATAAAATATTTTTATAGAACATATTTATAATTGTTAAAATATTTTTTAAGGAATGAAAATTCATAAAATAACTATTTGGTTGACATCTGTTATGAATGAAAGTCATTTATTTGAGATGTATCTTTCTAGATAACACTTCTAGAAATTGTTTACACACTATCAATTCTAATTTTCAGTTCAATATAATTTTCAATCTATTAGATATTATAATTGGTTCCTATATACTATTATTGTCTATTTTTTTGACTCAAGTGTGATTTTTTTCTAATTAGAGAGTTGTTATACTATGCCCTATTTTTTTTTTGTAAAAACACATAACCACACCAACAATACCCTAGAAACCTCCTTCCATGATAGAAATAATTTACTTTTCTATGTTGTTTTCCAAATCCATTCTCATACCTCTAATGTGATGAATTACATAAACATATTCATGAAGATACTATTTATAATTATTTGGCTGATGTTGACATTATACCATAATTTTTCACATTCCATACTAGTGTAGGTTTTTCATTAACTTAAAACATCCTAGTTAATCAACATGTTTACTTTTCACTAGATTATTTAAGAACCATGATTTTATTTGGATGCATAGAATATGAATGATTCTATTATATATGTATAAATTATTTTTTAATAATGTTCTAGGTTTTTATTTACATTAAAACTCTCCTCCCACATTAGAATATTTGAATTACATATTTTAATGCATGGAATTTTTGGCTACTCCTATGACTGCTCTATTGTAATCATGCGAGATTTTTTATTTTTATTTCATGACTTATTTTTTTTAATTTTGACTTATTAACATCATAATTTTAATTAAAGGTATTTAATATCTTGTCATAAATTATTTTAATTTTAATATTAATCTAATGTTTTAACGTGTTAACTTCTTTGACCAAAATTTCATTCACATTCACCGCTTGATTATTCATATTATAGTTTTTTTGAGATGGGAATTTTTATCTCTTATCCCTTAAATATCCTCTATGAATATTTTTATCTCCAATATTATTGTGTAATATATAGTGTAATCTTTAATATTTTTAGAATAATTGTTCTTTATTTGTGATTAATCCTTATATAATTCACTATATTCAATTTTGAAATCCACATGGACCTTTTGAGAGACCTCTTTATGAATTTACTTATCAACATTGTTTTCCCCACAATTTAAAATTTTCTCTTAAATATGTAACAAATTAATTTGAATGAACTTGGGTGACATTTTTTTTCTTTGTTTCAAAATTTATTTATCTAGAGAGAATCCTTTTTAATATAGAATATCTTAGAAACTTCTTTATCTTAATTTTCATTTATTATGTTCAAGGGAGATAGGTAGAGAAATTATAAATTTTTCATAATTTAATAATTTAAAACGATTTTCCATTTATACTTTCCTTTTCCTTGTATGAGAACATTATCATTTAGGTAAGAGTATCATTATAATATTTCATACTCTCCTATTTATCAAGACAAATCATATAATATTTTATATTAAAATCCATTATATTATTAAATGATATTTTATTATGCTACATGACTATTATTTTAATAGTAAAACCCATTTTCATTTATATTTAATGTGAGTATTGTGAAGTTCATCAATATTTATTTCATTAAGATCATTATCTTAATGTCTCTTTACCATAGAATAAACTTTTCTAGTAAAAATATAATGAACTTATTTTCCATAATAGAATATTTAAAAGAATATCTATATCTTATAATAGTAATGGAATTGAAATTAGCTGTAGTAAACAATTCATTAATTGATTCATCTTCATGTATTAAAATATATTCATACTAATGTCAATATATTTTTACCTTTTCTTTACTCAATTTTTTTATTTACATCAAAGATACAATAATTTATTTTTTAAATTTCATCCACATTTTTTCTCCCACTAATTTTGTTAGCACATTTTTAGATGATGTTGATAGTAGAGAATTCATTTCCTAACTATCACTTTCAATGTTTTTTTATCAAATAATGACTAATCTTATGTCTCATTTTCAGCTATTAAACTTTTATTAATAGAATAATGGAAATCATTTTCAACTGTGATAATATATAAGAACATTTCTTAGTTACATAAATGAAATATATTCCCATAATATTTTGGAATCACTTTATGGTTTATTAAAAATCATGGATTTATATTGACATAAAGATATTTATTTTAGAGAAAATAATTCAATTTATACATATTGAAATTAAATCTTCAGACATGATCGATATTAAATGGGGGGAGGAATCATTATTTATATTTTTCCTTCATAAACCACAATATCTCTCCTACTTCTTCTTCAATGATCTCTCTAACTCACTATGGTTAAAAAAAGAACACAAAAAATTTTTAATGAGGGTTTCCTCTTTGCTTGTTGATTACATCCAAAGTGTGTAGATCTTTATCCAACATAATAAATAGATTCAATTTTATTATTAGATAAAGGTATAGGTAAGGGTATGTCTTTGAAATTATTATTCACACTAGAACCAACCAAACATGAACATTATAGATTTTTAATAAACAAAAAAAACAAATATTGTAAAATTAATCACCCATGTATATGTGTTTAAATAAGGATTGAACAAATGTGATATTTTTCATCATCAAATTGTACAAAAATATCATGCTTCATTATCCCCATTCAGATGTTTTAGAATTGTCTCAAAATTCGCTCTCACATTTCCATATACATTTTTATATTACTTATATTCTTGGAACTAAAGCCATAACCTAAACCCATGTGGTTAACATGATTCAATAATTTTCAGTTCCAATAGAATCATTTAATTTTTATCCCATGATAGTGAATCTATTATAAAATCAAAACTAATATCATGATCTTACCTCCAAATATATTCAACTGACATTCCATTTGTTCCCATGACAAACATAGTTAATCTTATGAATAATGTTTTCCAATAATTCCCCAGTCTTTAAGTCTAAAAATTATTTCAGATATTCACATTTAAAAAACAATAAATTAGCACCAGGGGATCCTCTAAATTCATTCTCATTCATTTATTTCAACTCTGTTTTAATCATAACTCAATACCCAGTCATCATAATATCTATAACTTATTTATCTTCTAAGCATTTTAACATTTAATCCTCCTTCTAACAATCTGAAAGTTCAGGAATGGGAAAAAGTTATGTATTTCTAGAAGCATAATAATTATCATATGTATGCTCAGAATATATTAAATAACCCAGTGAATATGTTTTCTTCTGTATCTTTAAAATATTTCATTTCTAAATACTGGTCTTATATAAGAAATGTAACACCCCAAGCTTCCACGGTACATTTCACTTTGAATAATACAATAGCTTGTGTAGTATACAACATCGAGTTTAAACACACCAAAACCAATCAAACTAGCCATTATAAATAATAATACCCACTTTTTGAAATTTTATGAATTTTATCATTCAAAATGTACTTCATTTTTGTATTTGTAATACCGAGATTAACTTAAGGTGATTTTTTTGGTATTTTTCTGAAAACATTCAATTTTTGATGAATAGTGAAAAATACTCTGTTATTGTTTAAAACTGACCTTTTATTTAAATAATAATTATTGCATTCAAACTTATTTTAGGTCAAAATAGATACATAATACCTATATAAGTTCAATTTAATTCATTGGTGTCATTTTATAATAACTTAAGATATATAAAAGTTTTATGGAACTATTTACCGTCTATTACCCACCTCCTAGGAGCATTTACAAATTTGCATAAATCATAAATTTTCCACTTATGTGAGTTGAATTTAAAAAAAATTTGAGAGACACAGTTTATATGAGTAAGTAAAATTTTGGTCAATAAGATGAAAATAATTTTTGGTGAATAATAACTTTTTACTTTTATTTACCACAGTTAAAAGTAAATAGGGTAATTAAGGGAAAAATGATATTATAATAACCATAATACATTTCCTAATTCTATTGGATAAGTGTAGGGTGAAAAAATATAACCTTTGGAATAAAATATGATCCCCTTTGGTCCACATGGATTTGATTAGGACATTTATTATTATTTTATTTAAAGAAGAGTTAAAATAGTTAAATTCAAAGTTTAATAACTAAAACATTTTTAATATATGGATATACATAAGATAAATTAGAATATAAATATTCATTATAAAGTTAAGAAAATATCCTATATAATCGATATTTATTTATAATTTTTATACATTAAATAATTTAATTTATTGATGCCACAATGATGATGTAGTAATTACCTTATTAATGAATGATTAAAATAATTGACATTACAAATATCAAAATAAATGTAATTTGAGACTTTTGATGAATTAAAATAATTTTCTAGGTTAATATGACACGTTAGGGATCATTAAATATCTTTTTTCTAAGTAATCATACAGTTATGATTTTCACAAAAACCAAATACTAAATAGTGTCAAAATTGACATAATTGAGTTTTTAAAACAAAAAATATATTATTAATTGATATAATATTCCTAAAAATTTAGGGTTCCTCCAAAGGACATAGATAAGACTATATATATTAATAATTAACTACTTGGGCTTCTCTTGGCTTGTTATAGTAGGTTTATTAACAAGATATAATAAAAATACAAAGGGACATGGTAAATGTCAAACTTTTTAACTAAGAGATAAATCTAAAAGAAAATGTTAATATGGTGACCTAAAACTTTCTAAAACCTATTAGTTGAGAGTTTTTCAACCCATACCCACCATAGCCTTGAGATAAATAATTTTGGAGCCATTAGAAACCAAAAATGATTTTATTATAAAATAATATTTCAAGCTTTTCCGAAAGTGACCCTCACCCCTCTTATAAAAGGGCACTTCCCCTTCTCTCAAATTAAAACCTACAAAGCCATTTGGCCTAGAAAAAACGTGACCCAATATCATCCTAAATTCCCTAAAATAAACCTATAGTACTTACATTGATCATAAAGACAACCTAATGATCCCTTTTGATCAACTCAAAAGGGAACACTTGATGAAGAGGTAATAATTTCACCACCCTGTTTGAAGTTCTTTTTTTGATCCACATCCAATTTCTTTGTTGTTTACATTATAAAATAATAAATCCAATATCTTATATATATGGTGATGTTATTATAAAAATGGTACAACCATATTAATTACTCTATCCACCATATTAATGACAAAGTCACCAAACGTGTGTACGTACGGCTTACCATCTCCACGTCATGGTGAAATTTGTTATTCAAACCTTTCATTATTTTGATGGGTATAATAATGAGTATAACTGATTTAAATAATAAATATTACATGTTTATTATTCATTATATATGATATACCAACAAATTACATATGTTTTCCAAAACAATATATTGATATTATCGATCGTGTGTACGTACGAATTGTCGTCTCCACGAACGTTATGAGAATCAATCACCAACGTAATCATTTAAGAATATTTTTCATTTAATTATTAAAAATAATGTTTAGAACTTAATAAATTTTGGATATGAATCAAATAATTTCTTTCCATAACAAACATGGCTTACAAAATCAATCATATAACGGAAAACATACTAGTTGACACCTGAAACGATGATACTACTAAAATATTAATAACAAAGAAATAATAGGAGATCATACATGATATCATATTTATGTATTTGGTTCTTGTGTAATTAAATAATAATGATTAAACTATTGTACATAAGGTTAACATACCCTTGAAAATGTAAAAGTAGAAGTTAAGGGTTAATTTTATAATCTCTTTATTATCCGAGGTTGTTTTCACATAAGTATCAATTAGGACCTCTTTATCGTTCAGATCCATGTTTTCTTAAAAATGTATCTCAAAACATTTTTACTATTTAATAGATCGTGGGTTAAATTTATTTATACCATTATTTGACATTATATTTTTTGGAATTAATCTTTCCGTCATTTTCCAAACAAGGTACTTTATGACATTTTCAACAAAATTAAGGTAAGAATGTTTTTTTAAACTTATACGGTGGGGTGGTTATTTTCCACCATTATGAAAATGTAGAATCTTCCAATACAATATTATAAGAAAATTTTCACAATAAATGTTTTCCTTTATAATTATGTGTCTTTTAAATGATTTAAAAATAGAAAGAGGTTTTTATTTCAAATAGTTTTCATTTCATCTTTGTCAACATCCATGGATGGATTTTAAACTTGTTTAAAGTAGGTTTATTATGATACAAATCCTCCATATTGTATTAAAGGTTTTGTGATATATTTTACTGTTGATATGTTATTTTTATACCATTCATGGTTTAGGGTTAAAGTAAGGACATTTCTTATGATAGTTCTAATATGAATGATTATGTTATGTTTCAAACTTTTCATATGAGGAATGTATTGGACTTAGAAAGTGTCATGTGGAGCCTGGTATAGCTCCTTGGTGTATCAATAGTTATCATGAGATTGTTAGACTTGGAATTGGTAGAGGCCTTTACCAATTGGATATATGGTTTTGGCAGAGGCCTAAATCAATTTTAGACGTCATGGATGAGGCCTTGACAAGATGGTTCAGAATGTTTGGCATTATAAATTCCATCACTATGAAAATATTATTGATGGTTCATTTGGTTATTAAACTAGAAGAATACCCATGAATATGTTTTATTATGGAATTATTTACTCAGCACATATTCCTTCCATAAAGTGTTCATGTTTATTATTTGTAAAGTCATGTGTTTTCAATTATTCACCATACCTAATGTTTATGTTATCTTCAGCTGTATTGCTTACCCTTACTGTGCATTTGAGATTACCCCTTTCTTATGTATCATTTTCCCAGGATATGTAGAAGTTATTTATGAGTGACTAGCAGTCATAATCTAGTAGGCTTGGATGTTTCTAATGGAATAAATTAGTGTTGTATTTCTCTTCAACTTGTATTATTGAACTTATGTATGTATCTTGTTTCCAAAAATACTAAACTAATCAGTATTTTGGGATTTTATCCCTTGTGATCATGCCAATTCTCTGTAATAATGCCCTGACTATAGGTAACATGGCTCGGGGTGTTACAATTGGAATCATAAGAAGTTTAGTACAATCCTTGGAAACTATATTTTGAAAAACAATGATTGGAGAAAACTACCCAATATAGAGTTTGAAGATTAGTATAGTAGAAATTCGTAGAATTTTGTTAATGTAGAGATTTTGTGAGTTTTCCAAGCAATACAACCTTGTCAGGATACAAGCAGGCAGAGGTGGCTCTGGCACAAATGTTCCTAGGGGTAAAACCCAAAAACACAGCTTTGATCTACACTCAAATGATAAATAGTGCACAACAATGGGCCTTACTGCACTCTTGGTTATGACACTCCTGGGGGATATACTTCGGATAATTATCATTTACTTTACAAACCATTATGAAGGATTTATGAGTTTATACCTCCTCAAAGAAAACATTTTTATGATTATGGATTATATTCATAAATTTTTCAATTTATGTTAACTATTTTACAAGTTTGAAAATATTTTTTGTGATTCATAAACTAATCTAGTTTATGAAATTATTTAGAAATTGAGCCTAGTGGAAGGAATAGAAATTATATCAATACACATAATCCATGTAGGTATTTCCCTTCTACTCAAGATAATTATAGTGGAGCTGGTAATGCAACTGGTGCTGATCAGCTTATCACCATACTGGGAAAACTCACTCTAGTTATGAATAATAACCTTACCCGTATGGAGCACATTGATCCACAATGTGGAGGATCAATGTTATACCGCTTCATGAGGAAACAACCACCAACATTCAATAGGACTACAAATCCATTTTTAGCTGAGCAATGGATATGTTCCCTAGATAAAGTATTTCATGCTTTGGGGTGTAGAAAAAGGGAAAAAGTTATCATGGTAGTTTATCATCTTATAGGAGATGCAGATAAGTGGTGGTCACTAATTCAAAAAAAAGGAAGATGGAGAAGTATCATGTATGGAATGGAGGGATCTTAAAGATATTTTCTTATAAAAATACTTTCCTCATGACCATCGAGTGGATACAGAAAGACAATTTATGATTCTGAGACAAATTGAGGATGAGAATGTCTCAAAGTATAAAGATAAAATTACATGGTTAGTGAGGCATGAAAACTATTATATACGTATCCCAAGGAGTAATATTGATTGATTCATTGATGGGTTAAAACCATTTATCCATCGATCATTAGTCTCACAGTCCTTCTCATCGTACAAAGATATTGTCTCATGTGTTATCAAGATAGAAAAGGAATTCTCTAAGTCATATGACTTTAAAGCAAAGAAAGAGAAGAATAGAACTTTTGAACACTATGGGAAAGGAAATAAGGAAATAGCGAAGAAAGGATGAGTTGAATTTCTGTCCTATGATAATTGTGGAAGGAATCACCCTGGTTCCTGTCTAAAAGGAAAAGGATTATGCTACAAATGTGGACATAAAGGACATCTTTCTGGTGATTGTAAGGGGATGAAAGAAGCTACCAATGTTCAATGCTACAATTATAGGGATATGGGACATTGTTCCAATGAATGTCTTAAGAATCAGGGAATCATACCTCCAAAAAGTCCAATGGATCAAGGCCAAGCTTATGTACTCACTACTTATGAGGTTGAAGCTTCGAAAGATGTGGTGGCTGGTAATTTAATGGTTTCCTCAAGTTTACCCAATACTTTATTTGATTTTGGATCATCACATTGTTTCATATCATCCTAGTTTTCTAAAAAATAGATATTTCCAATTTGATTTAACAAGGGATTTTTCATTCAAAACTCCTAATGGGAGTATCATTATGAAAAGGTTTTGTGAACCAGTTCCCATTAAGTCATATAAACATTATTTATCTGATTATCTCATCATTATACCCATGATTGAATTTCATATAATCCTCAGTATGGATTGCCTTTTGGAACATGATGTGAAAATTTATTGTAAGATGAAATAGGTTACAATTTTTTATGATGATATGGAGTACCTTATCTTTAGAGCAGAAACATCATCACCTGATTCTTATCTAGATCCACCCCTAGTATCCCAACTAAATTCAATTATTGGGGAGGAAGAGAATGAAATAACTATGGGTGAGGATAATAATTTTCAAATAGAGGACGTACCTCTTTTGAAGGAATACGTTGATGTGTTTCCAGAGGATTTCGTTGGACATCCTCTAGAATGAGAAATTGAGTTTACCATTGATTTAATTCTTGGTTCAAGGCCCATATCAAAGACCCCTTATAGAATGGCCACCATGGAATTAGTGGAACTAAAGAAACAACTAGAGGAATTGAGTAATAAGGGATTTATTCTCCCCGGTGTTTCTCCATGAGGAGCCCATGTCCTTTTTGTAAAGAAGAAAGACAGAACTATGAGGTTCTGCATTGACTACAGGGAGATCAATGCTATAAAAATAAATAACAAGTATCCCATACCTCGCATTGATGATTTATTCATCCAACTTAATGGAGCTCAATACTTTTCAAAGATTTACCTTCAATATGGATATCATCAGTTGTGTGTGCAGAAAGAACACACTCCGAAAATAGCATTTCGAACTAGGTATGGGCATTACAAGTTTAAGTAATGTCTTTTGGATTGACTAATGCACCCTCTCTTTTCACAGATCTAATTAATAGAGCATTCAAGGAAAATAAAGATGCCTTTATAGTGGAATTTTTTGATGATATCTTGGTATAATAGAAAAGATACAAAGATCATGAATGTCAATTGCACAGCATTCTGAAATCCCTCAAATGAAATGAATTATATGGGAAGTTTTGTATGTGTCAATTCTGGCATCAGGAGATTTCTTTTCATGGCCTTGTTATCCCTAAATATAGAATCTCCATTGATCCTTCTAAGACAATAAAAATCCGAGAATGTCCAGCACCAAGAAGTATAACTGGGGTACATGGTTTTATTGGTTTAGAAGGTTATTATTGACGTTTTTCCATAATTTTGCCCAGTTTCTTAACCCATTATCCAAGCTCACACGTAAAGGGTTTAAATTTGTTTAGATTAAAGAGTGTGAAGAATGTTTTGATGAACTGATAATAAGATTATCCAATGCTCCTATACTGACTCTACCATTGGGGAATGATTGGTTTGTTATTTATAATGATGCTTCAAAGAAAGGACTTGGTTGTGTTCCTATGCATAACGATAGAGTTATTTCCTATGCATCCCGAAAAATAAAAATTCATGAACAAAACTTTCCTAATCAATATTGTGAGTTAGTAGTAGTGATATTTTCTTTGATGATATAGAGACACTATCATTATGGTGAATAATGGGAGATATATACCGATCCAAAGAGTTTCATGTATATTTTGTCACATAAATAACTCAACATGAGCAAAGGCAATGGCTTGAACTACTCAATGATTATGATTGAACTATACACTACCACCCATGGAAAGAAAATAAGGTGGTAGATGATTTGAGCAGAAAGAATCATGGAATTCTGAATAATTTGAGAGTTTAAAGGGATCCTATGTACATAGATATAGTAAAAAAGGATATGGGGATAATCATGAAAGGTGAAACATCGATCCTGTTTCAAATAGATTCATAACATTTTACTATAGAGGATAAAAATTTCTCATGATGATGATGGGGAGTTTCAAAAGAAAATTAATGCTATGAACGACAAGAGATTTATAGACATCATATATGAATATGGAATTTTGAATTTGGGAAGAGACGTTGTGTTCTTGACATACCTAATATAAAAAAATAATTGTTGGATGATGCTTATAGATCCAATTTCCCCATACACCCTAGAGGCACTAAGATGTCTAGAGATTTGAAGGAACTTTTTGGTCAGACAACATGAAGAGAGATATTGCTGATTATGTTTCAATATTGATGGTTTTTCAAAAAGTGAATTCTAGAAGGAAACAACCTGGAGGAGTCATGAAACCTATTCCTATACCTGAGTGGAAATTAAATAATATTACATTGGACTTTGACATGGGGCTACCAAATACTAGTAGAAAGAACATTGCCATATGGGTCATTATTGATCGTCTTACCAAGTCTTCACATTTTCTTGCTATAAGAGAAGATTTACCACTTGAACATCTAGAAATAATATATATTAATGAAGTTGTAAGACATCATGAAGTAACCCTATCTATTGTTTCTGATTGTTATCTCCATGTTACATCAAGATTCTAGAAATGTTTTCAGAAATCTCTGGATAATGAACTTCATTTGAGCACTACCAACCACCCTCAAACTAATGGAAAATCCAAAAAGACTATTCAAACCTTATAAGACATGTTGATATCTTACTCACTTGACTTCTCGGTGTTTTAGGTAAATATTTACCTCTTTTGAATTTTTCTATAACAATAGCTTCAATTCAAGTAATCAGATGGCACCATATGAAGCGTTATATGGAAAGAGATTTCACACACCGCCTTATTGGGAAGATGTTGGTGAAAGAAAACTAGTAGGCCCAGAACATGTTGAGGAAATAATGGAAAAGGTGAAGGTTATCCAAACCCACATAAAATCACTCCAACGTAGAAAAAATAGCTATGCTGATAACCGAAGGAAGGATTTCGAATTTCATGTAGGAGACCATGTTTTCGTGAAGGTATCTCCATGAAAGAGTGTTATACGTTTCAGTAAGAATGGTAAATTGAGTCCTAGGTACATCAGACCTGTTGATATTCTAGAATGAATTGGAGTTGTAGCTTATCGTTTGTAAATTCCTCCAAGTCTCTCCAAAGTTCATGATGTGTTCCATGTATCCCTGTTGAGAAAATACATGCCTAACACAACACATGTACATAGCTATGAATAATTAGAACTGGAACCCGATCTGTCTTATTGTGAAGATCCTATCAGAATTCTTGATACTAGAGAACAAGTTTCGAGGGATAGGAAGACTCATTTGGTGAAAGTTCTATGGAGAAATACTAAGATGGAAGAGAAAATGTGATAGCCCAAGGAACATATGATGAATAACCACCCGAATCTTTTTATGTAGTAATATTCTAGAAATTTTGAGTTTGAAATTATTTTAAGTAAGGGATAATGTAACACCCAAAGCTTCTATGGTACGTTTCCCTTTGAATAATACAATAGCTTGTGTTGTACGCAACATCGAGCTCAAACATACCACAACCAATCAAAATAGATGTTATGAATATCAATACCCACTTTAAGAAATTTTATCTTTCAAAATGGACTTCATTTTTGGATTCAGAATATTGATATTAGCTTGGGGTGAATTTTTGGTATTTTTCTAAATACTTTCAATATTTGATGAATATTGAAAAACACTATGTTACTGCTTAAAACCAGCTTTTTATTTATATAATTATTTATTTTTTTAAATGTATTTTAGGTCAAAAAAGAAACATAATACCTATATAAGTTCAATGTAATTCATTGGAATCATTTTTTAATAAGTTTAGATATATAAAAAATTTATGGAACTTTTTACCATATTTTACCCACCTCCTAGTAGCATTTAAAAATTTTCATAAAAAATAATTTTACAACTTCTGTGAGTTTAATTTCAAAAATCCGAGAGACAAGGTTGATATCAGTATGTACAATGTGGATCAGTATGATGAAAATAATTTTTGGTGAATAGTAACGTTTTACTTTTATTTACCATGGTTAAAAGAAAATAGGGTAATTAAGGGTAAAAATGATATTATAATTATCCTAAAACATGTCCAAATTAAATTTTATAATCATAATTCGACCAAAAACACCATTATTAATAAATTATGATTCCCTTTGATCCACTTAGATTAGATTAGGACATTTATTATTATTTTATTTAATGAAGAGTTAAAAACGTTAAATTCAATGTTTAATAACTAACCCATTTTTAATATAGGGTAATACATAATATAAATTCGAATATAAATATTCATTATAAATATAACAAAATTTCCTCCATAAATGTATTTTATTTATAATTTTTATACATTAAATAATTTAACTTTTTTATGACACAATGATGATGCAGTAACTACCTAATTAATGAAAGATTAAAATAATTGATATTATAAATTTCCAAATAAATGTAATTTGAGGATTTTGATGAATTCCAATACTTATTTAGGTTAATATTACATGTAACGGTTGATTAAATAACATTTTTTCAAAGTAATCATACTGATATGATTTTCACAAAAACCAAATACTAAATAGTGTCGAAATTGACATAATTGAGTGTTTTTAAAAAATAAAATATTATTAAATTACATAATATTCATAAAAAACTATGGTTCAGGAAAAGGACTTATATATGGTTATATATATTATTAATGAACCACTTGGGGTTCTCTTGTCTTGTTATAGTATGTTTATTAACCATATAATATAAAAGTACAAAGAGACATGGTAAATGTCAATCTTTTTAACTAAGAGTTTAATCTAAATGATATGATTAATATGGTGACCTAAACCTCTCTAAAACAAATTGGTTGAGAGTTTTTAGACCCATCTCCACCTTATCCTATAAATAAATCATTTTGGAGACATTATAAACCGAAAATGACTTTATTATAAAATAATATTTCAAGCATTTCCTAAAGTGACCATCACCTCTCTTATAAAAGGGCACTTCCCCTTCTCTGAAATTCACACCTCCCAAGCCATTTGGATCGACCAACCACTTTTCTAATATCCTCCCAAATTACATCAAATAAACCTATAGATATTACTTTGATCAGAAAGCCAACCTATAGAGCCCTTTTGATAATGTCAAAAGAAAACACCCGAAGAAGAGGTAATAATTTCACTACCCTTTTTCAAGTTCATTTCATCATCCACTTACTCTTTATTTGTTGTTTCCATTATAAAATAATAACTCCAGTATCTTATATATACTATGATTTTATTATAAAAATGGTACAACCATATTCATTATTCTATCCATCATATGAATGATGAAGTCACTATACGTGAGTACGTACATCTTACCGTCTCCACGTCGTGGTGTAGTTTTTTATTCATACATTTCATTATTTTGATGGTTATAATCATGAGTATAACTGATGAAAATAATAAATATAAATTTTTAATGATTCTGTTTACATGATATATCATACAATTACATATGTTTTTCCCATCAATATAATGATATTGCTGCTCGTGCGTACGTACGAATTACAGTCTCCACGAATGCGATGAGATTCAATCCCCATTGTAATCGTTCAAGAATAAGTTTCATTTTATGACTAAAAATAATTTTTAAGAACATAATATATACCATATATTAATCAAATAAACTCTATACACAACAAACATGGCTTATGTATCCCATCATATAAAGGAAAATAGATCAGTTAACACCCGAAATGACGATACTACAAAAATATTATTAATAAAGCAATATTAGAAGATCATATATGATATCATATTTTTGACTGTAGTTATTTTGTAATTTAATAACAATTATTTAAATACTATACATGAGGTTAACATAACCTAAACCTAGGAAAATTATAAGGTAATGGTTAATTTCACAGTCTCTTTATTATTCGAGGTTGTTTTTATGTAAGTATCTACTAAGAACTCTTTATCATCCACATCCGTGTTTTCTTAAAAATGTATTTCAAAAATAATTACTATTTAATATATTATGGGTAAAAGTCATTTATTCCCTTATTTTACCTTATATTTTTTGAAAGAAATTTTTCTGTCCTTTTCAAAACAAGTAACTTTATGAACTTCTTGACAAAATTAAGGTTAGAATGTTTTTTTAGACTTATACAGAGAATTCAGCTATTTTCCACCATTTTAACAAAATCGAAGCTTCCCTTAAAAGAATATAAGATTATTTTCAAAATAACTTTTTTATTTTATAATTATGTGTCTTTTAAATTATTTCAAAATAAAAAGAGGTTTTTATTTCAAATAGTTTTCATTTCACCTATGTCAACATCCTTTGATGGATTTTAAATTTGATTGAAGTTGGTTTATTATGATACAAATCTTCCATATTTTATTGAAGGTTTTGTGATATATTTGACTATGGATGTGTTATTTTTATACCATTCATGGTTTAGGGTTAAAGTATTGACATTTGGTATGATAGTTTTAATACAAATGTTTATGTTATGTTTCACCCTTTTCATATAAGGATTGTATTAGACATAGTAAGTGATGGGTGGAGCCCTCTATAGCTCCTTGGTGCATCAGTAGGTCTCATGAGACAATTAGTCATGGAATTGGCTAAGGCCTTTCCCAATTTGATATATGGTTTGGGTAAGGACTAAATCATTTTTAAACATCTTGGTCGAGGCCTTGACAAGATGTATCAAAATATCCGGCATTATATGTAACAGCCCGAGATTTTATGAAAAATATTATTTTTAATTTTATTAATGTCTTGTGTTGTACGCTACACCAAAAGGAGCTTGCACAACACGCATCCTTGACTTGCCTTGCATTACACGCAATCGCGACCTTCCTCGATAGCGTGTGTAGTACGCAATACCGAGTTTCACTAAACAACGATATGTTATTAAAATGTTATTATAACTAGCCGTTATGAATATTAAGAACCACTTTTTGAAATTTTGTAAATTTTATTTTTCAAAATGGACTTTATTTTTGGATTCGTAATTTCGAAATTAGCTTAGGGTGAAATTTTGGTACTTTTCGGATAACTTTCATTTTCTGATGAATAGTGAAACTTACTAAATTATAATTAAAAACAACTTTTTTAATCGAAATAATTAATAGTAATAAATTATTAATTTGAGTGGTTTTAAAGTATATTTAGAATATATTTTTACAATTTAATACGATGTTGGTCATTGAATGTAATTTCACATTTAAACCAGACATAATCAAGTGTCAATCTTTTGATAGATATTGTTTCTTAAAAACACGCTATTTGTTTTAACAGCGGGATTTAATTATAAAATTAATTAATGCAACTTCTATGTTACGAATTTGGTAAAATAGACTTCATTTTTGAATTTGGAATATGAAATATAGCTTAGGATGAAATTTTGGCATTGTTCTGAAAAACATCAATTTTTGATGAATAGTGAAACTACTAAGTGGTAGTTAAAAAAATTAATTTCTTCATAAATCTTAATTTTACCACTTCTGTGAATGGAATTTCAAAAATCCGAGAGACACAGTTGATGTCAGTAAGTAAAATGTGGTTCAATGAGATGAAAATAATTTTTGGTGAATAGTAACTTTTTACTCTTTTTTTACCACGGTTAATAGTAAATAGCGTAACTAAGGGTAAATATGATATTACAATTACCCTAACACATGTCCTAATTCTATTGGATAAGTGTAATTCGACCAAAAACAACCTTATGAATATAATATGACCATTTAGGCCCACTTGTATTAGATTAGGACATTTATTATTATTTAATTCAAAGAAGAGTTAAAAGAGTTAAAATCAAAGTTTATTTACTAAAACATTTTTAATATAGGGTTATACATAAGATAAATTCGATTGTAAATATTCATTAGAAAGATAAAACGATTTACTACATAATGATATTTTATTTATAATTTTTAGACTTTAAATAAATTAATTTATTTATGACACAACGATGATGCAGTAATTACCCTTTTTAAGGAAATATTAACATAATTGATGTTATAAATGCTCAAATGAATGTAATTTGAGACTTTTTATGAATTACACTAATTTTCTAGGTTACTATGATATATTAGTGTTTATTTAATCAACTTGGTTCGAACATATAATTCTGTTATGACTTTCACAAAAATCATATATCAAATAGTGTCAAAATTGACACAAAATAGTTTTTAAATCAAATATTATATTATTAATTGTTATTTTATTCCTAAAAATCTAAGGTTCGGCCAAATGACTTAGATAAGGATACATATATTAATAATAAACAATTTGGGGTTCGTTTGGCATGTTATAGTAAGTGTATTAACCATATAGTAAAATTAAACAAAAAGACACGGTAAAAGTTAAATTATTTAACTTAGAGTTAAATCTAAATGATAAGGTTTAAAATAAGATCCAAACATGTCTAAATTTGATTGGGTGATGATATTACAACCCTATATCATCTAATCATTTAATATGAGTCATTTTTGGAGGTTTTTATGTGGGGTTATATTTATTATAAATTAATATTTTTAAGAATTCCTAAGGTGCCCCTCTCCTCCCTTATAAAAGGACACCTCCTCCCCCTCCTCCTCACACCAATGTGAGCACTCAAGCTCGGCCAACCCCTGCCAAAATCCCTTCTCCACTTCTCTAGCAACATCCTAGAGGTTCTGGTCTTCCTCAAAGACCAATTTTAGTTCCCTAAGAGGAGGTCTCCAAAAGGCGCTTCAAAGAAGAGGTAATTACCGTTACCAATTCTTTCATCTTTATTTCTTCTTCCACTTCTTCCTCTTAGGTTGTTTCATTATGAAGTAATAACATCAGTATCACTCATATACTGATATTTTATTATAAGTATGAAACAACCCTATTTCACCATCTATCCATCCTATGGAAAAAGAAATCACCGTGCGTGCGTACGTACGGAATACCGTCTCCACGCCGTGGTGTAATCTATTTTCCGCCACCACCTTACATGGATGGGTATAATGGTGTAAAGAATAACTATACATAGTTACTATAACATCATATTGATTCTGATATATTGTATAATCCACTACAATTCAATTCAGTAATTATGGAAATGATATCATCGCTCGTGCGTACGTACGGAATACCGTCTCCACGACGCGATGAGATTCATTCTCAATGATTAACCATTAATGAATGATTATAAAGTATATATAATATTTACTAATGAAATATATGACATAATAATGATACTGGATTTATTTATATATTTATATGTATGTCATCTACTTAATTCCATTCAATTCAATAAGGAAACGAAAACAACGTTCATGCGTACGTACGGACTACCGTCTCCATGAACGGTGTATTTCTTTCCATTTAATGATTTATTATATATATGTATATCCTGAATATATATATATAAATCATGTTTTATGTTCTGGAATTAAGTGATCATGATCTAAGTAATCATATGAATAATTACAAGTCAAAACACGGACGACAAATGAAACAATTTTACCCAAAACGCTCTTTAACATGGAATTTACAAAAGAAAGGGTAATATAGAGTCATAAGTGAACCATATATGATATCATAACAATGAATATGATTCTGTAATAAGTCAATAACATGATTTAAATCATTATACAGGAGGTTCGGACACTTACAAATCAAGTCGGACCTAAGGTAAGGGAAATATCACAATCTCATTTTTATCCGAGATTGTTTATTCGTAAGTATTTACTAGGGTGTATTTTATCATCCACATCCATGTTTCATAAATATGTAATATTATTTATATCAACCTACAATTTTTTAAATCCATTTTTACCCTTCGGTGAGTTTTTAGTAAAGAATATGAAAGGAATCTTTTGTCATTTTTTTCATACGAGGTACTTTTTGACTTTTCCGACAAAAGTACGAAGAATGTTTTTTTTAACTTATACGGCCTGAATGGATTTTTAAAAAATTATTTCCAAGAAGCTTCCTTTACAAGTTTTCAAGTTTATTTTTAATCAACTTCTTTTATTTTAAAGTTGTATGGCATGTTATGAAAGGAAAAATGTTTTTGAAGTAGAAAGGATATTTTCCTCAAGAATGGAGTTCAAGTATTTTATCAATATTATTTTCCATCTAAGATAATAAAAGGGTTCTGTTTTTATCCCTATTATTACATTGATTTGACTATGTTGTGATGGAATTATGTTTATGAATTCCTTTATGTTATATGAATGGTTTTATGATGTCATGTTGTTTAAGAATCCCATTTTTATTACATGGGTTATGCGATGATGTATGATTTATGATTATGTGGCACACATAAGAAAGGATTCATTATAAGATGGGTGGGACCTATATATCCCTCCAATGCATTGGGTAAAGATTTTATATCTCATTAGATAGACATGGCTGGAATGGTAGGTTATACCGGTTCAGTGAAACAGGACTGAAACGAGGGTTACTCGATTCAGAAAGGGACTTTGTCCACTAAGATAGTCTTGGCAATGAGTCTTGACTAACAAGAAATGATTATCTATGATTATGTGTGAATTCCACAAAGTTTCATGTTTTAAGTTATGATTATTGTGATTACATTTCACTACCATGATTTATCCCATGTTATGAAATTATGCTCTCTTTTGCAGGTTATGATTTCCAAAATGTTATGTTCTTATGAATACGATGTGATTGATATTTCTTTTGTTTACCCTTACTGAGCATTTGAGTTCACCCTTTTATGTTTTCTTTTCCCCAGGATATAAAGAAAGGTTTTAGGTAGAAAAAAACAAGAAGATCTTTATGGGAGATATTGAAGATCTTTCACCGCGATTAGAAGATTACGTTCCGAGTTTCCAAAGAAACTAAACTATTACGATCCTTGTGTGTGTGTTTTTGTTATGTACTAAGTATTCCGAAAATTTAATGTAATGTCCATGTACGTCAGGATACGGGTCTCTACAGTTGGTATCAGAGGAAAGGTTTAGTCAACCTATGGAAACTAGGATGCGAAAACGTTAGTGAGATCCCTAGAGATATTTCTAAGGTATGTCTAGGGATGTCCCTAAGGATAAGTATATGTATAGGATACAGTCCTAGAACTATGGTAACGATCATAGAATTTAACCTAAGATGTTAGATATTGAAGGTACTCCCCCTTTATTATGTTGTTTTCCCCTAGCATTATTTTTTCCTCTCACACTATTCATTTTGGGTTTTAGAAAATGGCTGGAAACAAGATGATTCACGATAATGGAGGATATGATGGACAATGGAATGATATTCTTCATGAGCAACCACATGAAATGGGATTTGGAAGTCCAAAGATCATTATTATGCCGAATCATCAATCTCATAATATGATCAATAAAGTAAAATTTGGTAAGTTTCCTGACTCGGCTAATAAGAGAAAGATAGAGTTTCATGATGATCATAGTGGAAAGAAAGTTCAATTTCCCCTATGTAAATCATGTGGGAAGAGGCATCAAGGAGAATGTTTCAAAGGAACTGGAAGATGCTTTGGGTGTGGAAAAGAAGGACACAAAGCCAGTAAGTGCAAAGGAAAAGGTTCAGTTAACACCAGGGATGAAGATAATGGTATTTCTATGACATCAACAATGGTTAAATGTTTTAAATGTGGAATGTACAGGCATTATGCAAACCAATTCCCTAAGGGAAAGTCTCATGAAGAGAATCAGTATGGTCGTATGGGTAGTATTTATGTTGATGATGATGAAGAGACTACAAATGATATGTGAGATGAAAGAATTGTGGAAGCTCGGTCAATGGTTTAAGAATGTAGTGGAATGATGACATGTTTATCATGTGTAATGTTGTATAAGTAATCTCATGGTACTATGGAATAAAGAGACATCTAAGGATTATTACACTGTTGTCCTTCCTTGAGTTTTGAAAGTGTATGATTAATGGTACAAGTATCCATGAAAGGTTATTCAGATATTTTTGGAATGTAGATGATATGTGCATAATGAAGGGATAAGGAGAAAATGAAATGTTTGACAGTATTCATGAGCTCATGATTGATATAAGGACTAAGTGATATCATGGTTTGAGTATATAGAATTTTGAGGATTTTAGTATGTGAAAAGTGTTAACTTTTAACTGCATTCAGGTTTTCACTATGGTTCAATGGGTATTCAAGAGAATACATTATTAAGGCCTTTGAATGTTTGGAATGTGACCAACAAAACATATCTTATGATATATGGGGATCGACGATGGTGTTAAATCTCTGGTAATCGCTTTCACTATGTTATGAGAGTGGACTGCAGTATTATGGATAAGCCTAAAGATTGGAATGGACATAAGTTAGTTTTCTCGATATTATTGACGGGATGATAGAGTAATATAGTTTTAGAAAAAAGACAACCTGCAGGACGGGCGACAGCCCATCGCGTCGGACAAGGCTGTGGGAATCGAACCCACAACCGAAGTGCGACTGGCCTTTATCGCCTACCACTGGCCTACAGGAAGTCCCTATTTATTAGAAACTAGTTTTATTATAATAAGCAGTATGATATATGAAGTATAAAGTCCATTTTAGGAACCATATATGATTAATCTCACTATAGATCGACTTATGTATATAATTTTTGCTACCCTTTTGTTTGAGACAGATGGAATGACCCGTCATTCTATCACATGATCTTCTAACACTTCACGAATAACAAATTCAACATCATTTATTTAAGAGATGAAGTGGAAATTGTTCACGGCATGAACAACAGTGAGATTGTACCAAAATAAAGTAAGTATTTATTCTAATTCAAATTTTCAACTTTAGGGAAATGATCTTGAAAACCAAAAATGTTGTCCTAGTGATCTTATACCTGATGAATCGGATGGTACCTTAGATCGTCACTAATTTATGGATTTGTGATTTTTGGCTTTTCCATAGCCATGTTCTCTACCACTCTCCATCTGAACATGATGGTTAGATTTTTCTTCCATATCCATATTTTCACCTATGTGGAAACCCAGTGATTAGTTTATTTGGGTAACTGTTACGTTTCATACTTTCGTTTTTAAAGATTGGTTTTGGTATTCCTTTTTACGATGTGGGTTTCTATTAAAGAAACTTTCGAATAGTAAACCATTTATAACCCCGACGAATTTCGAGGGCGAAATTCATTTTATGGGGGGTAGAATGTAACAGCCCGAGATTTTATGAAAAATATTCTTTTTAATTTTATTAATGTCTTGTGTTGTACGCTACACCAAAAGGAGCTTGCACAACACGCATCCTTGACTTGCCTTGCATTACACGCAATCGCGACCTTCCTCAATAGCGTGTGTAGTACGCAATACCGAGTTTCACTAAACAACGATATGTTATTAAAATGTTATTATAACTAGCCATTATGAATATTAATAACCACTTTTTGAAATTTTGTAAATTTTATTTTTCAAAATGGACTTTATTTTTGGATTCGTAATATCGAAATTAGCTTAGGGTGAAATTTTGGTACTTTTCGGATAACTTTCATTTTCTGATGAATAGTGAAACTTACTAAATTATAATTAAAAACAACTTTTTTAATCGAAATAATTAATAGTGATAAATTTTTAATTTGAGTGGTTTTAAATTATATTTAGAATATATTTTTACAATTTAATACGATGTTGGTCATTGAATGTAATTTCACATTTAAACCAGACATAATCAAGTGTCAATCTTTTGATAGATATTGTTTCTTAAAAACACGCTATTTGTTTTAACAGCGGGATTTAATTATAAAATTAATTAATGCAACTTCTATGTTACGAATTTGGTAAAATAGACTTCATTTTTGAATTTGGAATATGAAATATAGCTTAGGATGAAATTTTGGCATTGTTCTGAAAAACATCAATTTTTGATGAATAGTGAAACTACTAAGTGGTAGTTAAAAAAATTAATTTCTTCATAAATCTTAATTTTACCGCTTCTGTGAATGGAATTTCAAAAATCCGAGAGACACGGTTGATGTCAGTAAGTAAAATGTGGTTCAATGAGATGAAAATATTTTTTGGTGAATAGTAACTTTTTACTTTTTTTTACCACGGTTAATAGTAAATAGGGTAACTAAGGGTAAATATGATATTACTATTACCCTAACACATGTCCTAATTCTATTGGATAAGTGTAATTCGACCAAAAACAACCTTATGAATATAATATGACCATTTAGGCCCACTTGGATTAGATTAGGACATTTATTATTATTTAATTCAAAGAAGAGTTAAAAGAGTTAAAATCAAAGTTTATTTACTAAAACATTTTTAATATAGGGTTATACATAAGATAAATTCGATTTTAAATATTCATTAGAAAGATAAAAAGATTTCATACATAATGATATTTTATTTATAATTTTTAGACTTTAAATAAATTAATTTATTTATGACACAACGATGATGCAGTAATTACCCTTTTTAAGGAAATATTAACATAATTGATGTTATAAATGCTCAAATGAATGTAATTTGAGACTTTTTATGAATTACACTAATTTTCTAGGTTACTATGATATATTAGTGTTGATTTAATCAATTGGGTTCGAACATATAATTCTGTTATGACTTTCACAAAAATCATATATCAAATAGTGTCAAAATTGACACAAAATAGTTTTTAAATAAAATATTATATTATTAATTGTTATTTTATTCCTAAAAATCTAAGGTTCGGCCAAATGACTTAGATAAGGATATATATATTAATAATAAACAATTTGGGGTTCTTTTGGCATGTTATAGTAAGTGTATTAACCATATAGTAAAAGAAAACAAAAAGACACGGTAAAAGTTAAATTATTTAACTTAGAGTTAAATCTAAATGATAAGGTTTAAAATAAGATCCAAACATGTCTAAATTTGATTGGTTGATGAGATTACAACCCTATCTCATCTAATATTTGAATATGAGTCATTTTTTGTGGTTTTTATGTGGGGTTAGATTTATTATAAATTAATATTTTTAAGAATTCCTAAGGTGCCCCTCTCCTCCCTTATAAAAGGACACCTCCTCCCCCTCCTCCTCACACCAATGTGAGCACTCAAGCTCGGCCAACCCCTGCCAAAATCCCTTCTCCACTTCCCAGTCAACATCCTAGAGGTTTTGGTCTTCCTCAAAGACCAATTTTAGTTCCCTAAGAGGAGGTCTCCAAAAGGCGCTTCAAAGAAGAGGTAATTACCGTTACCAATTCTTTCATCTTTATTTCTTCTTCCACTTCTTCCTCTTAGGTTGTTTAATTATGAAGTAATAACATCAGTATCACTCATATACTGATATGTTATTATAAGTATGAAACAACCCTATTTCACCATCTATCCATCCTATGGAAAAAGAAATCACCGCGCGTGCGTACGTACGGAATACCGTCTCCACGCCGTGGTGTAATCTATTTTCCGCCACCACCTTACATGGATGGGTATAATGGTGTAAAGAATAACTATACATAGTTACTATAACATCATATTGATTCTGATATATTGTATAATCCACTACAATTCAATTCAGTAATTATGGAAATGATATCATCGCTCGTGCGTACGTACGGAATACCGTCTCCACGACGCGATGAGATTCATTCTCAATGATTAACCATTAATGAATGATTATAAAGTATATATAATATGTACTAATGAAATATATGACATAATAATGATACTGGATTTATTTATATATTTATATGTATGTCATCTACTTAATTCCATTCAATTCAATAAGGAAACGAAAACAACGTTCATGCGTACGTACGGACTACCGTCTCCATGAACGGTGTATTTCTTTCCATTTAATGATTTATTATATATATTTATATCCCGAATATATATATATAAATCATGTTTTATGTTCTGGAATTAAGTAATCATGATCTAAGTAATCATATGAATAATTACAAGTCAAAACACGGACGACAAATGAAACAATTTTACCCAAAACGCTCTTTAACATGGAATTTACAAAAGAACGGGTAATATAGAGTCATAAGTGAACCATATATGATATCATAACAATGAATATGATTCTGTAATAAGTCAATAACATGATTTAAATCATTATACAGGAGGTTCGGACACTTACAAATCAAGTCGGACCTAAGGTAAGGGAAATATCACAATCTCATTTTTATCCGAGATTGTTTATTCGTAAGTATTTACTGGGGTGTATTTTATCATCCACATCCATGTTTCATAAATATGTAATATTATTTCCATCCACCTACAATTGTTTAAATCCATTTTTACCCTTCGGTGAGTTTTTAGTAAAGAATATGAAAGGAATCTTTTGTCATTTTTTTCATACGAGGTACTTTTTGACTTTTCCGACAAAAGTACGAAGAATGTTTTTTTTAACTTATACGGCCTGAATGGATTTTTAAAACATTATTTCCAAGAAGCTTCCTTTATAAGTTTTCAAGTTTATTTTTAATCAACTTCTTTTATTTTAAATTTGTATGACATGTTATGAAAGGAAAAATGTTTTTGAAGTAGAAAGGATATTTTCCTCAAGAATGGAGTTCAAGTATTTTATCAATATTATTTTCCATCTAAGATAATAAAAGGGTTCTGTTTTTATCCCTATTATTACATTGATTTGACTATGTTGTGATGGAATTATGTTTATGAATTCCTTTATGTTATATGGATGGTTTTATGATGTCATGTTGTTTAAGAATCCCATTTTTATTACATGGGTTATGCGATGATGTATGATTTATGATTATGTGGCACACATAAGAAAGGATCCATTATAAGATGGGTGGGACCTATATCTCCCTCCAATGCATTGGGTAAAGATTTTATATCTCATGAGATAGACATGGCTGGAATGGTAGGTTATACCGGTTCAGTGAAACAGGACTGAAACGAGGGTTACTCGATTCAGAAAGGGACTTTGTCCACTAAGATAGTCTTGGCAATGAGTCTTGACTAACAAGAAATGATTCTCTATGATTATGTGTGAATGCCACAAAGTTTCATGTTTTAAGTTATGATTATTGTGATTACATTTCACTACCATGATTTATCCCATGTTATGAAATTATGCTCTCTTTTGCAGGTTATGATTTCCAAAATGTTATGTTCTTATGAATACGATGTGATTGATATTTCTTTTGTTTACCCTTACTGAGCATTTGAGCTCACCCTTTTATGTTTTCTTTTCCCCAGGATATAAAGAAAGGTTTTAGGTAGAAAAAAACAAGAAGATCTTTATGGGAGATATTGAAGATCTTTCACCGCGATTAGAAGATTACGTTCCGAGTTTCCAAAGACACTAAACTATTACGATCCTTGTGTGTGTGTTTTTGTTATGTACTAAGTATTCCACAAATGTAATGTAATGTCCATGTACGTCAGGATACGGGTCTCTACATTATACATTCCCTCATTATGAAAATATTATTGATGGTTCATGTGGTTATTCGACTGGTATAATACCCATGACTGTGTTTTATTATTGCATTATTTACTCAGCTCATATTCCTTCCATAAAGTGTTCAGGTATATTATTTGAAAAGGCATGTGTTTTCAATTACTCACCATGCCTAATATTTATGTTATATCTCGTTGTATTATATACCCTTACTGAGCATTTGAGATCACCCCTTTCTTATGATTCTTCTACCTAGGATATGAAGAAGTTAGTTATGAGTGATTTTCAGGCATAATCTAGGAGGCTTGGATTTTTCTAATGGACTAAAATAGTATTTTATTTCTTTATAGGTTGTAATGTTGACCTTATTTATGTATCTTGTTTCCAATAATACTAAACTGATCTATCTTTTGGGATTTGAACCCTTGTCATCATGCCAATGCTATATAACAATTTACCAACTCTGTGTAACTGGGTTTAGGTCACTACAATAAATAAATTACTAAATTATCACATTAGTGAGATTATCATTATTATATGTATAATATTTATATTGATAATTTCATTTAGAAACATAATATATACAATAAGTTTGATATTATATACATACTGAAAGATCTTTCATATCAAAATTACTATATAACATTTACAATTATACACATAAAATACCATACATAGAAATTATGATATCTCTTATATCCCTAATAATATCATATTTATGTTCTAAATGATCATTCATATCAACTTAAATATCTTAAGTAATACAATGATCACAAGTAATTTTCATATTTTCAGTTCAATAAGAGATAACACATATCATTAGGTTATCTTATATACTATATGAAATATTATACATAAAACTGTGTAAGGCCCCAAATTTATTATGCATTTTCCATAAAAGACTACATATCATCTAGAGAGTTTTATGTATCTTAAGGAAAATTCATTAGCACTTTTCCAATTCTGTATCTAGGAAATATCATGTATATATATATCTTTATTAAAACTCCAAATCTATCTTAGAGTTCCAAAACTATGATAATTATTGTTATGATTTCATAAACCATTCTTATGACATCTACACTATCTTCAACATAATTTAGATGAATGAAGTCTTTATATACCCTTATTGATAACAAATACAATATCATCCTCAAAATCGTTCAATAGAATGACGCCCTTGTGGTGGTTTGTTGATTCCATCCAAATGAGCAATGAAAAATTCATAAAGGAAGAAATACCAGAATATGGGAATTATCTTTCCCTAAAATAAAAGGAAGAAGAAGGTTTCAAAAATCATATAGATTGCATGTACCTTTAGAAGATATGTGTTCACATAGCCTATGGAAATATAAAATACCCTCTCTGATAAGGCCTTATTCTCTTACAAAGATGCCTCAAACAATCTCTAATAACATGATGACAGTCAGACAAGATCCCCAAGGTCATGCGGATCATCAAAGTGAGGAAGAAAGATAAACTCTTCCCAAAATCCATGGAAAATAATAGGAAAATATCAAAAAGGGAGGAGCCTCATGAATTCTTAAATATATGGTGACACATCACTAATAGGTGGAGTGATTTTCATCAACAATAATCATACAACCTCACAAGATCCCAAACCTTTCTAAAATAAGAAAAAAATAGGGCGTGAAATGGGATCCTCTTTTGATTTTTAACACCATGCAACGTGATCAGGAGTTTTGCGAGACATCACAAACCCCTGGTGACATTTCCGAATCACCATGAAAAGGGATTACAAGTGTATCAACCTCATCATGTGAATGTTCTAAAACATGTCCAGGTGGTCTTGCACCCCCCTACTCTATAAATAAGTAGAAGCCTTTTTTCCTCATAAATGCTTTCACATAACCATAAGACCTTTTTTGGTAATGTGACGCTTCACCAATGGGGAGAATGATTTACAAGACAAAAACTCAAGAAATCTCAAATGACCACATGACCATGTAAAATAAACAAGGAAAGTAAATAAAGAAAATAATGGGAGCCTCTTGTGGTCATAAAACACACGTGACACAAAAGAATGGTCTTGGTAGGCGCTTTCACAATCCAACCTTGTCTTGAAGAAAGCCACAAAAACGTCACCAAAGGTCATGTGAAGGCCTTTAGAAAACTTCCTTGATATTTTAATGGACCTTTGACATGTCAAATTACAAAATGAAATTTCTTCACCATGACCTCATGATTCGAAGAACCCATTTAGTAATCCATAATCCAATAAATGTGTAATTGATGGGATGGTATCATGTTTATCAAAAATCCTGAAACTCATAATGAATAACCTATAGTAGGACCTCATAAATACTTATGATGAAAATGCCTCCAATGGACCTAGGAGTGGCTTTTCCATCATATTAAATAATCCTTTGGATTGAGCTGTGACCAGTTGTCCATTCTAAAAAACTATCACCTAGATACATTCTAGAGAAGTTTTCACCCAAAATAATGATATATTGAATTTCGAAGGAGTAATTAAAACTCCAAAAAAATGAGTTAATACCATATAGAGGAATCAGATGTAATAATGGATACTTTTGAAGCCTGAATGGATGAATCCGTTTTAGAATATCAATATCAGAATTCACGCAATATCAAGGGCCATTAATACGGTTTCTATAAATTATGGCCCTTTGATTAGCCACAAAAGGGGAACAATGATGAGTTCTATAATCCATTAAAAAAATTAAGTTCTATATTTCAGATTGATAAAATAAAATACTTTCTAAGGAATGACATAAAATTCAAATAGCTTCATGCACATCTCATGAATCAACAAGGAATTTGAAATTCTATAATATATTTGTAAATAACTGGGCTCCTAAAAGATCATGTGGGGATAATAAAACCACTAATAACCACTCATCCGCATGAAACCTTGATAGACCTTTGATCATGTGACCTTGACATAGTCAAGTGAACTAAATAATAGTCAAAGGATCATTCAATCAAGCAATGTAGTCCCATGAAACACTAATGATGAACATGAATCCACATAATATAAGTTCAAAAAAATTACAGAAGATAAGTTTGTGGTTTATTCAAATATGAAATTGGGAAAAGGAAGTCTTGCGTAGTTGTTCTCAGAAAGAGGTATCATGAATTTATCTCAGGACTGTTTCTTTTGAGATGGTCTTACGACAAGGTCACATGATGGAATAAGGGAATTGGGGCTCTAAAAACAAGGGAATAAAATCAATATATACCTATATTCTCCCCTATTTATAGGTAATTATGCAGAATACCAAACATCATCTGACAAACCAAACATCACCTTCGTCACTGATTGGAGGTAGCACCAAATATTTTTGAAGGTATTTACTTTTCTCTAGACCGAGTCCTTTTCCTCTTCGATTTATTACCTAGGGGTAATTTACTTATTCCCACAAAATGATAATTGATAAATTCAAAAAATAATAAATACATGAATATAGATATTATATTTCATGTAAATCAAAGAAAGTAGGCAAAAAATCATGAATATCATGTGAACATGTTAGAGAAACGCGATTACATAGCCTGTGGAAGATCACACTGACATCCTTTTAAATGTCTAACTGCTCTTACAATAGAACCTCAAGCAGTATTTGATCACACAATGATAGATAGACAAGCACTCCCATGTCACACAAATCCTCAACTAGTAGATGCATGCTAGAACATCCAAAATTACATAGAAAAAAGGAGTAAAGTATCCAAAGGAAGGACCTTATGGTGTTCATAAATATCATGTGATGCATCACCGATAGGTATAGTGATTGTCTTTGACAACACTCATACAACATCACGAGATCCCAAACTATTGTAAAATAAGTAAAGGTGATAAATAAGGGGAATATGAGATGATCTTTCTATCATAAACATCATGTGATGTGCCCCAGGAAGTTCGTGAGACACCTTAATCCCCTGTTAAAATGTCTTCTACACCAGGTGAGATCCCCAATTGTGTATCATGATCATTATATGAATAGACTTGCACATTTCCAGGTGTTCTTGTAATCCCCCTTTGGATCCAAAAATAATAATAATAGGTTGGACCTGATAAATTTTCTAGAATTACCATAATACATTTTCTTGGTCACATGATGCATCACCGAAGGGGAGAATGATTATCCTTGACCAAACCTTAGAATACTCACAAGACCCCCAGTCCTTGTAAAATAAATAAAGAAAATAAAGAGGGAAAACTCAAGATCCTCTTCCAGTATTAAAACTCACCAGATGCAGTAACATGGTCTCTCAACCCCCCTTGACAATCCATCCCTGTCTCACAAAAGGCCCCAGATAAGTCACCTAAGATCACATAAAGACAATTCTACTGGAGTCCTTATCTCATGAAGGCCCTCATACATTTCAACCTAACAATGTGAAAGTCCATTTGAATGAATGCATGATTCATTAATAACCATTAATTTGGATGTAACACAACAAATGTGGAATTGAAAAGATGTTCTCGTGGTCATTGAATGTCATGTGATACCTAGAGAATAACCTATAACAGGACCTCATGAAGACGCATGGTATCAATGCCCTACACCCACACAAGTCGAAATTTGTGTGATACATGCCATGAAATGTTATTCATATCTAGGGTTGTGTGGAATATATATCCCCCATGCTAGTAGAAAAAATACAGCGTTACACACATACACATGGAAAAACTATTCTTTGGAACCTATCACCTGCGCACCCAGGCATCATAGTGGATTTCTCAGAGTAGCTAATCTCTGGACTGGGGATGTGTTCTTTCAGGGAAGATTTGAAGAAAAAACAGATAAATCATGAATCATAAATAGGTTTTTTGGGTGATCAATCATAGATCAAAGAAATTTATTATGGTGGGTCACATGAAGAACATCCATAATTCAATCTAAAAGATGCAAGAATTAAAACTCTTCAACACTGAACAAATCTAATGCATTTGTAATAAATGGTAGGAACAATGAATAAAAGATAGAAGATATACAAAAATACATATACACTAATTCTCATGTGCTTCACATGAACCACCTAGGTCATGAAACTACACCAATTCATATTTCTTTGATCACACGACGCTCCATTGTGAAAATATTTTGATCATGTAAAGTCCTCCATACATGTGAGATCAAGTCACATGGAGCCCCATTTACTCGCCACCCAAGTCTCACAAAACCATCAGGGCTCTCCACCCAGACCTCCCAATGTGCTCTCTAACTCTCACCAGATTATATGGTGACACCAATACATCTCAACCAAGTCATAAGGTTACACCAAGGTATGTCAAATGTATCTTGCAACATCCCCCATACATGATACCAATCATGCGCAATAACAACCATATAAGTCATCCAGGACATACACCACCCTCCAAACATGTTTCATTGACTCTTGCGACACTTTTAAGGAGTGTCAATCATCTTTTATGACAACACCAGAGAAAGTCATCTGAATCATAAGAATCCCACCAAGAATGTCTACCATGATCATGTTATGGAATTCAAGATAATCTGTTTGGTCATTATATGTCCTTCAGAAAAGTCATCCATGATCTTGAGAGAACCCTCAAACATGTCATCCAGTTTATGCAATGTTCCATGGAAATGTAAATTGGAGCATGCAATTATCTTTGGAAATGTTAGGAATACATCCTGCAAGATGTAATGAAGAGAATCAAGGCATCAAGAGCTTCCACTAAATGCATGTCAAGTAGAAAAGTATTCCACATACAAAGTGAAACATCAATGTGTAAGACCTGATCAGTGACATAATATGATATTTCCCTAATATAATTGAAATTTAAGTGTTTAATTCAAGACCAATCAAACTAATATGAATTTGATTCATACTATAATGAGGATTCATTTAATTCCACTCAAAGTTTTGAGATCTATATTAACCATCCAAATGGATGTCCTAGCACATAAGTGTCACATATATAAATAATGAGAATAGTCATTTTCCACCCCTTGTTTCCCACACCTATCATATCTCATGTGGTATTACAAAACCACAATAATCATATCATTCACAAAGGGTAACATCATTGTGTAAGCCCCAATGAATTGAACCACAAGAACTATGATTCCCACAATAACTAGGATATGTAGGATGTCTTTCTAATGATCGAGATAAAATAGGAATCCACTTTAGTGTAAGATCCCTCATGTATCAAACATTTTAACAATCAAGACCCAATCATTCCCATGGGTTTATCATTCTACGTCATCCATCAGTGGACTGAGAAATCAAACAAACTATGAGAAATATAATTACTACTATAACTAGGGTATGTATAATGCCTTCTTATGTTTAGAGATCTATATTAAACATCCCAAGGGTTATCCCAATACATTATTCCCACATCCATATGCATTTAGACAGATTAATTATTATCCATTTTTTCTCACTCTATCCAAGGATTGCGTGGGCTTAGGGAATTGCAACATTCATATAATTCACATCATGAATCTTTACCATCTAGGTCATCCTTAGTGTGTAAGCCTCTATGAGTGTCCTGATATGATTACCTCCATATAAGTGAATCTACATTGGAGCTAGTACCAAGGGTGTGAAAAAAAAAGATAAGTATGATTCAATCCACAATTGGGATATGTAGGACATATTCTCAAGATTAAAGCTTGAATACCTGATGCCTATGTACCTAAAAATGATCTCTATAAATGAAGTTAAACTACATGGGATTTAATGAACTACAAGGGTTTTGAATCTTGCTATAAACATGATACATAGGATTCCTCATAATGGATCAATACCCTTCTTAGAATATTGAAGAAATCCTTACATTTTATAAACTATTTGTGATCTTGGTTATGATACTTTATCATATATGAATCTACACATTATTGTAAAATGGATAAAGTACCTTGGATTTATATCAATGGAAAAAATAATGAGGTCCACTTACTTTTCACATAATATGGGTTAACCTAGGATCATTATGATAGGGTAACCGGTCTCATATTGGGATTCAGATAAGATTCACAAACATATCTCAAATCTATAAGAGTGTCTCAGAGAAGGCATCAATCCCCTCCAAAAGGGTATGATGAGCCTAAAAATCCATCCTATCAACCTATGTGATTTCCAAAAATTCATTGGGTCTAAACCCCCAACTAAGAACATACCTTTGTAAATAAGGTATGTTCCCAGTTATAGATGTGGGAACCATTGGGAGTTTTTATTAAGAACAAATATAGTGACCCGACATCAATGATTGTGAAAGAAATTGAACCCCTCACAATCAACTTTTGGGACTAACCTAATTCACCTTAGGCATCACATTTTCTATTGAAATAAAAATGTTGAACTCGGTGTGAATCATAAAATGTCCTTCAAAATATAAAAACGATAGACTAACCAGTTCTCATTCAAACTATTTTGTTTTCCCAATGATGGTGGCCATTAATCTTCATTATGTTGAAATAAAATTGGAGAACCCGATGTGAATCACGACAACTCCTTCACAATATAAAAAGGATAAAATGACCAGTTCACATTCAAACCATTTTTTTCACCCAATGAGGGTTCCTGGTTATCTCTTATCCATAGAACCAATAATATTGAACCCAACTTTAAACACTCAAATAAAATAATGTCCAGTTAATCATGCGCCAAGCCAGTTTTCATTGGATATTCTACGTAAAAAAACAATGAACCTGACATAAAACTCTCAAATACTAGGATGGATGGTTCACCATGTGTCTGGTCAAATTGTTGGAATACGAAAGAAAGATGATAATCATGGAATTAATCTTGTAGATGATCCTATGTAATTGGGTTTTCTAGGAAGTAAGTCCATCCTTGTTTTGACAAGTTCATGGGATACAAATGGATGGATTAGGAATACAAGGAAAATTGTGTTAACCATTCATATCTAATTGAGGATGCATCATGACTATGATATTGAACTAATAGGTGAAGTATTTCCTTGTTTTATACATGAATTCATATATAGATATTATCTAAAAATCCAAATACAAGACAATTTATTCATCCAACTACCGTTTCAACATGTCAGTTATGGATGCAACCCTTGTGGGTCATAAAATGATCTAACCAACCTAAATGTTTCAATGTCAGGTGGCTAGCACAATGTTTCAGGAATACGATCAATGTTTTACAATATAGTACCTTAAAAATACCCATGAGTGTCTTAATGTAATTAAACTAATTAATTTTTCACTATCTAAGAATTTTGAATCTTGGATATTGTCCCTCGATTCCACAACTAACTACTTAGGAGATTATCTTCTAAGCGCAACAATCGCCACTTATAGTGTATAATGAGGGTGGAAAAAGAAGTGAATTATGAATCTCTTCTCATTTAGGGGATGTTGGGGACGGATCATATCAACATATATTTCCAACACTATTCCATCAATACCCATCAGTCATCTACTAAGGCCACCAACTAACACACTACCACCGCTGATACCCGCTCATAGAAAAGATGGAAGAAACATCAGGTGAGGAAGGCTCGGGATAAAGTGAGTGGGATCATATCCCCACTCCCACTAATGATTTCTATTGGAATATTGTGATAGTACCAAGTGATAAGGCTCATATCCCTAATCACATAGAAAAAGTCAATAGAATATTCCCACAATAGGCATGGGGGAGGTGCATATCCAAACCCCATGCATAACGTCAATTGGCATATTCTGATGGAACAGGGAGGAAATAAGTTGTCTCATATCTCCACATCAATAAAAAATATCTTTATTATAAATTTTATATTGAAATTTTGAATAATTGTATCTCTGAACACACATTGCTGAAATTCCATTATAGCATAGAAGTAGCTGATAAACTTTTATAGCATATTCTGGTACTTATAAAAATAAACGGTCAGTTGCATATTTTTATCCCTATAGCTAGGGTGGTTCAACACAATGATAATTATGAAAAATTTCTTTCCTCATAGAAAGAATAAATTCTTTCATCCATCAAAGAGGATTATCAGAATATTACGGTAAAGGATGAGGCATCAGATCGAGACCATATTCCCATTTCAACACCAGGTGAGAGCAGAACATTCCTCGGGATAAGGTCACATGCATTTAAAAAAAATTTTTCCACATAATCTAAAGTCCCATGATCAGGAACATATTCATGTTTTGGTGGGGAAACACAAATTTAAAGGCGAACATGCCTCAGGGAAGAATTATATTCCCATCAAAGAGGACAAACAACATTTTCTAATAGCCTTGGAATGAGTTCATATCCCCATTCTGAAGGGTTCTCACCAAGTGATAATGAAACATGCTTCATAATAGGCCTATATTCCTACCAGAAAATATTCCTAACATATTCCATATGATCACAAAATCAATGTAAATATTCCTATTTACTCCAATGAATGACTAAACCAGCATCGTTCCAAAGTAATACAAAAGGAGGATCATATACATTATCCCATTCCAGATTACGATCTGTATATTCTAGTGGGAATTTATATAAGTACATTGTGCATATTTCTATTCCAAATGAGGCTCACCATGTGAGAGTGGAATGTTACTTGGGTAAGGCTCATATCCCTATAACAAAAGACTAACAACATATTCCAAAGTCTCGTGTTCGGGCTCATAATGTCATTTTGACTGAGGTTCACCAAGTGATAATGAAACATTCCTTAGTATAATATCATATTTTGGTCAATATTGAAAAGGTTCATTGGTATATTCAAGATGCTTCTTAGTAGGTGGTACATACTCCCACAAACAACATAAAATTATATACAAGTTCTGGTAACTTTGATATGACATGCTTACGTTCGTACACAATTTAAGAAGGTAGGATGACATATTCCATCAATGATGAAGAACAAGGATCATATCCATAATATGATTGAATATAGTATTATTTAGGTTATTTGAGTCACATTATCAACTCCATAAGGGTTCATCAACTCTTCAAATGATGAATTATGTGATCATTACCATGATAGTTCCCCTTATGGTAGTGAAAATATGGATTGTAGGGACCCTACTCCTGACATACACTATGGTCAACCTACCCACGATGATATCTCCCAAGGAAAAGTAAATACCACCCTTTCATAGAGACAACTGTATAGTGGGGGGTACAAAACTGAAATTCCTTCTTATAAAGAGGTGATCAAATCATCTGGGTGAAACACATACAGTTCCCCATCAACTAATTGCATCACTCCAATATGGTTAGTAGCAGACCCCAAAATTCATATTCTATGGTCTGTCTAGATAGATGCATGTAATTTTGAATAATTGGAAACCAATATTGACATATGGACATAGTTGTCCTGAAATAACTTCCCCATCATGTTTTGGATCCTTTATACACATGATTATAATATCCCAAATGAGATAAAATAAGATTTAATGAGTTATTTATAAAAAAAGATGTCGAAAAATAATTATAGAATGAAGAATAGAAAAATATATTATCCAGGATATGAGGGTCACCTCTAAATTATTAGAATACTCTATTTTCAGTTTGAATGAGAGGCTATCTCCATGGCACGAGATTAAAAACTAGAAAATAATTTTGAAAATATACAACATGATTTCCCCCATTGCATCACTTCCCTTAATAAAATTATAATAAAGGCCATGTGTTGTATCCATTTTTGATGAATGGGAATTTATGCATAATTACATTTTTTCACACAGTTGGAATAGAAAAACCCATCAGATACAATGTCATTTAATGTCACAGTTTCTAGTGAAATCAGAGGATGAGGATAGCTCAAGGCAGTTGGTTACTACAACAGATTTCCCAAATTTAAATGGTTAATAGACATAAAAAGAGGGAGAGGATATTCAACAGATCATTGAACTGGGATCCTCAAAAAATAGGAATGTATTTTAGACACAAAGACTGATTTTTCGACCAAGTCAAAAAAATTCCATTAGAAAATGACTCTCGTTAGGGGATTCCATTTTACCTAGCTACTTCACAAGTATAGTTGTGGCACATCAAATGTCCATTAGAAGTAGTTTCCATAACATCCACCAAGGATTGAACCCAACCCTCTAGGATGAGGGAATATCTTCCACCACCTCCACCACTTGGATTGTCAATTCTCTATAGGAATCGGGACATATCATCAACAACTTTAAAAACCCCCCCAACCCATTGGGATGTGGGAATTTATATCTCATTCAAAATATCATGGTTCATCATCTCCAAAATGGGTCTTGGGGATGTCAGTATTGTTTCTAGATCCACCCTATCCCAATACGCTGGGGGCATTTATATCTCAATTTCTATCCAAGGAGTCATTAAATCCCTACCTAGTGATGATACATTGGCTAATGAATCCACATTCGTAGTTGAACCTAATTAGGAGGAAGAAATCATCCATATCACACACTAATGAATGGTCTTGTAAATAATAATCCATTATATGAAATTAATCAATAAATTTTCCACCACTATAGAGTTTTTTGATCAACAATCTACCCCTGGATAGATGGATCCGATAAAATGTTCTCTCTAAAATGGAGCTCTCCCAAAAAACCATGCTGGAAGAGAACTTATTCTTCCTCGTGCAAGGATAAGTACCCTAAAATATGGACCAAATGAAAAAAATCCATTTAAAAGAGAGTATTTGAGAGAATCCTCCTCATATGAATATTAGAAAGAGAGATTCCCACTATCATGGAAGATGTCCATGTGGGCTCCCATGACTCACATTTGTGTGGGAATAGTCTCTCCCACCAAATCCAGAGGGTATTTTATTACTAGAAAACCATGATTCAATAATGTGTGGAAATCCATAAGAAATTTCATGAAGTTTGTACCTATAAAAACTCCATCCATTAACCCCTAAAATTTAGACGTACAACAAAAAATTTAAGGCCATTTCCATTTTGGAAATGTATGTTTTGGGGCCATATCCACCACCCATAGACAACCAGTTAATTTATATCTATACTGCTACCAAATTCGATTTAAATGGGATGATGGAATACCACTCAATGAAGTTAGGGTGAAGAAAAAGATCAAATTCACAAAGTCTGATATGATCACCAGGTTTGGATTCTATCAAATAATATTGATATAAACTGAAACCAACTTTTGTTAGATAGATTTGATCGAAATGTACCAGGGGTACAATGTCATGTACAATCACTCATATCACTATCATGGAGTGGAAAATGGATAAATAGAGTCAATAAATAACACTCTTTCAAATGTACTGTAGAGGATGGTGAACATTGATAATAAGTCCTAGATAGACAATATCCTTAATTCTTTGTGGGCCAACTATACCACCACACATACTATTACACAATTAATTCCATACTCATTGGGGTATGGGATAGAGGTTGTGTTACCCATATAGGTCCAGATAATTTTTACCTGAATATCCTTTTATAGAAAACTATCAAATGATGATAAATTTCAAAAGAATATAAATGAATTTTAGAGGATTGATGAGGTTGGGTTGTGTACATTTCACAACCTTGAATCCCATCATAATCAGATGACATGAGCCGTAAATAAAATGGCCCACCTCCATTCATTGATTCAAGGATAATTGGTGTTGGATCTCAGATCCCTAATCATACCAGATAAGAAGAATCCAATGATGGAACCCAAATGGGAAGTGACTTATACCATATATAAGGACATTCATAATGGATCTTATTAATTTGACACAATATATGTGGAATGTGTCACCACCAAACAATGCAATATTTCTTAAGAAATTTTTCTCATATTTGTCACCAATATCCTCTTTTCCTTGTGAAAAAATGTTATGCTGCACAACATCTCAAGTCCAGATAGCAAGACTTTAATCTTTATAGCATCCCATGTTCTGACCACATGTCTCTAAACAGTATGGATCACATCCTCACCGCATGACAATAAACATCATAGATCCCCCAATGGATTATCTTCATTCATATCACTTGACACTCATCCTCAATAAAATATGTTAAAATCATGGTTGATGTTCTCTTCACATGAAAATAAACTACACGGTACTCTAGAACAAAATGTGGAATGATTTTTTCTATCACAAGATAAGTGGTGACTCCCAAACCCCTATTCTTGGTCCCATCCTCAATATTAATTACCTTTCACATCAGGTGATCCTTATCCTTACCGCATGATGTTAAACTAGAAGAAAAAATTACATACCCCATTATGTTAAATCTGAATGGAAAATATCCTTAAAGCATGATGTAAAAACAACAATGATCCATGACATCCATCTTCAATCATGTCAGGTGACCTATATCCTTACCACATGATGTTAAATTGATTTGATTTTTTCCTTTCTGCACAACATTAAATAACATGAGTTTTTTTAGAACCACATATTCCTTGATTCTCATTTTAAAATTTGATACATCGGGATTCCTTGATCTTGTATCTTGGTCCAGCCACCACATTATACAAAATTCCCCTATCATATCCATAATCACCTACGCATAGTGAGAGGAACCCATTCCATTCCTTGTTTTTCACACTAAGCATAGAGCACATGATCATAGTAATTTCAGTAAGTGCCTCCCCACAAAAACAAGGCATAACAACTTATGAAAGATTCATCATGGTCCTAAACTCAAGACCATAAAAGGAATAACATTATTCCTCACCAAATGTTGTTAAAAAACACGTTTGATGTCCCTTTTACAACATAAAACTACACATTCTTGTGGAACATTCCTGAGAAGACCACTTTTTTTGGTGCTGGTATCCCGGCATACCTCCATCCATAAAAATTGAATATCTTTATTCCTGACATCACATGATACATAGTGATACCCTAATTCCAACCCCTAGGGGCAGTCCCAACAAATAAGCATAAAAATTACCCCTCCCTATGTATAGGATAATCTTTCAAAAGAATCTCTTTCATCAAGAACAATGTGTGGATTGATTTCTATTATCATTTGATACATAGTGATGTCTCTATTTCCATAATTGGGTCTATCCACAATACCCATATCACATCAGGATGCTAAAATCCTTGTTGTGTGATGTTAAACTACATGGTTCCTACAGAGCAATGTTTGGATTTATTCCTATGATCACTGGATACATAGTGAAACCCATAATCTCCAATATCAGACCCAACCAAAATAATTAATGGAATAAATTCCCACCTATATATATGATTTAGAACAATGTATATATTTTCCTGTCCATGAATTATGTGTGTCTTGATTTCTATTATCACAGGATACATAGTTATTCCCAGATCTCCAATCCTAGTCCTCGCTATAATAAATGATACAAAATTACAACCCAAATGCGTAGAGGATGGGATAAACAAGATCATTTTTCTTATATATGAGTCATATATATGTACATCATACTTGTTCATGTAATATATATTGAACAATATTTCATGTTGCTTCCCACATCTTTACCACATGATGTTAAGCTATAAAGAAATCATCAAGGTCACCTTAAATTAAAACATCACAAAAAATATACCATTTCTGCATGAAGCTAAACATCGCATAGGAAATTAAATCCCTTTTACACAATGTTAAACTGTGGAAAGAATCGATCATCATTATCCCTTATTAAAGGTCCATTAGAGCCTGACCCCATCCAACCACAGTATGGGGTGATTTCGTCATATTTTAAAAACCTAAATCCATAACTCAAACTTCAGGCCTCAAGAACCTCAAGTTTCTAAAACCCATTCATGTCCCTTGTAAAGGAAAAGAGACCTATCTGGTATACCATGATATTACTTCATAAGGGTGAAGAAAAACCAATCATATATTTTTTGGCTCCATAAGTAAGGATTTATAATTATTGTGGCCTCGACAACGTCGTGGTAGAACTCATCACTTGAGTGTGTTATGGTCCATCCTTGGTATTATTTTCCCAAATCATTACTCCTGACCTAAGAACCTTGAGTATTAATATACATCATTTCACCTCTCACTCAGAAGGATTTTGGGTTACTCTTGAACGTGGGTATCCCAATTAGGCTATTGTGTAACATCCCCCTTATTTGGTCCATGTGTGTCATGACATTAAAATGCCTACACGTTGATAGAGGTAGTATGAACATAAACTATAACTTATAATGGTCCAAATCAAAAGACCTTAATCGGCTAGAGAAAGAGACACAAAAAATTTTAGGTTGAAAACACGCAAACGGTGCCCTGAGAAATGTAAATTCTTTGGTCACTAAACTCTTCATCTCTAGAGTTTAGGCAATAATTAGGGAAAAAATAAATAAGGTACAAAGCTCATATGGTCTACACTATAGCAATATTAAAATCAATGTTATGCTTGCTGGAAACATTGGTTCACGGAAAAGTTAGAGTAATGATTTTTCACATCTCATCGCCATGATAATATGTTCTCTAGGCGGTGATAGAAATTTTAGGGTTCTCGAAACCTTCTTCAATATTACAGTTTACCTAAATCACACATCATGATTTAAGCACCTAAGGCTATCAGAAACATTACATAGTTGTTGTAAATGAAATGGTATCATTCTTCTTGGCCCTATTATTGATGCATAAGGGCTTCGATGTAACAAATTGAGAAATGATAGCCAAATATAAAGGGTTTTCAGATTCTTTTGATCTTGATATCAGCGTGGTAGAACTCAACATATGATGATATTTTGGGTCATTCCCAACACGATTTTCCATTCCTTTATCAAGACTAGATCACTTTGAACAATGATTTACATTGCCATTACCAAACTATCTGATCATATTTGACATCCTCAACATTATGTCACTGTTTTTCTCACCCTTTATCAAAGAAGGAGTGAGAAACTGCATTCACAATCCTTTATTGTCCTACAACTCGAGATTCGAAACCACATGGTGTAGTGATCAACCTTCATAATTTTGAGCTAAACTACCCTAGGGTGCTAGAACCCTTCCTGGATAGCTCTCCTCTCATACCCAACCTCACCATATAGACATTTGAATCTCCTTGAATCTTTCATGGACCTCAAAAAGGGGTGGAGATCTTCTTGTATTGACCTTTCTATTGATGCATAAGGGATTTGACATAACAACTTAAGGAATGTCCTTTTTCAAGATAGGTTCTTCAGTACTTTTGAGATCTGATAACATTGTGGTAGAACAATGCACCTCAGGGTGTTATGGTTCATCCTCACCATTTCTACCTCATCCCATATTCACAAACTCAAGCTTTTAGGTTATGACTTATATTAAACAACTCCCAACTATCATTGTGGGCCTAACTTCCATATTATTTCTCCATCTGCAAATATTACACCCATAAATCATCTATATACCATGGAAAATAATGGATGCACCTATATTTTACAATGATACCAATGCATAAGTTCCTTGACCTACCAACCAGAAGCACCTCCTCCTTGCATAAAAATATCTATAATCCTCGTGAACCTTAAAAACACCATGAAAGAACATAGTATCTTAGTTTTGTTTGGGGAATTCCTAGAATTTTTGCACCATATTCCATGATCACTGATGAAGTAATGGAGTTAAGACATTAAACTACATGGAATCCTAAGGTCAAATCTAAAAGACTATAAACTACAGTAGTATATGGTATAAGATAAAAGACCATAAACTACCACAATAGAAGGTATAAGTTAAAAGACCCTAAACTGAAGTGATATAAGGTCTGATCCAAAAGAACCTAAACTAACATAGTTAAAGGTTGGAGCTAAAATATCAGAAACTATTGTAATATATGGTCCAATATAAAATACCATAAACTATAATAGAACATCAATTTAGTCTAGAATAATGGACATCGTGTAAATCCCACCATAATGAATTGGAAAAAATCAAGCTATGCTCCCTAACACTATCGACCTCGACAAAATATGGAGGAATATCCCTTTGTGAAATATATTATACACAAATTATCATTATGTAATGAATGAAATCTCATGATAACTGGAACTGATACATCTATAAAGAATTAAATGTTGGTAGGCTTTCATGAGAACTTCACTAGAAGAATCTATTATGATTTAAAAATTAAGATAAAAAATTTAGTTTTTAATGACATTATCAAAAACATTGTTAGTATTGGAAATTCATATAACACTGGATCAATGAAATTTCATTTACATAAGGGATTAAATTAAACTGGATTGCATCTTGCTAGGTTCATAAAATCCATTCATTGATAGCAGGAAATAGGCGGCTTCTCCACATTTTATAGAATTTATATGAATATCATTAAAAAGTGTACATATAACTAATATAATAATTTTGAAGATGAGATGGAAAAGTAGGAAAGATTATAGAAATAATTATTAACTGATCACTATTGTACTGCTCTCCCCACCTCTCCACTTCTACCCCAAGATGTCGAGTCTTGATTAAATTAGTCATCCCCTCAACTCTATTTTGGGTAGTTTCTGTTGAAATAGTGGGTTACCAAGACCTAACTATTCATTTCTTTTGATTACCCTATAATGTATATAGTTTAGCTATGCAAGATGTCATCAAACCATTATAGTGTATACTTTTCTACGTCCACTATTTAAATGTTAATGTCCAAAGATTAGTTGTCGTATTGAATGTTTATAATTGTTCCCATGATATAATGAGAACCTCAAGATACTATGACATTAATCTTAAATATACGTTATATGGTCTAGATATATCATAATGATTGGACAGAGTAGATGTTTGACTATCAGATGCTGGGGGCTCAAAAGCATTGAGACTTCTTCTCATGAAGTTTACACTTGGTGATCTATATTAAAGAGATCATGAAGAATGACTGACCAATAGGAACGCCACATGTCTTAGGTTTCGTTGGATGTTCCAATCTATGACCATGTGTATTGGTCCCATGACATGAGATAATTAACAATGTATTTCATTTTATTGCATGCTTTGATGCAAGAGGAAAAACATTGCATTGAAGTCATGGCGAGGTAGTTTGTGTTTTGTGTGTCATTGATGGCATGGAATTTGTTGAATGGTCAAGAAATGATTTTTCACTTTCAGGTTGTGGAAGTAATATATCTCATGCATTGTTGATATGTATGGTAGTACCTTTATAAGTAGTTGAGGGTAAATTTGTCCAGTTTCATCAACCAAAAATAAAAATAGAGATGGGCGATGACACATGAGTGCGTCTTGCTTTATGAGATATTACTGAAAAAGATATTATATTACAGAGTACGTGTTCGTAGGTTGGTTGTCACTGCTGTGACAATCCTTATTTCTTCATGATCCATAATGGGTTGCTAGATCCCACTCTTGGTCTATTAATACTATTTACTACTGTCTAAATAAAATCCTAGATGGTCACACACAAAAGCGTATTCAAGGATCTTCCCTCTTCAGTTGAATAGGAGTTTTGGACATAGTGGGCCCCACCACAAGGGTATGAGATTTGCCCAAAGTTAAATATTCACCAATGCAACAAATAAATTATTATTATTCGAGTTTAGAATAATGAGTATTGAAATTCATTATTAAATATAATTATAAGTTTTAGTGAATACATGGAAACATATTAATTTAATAATATTAAATATATTCAAGGATCAATTAATATTTACGGGAATGACAGGTAGTGTTAATGACTCTATTATTATCACGTCATATATTTTAATATATTACAAGTAAATGATAATAATATTTATGACTCAGTTTAGTAGTACTATAATGTCTTTGATAGCGTGTTAAGTATTCGGGGTCGGCGAAGCGATAACTGGTATTTTGATTAACCACTATAAATAGAAGAGGAGGTGATTTTTAAAAGTAATATTCATGGGTATTATCTCTCCTCTCCTCTCCTCTCTAGCCAGCCATGTTTCTAAAAAACGTGGGGGGGGTAGCGGCCCAACACTAGCTTGACTAGCCTCGCAGCACAAGTAGAAGGACGACACCCTGCCAGTCTTCCCAGCAGAAGCAGCACACCAGGAACTTCCAACGCACCTCACCCAGCTAAAGGCACACCCAAGGAACCCCTTGCTGAGCTGCTCTGTGGCACTTTCCCACTCCAGGTGCTGCCATGTCCGCTGGTTCTCTACTGAGGACACCTCCATCCCTACATCAACAGTACCTATCCCCTTGAGAGAACCAAATTCCTACATCCCTGCACCTTCACTGGGTAGGAAACACTCACCATGTGTAGGCCAACAAGGATCCTGCGCTGCACTGAGGCCCTTCGGGCGTCGCCAATGTCTTCCCCACGGAGCCTCTGTGTGGCTCCCTACTGCACCAGGTGCTCTAGAGGCCTCTCGTACAGACCCAGCTATAGCGGCATGCATCAAAATCGACAGCGGCACCTGAATCATCTCCCATTAAGAAACACTTGTTGCCGCCCTTGACTCCACTCCCACTACCATGCCACAGCGGTACCCATGAAGATGTTTCCCCTGTTCTTCTGTCTCCCTCGTGGAGACCCACTCAACTGAGGCAGCCGAGCACCTGGCCTCCCTTCTCTTGGAAGCACTTCCTTGCGCATCAGGATGCCTCTAGTCTTCCCATGGACCAGCGGCCTAGCCACCCTCCTAAAGTCCGAGTGATAGCCAGTTTACCTTCTTCCTGAACCAAGAATAGCGTGCAACGGACCTAGAGGTCCACCTCTTCCCTGCTGCGCTGCTTCCACAACAAACTAGTTCTTCTCCATCTCTTGAAGAAACAGACAGCCCCAGTAGAAATCGCTAGGTGGTGTGCACCACCCTCAGGTAACCTATAAGAATGGGATTGACCAGATCCATCCTGAAACAGGCACAAGAGGTTTTTCCCAGCCCGCAATGGTCTTAGGTGAACCCCCCTGCACGGGGTCTGTAAGGCACGGACTAGGCAAGTTCGGGCTCTCCCTGACCCGAATAGGCCCTTCCTGGTTTTCATGGCGGTGATATAAATAGATTAATGAAAAATTAATTAAGAAAATTAATTTAATTATGGTTGATAATTAAATTAATAAAATATTAATTTTTGATTTATCAATGACTACGGCGTAATTAATTTAATTGGGAGATTAATTGAATTAATTAAGTAATTAATTTTTTAGTTTTTAAAATTATATTAATTAATCTGGACCGAACGATGTTAAAATAGAATTAAAAACAACAATGAAGTTTTTAATTCAATTAAGTTCCCTTGGTGTTTATTTATGTAAGTTCAATTATTCTTCTATATTTAATTAATATACGCGAGTTTAATGCATATGCTAATCATGAGATGAGCCTGAGTAATGCATGTTTGGTGTGTTTTATTTAATTATTGCATGGTTTTGTTCTAATAATTTTAATTAAATAAAAGGTGTTCTACGTGTTGTCTCAAGTTTCATTATATGTATATCAGTCTGAATGCCCATTCTCAGAGTTGTAATTGTATACCCTGAGACCCCCTCGCCTGTGTGTGAGTATAATTTTATAATGATGTGAAAAATAGTGACGCACTTCGCGCCAAGTGATGAAAAAACACCAAACAAGAGTTGGATGAATTATATGAGAGACGATGCTTTTCAAGTTGCAAGTCGCGCGACTAAAAGGTACTAACCACTAGGGTTTTGTTTGGTCTGTTATTCACTCAATAGATCGACCAATAGTTCTAGCTCATGACCAGGTTTTCATTTTCTTTATTCATTGTTTATTATTTTTGTGCGTGTGTAATTTATTACACGATCAAATATTATAATAATAAACAAGCATACAAGATAAAATGAACATGTGATGTGATGGAATTTCTATTTCCTTCACCATCAGTAGTGATTGCGATCACATAGTACGTTCTTATAAAAAAATAAAATGATTTCATTCCTCAAATTAAAAATAACAAAAATGTCAAAAATATATTAAGTCATAACTGCCTTTCGTCATTCAAATTTGGACAAAACCGGTTGTTTGAGGTGAAAGTAATGCCATAGTTGAGGGTACCTCTTACAACTATGGAGTCCTTATAAGGGTGTTGGGCTGACTTAAATAAAATTACATCAAAGAAATAACCACATCCATCTAGTTGTAATTTTAGAGGCAAGCATTGAGTAAATCAAGTTCTAATTTTTAGAAGTTGAGACTTCACTCAACAGATAAAGGAACCACAAGTTAAAGTAGTTGAAAATCCAAAAGCCTACCTAGAACCCTCTATGTCGTGGTGTAGACATAGCTTGATGACTACGAGGGTGGTTCTGGGATCCTTTCCACTAAAATTATCTAGCGACAGAGTATTCATATTTTAGTATAGAGGGTCCCTAGAATCCGATAAAATAGAGGGAGACATTAAATGATTTAAATAATTAATCAAAATGTATATACTGGTAATCCAGATAAAAGGAACTAATCTGCTAAAATTCAGTTTTTGTAGAAAATGGAATGATAGAACACATGTTTAAAAACTGTGATATAATATTGGGAAAAGTAAATGTCCACATTGACACAAGTATCCATGAATAGTACATGAATGTGCGCATAGTACTGTGATATAGGAAACTAAAGGTGCGAGTGTCCCCAACACTAATAAACTACCTCAAGTTGCGAGGGCTAAAATGCTTACAAGAGACTAGTGTACAAATCATATGATAGTTATATCATTATGCTTTCATCAACGTCTGTGGTCAGTTCTGGTCGTTACACTAGGACATGGATGATATAAACATGAATTCCCATCTCTGAAATGTTTGCAAGAAGAAAGGGAAGCAATGATATGAATAAGGTTATGTTAAAATAGAATGTAAAAATTGAATGATATATAATGATATCTAAATGGATCCCTTTCTCATATCATTTTCACCACATTACTCAAGTCTCGTTATAAGTTATAAAATGAACAAGTATTGAGTAAATGCTTCATTACCTATCGAGGTAAGGTTCACCAAGTCAATAAGAATAAAATAATGTTTTGTTTTAATTCTTAGGGTGAATAAATAGAAAGACAATGTGGAAAGGTCAAAGGCAATTCATGAAATTGCCACATTCAAAACGTCCTTAAATTGATGAGGTATTAACAAAGGTTATTTTCATTTCATATTATAAAATAATACTAATGAAGTTTAAAAGAAATAACCTGGTATAAAGAAGCAAGTTTCCGCTTCTACATCCGGAATATTCATCAATGTAATGTTTCCTTGTACTACTTGGATATTTAATACAATATGTTTTTACATATGTGTATTTAAATATAGTTACCATGTAAGTATGGATATATTACAAGAAGTCAGGTGTATTCTCATAGTGGCTGCAAAAGGGTGATACCTATGCTAGTGATGAGAAGTACACGACTTCTTTAATTGACAAGTGAAAGATTCATGTTGAACTTTAATTGAGTATAACCACAAACATTAATCCCTTGTGTCCTTGGACGCAAGGAGAAACTATTTCAGGTTCTAGAATGAATGTTCTTTTTGGTAAACTCAATCACCAGTTCCGTAATACATGAATCATAGGAATTTAATGATGAATATAAATGTAAGACTTATACCAAACTATGACTAGACAATTCTTTGTCAGGTAATCCTAAATGTAGATGTAATTTATATACTATGTATGGGTTTTTTGTTTGGAAAAACTAAATAATTTTTTTATTATCAATGTCTTTAGTTTGGACAATGGAGCCTTTAGAAAAAAGGTATGTTGCAAAGCACTTGGAAATAGTTCAACAAGTAAGCATGAACTATTCTATGTATAAGCTAGAGGTATACATACTTAATAATATTCCTTTAATTAATGAATGAAAAATAAAGTGAAGTATATTAATGGTCAGGAGATATGAGTTTCTTTGGGTTGGGATACCGAATAATATCTCAACCAAGCATTCATCAATCATGATAATGTAGTGTGGAGTAATTCCTAAATACAACTTACCTTATCGACATCACAACATTGATGTTAATGAGGAGGATTGATGATGAAGTCTTACATATCAACATTGATCAACAAAATGTAGCATTGAGTAATTATTAAATGACCATTTTATACATCAAAGTATTGATATAATTAATATAGAAGTTGAAACTAGAATAAAATTCCATTATATTTTATGAAATGAATTGCAAATAATGATGATATCCCACAACCATATTCCAACTATAAATGAAAAATGGATATCATACAATTCATAGTATGATGATAATCCATTATGTCATAAGGACATGTGTTTGGATGTAAATAGGTTGTTCATATACAAACAAACTTTCAGCAAGATTAACACATTATGCATCTAAGGTACTTATCCTAACCATTGCTTAAGATATTACATAAATCCCTAAGATAGAAAAGTCGTAGTCATGTGATAGACTACAAATCTATAAAAGGGTTCACATCTCTATTAGACACAGAGGGAACTATATTGACTTGAATTTACTCAATGCTAAAGATGCACAAATAGTTGGCTTACGAACTAGTTCCACAAGTCCATGTGGAACATAATATATTCTAGAGACACTTACTATGTAGAAAGGATAAAACCATGGATATGGGTTTCATATTCATTGTGTATGATGATCTATTATTCAATATGAATAATACTTCCTACAAGTAAGTAGTGTATAGAAATTATCTAAAATTAATAAGACCAACTAAAATTCAATTAATTGATTCCATGTATCAAAGTACAAAGGGGATTATTATTTTGAATACTTCAGTGGGTATTCAAGTGAGTTGAAACATGGATGGGATAAGCGTAGTAAAAATAAGGCTTGATTAGTTTGGTCAAGTTGTTATGCCTAATTCTATTAGAATTTTATTTATCATAGCTAATATATATGATCAAATTATTTAGCATTCGATGTTTGGACCACCAATCATGGATGGTGTCTATATGACGCAACCATAATGGGATGGTCACATAAAAGAATGCTAATAAAGGTTGCTAGTTACTGAAATCTAGTTTTGGGTTAATATAAGAAACAAGATCGTAAAATATATGTTTTAAAAAAATTAATTACATGTGTCTACCTGAGGTTAGTGAGAGTGTTAATGTTTTCCAAGTAATGTATGTTCAAAAAAATTTGAAAAATAGAGGTCGTTCTTATAGTTATTTAAACCCAAGATGAAATTTATACTCTAATGATTGACTTAAAGTAGTAACCAATGTTCTAGGGAACAAGAACTACTAAGGTAGATCTATAGCATTCTTTGTCCTTGTCAATCATACATATAGTGACATAATATTGAAAAATTCAAGTTGGAACAATTTAAGAGATTAGTTTTTGCCTATGTCACAGGGTATAATCTCCTAATGATGACCTGTCCATGACATGGGAAGAGATAAACGTGATGAGTTAAATCCATATGTCGAAGCGGTGGATCAATAACGTATGACATGATATGTAGAAGAAATGATATTTAAAAGATATGTTTTACAATAGGAATATATCAGTTATATCCAGAAACAATATAGCTGATACAATCAAAACTTTCTAATTTTACTTTGGAATGTACAAAAGATATGTAACTGGTAAATGGAGAAGAAATGATACAAGTTTATGGGGATACAAACTAGTCTCCCATAGATCAATGTGATATAATATCACAGTTAGGCCAAATACGATGAGCTAGTCAAGCTCATATAAGCTAGTGGTAGGCATACCTATAAACACCAAGTACGTTTTATCTTCTAATGAAGCATACAAGCCGATATGCAAAAATCTATTCCAGTTCATAGAATCACACTTAGTAAGAAAAGTATTAGCATAATGTAAATTATGATATTCTTACTAGCCAAGATGTAATGTTATGAGAGTGGAAAAGTGAGATATACTCAGGATACCATCTCCTTAGATGTTTTAATCAATGAGACAACGTCTCAATATCAGAATTTCCCCATGGCAGAACCATGGCATACCCAGTTGCTAAAGCCGTTACTCAGAAGAATCATGATGTTCATCATGTGAGTAGCTAACAAGTTTGTTTAGAAAGTTGGATCTAGTTCCAGTGGAAGGGTTGAAAAAGTAGGTGCCCCAGACCTAACTATTCAGTGCTTTTGATTACCATATCTTGTATATATTTAGCTATGCATGATGTCATCTTACTATTATAGTGTAGAATTTTCTGTATCTACTACTGAAATGGTAATGTCCAAAAATTAATTTTCATATAAATAGTTTATATCAATTCCCAAGCTATAATGGGAACCTCTAGATACAATGAAATTAATCTGAAATATACGTTCAATGGTCTAGTTACATCTTACTGATTGGAGGTAGTAGTTTGAATATCAATTGTTGGTGGCTCATAAGCATGGAGAATTCTTCTTAGGATATTCACACTTTGTGATCTCTAGTAGTGAAATCATGAGGACTGACCCACTAATAAGAACACCCCAAGTCTTAGGGGGCGTTGGATGTTTTTATCTACGATCATGTGTAATGTTCTCACGACTTGATATCATTACCAATGTATGCCATCTGATTTTGTACTTTGATGAAAGATGAAAACCATGGAAATTAATTCATATAGAGTTAGATTGTGTTGGGTGGGTCATTGGTGGTGTGGTATTGGTTGAATGGTCAAGAAAGGATTTTTCTCTTCCAGGTTATGAAATTAATATATCTAAGACCATGTATATATGGATTTCAGTACCTTTATATGACCATGGTCATGTCAGTCGAGGGTAAATCCACCCCGTTACATCAACAAACACTAAAAAAAGCGAAGGGTGATGACATATGAGTGCATCCTGCTTTTTGAGATATTACTTAAAAAGAGATTATATTACACATCACATGTTTGTAGGTTGGTTTTCACTACTGTGAAAATCCTTATTTATTCAGGGGATATGATGGGTTGCAAGATCCCGCTCTTGGTCTATGAATAATATTCACTCTGTCAATATAAGGGCATATAGGGTCACACACAATAGTGTATTCAAGGATTTTACCTATTCAGTTGAATTGGTGTGTTGGAAATAGTGGGTCCCACTACAAGGGTCCAGGATTTTTCCAAAGTTAAACGATCACTAATGCAATAAATAAATAATTATTATTATAGATTACAATAATGAGTATTAAATTTATTTATTAAATGTGTTTACGAGTTTTAGTAAATACATGGAAAAATATTAATTGACGAATACTAAATATATTCAAGGTTCAATTAATATTTATGGGAAAGATGAGTCAAGTTAATGACTCAATTATTATCATATAATTTATTTTAATATATTAAAATTAAATGATAATAATATTTATAACTCAGTTTAGTAGTCATAAAATGTCGTTGATTGTGTGGTAAATATTTTAGTCTGGTGTGGAGATACCAGGTATTTTAATTATCCTCTATAAATAAAAGTGGGGGGGATTTTTCCGAGGACTATTCATGGGGATTCTCTCTTCCCTTCTATCTACCATGTTCTAGAGATAGAGAGGCTTTGGATCCAAGTAATTCAGATCGAGCATTCTCTCAGGAATCGCTGGTGAAGTGATTCAGTGGTCATTGGATCATTGAAGGCATCATCACAATTTCGTGCTAGCACACTGATTATGATGAATGGAGCTTCCACGGATTCCTTGAACCATGTGTGGACGATCTAGAGGTATTCGAATTCGGGTTCTTCGAGTAGTGATCGCCAACGATGAGCAGATGTGATGCGCAGTTTCAGATTAAACCATGTATTTTTATGGTTAATTTTTGTGCTTAAAATCTGTCATGATGGGTCCTTGCCTAAGACCGAGCTGATGTTCACCGACGTTGACATGTTTATGTAGATCGTCAGTGGGAATTTTTTAAAAATCATCTTTTTAGGACTTCTGCTGAATGCCCAGTTCCAACCATTTCCAATGAGGATGATGATACTAAGAGGTCATGCCTGAGTAGAGTTAGGATTTCATCATATCTCTATATCTTTATTGTCTAGGAATCCATATGGTCATTCAAATTAGATATAAACTAGTGATATGATCTGGTGCCTCTAAATCCTCCTTCATCTATATGGAAAGTGGAGCCTCATCTTAAATATCATAGAAGACCCTCTCGTTGGTGAAAAAACAATTCTACTTCAGGATAAATAGTATCATTATTTTGTATAGTGTTTGGTGATCAAAACCATCCATACCAAGTCATTGAACAAATGATGAAGGAATTCCCCTTATCCATGAAATGTTTCTATAGGAGTCTATGTAATCATGGTATAAATATTCTTCCAGATTAGCCTATGCCATGCTGGAGATTCTATGACCAATGGGACGGGAAAACTTAATGGAGGAATAACTGACTGAGATGGAAAGGAAGTTGGAGAGGAATCTCCACATACCCTTCCCTCACTATGGAACTACATTTTTTTTATGATGGATGGTTCATTTTCTTAATAGAATCTATCATACTATTAGGATGGTCATCTCCAAAATGAGGGTTCTTCCTCGAAATCTCTCCCAATCCTTGATTCAACACCATCATTTCTATGAAATGTGGGGTTGGTGACAAAAATTGATTTAACACATGAAAAACCATTCAGCTTAGAGAACCACCTAGATAGGTTTCTACCAAATCGCAGCCATAATTGTAAAACACCAAGATTTTATAGTATGTTATCTTTTCAATGTAATTCACTAACTTGTCTTACACGTAACACCGAGTTCGAGGGCACCACGACTAACCAAACTAGCCCTTGAAAAGGCATTTATGAATAGTATTAATTGAATTTTATATTTAATATACACCAGGTAAATTTGGAATCAATGCTATGTGTTTATTAGACATAATATAAGAACAAATTTATATTTTTTCAAATTAAAGATGTATTTTTTTTAAAATGAAAATTTTATTTTTTAATGGAAAACCATTTTAAAAACATTATTTGACACTTTTATATATTAAATTTAATGAAATTAAATTGTCTTTTGGAATCGGGACTGAAAAAGTTTATTTCAGATAAATATTTTGTAATTTTTCTGAAAACATTCATATTTTGATGAATAGTGAAAAATAAATAAATTTCATTAAAAAAACTTTTTTAATAAAGATTATTTATAATGTTAAATTATTGATTTTAATTATTTTTAATTATCATTAGATTATATTTTTATAATTTAATATAATTTAGGTCATCATATGTAATTTCACGATTAAACTAGACATAAACAAGTGTCAATCTTTTGGTAGTTATTATTTCTTAAAAACAATCTTTTTGTTTTGACAACCAGAATTAATTTGAAATTATTTTCATCCACATATATGTTTTGAATTTGAAAAAATGGATTCCATATTTTGAATCATGAGTTCCAAATTTTTTAAATAGGTAACTTTTTTTTAGCCATTATGAATATTTACTTTAGTAAATATTTTATTTACCATGGTTAAAGGGGTAAATCTTGTAAATAAGGGTAAAAAAATATAATATAACAATATCAAATTACCCTAAAATCTGTCCTATATCTATTTTTCGATACATTTCCAACCATGGCCATCCTTTGTTCTATTTTGGGACTCCATGGAGCCACTTGAGAGTGATAATGACACTTTATATTAATAAATTTAAAGTAAGGACAAAAATGACAAAACCATATATCTTTTAGTAAAATAATTTTTACAAGGTGTAATATAAGTTATCTCTTAAAATATAAATATTAATTAGAATGAAAATCATATTTTTTAAATAATCATATTTTATTTCTAATTTTTAGACATTATATAATTATATGTATTTATGACACAATGATGATGTAGTAATTACCTAATTAATGATTGATTAAAATAATTGATATTATAAATATCCAAATAAATTTAATTTGAGTCGTTTTATGAATTAAATTAATTTTATAGATTAACATGACATTTTATTGTTTATTATATAAATTTTATTCGAAGTCATAATGTTTAAATGGATTTCAAAAAAAATACTAAATAGTGTCCAAATTGACATAATTGAGTTTTCAAAACAAATACAATATTATTAATTGATATAACATTCCTAAAAAAACTATGTTTCGACCAAAGGACTATGATAAATTTATATATATTAATAATTAACCACTTTGGGTTATCGTGGATTGTTATAGTAGGTTTATTAACCATATAATATAAAAATACAGAGACATGGTAAATGTCCAACTATTTAACTAAGAGTTAAATCTAAAAGATAAGGTTAATATGGTGAACTAAACCTATATAAAACCTATTAGATGATATTTTTTTTACTCGTCCCTACTTTATATTTTAAATAAATCATTTTGGAGCTATTAGAAACCGAAAATGATTTTATTGTAAAATAATATTTCAAGCTTTTCCTAAAGTGACCATCACATCTCTTATAAAAGGGTACTTCCCCTTATATTTTTTCACCCCTCCAAATCCATTTGGCTCGGCCAACCCCAGACCAAATATCCTTCCAACATTTCTTACTTCAATATAGGGGACTTACATTGACCAGAATGCCAACCTAAGGAGCCTCTTTGATCAACTCAAAAGGAAACACTCAAAGAAGAAGAAATAATTTCACCATCCTCTTTCAAGTTCTTTTCATTTTCTAATTCCTCTTTTTTTTCCATACCAAAATTATAATTCAAGTACCTTATACATATTTTTATGTTATTATAAATATTTTACAAACAAATTCATTATTCTATCCATCATATGAGTGATGAAGTCACCATACGTGTGTACGTACGGCTTACCATCTCTACATCGCGGTGTAGTTGTTATTAAATACATTATTATATGGATGGGTATATTAATGATGTATAATTGATGGAAATAATAAATATAAGATTTTAATTATTCTGTATATACGATATACCATATATTTACATATGATTTTAACATCAATAGTATGATATTGTCGCTCGTGCGTACGTACGAATTACCATCTACACAAACGCGATGAGATTCATTCCCCATCATAATCATTCAAGAATAATATTAAATTTATGATTAAAAATAATGTTTAGGAACTTAATATAATTATGGACATGAATCAAATACAGCCTATACATAACAAACATGACTTACATAACAAAACATATAAAGAAAAATGAATCACTTAAAAACCAAAACAATGATACCACTGATATATCATTAATAATGCTATATTATAAGATCATATATGAAATCATATTTAGGTATTTGGTTCCTGAATGATTTAAATACAATTATTTCACTATTATAGATTAGTTTAACCTACCCTATACTAATGAAAAGTACAAGGTAAGGGGTATTTATCTCAATTCTTATTCCCATGAGATTCATGCTATATTGCCACAATTTCATTTTGTGTGGGGTATGTACTCCACATGATTGTATTAATTGTGTAATATAATTTATTTATGGGTATTTACATCTTCATTGTATGACACTTCTTTCAGGGGGTCGATTTTTCTTAGGTTACCAAATCTGTAAGGGAATTTCAAATTTCAATTTCTACTCATTGTGCTTTATGCATAATTCATTGATTGTTTTAATCCAAGATTATTTGTGGAATCACTATTTATTATTTATGTAGTAATTTCCACTCCTCTTTATTTAGATATACATTTGATACAAATAATCACTCCATTGATAAATTCAAATTCCATTAATATTAACTTTTTTAGGTAAATCTTAACTCAATTTCCATTCACTGAGTTAAACATCCAAGTCATTGGTTTTGTTTTTACAAGAATATGAGTGAATGTAATATTATTGATTTATACTAAATATTAATTTATATTTATTGTATTAATATTGGTCACATATAATTATAACACTGAATCATCCTTAATCTAAGGATATAGTCTTTATAATGTATTTCATCTCCATTTACATTCCTTTGAGTCCTTTTTGTTGTTATGCACCTATTCACTTTTATATGGTTAATATACTGTCCTTTGAAAAATTATATCACTAATCCATTTATTCTCAGGACATTATAATTTTTTGATTAATATTATTCCTTAATTACTTGTATTCAAGAGTCTCTTATTTTGTTAAGAACTCTTTAACTAAAATATTGTTTAAAATGTTTTAAATATTTATTCATCTAAATCATTCCCATTAATTTCCATGTTTTAAAAATGGTTTTAAGTATTTATTTATATGGAAATAAATGTTTTGAAATTAAAATTACTTTTAAAAGTTTCAAAGTGGTATGAGACACTTTGATTCAAAAATAACATTTAAACGACTTCTTGGATAAATATTACAATATTTTAATGCTTTCCAGAAAAAGGGTATAGTTCTCTCAAATTGTTTTAAAGACTATTTTCATCTATTTAAATATCATTTAGTGTATTTTATTCTTTATTGAGGTTGATTTATCATAATTCTATCACTCATACTGTATTTAATCAGTTATGATTGACTGTGGATGTGCTATTTTTATACCATTCATGGTTTGTGGTTAAAATGTTTACATTTTGTATGGTAGTTTTAATATGAATGTTTAGATTATGTTTCACACTTTCATATGAGGAATGCATTGTACTTAGTATGTGATGGGAGGAGCCTGCTATAGCTCTTCGATGCATCGGTAGGTGTCATGAGACAAACTAGTGTCTTGGCACAAGGACTTGATAAAATCTTATTTGTAGTCTTTGAACAAGGACTTGACTATATAGTTTTGAAGTCTAGAATTATGCATTACATCATTATGAAATTGGATATTTATATTAAATTTGATTATTGGACACGTATAATAACAATGTGAATATGTAAATGTAATTATTTGATTTATCTTTTCCATTTTATACTGAAGTTTATGTTTAATAGACTTGTGTTCTAGTTTTATACATTTCATTAAATGTTTATTCTTATTTATGATAGTTTCCGCTACATTTTTATCCTTACTGAGCATTTGTGCTCACCACTTTCTTCTATTTCATTTTCAAAGGATATTAAGATGTTATTTATGAGTGACTTGCATGAATAATCTAGGAGTATTTGATGTTTCTAATGGAATAAATTAGTGTTGTATTTGTTTTCAAGTTGAAATGTAAAACATAAGTATGTATCTTGTAATTCCAAGTCTACTAAACTGATCAGTATTTCGGGACATGATTCCTTGTATAATGCCAATGTTATGTAATAATTCAATGATTCTGGGTAACTGGGGTTGGGGCATTACAGTTGTTATCAGAGGAATATTAGTAAAAACCTTGAAAGCTAAATTTAGAAAAAAACTCTGATTGGGAAACACTACCCTAAGATAGACATTGAGGATTAGTATAGAAGAACATCCAGAAATATTGGTGATGTAAATATTAAGTGGGTTTTCCAAGAAAAAAATTCCTGTTTTGATATGAGTAGGTAGAGGTAGCTCTGGCACATATGTACCTAGGAGTAAAAACTCTGACAAGGAGTTTCAGGCTTGAACCAGGGTATCCTGGTACACAACAATGGGCCTTGCTGCACTCTTGGTTACGACACTCCCTGAGGATATGCTTAAGATAATTCCCATTTTCTTTACAAACCAATTTTATGGATTTTAATATAAGATGAGAATAAATATCCTTGGTTAATCTTAAGATGTTTTAGATTGAAAATAAGGTGTTATGATATTCTATAAATGATTTTATGACTCACAGTATGCTTTCTTATGTTAGTCAATGGATGGATTCGAAGGAAGTCATAGTAACATTGAACATGATGTACAAGGTGGGCATGGTGGTGGAACTGAGCAATGAAATAGAATGTTGATAGGTACAAAAGATATCCTGTTCATGCCGAAACAATTTTCCAAGAATATGATCAACAACATATATATTAACCAACTCCCAAACTCAACAAAGAAGAGAATGATGGTGAATGATAAGAGCTCTATCAATGGTGACCATGGAGAAAAGAAAGCTCCATTTCCATTATGTAGTAAATGTGGAAGGAGACACCTAGGAAAGTGTATCAATGGAACAAAGAAATGCTTTTTGTGTTGGAATGAAGGACATAAAGTAAAGAATTACTATTTAAAAATGAAGAGTACTATAGAAGAATATAAAAATGATCCCAAGAATCCATTTACAGTAATATTCCATAAATGTATGGGACCTTGGAATTACCCGAGTGAATGCCATATTCTATAGGATAACCTCTTGGTCATGGAATAACCTATGTATAAATAAATGGATGGAGAAATGTTTAAAGGTATTAGTGCTCTTTGTTTATGGGATTACATTGGAAGACTTTTTCTTTTTTGTCTAACCCTACAGTTTTTTATGTGAAAATTATATTTTAGGAAGAATTATCTTTTCAATTGTTGATATTGTTATAAATAACCAGTTGGGTTTATATGCTCCTTGAAATTTAGGCATTTACAATTTATTAAATTTTGGGATGAAAATGCGAGGCATCAGATAACATTTGTGGTGAAATTATTTTATGGTTATTTTGAAGAATTTATCTCATTTTGGTAATGTTATAAAATATTGTTTTTGAAAATGGATAAAACATAGACCATGGGAAAACCTATCGGGTCAGACAAAGCTGTGGTAATCGAACCCACAACCAGAGTGTGATTGTCATTTATCGCCTACCATTGGACTACATTAACTCCATAGTTAGTGTGACTAAATCTTTTTAGTTAAATGATTTTATTGATCAATTATATGTTGATTTGGGAATTTATTTCTTATCAAATGGATATCCTTAGTATAGGAAAATGATTTGGTGATTAAGTGATAAATGTTATTTTGGAAGACGTTCACTCTATTGGGAACACTATATGCCTAAGGAAAATAGAATACAATGAGATTTAATTAGAAGAGTAATGGTGGATTTTATCTATGTTTCTTTGTGGATTTATAACGATTTTGGTTATTTATGTAGATGATTAACCTATCATAGAGAATATGTGATTAAGTTAATTACTTTTTATTATGTGACTTCAAGAGTAGTCAATGTTATTTGGAGATAAAATTTAATGTGGAAGACTATGTAATCAAATTATTCTATGTTTTGGGTTTCAATATTAGTTTGGATTATATTGAAGGATTTTAAGGAAAATTGTTTATTTAATGGTATTTATTTAACTTGGGGTATTGTTGGTTTAATTTTTTAAATTAAGATTAGTATTTCTTTCTCAAAAGGATTATAATTTTTGGGGATCATCTAATCTTGAACTGAACATTTTGGGTTTGGTTAATCGTTAAATATAAGGTAAATATGTAGTTTATCCTTTTTAGGTCATGTTATTCTCTATAAGTTGATTCTAGCGCTTTAGGTGTGACTAAGTCATCTTGAATACTAATCGTTTGAAAAACGATTAGATAGTGGTAGAAATTTTTTAAAGGATGAAACTCTACATAAAAAAGTATGTATAACTCTTTATGTTCATAGTCGAAATCATAAATAAATTCCTCAATTTTATGAAATGGAACTTAAAACAAAAAAAAATTATCCATTTAATTTCCCTACTGGGAAACTAATGACTATATATCCCATCAAAAGTATGTGGTTTTCTTGTTGTTAACAGTCTCCGGATCATGTTTTCTATAACTCTCCATTAGAACTTGACACTTAGTTTATCTTCCATATCCATGTTTTCCTATATGGAATCCTACTATTGGTTATCTCAGGTGACCATTTTTCTTCTCCTTCTTTCTTTTAGAGTGATAGTTTTATTGACTATTTTTTTGATGTGTGGCATTCAATGAAGTTCCCAAACCCAATTTTAAAATTGTGTGGACGCAATTTCCAAAAGGGGTTTATAATGTAACACCCAAAGATATCATAGTACGTTGTCTTTTTAAAGTAATTCAATAACTTTTGTTACATGCAACAATGATTTTGAGCGCACCACGACTTACCGAACTAGTCGTTCAAAAAGTGTTTATTAATAGTATTAAATAAATTTTGAATTTAATATACTCCATATAATTTTATAATCCATATTATGTGTTTAACATACATAATATAAGAACAAATACATTTTTTCCGATAAAAGAAGTATTTTTCAAAAAATGCAATATTAACATTTTTTAAAAGAAAACTCTTTTAAAAACAAAAATTTGAAACTTTTATATATTCAAATTAATGAAATTAAATTTTTCTTTAGAATATGGACATAATAGTTTTTTTGGATAAATGTTTGGTACCTTTTTGATAACTTTCATATTTTTATGAATAGTAAAAAAAAATACAATATTTAAATTTAAAACATCTTTTTTAATCGAAATGATTTATAGCATTAAATTAAACATTTGAATGGTTTTTAAGTATCATTAGATTATATTTTTATCATTTAATATAATTTAGGTCATTATATGTAATTTTACAATTAAACTAGACATAAACAAGTGTCAATCTTTTGATAGTTATTATTTCCTAAAAACACGTTGTTTGTTTTCACAACGAGAATTAATTTTAAATTAACTTCTGCCACTTCTGTGTTTTGAATTTGGAAAAATGAATTCCATATTTGGAATCAGTAGGTCCAAATTTTTTAAATTTCTAGCTTTTATTTTTAGACATTTTGAATATTTACGTCAGTAAATATTATATTTACCGTGGTTATAGGGGTAAATCTAGCAAATAAGGGTTAAAAATATATATTATAATAATATTAAATTACCCTAACAAGTGTAATATTTCTATTTGTTGATACATTTATGACCATGTCCATCCTTGGATCGATTTTGGGACTCCGTGGAGCCACTTGAGAGTGATAATGACACTTTATATTAATTAATTTAATGTAATGACAAAAATGACAAAAACATATATTATTTCATAAAATACATTTGAAAAAGTGTTATATAAGATATCAATTAGACCTTAAATATTAATTAGAAAGGTAAAACTATTTCCTACATAATATTATTTTATTTATAATTTTTAGACGTTAAATAATTAAATTTGTTTATGACACATTGATGATGCCGTAATTACCTTAATAATGAATGATTAAAAAAATTAATATTATAAATATATAAATAAATTTAATTTGAGACTTTATATGAATTAAAATAATTTTATAGATTGATATTAATTTTTATGGTTGATTAACTAAATATTTTTTATCGTGATAATGTTTCTATGACTTTCAAAAAAATAAAATACTAAATAGTTTCAAAATTGACATAATTGAGTTTTAAAAAAAATACTATATTATTAATTGATATAATATTATTAAAAATAAAAGGTTCTGAAAAAGGACACAGATAAGCTTAAATATGTTAATAAGGAACTTCTTGGGATTCTTTGGGATTTTTATAGTATGTTTATTAACAATATTATATAAAAATATAAAGAGAAATGGTAATTGTCAAACTATTTAACTAAAAGTGAAATGTAAATGATAAGGTCAATATGGTGACCTAAACCTATCTAAAAACTATTGGTTGAATGTTTTGTGACCCATACCCACCTTAGAATCTAAATAAATCATTTTGGTTCCATTAGAAACCGAAAATTATTTTATTATTAAGTAATATTTCTAACTTTTCCGAAAACAACCCTCACCTCTCTTATAAATGGGTACTTCACCTTCTCTTAATTTCACACCTCCAAATCCATTTGGATCGTCCAACCCTTGCCCATATATCCTCCCATATTCCCTTAAATCAACTTATATTCCTTACTTTGACCATAAATCCATCCTAATGAGCCATTTTGATCAACTCAAATGGAAACACCTGTAGAAGAGGTAATAATCTCACCATCCTCTTTCAAGTTCTTTTCTTCTTACACTTCCAATTTCTTTTTTGTTTCCATACCAAAATAATTAATCTAGTACATTCTACATACTTGTATGATATTATAAATATGGTACAACCAGATTCATTATTCTATCCATCATATGAAGGACAAAGTCACCTTACGTGCATACGTACGACTTACCGTCTCCACGTCGCGGTGTAGTTATTATTCAATACATTATTTTTTGGATGTGTATAATAATGATGTATAACTAATGTAAATAATAAATATAACATGTTAATGATTCTGTATATATGATTTACAATCTATTTACATAATATTTTAATATCAAACTAATGATATAATCACTCGTACGAAAATACAGATTACCATCTCCACGAACGCAATGAGATTTATTACCCATCGTAATCATTCTAGAATAATTTTCATTTTATGATTAAAAATTTTTTTTAAGAACTAAATATAATTCTGGATATGAATCAAATATAACCTACACATAACAAGTAAGACTTACGTAACAAATCATATGAAGGAAAACTATTCAGTTAACAACCAAACCAATGATATACTAAAATATCATTAACAAATAAATATTAGAAGATCTTATATGATATCATCTTTATGTATTTGGATATTTTATTATTTAATAACAATTATTTCTCCATTATAGAGAAGTTTAATCTACCATGTACTATGAAAATGTACAAGGTAATGGATTTTTATCTCACTTCTTATTCCCGTGAGATTCATGCTATATTGCCACTATTTCCTTTTCTGAGGTGTATGAACTTCCCATGATTGTATTCTTTTTGTAATATAATTTAATTTATTGGTATTTAAATCTTCATTGTAAGACACTTCTTTCATGGGGTGTATGTTTCATAAGTTACCAAATCCGTAATGGAATTTCAAATTTCAATTTCCACTCATTGGGATTTACGCATACTTCATTGATATTTTTACTCCAAGATTATCTGTGGACTCACTATTTATTATTTATGTAGTAATTTCCAATCCCCTTTATTTTGATGTACCTTTTATACACATAATCACTCCATTAATAAATTCAATTTCAATTGATATGAACTTTTTAAGGGAAATCTTAACTCAATTTCAATTCATTGAGTTAAACATCCAAGTCATTGGTTTTGTTTTTACAAGAATATTTTTTATAGTAATATGATTTATTTACACTGAATATCTAATTATATTGAGTTTATTTATATTTTTCACAAACAATTATTTCATTTATTCATCCATAATCTATGGATACGGTCTTTATAAGGTATCTATTCTCAATTTACATTCCTTTGATAACTCTTTGTCATTATGAACCAATTCACTTTAATATGGTGTACATACTGTCCTTTGACATATTATATCCTGAATCCCTTTATTCTCATGCTATTATAATGTTTGGTTACTTTTATTCCTCAAATTAATTGTATTCAGTAGTATATCATTTGGTTAGTAACTCTTTAACTAAAATATTTTTTAAAAGTTTTTTACATTTATTCTTATAAATCTTTCTCATTAATGTCCATGTTTTAAAAATGGTTTTAAGTTTTTATTTATTTGGACATAATTGTTTTGAAATTAACATTTCTTTAAAATATTTCAATGTGGTATGCGACTCTTTGATTCAAAAATATCTTTTAAACGACTTCTTTGATAAATAGTGCGACATTTAAATGTTTTCAAGAAAAAGGGGATATTTATCTAAAATTGTATTAATGACTATATTAATCTATTCCAATATCCTTCATTGTATTTTATTCTTGATTGATGTTGATTTATCATAATACAATCAACCATATTGTATTTAATGAGTTATTTTTTTCTTTGAATGTTCTATTTTTATGCCATTCATGGTTTGTGGTTAAAAAGTTGACATTTTGTATGATAGTTTTAATTAAAATTTATAGATTATGTTTCAACCTTTCATATGTGGAATTAATTGGACTTAGTAAGTCATGGGTGGAGCCTGATATAGCTCCCTCATACATCAGTAGGTCTCATGATACGAACCAGTGTCTTGGCACAAGGCCTTGACCAAATCTTATTTGTAGTCTTGGCACAAGGCCTTGACAATGTGGTTATAAAGTCTGTAATTATGCATTAAATCATTATGAAATTTCTTATTGATATTAAATGTTATTATTCAACTATTAGAATATTAATGTGAATAAGTAAATGTAATTATTGGATTTATCTTTTCCATATTATGCCGATGTTTAAGTTTAAAAGGGCTCTGTTCTTGTATTATACATTGCCTTAAATTTTTATTCTTATTCATAATAGTTTCTTCTATATTGTTATACTTACTAAGAGTTTTATCTCACCCCTTTATTATGTTTCATTTTCCGAGGATATGAAGAAGTTAGTTATGGGTGAATTTCAGGCACAATCTAGGAGGCTTGGATGATTCTAATGGAATAAATTAGTGTTGTATTTCTTTTTAAGTTGTAATGTAAAACTTATGTTTGTATCTAGTACTTCCAAGGCTACTAGACTGATTGGTATTTCAGGACATTATTCCTTGTATCATGACAATGTTATGTAATAATGCATTTATTCATTGTAACTTGGGTCAGTGCATTACAATAATCCCGAGAAATAAATGAGGTAGCATCAATAGCTAAAAGAATGATATCAGTATTAGTGTATTTACATGCTGACTTCATCCGAAACTGGCAGATGATACTATGGTGTTACTTTCCCAACAATACATATAATGGTATATGGGATACCCTTTAGTTGAAGTTGAAATGATGAAGAAATTGGTAAGGTTTACATGTCTCAGAGATGATCAACTCATCCATCTTGGATATAAAAACCCCATACCGAAGGGAGATCCGTTACGACCTTTCGTTGAGAGGGGTACTTCCATTATCAATGGTTGTCCTAGTCAGTGTCGAATTAGGGGTGAAATCAAAGCCATTAGTTATACTCAACAAATTAGTAAACTCTCCAAAGACTTGTAAAATGGTCCCAATCCTAGATATGTTCTGTAACCTAGGGTGAGATAAGGCACTGGGGACCCTTGTGGTATTGTAGTATTTGAAGCAATAAAAATTCATCCTTATGCATATAAATAATACATGAAAGGGAAACTGATCCTATAGAGGATGTTACCCTGTTGAATGTGGCCAAAGAGTATGTAAAGTTCTGAAATATTTGGCACACCCTGATTAAGGAACCACTTTTCATCTAGTCGTGATGCCATCACTAGCTTACTGACCCAAATTCCAGAACAAAAACCCCTCAAATTGGAGAATAAAATCGGTTAGGAACATGTACATGAATCCCTCCAGCCTAAGGATTGGGGAGATATCTGGATTCACTTGATATCCCCATTACCTATGATCCATATCATCCAAAATGGACCATCATGAATCAAAACATTCACTGACCATTCAGGAAGGGCACTAATGGAGGCGTATCGCAGTCAGCCTAGCACTACTGTGACTGAGGAAAAATATTGATACAATATTTGAAAGAGATAATAGAGCACATTGTTAACTCTTTTCTTAACATTTCCATCATAATGATGAGAAGGTACCTCACCAAGACATGGTTTTGTAATGGTTCATCCCAAACATCTATGGTAGGAAGTAATTTATTGCACATATCTCTGAGAGGGGGGATCCCACCCAATTGTTAGATGCCACGTATGGTGATTCCCACCACACCATGGGAAATTATAATGAGTTGGTTCTAGGACACCAATGACTAATCAATTCTATAAAAAGGACATATTGGAACTAAACTATAAATTGTAAAATCAAAACTGCATCATAAAATGGATATCATATAACTTTTTTGAAAACTCTAAGCAGGTTTTCTTAACCAAAAATGACCATGTCCATTTATCAAAGAAGTAACCACCCTGATAGAGATCCAATTTTGAGCACTATATTCCACCTGTGTTGTTTAGTGAAAAGAAAAATATACTTGAGTAGCTCTGAGAGATGGATTAATCAGAGAAATCAGAGCTATGAAAACCAAAGTGAGGGTTCTTAAACATATAATACATCCTCTGGGATCAAGATGTAACAAATCAACCATCCTAAGTAATAGTTTTCTGAATAATGTCAGTAGAAGTTTACACACAACATGATAGTATAATGAAGTCAAAAGGAAGAATGAATACATCATCCATCAAGATGAAACCATATAGAGGAATCTAGTGTGATAAGGAATAATTTGGAAGCTTTAATGGAAGAAACCATTTCGAATCTCATTATCTGAATGGACATGATTTCATGGGTCAAGATTACGGTTTCTTATAATTATGAAACTCTAATTAAACATAGAAGTGGAAGTATGAGGGTATATGAAATCAATATGAATAAAATATAGTGTTATATTTCACATAGTAAAAATAAAATCTTTTCCAAGGAATGATATAATACTCTAGTAGCTTCATGTGCATCACATGAATTAGTAGGGAATTCATGATCGCAAAACCAATTTTCAAATGTCCTGGATCCTAAAATATCACACTGACCGCATAAACCCACAATTCAGAACACAACTACATCGCCACTCAAGGAAATCATGATTTGGTGACCTTTACATGGTCCCATAATCTATATAATAGTCAAATTATCATGTAATCAAGAAATAATATCTCACAAAATCCTTAAGACGATCATGCATCCCGATGGACAAATGTTAAAACAATCACCAAAGATATGTTCATTGTTCATTCAAATGGATTCCTGGGAGAATTAAGTCTTTCGGATAAGTTATCACAAATAGGTATCATGAATAGATCTCACATTCAGTTCTTGTGGGATGGTCTTGAGATTAGTTCGTGCAATGGAAGTAGGGTGCATGATCTCTCAGGAGTTGGGTAGCTCGTGAATGAATTTTCTTATTCTCTTCTCTTTATAGGGTATTCCACAAAATACAAAATTTCTCCTAGAAGAAAAACTTTCAACCAAGATCAAATTAGTGATAGCACTATTGCCTCATGTGGGCATTTACTTTCCTCAGAACTGAGTTCTTGTCTCCACGGATGTCACGCCTGAGGGGGGTATTTGAAGACATCATCTAAAGAGCACCGTAAAATTAATAAAGGAAAAAATACCTAAGAATGTGCTTTATATTTTCAATAATTAAAATAATGATAAAGGTATTAAAAATCATAAATATTGAATAAATCTCTTGGATGAATGAAATTACATAGCCGATGGAAGATCTTGTGGAGCCCCATCGACAAGTCCTTTTGCTCTTGCTAAGGTGCCCCAGACACTCGCAGATCACTTGGTCGTAGGCAGAGAATAAATTCTAGGTCTCACGAATTGCTCCCCCTATATCTCCATAAATACTCATAAGAGTTTTACGATGATAAATTATCACACATCACCACATTTACTTTTGTTAGTCATGTGATGCATCACTAAGGGGGAGAATTATTTTCCTCCACAACACTTAATAAAACTCGCAAGAACCCAGTCCCTTGTAAAATAAATAAGGAAAATAATGAAGGAAAAAGGAAGGAGCCTCCTAAATTTATTGAACTCATCCATCACAAAAACATTGTCTCTTGAGTCCCCTAGAAAATCCATACATGTCTTATAAAAAGTCCCTGACAAGTCACCCATGATCACACGAAGACAATTCGATAGGTGCCATGATGTCATGTAGTACCATAAATATTTTGTCTAGTTAATATGAAAGTCCCGTGGAATGAAAACGTGAATAAAAAATACACCTTTATTTTTCCATAATTAAATAAATTAAGTGTTGATGGGATGGTCTCATGCTATCTTGAAATCATGTGATTCCTCAAGTATAACCTACAAAAGGACATCATGATGACGTGTGGTGAAAAATCCCTCCACCAACTCCATCATAGATTTTTCAATACATGCCACATAGAATGGATAATAACTAGGGTGGAGAGTCTTATAAATCCCTCACTCGTAAATAAAATGTATAGATTTAACTATATACACGTGGATAGACTATTCATTAGAACCTCACACCTGGGAACCAAGGCATTAGAGTGGATTTCATAAAGTGACTTATCTTGTGACCGAGAAAGTTTGACTTCATGTAAGATATAATGAAAAACTATAGCAATCAAGAAACATGAATATGAAATTATCATGAACACTTATATATCATGTGAAGGACATCAGGTGGGTTACACAAAGAACACCTTTCATACTTACAAAAACATGAAATACATAAAATAATCTAACACTGAAAAAATGTAAGGAATTTGAAATAAAATGATGGAAAAAAGATTAAAAGATGGTAGACTTATGTGAGGAACACATACACTAATCATCATGCGCTTCGCATGAACCATCCAGTTCATGTTATTGCACCAAGACATATTGCTCAAATGATGCAGTGTTCATTTGGTATACTATTTGGATCATGAAAAGTCCTCCATACATGTTAAATAAAGTCACATGGTGCCCCCTCAGGCATCCCAAAAATGTCTTAGAAAACCCTCTGGTCTCTCCATCTAGAACTCGTGATGTTCTATAGACCTGTCACCCATATCATACTATGAATACAATACATGCCAGCTGTGTCTCTAAGTAACACTACAGTATGTCAGGTGGCTCTAACGACATCACATAGTCCCATAAACCAACATTCATGATAACTCCTAGCAAAGTAATCAAAGTCATGCATCACCCTCCAATCATGTCACATTGAATATCGCAATTCCCGAAAATAATTTTAGTTAGTGTATACGTGAACATCAGGGCAAGCTAGTTTGATCTTGTGATCCTTTATATACATGTTAGCTAGGATCATTCAAGGTATTTGATGATAAAGAGGACATGTCTTAAAATTTCCTCCTGATAAGTTGTCCTTGATCATGAGACATGCTTCATGCTTGCCATCCATGTTATGCAATGTCCCTCAGACAAGTCAACTGGATCATGAGATTGTATTTGGACATGTTAGGAAGACATCATTTGACATGTCAACCTGACAATCATGGAACATCAATAAGACAATTAATGCATGGAAGGTTGACAATATGGACATGTGAAAAGGAAATATTCATGGATTAAGTCTCAATTAGTGGTATAATTTGATATGTCCCACAAAAAATGGTAGTGTTAGTGTGTATTCCCCAAAAATCAAACTATGATTACTCCGAATCTTGATATTACTAGGATATGTTGGATACCACTTTAAGGCTCGTGATCTATATTAACCATCCAAAGGCCATTCCCAAGAACATAATTCGAACATCCAAAAATAGTGATAATAGAAATTTTCCATACCCTTTTTCCCACACCAAACATATCTCATGTAGGCATTAGAAGTTGAAATGATCATATCATTCATAAAGGGGAATTTCAGTGTGTAATCCTCAATCAATTGAACAATGAGAACTCCAATTACTACTTTTACTAGGATACGAAGGAAGAATTTCTAAAGACCTAGATAAAAAATGAATCCAATTTAATTTAAGACCCCTCATGTCTCTGTCATTTCACCTATCGGGACCCAATCATTCTTAGGGGATGATTATTCTACATCATCAATCCAAGAAATATGAAGTCAATCAAATATAAGAAATTTGATTTGTGCTATAACCCAGATATATAAGATGCCTTACTATGTCCCGAGATCTATGATAAATATCTCAAGTGATGTCCTAGTACATAAGTACCACAACCATATATAGTGAGACTAATTACAAGTTATCCCTTATTTCTCACACTGAGCATGGATCAAATCTGTTTAGGGAATTGAAATGGTCATATCATTCGCCTCATGAATCACCCCAATCATGGGTAACATTAGTGTGTATGCCCCAATTAATATTATTAAATGAATAACTACATATAATGGAATTTACCTTGTGGATAGTCTCAATGGAAGGAAAACTCTATGATAAATATTATTCCTTCAATAATTGGGATATATACGATGTCTCATCAAGACTCGATCATGAAATCATAGTCTCTATGTTCTGATATAAACGTAATATTTTCATGAAGTTCAAATATAGATGATTTTAGGAACTACCTAGGTTTTGATTCCAACTATAAAATGGATATGCAGGATGCCTCAAAATGGATCAATACCTTCCTCAAGATATTAACTACCTCCCTTTATGGTAGATAATTCCAATGTGCCTGGTTATGTGGATTCAACATATAAGAAGATAATCATTACTAGGAAATGGATGAATATCATCATATACACATAGATAGTGTAACTGACATGAATCAAAATATCTCATTAATAACATAAAATGGATTTAAATCTCATTTACTATTCAGACCATTTTTCTCCCCTAGTGAGGGTTACCGATCGTCTCTTTTTTATCAAAACATAAATGGTGAACCTGATATAAATCATGAAATCTCCTTCACAACTTAAAAATTATAGACAACCCAGTAATCATTCAAGACATTCTGTTCACCCAATAAGGGTTCCCGACCATCTCTTTTCCATCGAAACAAAAATGAAAAACTTGACATGAATAACGACATCTCCTACCTAATATAATAAGGATATATTTCCTAGTTCTCATTAAAAGCATTTTGTTCCCCCAGTGAGGGTGCCCAATCATCTCTTTTTCTGTCAAAATTGGGTCATGGACTTCTGTATTATTCATTTTTGTTAATGGTTTCTTTGTATCCAATTGGTTATAGTATATTGGTTTTTATTAAAAAAATTATACTATTTAACTTGTTAAATTAGATATTTATTATTACTAAAACATATTTATTGTAATAAACATGGTGGAATTATGTTTACTAATGAACTATTTTAAAATATTCAATTAGAAATAATGGAATGGGTGTGAGGGATATGGTTTTTTACAACATAAATTGCTCTTTTTATTTTATGTTTTAATTTACATTATGATATATTTGAAGTATGTTTTTATGATTCTTGGTTTACCATATAAATGAAAATTTAGAGAACACTTAAGGGTTTTCTAGTAAAAAAAATTTATACACCATTTAGGATAACATTAATGTAATTGCATCATGTTTACCATGTTTTAGGTTTGGTGTTGGTTTTTATAAACACCATTGGTTATAGACATGTATTTTTCATCAGTGTTTATAAAAACTAATGACATGTCTCCATTGAGGTACTTGATCGAAATGAAATTTTTATTTTTTTTGTTTAAATATTTTTTTTAATTCCCTTAAAACTATTTTAATAATAACATTAAAGATGAAATATATTTAATTCAGAATTTAATTATGTATGAATTAAATTATAATATATATATTTTAAATAATGTTGTATATGGGAAATCATTCCCCAAATTAATAGATTCAGTATACTTATAGTAGCCCATCAACTTATAGTGTGATCATGGTAGCCCATTCACATATTCATATATTATGAGTGGTGATAACCATTTCACCCATATAACATAAAAATGTGGCATCCAATCCACTTATGGTAGCTAATAATTGTATACTATGATTGATATAACACATTAATCAAATAAAATACGGGGTTGATAACTCGTTCTCCTAATCATGTGCTACAATTGGTAATGAAATTCACCATACTCAGGGTCAATAGTGATTATCTGTATAGTTATTTTATTATTGGGTGAGGTGATGTTCTAAAAATATATTATATTTATGGTCATATCTTATTAACCTATTATACTTTTTAGGGATGATAATGACTTCATTACTGAGATATGTTATGACTACGAAAAAATCATCCCATTGAAACATTGTCCAAGGATTATATGATCATTCAAGAGGTAAATTATTAAGTAGCCAATGATAAAATAATAAGTATGTAATTACATTTTGTGATCATATCACATTGTGTATGAAATTATGTATTGCTTTGATTTATTTTGGGACACCATTGGTGGTATCTTACTATGTATTATTTCTCATGACCAGAATAAGAATAACATGTATATACACACTTTATGATCAAGGAAACATTTTGGGGTAAGGGCCCTCTACTAGGTGGTTGATCTTGGGATGTATACCATGTGTTAGGGGATGGGACTGAGGTAAATCCTTGGGACCAGTTTTGAGGATGTCTCCATTTTTATATATTTCATAGCATTTTTTATATAATCATCTGATTGGGTGTCTTTCTCTATGACATATTCCTTGAGTGGAATTACAATGAACAACATCTTCTATAACATGTGATGATATTTTCAATTGTGGGATTATCACTACAATGTCTATATTATATTATTGGATATGATTAATGATCTATCTTGATTCAACAACTATTTTTGGTTATTTGATAGAGGTTATATCCTAACAACAATTTTTTACCAACAATAACTACTTATTAGTATCCTATAACATACGGGGATGAATTCATGAGGCCACATGACACATATGGATTGGCAATATTTAGGGATCTAGTTTGGTGGATGTAACAAAGTGGCATAAAATCTTTTTTTGTTTCATTTAATATTTCATTTGTCAGAATGATATAAGATATTTTCCATAATTTTAACGGACCTTGTTATTGGGATTTACTAAGCAATATTTTAGAGATGTCCCTATAATCATAGAAGGTGTTGTTTTTCAATGAATCTGATGGTTTCTATTTTATAATTTTTTTAAATAAGATGTGTGGTTGAAGTTTTATTATTTTACTTTTAGCCTGATGTGGTAATGAAGCATTCATTCATTAATCTTATTTGGCATATTGGATTTTCATGAATACTCTATTCATGTATGCGATTGAGTATATGATTATAATATGGGTTAGATGATTAAAATGTAATCAAAAAAATATTTTGTATCATATTTTATAAAATTATGTTTTCATTCTACTCAAATAAACCATGTTTACTGGTTATTCTTGTAATAAAATGATTAGTTATGTGACTTTATATATACATCATATCTAGACTGATAATGGGAGGGTTATAAAAGACAGATTACCAGGATATATGATTCCTTTGTTTCATAATGTGCTGAAATTGGATGGCGGGACACTTTTACTATTACTTAATTCCTAAACAACAAAATCAATAAATTTGATAAAAATGTTATGATCCATAAATATGCATTATATTATTATGAATCCATGATGGGTCTATGTGGATATCTTATAGGTTGAGGATAATAATTCAAAATAGGTTATGGGTATTGAACCCTTTGTTGCATTAGTATACCATGTCGATGATAGAATGGGGTGATTTTTTTTGATCCAAAAGTATTTTGGGACTTTGATGACAATAACACTATCATCAATGTCAGACTAGATTAGGGAGCTTTAAATCTACAACACCCCACTATTCATTATTGAGGGTGGTTCGAAAGATTCATATTATTAGATCAGATTGCTATAGATAATTTTTAATTAGATCAATATACCCTATTGTAGTGAGTAGTGTTGCATATGTATATGATTTAGCAAAAAATGAATGAAAAATTGTATTTCATCATATATCGTGTTAAACATGTGGGGTTATCATAGAAGTGATTTTGGTAAAATTTATCTATATAGTTCATTCTTGACACTCTAATAGATAATAGGGTCTTATATTTTATGTATCTTATTTTAGGGTTCACGTAAATGATTGACTATGATACTCATTATACAGAACTTTAATGGATTTCACACTAGACTATCGAGTTTGATCTTTCGAGGGTAAGATGGATTGAGGATTGGTTGAGTTATTTGATAATGATCTTAGTGACATTTTTTCCAAAGACACTGTATATAGAAGTCAAAAACAAGGATTTTATTACAAGGTTGAAAATTTTAGATTATGGAACTTTTGAGAACATATATTCCTTTTCTAGGATTTTGAGTGGAATCACAAGTAGTAGGTATCATAGGATAGATGATTCTCAAAAGCATGGTTCTAGAAAAATTTATCCAAGAGTGGGTTCAACACTTCCCCTAAGAGGTAAATATTTTATGTAGTACTTCCAATATATTATTTTGGGGATTCTCTATCCATATTGATACAAATTATTGTGTTGTATATATCATGATGTTATATGGAAAATTTATGGAAATTTAATAGAAGTGTGTCTTAACCAGATGGAGGATATGGTTTTAGCGTGAGTCACGGTTTATGATATTCTCTATGGGAATTGTAGAAAAATGGATTGGGGGTACTTTTGGATGATCAAAATGTGAAGGAAGAAATGGTACCCAGTTGTAGGGGATGTATTGTCAATAATTTTAAAACTCTCAAGGGATTCATGTAAAAGGATATTAGTTTCATGGATCATATTAGTATCAATATATGAATTAATATTCACCAAATTATTGATAGGGGATATGAGCAGTCAAAAATATGATCATTTTGGAAACTGAGAAGCATTTAATTTTTTTAAAGTAAGCAATTCACGGTGTTTTAAACCGCCTCAAGTAGTTGGTGATCATGGATTTGTGAAGAAATATTTTCATATGGTGGTGTAAATAGATACTCCCATTGGGTGTGAAATCAGAGGGTTATGAGGGTTCAGGACTGTTATACTTTAATAAGTTGATATATGGTACATTGTTATTTATTTTTATTATAGAATAAAACATACAATGCAAAAATATTAATGATTTTATTGACTTGTTATTAACCCCATACATACTATTATCATCAACATGTCTCTTTCATGAATATTGAGGGTGATTTTTGTACCAATATTAGAGAGTGAGAGTTGTTAGATGATCAATTGAGACCTGAATACTAGCAAAGTTGGAATATTATGGAAATGTTTTCTAGAATTGCTTTGGGAGATTATAAGGATAAAGGAACTCCAATATTTTATACTTTTATTCATCATATTTTAAACAATTTTGGATGAATATTTATTAATTCCCACCTAAGAGAGTGGTTAAGGGACCGATTGACCAGATACTACGTACTAAGGCCATATACATTCCTCCTTATAGGATAAATCCAATAGAGCATAATGAGAAAAAGGTTCATCTTGAAACCATTAATTAAAGTTAATTATTCTCTTAATATGACCCCCATATGGTTTTTATAACATTTTTCCAAGAACTGAAAATAATAAATGATTTTCATTATAAATTATTAGAGGCTTAACCATGTAAATGTTAAAAAATATCATGAACTCTTTCATAGAGATGACATATTTGACTAGTTTTTAGGAGCCCTGTAATTATCTAATATAGATTTTACTTCAGGATATCACTAGTTCTATATTATCCTCATGGATATTCCATGTACTATATGTTTAAGTATGTATTTTAAATATATATTTATCATGTTTCTGTTCTAAACAAAGAATGTGCTTGTAGTGTTTACGGGCCTAATGAATAGTTTCTTCCATCATTATTTTGTATTCATTCTTGGTCATATTCAAAAATGAAATAGATAAATTGGAAAATTCATGAAATCGTGAGATTGTGTTGGTCATGCTAAGGTAGAATAATCTATATACCAAGATCTTAATTAATAAAATCTCCAAAATCTATGATCTCATATTATGGAAAATAATATCAATGGAATATATATTTGTAGACCCTGATAAGGATGGACCAGTGATCTATGTTTCTAAACCTGAGGACATTTTTTAGATTTATTGGCACATAATATTGGATGGCTATTACTTAGGATTAATTTGAGACTTATTTAGTTTTGATGTATGAATGAAATCACTAACCTTGTTAATTAAAAAGTTATAGTGGTATAATCCTTATAATATATCATTCAAGGAGATTAAAAGTGCATTGATTTATTTCACCTTTTTTCTTTACCAGAGGTCAGATATTTTTACACTCCATATTATAATGTGTCTAGGGTTGGCCTTGTATAAATTCTAGCACATGAATAGTGATTGAATGCTTATGGATCCAAATAGATGAAGCTGAATTCTTGAAACTATGTCATGGTTTATATTTGATTGTGGTAGTTCACCTTTTTTATTATGGTGTCATAATCTATTTAATGATAGGTTCATGGTATACATAGATGATAATATCCACATGTATAAAATCTTTTATCATGACTATAAACTTTGACACTAAAGGTTGGTTGAGTACCTCCATTGTTTTGACATAGAGAAAGAATATTCCACAAGTATTTGGAAAATCGTAGAAGATCCAATATTTACTAAGAATTATGTAAAAGTGGTGTGATATTATATCATGAAGTGAAATATGATCAACCTCTTCTTTATGATAAATATTTCTGTTTAAGAGTGTTAAAGAATAGTTACCCTCACTATATAGATAATCACCTACCCTATACTTTATAGCATAAAGGAGACTCTAAAATAAAATATAAATTACTAGACTATATGTGATACTGTGTATGGTGGGTAGATTCCACAAAATTGGACATTGAATAATGACGAGATCCTTTATATATAGGGTCAGATTTGGGTCGTTATGAGAATGTGTGGGGAGGTTATATAATGTTTTAATTTTTTTCCAAACTATGTGTATTTCGATGGGTTCATGATATTGGAGGATTTGGGATAGGTTATCAATTTGTTATATGGTATTTACTCTTCCTGTTATACATAAATCATTCATCATAGATGGCAATGAGTATCTCAGTGCAAGTGAATCAGTTACCCAATGGCTGCTAGTTGAATTGGGTATAGCGTAGAGGTTCACCAACCACCCATTTGACATTAATAAGTGTAACAACTAGGTCATACGATTATCCATGCATGTTAACTAAGTACTATAGTGTATTAATTCGAAAAGAATATTTTTTTTTTATTTTGTAAAACATGAAGCCCTTAATTTTAAATCCCAGGAAGAACTACACAAAAAACCATCCTCTCTATTTTCTACCCCAAATTTTATACCCAGGTATCTCCACTTTGATATTGGATTCATGTTTCATCAGTCAATATATATCACTATATTTATGGATTATAATCTTCCTCTAGGAATCTTAAATTATCGTATTATTTTAGATTTTTTAATATCATAACCATATTTTTTAGATAATGATATGTATTTTCATTATCTCAACAGAGGTAGATTCTCCAAACAATTATCATTAGTGGAATTCTATGTCTATAAGGAATGATTTAACACATGTGAATAAATAATATTAATCATTTATTTATAAAGGAATAATAACAGAATACATATAATTTTATTCATGAATGTGATTAAAATATAAATGAGAAAATTTGAAAAAAATTAATTTTCATTAATTAATTTCATTTTTGAAATCATTATTTCAAAAGTATCATTGATTGTTTTTTTTTGTATTTTTATGAAATGGTCGAATTGTCATTGAATAGTAAAAATTACCAATTTTTAAAAGTTTTCATTAATCTTAATTATATTTAAGCTTCTTATCATATTTTTTTGAAAATATGGTGACATGTGATCCCTAAGATTTAGAATAATATAACTAATTCTATTTTAATTAAAAAAATTCATGATTTTGATTAACAAAAATATTTTTTCCTAAAATGATTTTTTCGAAAGTATTATTTACTTTATTTAACAAATTTATATTACAATTAATTTTAGCTAGATCTTGAAATTGAACCTTGAAAATTGGATACCTTATTTAGAATTACGAGGTTTAAATTTGGTAAACAGGACCCTTTTAATTTTTTCATTATTAATAGTAAATGTGGTAAATATTTGTCTCCATGATAATGAAAAAATGTTTAAACCATGGTTAAAACCATAAAATAATATCTAAATTTGTTCCCACATTCTCATTAATTTCATATTAATGGTTAAATTTGACCATATTCATTAATAAATCATATACATTGACTATATATACTATTATCGTTTGATAATGACATTGAAATTATTGAAAGTAAACAAATTCCATAATGTCCCTCTCTTGACTTTAACATATTTTTTTTACTTCCTCAAACAGATATGATATTTTTGGTTCTAAATAAATATTTTATAGTTGATAGAATTTTACAATATTAACTTATTTTTAATTTTTAATGATTAAATAATTACCTTAAATTATTGCACCTCACAAATCAACACCTACAGAATTAGTTGAAAATTCATATAAATAATTTTAAATAACTTTTAAATTAATAATTTTTTCGGTGATTTATAGTGAAACATGATTTTTATGTATGCATATAAAATATTGGGTATGTTTGAAAATTTAATTTTAAAATTAAACTTTTATATTTATGACATTAAATTCAAATTACATGAATAGTGTAAAAATGAAATTAATAATATTTTATGAAAAATAATATTTTATTATATTATTTAAAAATAAATATATATATATATATTAATAGAGGAAAATTAGAATTATATATAGTAAAAATATTAATTTCATAGCCATTTATGTTTCATGTTTTACCCTATATGTAAAATTATAAACCATTAATATTGAAAAAGTTGTTACAACAGGTAATGTCAATGTAAGTTACCTAAAGATTTCTTTACAAAGAATAGTGTTAAAATAATATAAAATCATTAATAAACCTAGTATATTCATCTTATGTAGACCTAAACCATATAAAATTTTAATATGATATATTTTTTATCCATTACAGCGAGTTACTAATGTTTTAAAACATTAAATAATTACATGTGTGCCACTCATCTCTATTATAGAAGGGAAAATAGTCTAATAACTTATATAGACCTCTTGAGGAATATAGATCAACCAACCCTTACCAAAATGTATAACCAAAATTGTAATACACATTCTAGAGGTTTTGGTCTAAGAAAAAAACTACCCAATGGTTTTCAAGATGATATATAAAGGAGGTTTCTCAAAGAGATTGTTATTATATTTACAAATGTTTGAAATTTTTTTCTTCAAATACATACTCAAAATAAGTTGTAATAACACTAAAATAATAACCAAATTATCATTAATTTATAGTGATTTTATTATTATTATTACTGTGTAACCATTTTACATATCTTTTCCATCCTAAGAGAGGTGAAAAACATCGCTCAGATGTACATATATTTAACAATCTCCGCATAGTAGTGTAATTAAATTTTTATCACAAAATTATTTAGATGGTTATAAATCCATAAATAATTAATATATAGAATTATTTAGGAGAAAAATATCATTCTATAATTATTATATCATTACTACCTTTTTACATTCAATATATTGGAAAATGATAGTTCCTCTCATGCATAAGTGTAGACTACTTGTTTTTCATTTATTCTTTACATGGATGGTAATATTGATATATTTAATGAATATACATGATATTATAATTTTTTTTGGAAATATGATTTATTATTTTTCTTTATTTCCCTCCATATGTTAAAAAGTGAAAACAGTGTTCCTACGCATGCATGACCTATCGTCTCTGTGAATGTTGTAATTCATTTTTCCTCCTCCACTATTCAAGGATTATTCTTAATATATATATAATTAATATATAAGATATTTTAATAATTATTAACATCTTAAATATAATGGAACCATTATCAGGACGCAAGTACCAAAACTACCTTACAAAAACATACATGAAGAAAATGAAACAATTAACAATCATAAATGAAAATTTTAATAAAAAATATTAATAAATGAGTATTTAAATGTTATTAATGTATAAAATATGATATTTTAATTATATATATATATTTTATTGAATTAAATAAAAATTAAAGTCATTATAAAGGAGGATAAAAGTATATACAATGAATGTCACACCTCAGTTAAGTTGTTGTTTAACAATCTCATTATTATTCAATAATGTGTATATTTAAGTATCTATTAAGGGAATTTTATAACAATCAAATATTAAAACAAATAAAATTTTTATAATATTATTATTTCATAATATTATATTTTTAAATTTTAGTTTCCTCTTATATTTACTATAGTGACTAAAAAATGTTCTAATGGAAATCCAACGTTTTTTTCTATCATGTCTGGAAAATTTTATTTCAACGTAAATATTTTCATTAAAATTTTTTCAATAATATATATACTATTCTAATATTATTTTTCAAAACCATTTTTACTCATATATTTATTTCCAAAAAAAAATCATCGGATTTGTTTTTTCCAAATGAGGTTATTCCTTCACATTTTAAATAAAATAAAAAATGAATCATTATTTTTAAAGAAATGGAATGAAAAAAATTTCCCAGCATGATTAAAACTTTAGGATTTCGATAATAATTTAAAAATTTTCATTATTCTTTCGAAATAAAATTTTATCTTTAATATGTAAGAATTTTTTTGAAATTGAAAATGTGATTTCAAAATTTATAGGCTATTTTCTCAAAAAATATTCTTATGATATCATTAAAGTACATTCATCAATTTAGAAACATTTGGTAAATAAAATTCTTTATTTGGAATGAAATATTATGATACCACTTTTCATTTTACTCTAGATTTCTTAAAATTATGTTTATAGATTGGGGAAAATAATTAAATTTCATATTCCAGCTTCTCAAATCAAATTTTTAGACAAATAATGTTCCCCCCATTCAAATGTTGAATTCAATGGATATAGTAAATGATGGGAATGCACCATTATATCCCCTTTAAGCATCTATACATCTCATAAGATAAAATATTTTGTTTATTTGGCATATACTTCACATATTAACATATGTTGTCTTAGTACAAGAACATAATAGTAAGATTATAATGTCATAAATTATTAATTATATCATTATGAAACTAATTATTGTTATCTAAGTGATTATTTATCTTGTTATATTATCAAATAATTTATTCACCTTTTTATGGTATTATTTTTATTCAATATAATATTATTTATTATTATCTCATCATTATTAGTCATGTTTAATTTATTTTATTCTCCATTATATTATAAAATTTACTTTATTGAGCATTGCCACTCACCCTTTTATTGTATTTTTATTTCCTTATTATATGATGGAAAGATATATGAATGGAAACATGGATTTTCTAGAAGTAATATTAAAGTTATCATAATAATTATTATAATATATTTCATGTTTTTATATGTTATTTTATAATCATTAATGTATGTTATATCCAATGACAATAAAAGTACCATGTACTTCAAGATGTGATCCCCTGTACATGTGAAAATATAGTAAAATAACCACCATATACATGATAATATTGTTTTGGTGTTATATTTGATCTCATATGATATTTATTAGAAACCCTGGGAACGATATTTAGTAATAATATAATAGAATCATTCTATATGACAAACAATGGGAGTTTTTTTGATTAACAGATAACATCTAATTTTTTTATTAAGGTAATGATTCTGTGGTTTTCCAAAAAAAATCTCCATATATGGATACTAAAAGTGTATGTTGTTTTGAGACATACATAACTAATCTTAATAACCCAAAAAAGAGTTGGTGGAGTATATCTTCGCCATTATTATGGTGTATGATGATTGTGCATTTACTCTGCGCCTAGTTTGACACTCTTGGTGGATAATATTAGGATAATTCACATTTTTATAAGCAATTATGAATGATTTGAAAATATTTTTATGGTTTGAAAATATTCCCAACTTTACTATGATTAAATTTCTAATATTATCTTAGAATAAATTTCCACATTATATAAACTTTTTAATAGTTTTAAAATTATATTTTATTATTCATAATGTTATTATCTATTATGATGTATTTTATCATTTATAAATTCAATCTTATTGAAGTAATGGATATCATAAGTTTGAAAAAAAATTATAGATAATTTCCCTCCCAAACAAGATAATGAAACATGGGTTGTGATTGAAGATGGAGGTAGAGATGAACAATATTTACCTATACTGGGTTAGGTGACATAGGTTTTGACCAATAAAACTATTTAGAAGGATCATCCTAGAGATCCAAAAAGTGGTTAAATAATTTTGGATATCTTTAAATATAAAAAAAATCCATCATTCAATGGAAAAACTAATCCATTGGAACTTAATAAATGGATAAGTTCCATAGAAAATATATTTCATTATTTGTGATGTATTGGAAATGAAAATATTTTCATGGGATTTTATTATCTTATGAATGATAAAAATCAATGGTGTTAATTAACTCAAAACACTGATGATTATTATAAAATAATAAACATGTTCGGGGAGGATACTCGCATACATTTCTTGGAAATGTTATTGCCTCTCTAGAAATAACTAAATATTGAGAGACAATTCTCTCGTCCAGGACAAAAAATGATTAGAATTTTTGTATGTATGATTAAATCATTAAAAAGTAAAAGAAATATTTTATAGAATATAAACATAATCCAAAGAGTAAGACAGAATTTTTTATTTATGGGGAAAAGTGAATCCTTCCATGGAAACTTGTCTGCAAAACTTATTCATCATATTAGAACATAATCTCATGTTCCGTCATGAAATATAAATAAATCTATATGTCATATGAAATCAATGGAATAAAAGATCATAAAATGGGTGTTTGATAACTCTATTAAAGGAAATATAGAAAAAGGTAGTACGGTAAGGGTGAAATTTCCATATTGTAATAAATATGGAAGGAAATACTATGGAACATGCTTGTTGGGAATGGATGTTTGTATCATGTGTGGAGAGAAATTCTGTAAGTCCATTTATTGCAGGATCAAGAAAGGAATTTCCAACATTAAATTATTAAAATGTATGGTGATAATGAATATTTTGAATTAATATCCTTGGTGTTAATGGAATATTCCTTATAAAGCCTTTTAGAGTAAGGATATCATTATTCTGGAGGTTGAAGTTCTAAAATATATAGTGGTATGTACATTAATCAAAACATCAATTTTAATTAAAGATTATTTATTATAGAGGTTGAAAATATTATATATCATCATTGTATACCAATAGAATCTAACATTTACATAGGGCCTTATGAAGGGATTCGTCAGTTAAAAATCCTAGTGGAAGTCTCACCACAACAATGTTGTATTTGTAAGTTCCCATTTTAGAACATAAATGATCCCAATTTTAATGTCCTCATAGTTATAAGTATGGTCTAATTTGATAAAATAATTTTTATGGATTCTATTTCAAAATTCAATTTAATTTTTTTCCAATAGTAATAAATTATGATTTGTGATGAGTATTTAAAATTAATCTTCTATTTAGCAGATAATAAATCATTTGAATCAAATATATATCCTCCTCCAGTATCTCTCTATAATATAATTCTTAGAGAAAACAAAAATTCACAACCTATGGAAGGGAAAGGTAACCCTTGGATAAATTATGTTCTTATTATGCATGGATATATTAAATTTTTCATGAGGATATACATGGATATCCACCTGAGTGTGAAGTTGGGATTTCTATTAAAATCATAGCTGATAAGAAACCTACGTCTATGAATCCCAATATGATGAATATTACAGAGCTAGTTGATTTAGAGAAACAATAATAGAAATATTGTGATAAAATATTCATATTCCCATATGTCTCATCTTGGGAAGATATTATCTATTTGATTAAAAGAATTAAAATATTGTGGGGCCGTGTTTTGATTATTGGGAACACAATGCCATCATTGTGATTAATCAATTTCACCTTTATAATATTGATGACCTATTTTATCATCATCAAGGATCACAATATTTCTCAAATTATGATCTTTATTCTAGGTTTCATTAATTGTGAGTATGGAAGGATGATATTCCAAAGAAATTATTGCATACATTGTATAGACATTACATTTTTTTAGTAACGCCCTTTGGATTGACTAACTCACTGTGTATATTTATAGATATGTTGACGAGAGTGTTCATTGAATATTCTGAGAATTTTTTATTCTATTTATTAATAATATATTATTATACTCCAAATTTTATGAGGCTCATAAGACTTATTTATAAATAATTCTTTAACATATTATATAAAATGAGTTTTATAGGAAATTTGGAAAGTGATAATTATATCGTTAAGAAGGTCGTTTTTTAGCTATATTTTTTTTAAGGATGGAATGAAAATTTATCCATCAAATAAAAATTCTATAAATAATGTATTATATTTGAAAACATAATTGAGTTATGTAGTTTACTTATATTATCATGTTATTATTGACATTTGTTTTCAAAAAACATCCCAATTTTAGAACATGATGAACTTGTTTCCATGTAATGGGGTCACATTCCTATGGAAAAAAATTTAAATAACGTTTTCAATAATAAAACAAGATGATGATCAATGTGTTAATGTTGACACTACATTAAGGCAGGTTTAATTTTCTAATATATTCTGATGCATGAAATAAGGGACTTGGATGTGTCATTATACACAAATTTTATTGTTATTGCATATTAATGAATGTAGTTAATGAAACATGAATAAAACTATCTAACCCCTGATCATGATTTTTAATTTATAATCTTCTCATTGAATAAATATAGACATTATCTTTATCACTAAATAAGGTATATATAAATAGTTAATAACATTCAAAAATAATCCTTTTCACACAAATAGATCAACATGAGGAAAATGAAATCATTAGAGATAATAAAGAATTTGGATTCGATGATTCAATAGCACCAAGAAAGGATATAAAGGTGGATTATGCATGGAGTAGAAAGATAATGGAGTCCTAAAAAAAGTGAGGATCGACTAGGATCCTATGTTCACAGATTTATTGGGGATACATATGATAATTTTCAAGGAAGATGAAACATCATTCATTTTTAAAATTACGTCCCAACAATATTTATTAGAAAAGATTAAAAAAATTCATATTGACATTGATATTTTTCATAATAAAGTTAATGTCGAGAATGATGGGATGTTGGAAGAGTAATTTTTTGAAGATGGTGTTGTTAAATTTGGAAAGAGGATATGTGTTCCATTAATACCTGAGATGGAAAGATAATTGTTAATTGATTCTCATAGCACTAATTTATAAATGCACCGTGGTAGAACCACGATATATATGGATTTTAAGGAAAAAATTTGGGTGGATAATATGAATCTATAAATTGTGGATTATGTATCAATATGATTTATTTTTTAATAGGTGATGTATGAGAGACAACACCCTAAATGATTCATGAAATATATATATATATTCTTATATGGAAATGCGATGACATTATTATATACATTTTTACTATATTGTAAAATAATATTAGAAATAATGATACAATATGGGATATTATGGATCTTCTAACCAAATCAATACATTTTCTAGATATAAGAAAATATTTACCACTTGAGTGTATTTCTTGAATTTATATTGTGATTATGAAGGTCATCATGGTATACATATTTTAATTTCTTCTGATCATGATCCCAGATTCACATCATAATATTGGAAATATAATCAAAATCATCCTGATACTGAGCTTCATTTGAGAATAACCTATCATCTTTATACTAGTTCTGAAATATAAGAAGTCTGTTAGAACATTAGAATACATGTTAATGCCATGTTTACTAAATATTCAAGTTATATTGAATTAGTATTTAACTTTTGTTGAGTTTAATATAAGAATCCATTCCATTCTAGTAGTCAAATGGTTCTAAATGAAGCATTATATGAAGAAATATAGTATACTCCAACTTTTTAGGATGAATTTTTTAACACCCCCAAATGATAAAGGGTTAAATGACTAACTGATATGACTCATGTCAACAAGGTGCACCTTCCGTTTTGGGAGACTATCTGATTAGAACTCCGCTGTTAAGCATGCTAGGACTGGAGTAGTGATCCGGATGGATGACCTTCTGGGAAGAATCCTAGGGTGTGTGTGAGTGAGGAAAAAGCACACTGGAAAGGTCAAGTGTTGGCATGTGGGGACTATCATTAGTCAGATGACTCGTTTGGGCACGTGGGTGCGCCACGCGGTGGGGAGCACATGTCTACGGTGCAACTGGTGGTACCGGGCGGGACATGACCCAACGACCATGTTAAGGCGAGGTGTCTGTGATATCACCGGGGCCCAGTTGTTACATTTGGTTTCAGAGGTGGTACCCATGTGTCTACAGTGCTACTGGTGGTACCCTAGCGGGCCAGGACCCAACGACCATGTTAAGGCAGGGTGTATGTGGTATCACAGGGGCCCAGTTGTGAGTGAGGACAATGCACAGTAGAAAGGAAAAGTTTTGGCATGTGGGGATTGTCATTAGTCAAATGACCCGTTCGGGCACGTGGGTGGGCCCCACCTTGGGGATCACGTGTTTACGGTGCAACTATTGGTACCTAGTGGGCCAGGACCCAATGACCATGTTAAGTCGGGGTATCTATGCTCTCACCGAGGCCTTGTTGTGAGTGAGGAAAAAGAACATTGGAAAGGACATGTGTTGGCCTGTGGCGACTGTCTTTAGTCAAATGACCCGTTCAAGCATGTGGGTGGGCCCCATGGTGGAGATCATGTGTCTGTGGTGTAATTGGCGGTACCTAGTAGGCCATGACCTGATGGAAATGATAAGGCAGGGTATATGTGCTATCACCGAGGACCCGTTATTACATTTCGTATCAGAGTTGGTACCCATGTGTCTGCGGTACAACTGGTGGTACTTGGCAGGCCAGGACCCGGTGGCCATGTTAAGGCAGGGTGTCCATGCTATCACCGGGGCCCAGTTGTTACATTTGGTATCAGAGGTGGTACCCATCCTTAAGTGGGGTGCACTGCCTAGGGTGAGATGTAGGGACCACAACGAGGAAGTTGTGCTCTAAATGGGGTTGATTGTAACACCCCCAAATGATAATGGGTTAAATGGCTAAATGATATGAATCATGTCAATAAGGTGCACCATCCTTTTTGGGAGCCTCTCTGATTAGAACTCCACTATTAAGCGTGATAGGATTACAGTAGTGATTAGGATGGGTGACCTTCTGGGAATTTTCATAGGGTGTGTGTAAGTGAGAATATACCATACTAGAAAGGAAAAGTGTTCGCATGTGGGGACTTTCATTAGTCAGATGACCCATTCGGGAAAATTGGTGGGGCCCATGGTGGGGACCACGTGTCTGTGGTGCAACTGGTGGTACCTCGCGGGCCAGGACCCGACGACCATGTTATGGCGTGGTGTCTGTACTGGCACCGGGGCCCATTTGTTACATTTGGTATCAGAGGTGGTACACATCCTTAAGTGTGGTGCACTGCCTGGGTTGAGATGTAGGGCCCATAATGAGGATTTTGTACTCTAAAGGGGGCGATTGTAACACCCCCAAATGATAAAGGTTTAAATAATTAAATGGTATGACTAATGTCAACTAGGTGCACCTTCCTTTTTAGGAGCCTGTCTGTTTAGAAGTCCACAGTTAAGCGTGCTATGACTGGAGTAGTGATCAGGATGAGTGACCTTCTAGGAAGTTTTCCAAGTTGTGTGTGATTGGGGGCAAAGCACACTAGAAAAGACAAGTGTTGGCCTGTGGGGTGGGCCCCATGGTGGGTACCACGAGTCTGCGGGGAAGTTGGTGGTACCTCGCATGCCAGGATGCAACGACCATGTTATGGCGTGGTGTCTGTGCTGTCACCGGGGCCCAGTTGTTACATTTGGTATAAGAGGTGGTATTTGATCCTTAAGTGTGGTGCACTGCTTGGGTTCAGATGTAGTTCCTGCAATGAGGAAGTTGTCATCTAAAGGGGTGATTATAACACCCCCAAATGATTAAGGGTTAAATGAAAAAATGTTAAGACTAATGTCAACTAGGTGCACCTTCCTTTTCGGGAGCCTCTCTGATTATAACTCCACTATTAAGCGTGCTAGGACTGGAGTAGTGATCTGGATGGGTGAACTTATGGGAAGTATTCAAGGTGTGTGTGAGTGAGGAAAAAGCACACTGGAAAAAAAAGTGTTGGCCTATGGGAACTTTCATTAGTCAGATGACCTGTTCAGGCACGTGGGTGGGCCCCATGGTAGGGACCACGTGTCTGTGGTGCCACTGGTGTTACCTGGTAGGCCAAGACCCGATGACCATGTTAAGGCGGTGTGTTTCTGCTGTCACCGGGTCCCAGTTGTTACATTTGGTATCAGAGGTCGTACCTATCATTAAGTGTGGTGCACTGCCTAGGTTGAGATGTGAGGACCACAACGAGGATGTTGTGCTCTAAAGGGGGTGATTGTAACACCCCCAAATGATAAAGGGTTGAATAGATAAATGAAATGACACTTGTCAACAAGGTGCACCTTCCTTTTTGAAAGCATGTCTGATTAGAACTCCACAGTTAAGCATGCTAGGACTCGAGTAGTGATCAGGATGGGTGACCTTCTGGGATGTTTCCCAGGGTGTGTGTGAGTGAGGACAAAGCACACTGGAAATTATATGTGTTGGCATGTAGGTACTTTCATTGGTTAGATGACCCGTTTGGGCATGTGGGTGGGCCCCACGGTGGGGACCACGTGTCTGCGGTGCAACTGGGGGTACGTGGCGGGCCAAGACCCGAAGAACATGTTAGGGCAGGGTGTATGTGCTGTCACCAGGGCCTAGTTGTTCCATTTGGTATCTGTGGTGGTACCCATCCTTAAGTGTGGTGCACTTCCAGGGTTGAGATGTAGGACCCACAAAGTGGACGTTGTTCTCTAAAGGGGGGTAATTGTAACACCCCCAAATGATAAAGGGTTAAATGGATAAATGATACGACTCATGTGAACAAGGTGCACCTTCCTTTTTGGGAGCCTGTTTGGTTAGAACTACACAGTTAAGCGTGCTAGGACTGGAGTAGTGATTAGGATGGGTGACTTTCTGGGATGTCTTCTAGGGTGTGTGTGAGTGAGGAGAAAGAACACTAAAAAGGAAAAGTGTTGGCCTGTGGGGACTGTCATTAGTCAAATGACCCGTTCGGGCACATGGGTGGGCCCCACGTTGCAGACCACGTGTCTGCGGTGCAACCGGTGGTACCTGGCAGGCCATGAACCTACATCCATGTTAAAGCGGGGAGTCTGTGCTATCATAGGGGCCCAGTTGTTACAAATTTGGGGACAGGATGAATGTAGGACTCAAAGTTATGGAGTAGGCAATTGGGAAGGTAAATGCTATTCGGACCCATATTGAAGTTTCTCAAACATCGAAAATGGATTATAATGTTAACAAAATAAATGATTTGTAACTTATAGGGGGTGATCTTATTTTCATGAATTTATCTCTAGATAATGGTTTAATAAGATTTAACAAAAAAGGAAAAATAATCCCTTGGTGAACCAAACCTTTTAATATTCCAAAAAGAATTGTTGTTGTTGTATACCATTTGGAAATGCCACCTAGCCTCTCTAAAATGATTTATTACATGTCTATATATTGAGGAGGTATATGTAATATCCAATAAATAATATTACCTCTTAGGTAATAGTATTGGAACCTATATTATCTTACAATAATGTTCCTATTAAAATTCTAGTTACAAGAGAATAATTGTTGATGAATCAAATGACTCATTTGTAAAGTTACTTTGGTGAAATCATAAGACTGAAGAGGTAACGTTGGAACCTGAAGATGTTTTAATGAAGGACCACCCAAAATTGTTATTGATGTGGAATTTCAAAAAATTTATTGATGATATTTTTAAAAGGAGGGAAGAATGTAACAGAAATGTTTTAATTATAGTAAACTTCTCATATAAAAAAAATGGATAATATACAAGCTTTTATTGAAGAATGTGAGGAAAACATAAATTATAGAATTTTATAAATTAAATTTTCTTAAATTAAATTAATTTTTTTAATAATCATATCAATATTAAAAAAGAGTTCTTTTTCCTTGATTTTATGAAATGATTATTTTTTCAATGAATAGTAAAAATACCGATTTTTCAAATAATTTCATTTTTTTCATTAAATTTTAATGTCCCATTAATTTTTGAATTGGTATTAATGTTAAAATTTATCTATTTTATTTAACATATTTTAATTAATTCTATTTTAATCATAAATTTTCATTATTTTGATATATGTAAATTTTTATGCTTACAATACTTTTTTAAACTGCCTTTTGTTTTGTTATACGCATTTATATTAAAATTTATTTTTGATAGTTCATTAAATTTTATTCAGAGAAATTGATACCAAATTTTGAATGATGAGGTTTTAAATATATAAATATGTGCATCTAATTATTTTTCATTATGAATATTAACTATGGTAATTAATTATCACCTCAGCAAGGGTAAAATGGGTAAAACTGGGATAGAACTACATAATAATGTCTCAAAATCATCCCAACACATACCTTAATTTCAGTAGATATTATAAATTCAGACATATTCATTCTAAATTGGTATATATTTCATTGTATTTCCAATTTCCTTTGATATTTATATTTTTATTATTTTATGTAGTGAAAATTCCAAAAAAGTCACTCTCTTTAAAATAATAAAAAATAGTTTTACATAATGATAAAAATATATTTTTTAATTATAAATGTGTATTGAAAAGTTAAAATATATTTTTCGATGAAATAGTTACCTTAAATGCTTTAAAAACACCAACACAGTGCTTGTGCAAGTAGTAGAAAAATCTTGTGGATAATTTTTAAAAACAATAAAATTAATTTTCCTTTGTTGAGTTATAGTTCCCCAATAAATTTTTATATTAATATAAAATATTATGGATTATTTAAGGGTTTATATTATAATTTTACATATTTCATCATGCATTTAATGTCAAATTAATTTAATATTTTAAAAAATGACATTAATGATATTTTATAAAATGTAATATTTTAATAAATTATATAAAATTAATTAGAATATTCAAATAAGACATGTAGGATGATAAATGGTAAAAAAAATATTCACCTCTAAAATTATGTTTCAATTTTAATTTATAAGTTAAATTATAACCCTATATTGTTGAAATTATTGTTACCGGGGTTAAGGTGAAAACTATTTACCATAGGGTTAATCAAACAAGATAAGTCTTTAAATAACCTAAAATTATTATTAAACTCATTAGAAGGATTTATTTTTAATTAAAACCTATCACCTTAGACTATGAGTCAATTTTAGGGCATTTTTTCATGAAAGATACTTATTGATATTTAAATCGTGAAAAATTACAACTGTGCCACTGACCACAATTATAAAAAGAAACCAAATTCCCTCCATTATTCACACACAATGAGACATATATACTGACCAAAACCTTCTAAAAGATATCTAAAAAACATTACCCACATTCTAGAGGTCATGGTCTTCCAGAAAAACCAACGCTAGGTCTTCAAAAAGAGATGCAAAGAGGATTATCCAAAACAAGGTAATCATTTTTACAACTCTATCCAATTTTTTTTCATTCCATCAATAGGTTGAAACATTTAAAAAAAAAATTAATTATCAAAAATATAATTATTTTTTACTGTGATTGTTTTAAAACCATTCTCCTTCTATTTTTCATCCTTTGAAAATTGAAAAAACATCGCTCAGGCATACATACGGCTTACCATCTCCACGTAGCCATGTAATTTATTTTTCATCACCACAATACTTGGCTGGTTAAAAATACAAAACTAATGAATATATATATAATTTAAGAGACAATTATTTTTAAATTATTATATTATCATAGCTACCTTTTTACCATCCATCCATTAGAAATAGATAACATCTCGTGTGCGTTTATGTGGAATACCACCTCCTGGAAGTGATGCGATTTGTTTTTGCTTATAAATTGCATGTATGGTAGTAAAGAAACATTAAATGAATATATATGATATATATGTTATAATAATTATTATGTAAATATGAATTAATATATACTTTTCTTTCATTATATCCATCGAAAAGTATATCAAGTGTTTAGGTGTATGTACGACTTACGATTTCCCTGAACAATGTAATTCATTATATATATATTCCCTTATAATATGATTAAAAAATATATAATTTCTACATATGATACATAACAAGTTTTTAAAATATTGGAGGTTATGAAACCATGTTCCTGTAGTTGGGAAGGATAATACTAATGCAACACATACATGATAAATGAAATAGTTAACACTTGGAAATGATGATTTAGATAAAAAACTATTAATAAATGGGTAAGTAAATGTTATAATATAATAATATATGTTAGTATAAGTATTTATATTTTTTAAAAATATTTTTAATAATTTTAAATATATTTTATTAGTGGCTAAAATTAAATAACATCAAATTCATACCCAAAGAAAGGGTTTAATTAAATGGAATTATTATCCCGGAATGATTGTTTTTCTGTATAAATTGGTGTAATTATATGATATTTATTTGATAAACTAAATATTTTTTCTTATCATCTGTTTTTTTCATAAAATTATATGTTTTCATTTAATTTTCGACTTATAAGTACGTAAAATAATTATTTTAAGCAAAACTGAATTTATTTTTTATTCATTTGGAAATAATTATCATCCATGTCTATATTTCCATTAAATGTTCTCAATAATGTTTTCAATATTTCACTATGATTTTTTACTAATAATTTTACCCATATTTTACTTGGTATAAAAATTTATCAAATTAATGTTTTTCACATTTTCTAAAAGAGGATCGTTTTATCTTATTACATAAAATGTTTAAGGAATCATTTTTTATGTAAAACATAGAACCAAATTTCTTAGCATAATGACTGATCAATGATTTATAAGTTAATTTTCATGTTTTCGAGATTATTCACTAATTTTTTTCTTAATATTATTTAAATTCGTATATTTTGTGTAATTGATTTTAAATTGAAAAGGGTATTTCTCTTATGAAATTTTCTAGGGATATTTTAATGTTTTTTAATATATGTGAAACTTATTTGGAGAAAATTATTATTTATTAGGGATTTACCCATTTAATAACATTCTCTATATTAATCTGGATAGTATATGTTTATTTTTATTGATTGGGGAAAATATTAACATTTTGTATTCTTTGATTTTAATAAAATGTTTAATTTTTATTTTGATTCACCCATTTAATATGGAGAAAACATTACAATTTATAAGTTATGGGGTGGACATTTATGTGGCCTCGATGCATCAGTAGGTCTCATGAGATAATCAAGATTGAGTATATGGAATTTCTCTTACCTATTTAATAATGTTTTATTGGAAAATGGACTTAACAGTAAGATATGATGTCTGAAATTATGAATTCTATCATTATGAAACTAATTATTTTTATCCATGTGATTAATTATATTATTATGATATCTATTTTTTTCAATTTTTTGCAATAGTTTTACAGAAGATTAGGTTATTGATTTTCTTGACCCTATTATTCATGTTTTATTTATTTTATAATAGCTTATATTGTACACAATACATTACTTATGATCTGGGATCATCCTTTAATATGTTTTCCTTTACATATGATGTAATAAATATATTTATTAAATAAATAAGAAACTTGATAGAATAAATAATAAATATTCATAAGAATTATTATATTATATTTCATATTTTCAAATGTAATGTGAGAATCAAGTACGTATCTCGTTTTCCAAAACTGTTATATGATTTGGTTCATCCAAATGCGATCACTTGTAATTATTATAATATATTAAAATAACCACCAACTCCATGATACTAGAGTAATGGTGTTATAAATGTGGTCCCTAAATTATACATAATTTATATACCATTTATATTTTATTGAATTTGTGAGTTTTGGAAGATGTGAGTGAAAAACCCAAATCCAAAAAACTACCGAGTTCATTGTTTTTCGGTGGGGGGGAGTATGATATTTCTTAATCACTATAGTCTATCCCAAACCATTTATTATTATCCATGGTCAGGGGTGGTCATGTTTTCTTTGGTATTTAATAAAATACACGTGAATTGGAGCCTCTAAGTGGGTAATTATGAATATGGTTTGATGTCTGAGGTCTTTTGAGGCATCCCTGAGCATTATTTAGTAATTAAAATCATATGTATGAGTTAAGGAAGTTTGTTTTAGATTTGATAAAGTAAATTTAGAGATAGTGTTGTATCCTTAATGAAACACTTTATAGATGAAGGATCTAGTGGGATTTTAGCCATTCCAAGAAGGTTTATTCTTAACTTCTAATTCTTATTTTTATAATATTGAGGTATTTGATAGAGCAGTGATTAGTATATTATTTTTGAAATTACTATCTATGTTATGGATTATTGTCTATCATTTTGACATAGAACTTATATTTTTATGTGTATAGTTATTTTTCAATTCTCTATATTTTCTCATTTGCAATGATTCATTAATATTTCATTTATAGATATTAAAGATGACTATCCATTCATCTATGCATATAAAAATAATGCTATTGATAGATAAACATTTCTATTAATATATTTGTTTAATAATGATAAACCATTAACATTAATATTGTTTTATGAATATGGATAAATAACTCAATTCATTATATGTTCATGGATATAATGATACTCTATTAATAATTTCATGAATTACATGTTGTGATAACACATTCACTAGTATGAGGTTATGTCTCCGTGATAAACTAATCACCATATATCATAACACCTCATTACAATATTTTAGGTATTTTTATCCCATTTATTTGATCATATTTTTTTGGGTGTCATTCAAAATATTTCTAGATAATTTTTAAATTTTTGGGCATTTATAGGGGATGCACAATGGATTGTTAGTGTTATGGAAAAGAATGGATGATTACGGCATGGAAAATCCTACAATGTCTTAGGGTGTTTTAGTGCTTTATTATTTTTATAAATAGTTATGGAATGGAGATTATAGTTTTTTTTTGGGATCTAGGTGTTGTTTTAAGACTATACCAATTCTGAAAAGTCCATAGTGTGAAGAGTTGATCAATGTTGAGGTAGTTTTGTAGTCCTTTTCATTTTTGGGATATCTATAGTGTGGTGCATTGCATATACCATATCTTAACCCAAGTAAATAGGATATGGGTGAGGTCTACACCATTGTTTCAAGTGGATAGTTGTCCAGTGGTGAATTTGGGGTGGTCTCCTTCACTATGCTATGGTATGGTCCTATCTCATTATTTCTTCATCATTGTTTTTTTGGGTTTTCTGGTGGTCTTTAATTTTATAGACCAAAAAATCAATATCCCAAATTTTATATTCCAATATCCTCCCACTAGACCATAATCCATACCTCTAATTTTGAGGGGCTCAAGATATGATTTGGACAACTCCAGCCTCCCATCTTCATTGATCAATGTCCAGGTGGATGTGATTGATTTTTCTCTTTAATGTGTGTCTATCCAAGTTTTACAATCCTCATTTATTATATACTATCCCTATTTTAGAGTGATGAATCAAAATTTATTTTATATATGAGATCATTATATTGATGGATTATGTTTCTAGGGATTTCTCATCAATCTCCAAACATTTCAAGTCCATGTAGGTGGTCCTATATATGAGTTTTTGATTGATCATGAGATTGATCGTACCTAGTTCGTTAAGAATTTTCATAACAATGGAATCATTTATTTTCTATTTAATTTAAAAGTGTTTTAAAATTTTTGAAACTATGAATTGTGATGATTTGAAAGATGATTTTAAAGGCATCAGATATTTAAAAAAACTACTTTTAATGGTTTTCAAAATATATCATGATTTGAGAAAATAAGGTTCAGAGTATATGATTTTTATTATTTAGAAAAATGGATTTACAAGATAGATTATTTCGAATAGAATAAACTTGAATAAAACACTATTTTGGTTTTGAAAGTGAAATGGAATTTTGGAATTGGTGTTGGGAATTTTAACTATGAAAAATGATTTTAATTAAAATGATTTTCCTTATTTTATGATTGATCAAAATATCATGTCAGCTTAAGTAGTTAGTGGGTGATTAGGACAAATAATCTCAGGATATGAATCCCTATCAATAGATTTATGATGATAACTATAACTAAACAATGTTAAACAGGTTTTACATGGATTAGGGGTTGGTTGATTTGATTTTATTGTCTTTATCTTTAGGGATTCATGAACACACTTTGAGTAATGATGATTGTATATGTAGTGCATGAATCCTATAGCTAAGAAAAAATGAACCTTTGGGATTGTTACCATGTTTCTTGTTTAATATTTGATTACCGCATTCCAATTATTATTTTTCCATTTTATTCATTCCCTTTTAATTTTATTTGAAGTGTTCAATTAATCACGTTTTGATATGAATCAATCTTATTTAATTGAATTTTAATTTAGAATGAAAATGTGGAAATGTATTTTGAATCCTTTTTATCTAAAATTGAAGAATATAATGGATTATTTTCATTATAACTACATAGGAATCATTTTCTAAATCCCACTGGGATCTTTTCCTGAAATCCTACCAATAGATTCAAGTGTTTTAGTTTATATTATTATATTACCTAGAAAAGGTATAGTGCAACTCTATAGAGGTGGGTGTGCTTGATTCATGGGATCCTGGAGTAAAAGCGGTCACCGATAGAGATATATTCCACCTATTAAATGGGGATTATGAGACCAAGTGTTGATTTATATTTTTTTTAAGTTTTGGATGATGTGTTACATTGAGATATTTATCAGACTTCTTATGGTACTTTCATCCTTGATTTGTTTTTAGTATTGATTTATCTTACACTGTACTGTCATTATGATTTTTTCATGTTTAGAAAAATATCATAAGGAGCATTATTAATTATAGAGATATTATCCAACCCATGGTGATCAAGAACACACTTCTAGCTATTTCAGGGCTAGATTGAGTATTAGTGTACGAGAGTATCTGGGCCAGTTCATGACAAAATAGTATAAGAGGTTTGATGTTTTTCACCTTTCTTTAGTGCTGGTTTATAGTTTATGATTTCTTGGTATATATGAGGTACAATTTTGTGGAAGTTAATTTGTATTTATGATTGAGTTCTTGTGTATCTCTCATCATATAAAGTCTTTTGTCACCATGGGTATTTAGGAGAAGTGTCCATGATGAATAAATTTAACCAATTATAGTATATTTACAAATATTATCTAATTGTTTTCAAATGAAAGAAAATGTAATCCTACTAATGGAATGTATATTCATGTATCAATCAATTGTGTTGTTGATATGAGTTCTCTTGTTGATGTTTTTGGGTTATGTATTGTTTTTTTGTAGGAATATTTCCTAAAGTAGATGTCTGAATAGTCCTCAGGAGGGTGTTGATGATGAAACATGAATATTGTACAATATATTTGATTATAAAATCTTTGAGATAATGGTATTTGAATACTAAGATATATAATAAATACTTTTTCTAGATGATTTTCAACCTATAGTTGGGGAACCTCAATGTATTGAAATTATAAATCATTCCCAAGAGATTTTTTGGTAGAAACACCAACCTTTCAAAGGCTTGAATGATACTCAAGTGGTAGAAGGCTTATTGAATAATGTTGAGCTAATTATAGAGACGATGTGAATTAAAGAAGATAAAAATGGGAAATATTATACCTTCCAAAATGATGGAAATTGAAGTAGTATGTGGGATTCAATGGATATTATAATGAAAAATGAAGGCCTAGAGTTAAAGGATATTAAGGCTATTTTCAATGAATATTTCTCTTGCGAATTGATATTTCTAACAATAATTATAATGTTTTTCAACCTCCAACATGGATTTAGAACCAAGTTTGGATATAAAACTAGATTTTGTGAAATTTTTTAGTTATAGCCTGAGGCATTGAAAAATGAGAATTCGATGGATCAATGGTTTGAGAAGGTCCTTGGACATGATATTCAGTGTTAGGTTTTCATACTGAAAGAAATTTCATATGATGGCACACTATAGTGGGAATTGATAACTATGTTTGGTTTTGTTAGTATGATAGGGTCTATAAGAGTTTCTCATACTCCCAAGGGAAGTTAAGTTAGTTACTTTAAAGGAAAGAGAGAGTGTGATGAGCCTCAAGGTGGACCTCAACAGAAGGCATCATATAGAATTTTTTAGTGTCAATAAGTGTCCCATTTAATTGATTTAAATGTGGAAATTTATGTAATTTAATATAGGTTTATATAGATACATATAGTATTTTTAGTTCGTGTGGACACTCTGGCCACCTAAAGAATTCATTCATATATTTTATGCCATACATAGTTGCACATTCTCCTCATCACCAAAATTTACTTTGTTAAAATTATACGATTCAACTGGTAAGGGGTTTCATACATATGCATTTGGAAAAAATATACTTCTTGTATATAAAGAATATCAAGAGGTAGCTAATGATAGTCCAACAACAATGAGAGGTACCATCACTATAGATTCATCTTTAGCGACTACTTTATTTGACATAATTAAATTACATTAATTCATATCAAAATATAATTTGAATATGAAAAACCATTATATGGATCTTATGTATTATGTAACAGATATTTATATTCCCCTTAGAACGAATAGGTAGTAAGGTCTCTGATTCTCTTATTGTACTTTCTCCCTATAGGAGATGGTGATCAACAAGAATAATATTTTTATCAACATGAAATTTATAGATGAAATTATTGGGATAGATTGGATGACTTCAAATAATGTTTAGATTGAATTTTATCTTTTGTGGGTATCCTTTTCTTCCCCAAAATGGGTTGTTCCATGTATTCCTAGGATAATTGGACTTGAGATCATGCAGAAATAGAATACATTTAATGGAGTTGTGAATGGTAATATTTTTTGATTTCTTTTAAAATGGAGAAAGAATCCCATAGAGGAAGTCTTCATTAAGTGTTCATTTAGGTCCCCAACATGTTTATATCTAAATTTTATATTTTTCCACTAGTAAGGTAAATAGAGTGGTCCATTGACTCTATACTAGGTATCTATAATATCTCTATTCATTTTATCATACGTCACCATATTATGTAATAGAGTGGAATAGTATGTTGGATTATTTTTTGGAAAAATGATTTATCATCCTGAGCATGTTACCTTGGAAAGTGCCTTTTATTTTTACTAATAAAGCTGATGTGACACATTCCCCATGATTTGATTACTAAGAACTCAATTGAGTAATGGTAACAAACTGATATGCATGGCCTCAGTTTAAAGATTTGATTGACCAATTCAATGGGGAAAATTGGTTATTGATGATTGATCATATATTTGGTTATCGATGATTGATATTATATCTAATTTTAATTCATTGAAAATTAATCAATCTAATATTCCCATGACTGAATTTAAGGGAAGGATTGGCCATTACAAGTAACTTGTTATTTCTTATGGTCTAAAAAATTACCTAACAGTTTTTGTAGAGTTAATGAATAGGATATTCAATGAGAATATTGATTCATTCATGGTAGTCTATTTAGATGCTTACCAACATTACTCTATAACTGATGAATAACAAGTGAATTATCTGAGATTAGTTTGATAATTTTTTTGGAATCACTAACTTTATGCAATTACATAAAAATTTAGATTATGTATCCATGGAGTGAATTTGTTTGTTCAAATGTTCTCAAAACATGATATTTGATTTGGTCATGAAAATGTGAATAAATTTATGACACTGTAAAAACCATGGAGAATCTTGGAGATTTAGAGATTCCTTTTTTTATGTGGTATTACAATCAAATTTCAATATATATTTCTAAAAGTTGTCTTCTCTAATGTATTCTCTCACTCAAAAATGGGTATTATTCTTGTTGGATGTGAAATTTCATATTCCATCCAATGAATTGAAGTGAATTTTAATTTCTATACTGGTTTTTACTCTTAAAAATATTGGGTAGGACTCTGTTGTCATTTCTATTCCATCGGGTTCTGTTTTGGGCTGCATTCTCATTTAACGTGATTAAGTGGTGGATTATAGTTCTTGACAACTTATAATAATACAGAAGAATTATAAAACCCACAAACATGAACATGTAGATATGATTCCTTATCTTAATAGTCAATGACATCTTCTTTTTGTTGAATGGTTTAATCAGAGTATTTTGAGTAATATCATTTCACAAAATGATTTGAATCATCATCATAGGATTTAGGAGGAGTACCTATGATCATTTTATATCTATAGTTTTTACACCCCCAAATAGGGGAATTTAATTGAAGATTACTTGAGATGGAATATTAGGGTCTATAACATGAAATAATCATCAGAAGAGTGGAATTTTATGGATCCCTTTTCTTCTATGCATTTAGGTTTTCTAGAGGACGAGTTCATTATTATTAAAGAAATCATACAAATTACGTCTACTATGCTTGAAATGATTTTTCATGGAAAATTTCTTGAGTATGAATTAATTTGAAATAAGAAAACCTTTTATAGGGGGGAGACCATTGGAGAGTGGTTTCTATATTCTTAAGATATTCTATGCATCCAGAAGTAATACATCTTATCATTTCCAATGAGAAACCTTGTGTTATTGGATCTCTATAATTCCAAGTGGAGAGTACACCCTGGTAACATTAAGATTTTATATGATATGTAGTGATGATTCTTGTGGCCATGTATGACATGGAGTATTACTGATTTAATTTCTCATTATTATACTTTCTATATGATGAATTTTAAAAACCACAAACCATCATGTTTAGTTCATACCCTTGTTGTGTTGACTTGGAAGTGGGTCTAGATTTCTATGGATTTTATGGATGGATTTACTCTTACACCTCAATTAAATTTTTTGATATGGGTAGGGATTGATCAACTAACCAAATTACCACAATTTATACCCATTCATGATATAACAAACATTGAATAATTGGGAATCCTATATATAAAAGATATTGTTCAGTTTCGTGAATTCCTATTTATTGTAATTTATGATAGGGATCTGGAATTCAATTCATATCTAGGGGGAATATTCTATGTGGAAGAGGGATCCCATGTTAGAATGAGCATGAAATATCTGATATAGAATATTGGATATAAATAATTAAATATAAATACCATGGATTTCATGATTCTTGATTGGGTTCATATCATTGGTGGATCTTGGGGATGCCACTAGGGGCTATTTAAGATTTCCTATAAAAATATTTACCAATAATCCATCAGGATGGAACCCATTGAGATCTTGTATACTTGACAGTGAACATCTCCATTGTGATGGTTGGAGATTGGAGAAGCATAATTTGTGGGACCATGTTCAATCCAAGAGATAATGGTAAATAATTTAATGATTATTCAAAGGATTATATTGGAACCGAGCTAGTATAAATCATATACTGATAGTCATAGAATCTTATTAGAGTATTTTGGTAACCATGTGTTTTTGATAGTTTCACAATGTTGGGAGACTGATGTCTTAGAAAACAAGTAATGAAAGATACATGATAATGTTTGAGGATATTAAACAGATTTTCAAGGTTTAATACCACTTGTATTTTCCACCTAATTTGATATCAATTCATAATGTGTTTCAGGTTTTAGAACACAAGTAGTATCTCTCCAACCCATATCATGTTTTGATCTTAGATGAAATTGTTGTTGAACCTAATTTATCCTTGAATAATAAATATTTTAAATAATTAATTCAATGAAAAATGTCCATTGAGGAAATTATATTCCTTTGGATAATGAGCTATGGAATAATTGTTATGATTCACATTTGATTTGGGATTGGGAGACATTGATGAGAAAGAAGTTGACTCATCTCATTGAAATGGTGTATTCATTATATGATTTCATTGGGATGAAATCATTTATGTTGGGTAGAATTATAAAATTAACTTCCGAGATTTTAAGTAATTTTATCCATTTTCATTAATCATCTTTTTTTGTAGTCGCTCAAGGTTTCTAAATTTTTTTTTGGAGTTTTTGGAATTCTACAAGGGTTGTGCCCTGGATGAGTGTGTATATGACATAGAAATTATTTTTATTGTTTAGATGATCATGGTGTGGTGTGGGGGAATTTTGGTGAATATTTACTTTCAGGAATAGCTATGGTGTGGAGGATGATGGGGAATTTTTAGATCCCTCCTAACTTTGGCATAGATGTGGCATGGAAAGGAGTTTTGGTGTGGTGTTAGTTGTTGTGTCTCTACCATTTTGGGGGTAACTACTACATGGAAAATGATATAAGATATAGGTATACCCCTAGTAAATATTATATGGGTGAGGTACGTGTCAAGGATTCTTGAGAACAATTTTCTAGGGGTGACATTGGAATGTTCTATAATAAAACACTATGGTCTTCTCCTTTTTCAGCATTTCCATGTTGTGGCATTATGGGTCCTGACATAGTCTTTCATTGATATATTACAAATACCAAACCACTATTTTATATTCAATATTCTGCCCATTAGACCGTAATTCAATACTTTAATTTTTAGAGGCTCTCAATAGAGTATTTTTACTCCTCTAGAATCTCATCTTATTAGATTTAAATTCTGGTGGATACGATTGATCACCCCATATTATATGTATCTCCCCTTACTATGGAATCCTTCTTTATAATTTCTCTCCCACTTTGAATGTGGATAATCCACATGTTGTAGATGTATTGGATCCCTATTTTGATAGATTGTGATTATAGGGATTTCTCCTCGACCATCCTCACCTTCGACTCTATTTGGGCGACTCCCAATATAGACAATAAACTAATCATGTGATTAAAGGTTGATGGATCTATAATCATTTTCAAAAAATTTGAATGCTTAAATAACTTCTTTAATTGAAATTTATTTTCAATTGACTTATTAACCTTGAATTATTATTATTTTATGGTTTATTTCAAAATAATTACATTTTTGACATAAAATATACCCTTAGAGGATTCGAAAATATGATGCAATTTGAGAAAAAATGGCTTAAAATAATTTGATGTTGACTCTTGAGAAAAATAAAATTAAATGAAAATTTATTTTTAATCTATTGAACTTGATGATACCCCTTTTTTGGTTTCGAAATTGAAATGTCATATTGTATTTTTAATTGGGAATTTGAAATATGAGAGATGATTTCAATTAATCTCTATTAATCCATTGATTGATTGATCAAAAGCATATGTGAGTCCGAATAGTTTATATATGACCAGGAAAAGAACACTAGGGATAAAAAGAAATATAAATGAATTGATGTTAATAAATATAACAAAACCATGTTTTTTATGACTTTCCCACCTTGGATGTGAATTTATTTTATCATAATGGATTGATCCTTAGGGATGAGTGCACACAGAATGATCCATGATGATTGACTGAGTAGTGTGAGGATCCTATAGTTAGGGGATGAAAAACCTTAGGGATTATCACTATGTTTCTTTTTTATGATTTAATTATTACATTCCTATTACTATAGAAGTTTTTTATTCATTTCCTTTCAATGTTTTGAAAATAATGCATTTATAACTATATTGAGATATTGTCATCTTATTTCTTTGAATCTTATTTTGAATGAATCTGTAAAAAAAATTAATTTGTTTTTAATTAAATATAAAAGTATAAATTGGTTTTTTATATTGGATCTTTTTAAGGAAAATTTGGGGAAATCTTAATAGATCCTCTTTCTCAACCCCTAACATTAACTTATAGTATAATTACTATAATTCTATATTCATATAAATAGAAAGATCCATTTTTAGGTGTTTGGTGTGGTTGATTATGAGATCCTAGAGTGATGGTTCTAATTGATGGAGTTGTGGTCCACCTATCCTGTTAGTCATTGACTATAAGACCATGTATTGATGGATGTTTTTTTGTCTTAGGTATGATGTGTTAGTTTGAGATATTTATAGGAATACATGTTGTACGTATCCTAATGAGGATTGTTTCTCAAGTAAATTTTGTAGTGATTTATGTTCCACTATTATATAATTATTGTTTGTTAATAAGTTAGAACCATTCTATTTGAATCATAGTTGATTATCGTCACTATTCCTCAACACTTGGTGATCAGAAAAACAATTAGGGCTATGTCAGAGGAATATTAAATAACCATTAACTAGGGTATCTATGTTTGTTTGTATCATAGATGATGTTATTTTTTATTGATAGTCTGTTGACCTTTATTATGATTCATAGGAAAGACTGACTATTTCCCATCTTTAATATTGGAATGATAACTCCTTGTTTTTTATTTTATAGTCTAATGGTCATATACCATTCACTCATACTATAATGGTTTGGTGATATCCCATTCAACATTGTGTGTTGTAGTGATCACCCATATACCTTTATTTCCTTGTATATTAATAGCCCATTCACCAAGGTATTTTCATGGAAGTATCCTATACACTTATATTTGAATATATGGTTATAAAAAATTCACATTGGACATTTTTTGTGATATACCATCCAAAAATATTGGAATGTATCAGAGAGAGTATGTTCTCTAATTGTGTACTAGGGTGACAACCTGTTCTACTTGTCATATATTAAGAGTGGTGAGAGCCCATTCTTCTATAAACCTTATGATGCTGGTACCACAATCATTTAAATTCCGATGGTTGTAGATTATCAAAATATATATTGATATTGATGGAATGTTCACACTATAAACGACTGTGGTGATAACTCATTCATATATTCATGTCTATGATGTGGAGATTACATGTTCACCCATAATAAGAGACAACGGTTATAAGTAGTTCATGTATTTTTTATTGAAATTGATTATATTTAATTCATTTACACTATTAGTGGTGATATTTTTTTGCCTCATATATTTTTTGTTGGGATGCAAATTAATTTTTTCATAATCTATATTCATACCATGGGTACATTATCACATTTTGAAACTGGTGAAGGTAGGTATAATTTTTCATAATGGTGACTAATGAGTACCCCATGAGATGATTATTTTTATGTTATAATTTTTCTATTTTTAAAAAATAAATTATATTATGCCTTGTGCTACCTATATTTTTTGAAGGATGTAATTTTTGGTTCTCAATAGAGTATTATTTCTCATAGACTCCATAAGAGTACAACAACATGTGTAGACATTATAAACATAGATGCCAGTTAGTAAAAGGGGTCTATAGGTGATGATTTATTTGGGTATTCTGGAATAGAGATGTGATATAGGACCTAGGTGAATAACTGGGACAAGTTTTATAGTTTCAACCACTATATTTTATATTTTTGAGTTATGTTTTTGTGTCTTAAAATATTTTTTTCAACGACCCTGGTTATTGATTTTTAATATCTAGTGTATGGGTAGGCATTATATAGGATACATAGCCCGTTAGACATTATAATATTTTGGGACTTGGTTCGGTGGATTCTATAGATATGTCGATTAAATGGTAGGAATCATTATAGGAGTTCAAAAAACATAGCGTAACTATAAACCCCATTATCATTATTTTATACAAACACTTACGATACTAGTGATGTTTTATGTTTTTGAAATGATAGTTTTTTAATTTGGGGCTTCATATAAATAAATTTTCAATATATATAATGATTTCAAATGTCTCATTCATTTGGAATGATATATATGGTCAATCAATATGTAGAAATGCATATTTAATTGTATGTGATTGATCGTTGTATTGGAGGTGAAAAAATGTTTTGTATTTTAAATTACTTAACAAAAGATATATATAATGATCTATAAAATTAATAAAACTAATTCCCATTTGGGAGAATCTAATGAAATATTTAACTAAAAGTAAATATTCTCTATGAAATTTATTTTTTTCCACAAATACTAGAAATATAATTTAAAAAATGAAGTTTTATTGGTTTTATGATATAATTAATTTTATTTGGAAATTGGTAAATGGGATTCAAGGATAGGTAATGTCTCTCTGTGTTTGAAATCAAAACATGTGAAGTATTAAGAAATTTGTAACATTTGCGATAAAATAAAATAATTAATTTGTTTTATGGGATTATATTTATGTTGGTTTTATTCATATTAGGAATTTCGGTAAAATATTTATATGTTTTTATGAATAATAGTTATGATCTAGAAAATTGTATATTAATTAATAAAATTTAAAATTCACTGATTCTTTGACACTATTTTTTTAAATAGATTTTATGTAAATTAGAATGACCATTTTAATAATTATTTTAAGAAATAAATATATAAAATATGAAATATTTTAAGAAATGGGTTATGATTTTCACTGTTTTATTCGAAAATTTATTTAAAAATTGTGGTATATAATAGTAAAGTTTAAAATTATTATTTATTTTAAAAGAAAAAATATCAACTAAGAAGTGGAATATGTTATTTTAATGTTTACAAGTAAGGTAAATATATATATATATATATATATATATATCCATTTTTGTGTAATATGAATTCATGAACACACTATATTTTTTTTAAATTGACAATGGTGGTAGTTGTTTTAAAATGATATTTTGAAACATGATTCTATAAGGAAAAAAATTACATGTTTTGATACAAATTTAAATTTTTTAATCAATATGATAAAAATATAAATTGTCTTAATGTTATATTTTATGAAAATTAAGTCTTTTAAAATAGTTATTTGATGCTATATGTTTTTATGAAATATGTTTCATCCCTATAAATATTATGGTAATGAAACAAATACACAAATTGGAAGTATTATTATTATTTATAATTTGATCAAAATTTTAATGAGTTTTGTACTAATATTATTTAGTGAAGTTTGTCCAAAATTAGTTGTGGTTTGGCTTATTGGTAAGCACCATGTAATCGTACATGATAAATGGGGGTTCAAAACTCATTGGGCACTGGTACTATAGCATCACAGTAGTTTACTGTAGTAGTGTTTATACTGTAGAAACAACGTGTATTGTAGCAGCGGTAGGGCACTATAGCAGCGGCGGGTATAGTGCGACAATGTAGCATGCGGCCAATGTAGCAGTACTATTCACAAAATGGGGTTTGGGCCAAATATTTGGGCCTACGGGCCTTGTAATGGGCCAAATTCCCACTAGGGATTCTAGCTATGTAATGGGTCTCCCTCTACCCAATTAAAAGAGGTATTTTCTTTGATTTAATAATAAATGAGGCTTCATCCCCAACCTTTTAGAAAACGTTTGACCAAAATGGGAAACATTATATAATTATAATGGTGTCTGTGGATTATAATTTCTAAATAAAGAATAGTGATTTTTAATTAACGAAAAAATGGTGATTGTTAAGGCAAGGTGAAGATATTTTTTGGATGTCTAGATAATAGTTTCAAGAAGGTATCTAAAAATTCGAATACATGTATGTAAATTTTATTACACATTATGGATGGAAATATTATTTTTAATGTTAATATATAATAGGAATTAGTAATTTTATGGTGTGCTCCAGTATTGTTTAAAATAAAATTGATGTGAGGATTAAAATTGATTGAATTTCATTTAAAAAGGGTCAATTTATTTTTTATTGATATTTTGTTATTGTATTAAGGATTTATAAGAAAGTTCTAAATATTATATTTTAACTAGAATGAATTTTTGGAATATTTATATGTAGTTAGATATTGGGGAAACTTTTAAAAAAACAATGTTATAAAATCCATTATTTTACATTGTGAGTGATTTTAGGGGGTATGTTTCACACTAAAATAGTGATGTTAATTTATAATATATAATATTTTTGGAGTTATATACTATGTTTTTTTTATTGATTATTTTGGAATAGAATTTTTTTTATATAAAATTTTTTGTATTAGAAACTAATTAGATATAATATAGTGATCGCATCCAAATTCAAACACAATTTCTCTTATTTGTATTTATTTTTAATTTTATAAGAATAAACTTTTGATCTTTTTTAATTTATATTCATGTTTTATTATATTTCATTCCCTTAGAATTTAGTTGGTTGATTAGAGATTTGGCATGTACTTAGTTGTTGAATTTTTAGGTTTCTAAAATGGGGAGTTTTTTTATATGGTATAAAAACATTTCTATTAATTTTGAATGAATTTTTTGTATGGTGATATGGTTATTTTATTTTTTATTCGATTTGATTAACAATTAGAAAAATAACCCCATATTATATGTAAGTTTCCTATGTTATTAGATTATGTTGTGTCTTACTAATTATTTGATTTGAATTAAGAAATATATTTTTGGTTCATAGATTTATTGGGTTAATTATAAAGTAAAATATGAAATTATTGGTGGGATTTGTTATATCATTATCGGAAATTTATATTAAAGGATATAAAATTCCTTTAATAGTTGGTCATAGAGACTTTTTGGTGAATAAATATGAAAACATGTCATCAATGAGCATTTTTCAATAATATTACTTTTTTTGAACAATTTCTCAATTTTGGGAATAATTTAAAAATATATATAATGTGAAAACTGTTTTGAAAGGATTCAAAATTTTCTACCACATGGTTTATAAATGTCCTCACAAAATAAACTGAGTTAATAAAATTGAAATGTTGGCTAAATGGGTTTTCATGTACTTTGTTACCTGTTCTGAAAATCATGCTTATAAGGTAAGGATTAAAATCCTTGTTCTTAATATATAATTGGTATTAGAAAGCCTTAATAATCTTACTTGAGGTTCTAATATTAGTATGATACCATTAAATAAGTGTAAATGGAATTTTAACTTCAAATCATATTAAATTTCGAACATTATTTCCATTTTTAATTGCATGATATCAAATAAAACATAAGTTAATGAATTGAATCTATAGATACAAGAGAAATGTATAGTAAATATTTTATAAGGTTTAAATATTTCTAAAATATATTTGAATGTTTGTTTAAATTTTTAATAGGATAATTCCTGATTGTTTTCTAGTAATTAGGTACATTATACTAAGATCTATAGGATTCTTTTTAAGTAGACTGATATCCACAATTATAGATTTTCAACCATAGATGGAATTATGAATGGGTAATAAATATATATACGTTATTACAAGCCTAATTTTTTATTTGATTGATACATGAATGGTTGTTTTCACACCTCTATAAATCTTAAAATGAAATATTTTTTACTTTGACCCTTTTGTTAATATCATATTCTAACCTCCTTCATTCATTTTTTTCATTGGTATTAATAGTAGTAAGAAACCACTTATTTTTGTGGGGGGGGGGGTAAGATGATTAGTATATGGATGTTTTTAGAAAGATAGAAAATATTGAAAGTGGATAATAACATTAAGTTTCTTAATTATTTTGTTGAAATACCTTATGGATTAGAAGAGGTAAAAATAACTATAGTGGGGAGTATTATAAATTATTGGGTTTAATTACTTATTTATACTAAATTACGATCTAATATAGGTTTTAAAAGTTCAGTGAAAAAACATTAAGGAAACATGGATACACTATTTATAAATGATGAAACAAAATATTTAAACACAATTTTTTAAAATTATTTTATTCCATATCTTTTAGTTGATGTATTATTTAAAATGTCTATAATGGAATTATTTTAATTGTTCCAGTTTTATTTTTATTTTAAAAGAGGTTTTAAGGAATCTAATAATGATTTTAAAAGTAAAATTGATTAAATTTTATTGTTGTTATACTATTATTATGTTTAAGTTACTTTTAACACAAAAGGCGGTTCAGTCCTACCTCTATATTTATTAGAGCTAATGGAAACTATTTAAAATAATTTCTTTATTATTATTTACTATTTCATTGTTTAATGGAAATAGATCATTGAGCTAAGATAAAACAAGTACCCATCATCATTGTCTTCATACATAACTTATTTCCCCCATCGTTCAAGTTCCTCCAAGGTCATGTTTTATTTATTTTTGTGATTTATGTGATTCTCTTGTATTAAAAAAACCTTAGTCAACATTGGTATTAAATTATATAAGGTAATTGGATGCTCGAGATTTATTGGATACCATTTCATCATTTTATTGCTACAAAGTAGTATTTTTTTGTTTTTAGATAAGGTTTAAAATTATTTATGTAATACCAATTTATAAAAAATAAGTTTAATAATTCATCTGGTTTTATTGATTAAACACTTAAAGAATTAGTTTAATAATAAATTATTTGTCAAAAAATATCCAAAGATATACGCTTTATCTTTTTCATAATTTTTCAAACCCATGACTTATTTAATGGTATGTGGTCAGTCTGTATGGGTGGTCCCATGTATCATTGGGGTAATTCGTTGATATAATATATTAAAATCTATTTAATACATATTCGTTGTTAGATTTATTTAGGTAAAGATGTTCATTATATAATGTTTTATAATAATTATTTTTTTTATTTGTTGACCACAGATTTTTTGGATTATTTTTTTTTATTTTTTATTTTTTCAGAAGAATTTAAATTTAATTTTAATTTTATGAGTTATAAACAAGTTTTGAGATGAAATTGATTTTGAAAACATGTTTCTTTAGTGGTGAAATAAATGGTGTTGAAAAACATACTTACAACATAAACACAAGTCAATAAAATAGAAATAGGTTAGGATGACATTGTTTACATATATTTTTCTTACGAGAAATGAAAATAGTGATTCTTTATGTGGTATCACAGTCGACAATATGTGTTGTGTTTACTTATAATGGGTTTAAACTATATTTTTATCCTTAGTTCTTCTAATTTTATCCATTGTTTCATTCATGGTTTATGATATTGGAATTTTCCTAGGGTATGTATTATTTTGTTTGAATAATTGGATTTTCCATTTTTATTCTAACGTTTTAGGTTATTTAAAATAAAGTTGAACCATATTAATATTTTATAAAACATTTTAAAGTAATATTTTTATAATGATATCAAGGGTGAGAGAGATAGGGAGATTTAGATTTTAAATGTCTAAGTTTCAGTTTTATAATATGTTTTTATATAAAGTATTATTTATATTGATTTCTTATTAAAACATTTCTAGTTTAACCTGACATGAATGTATTTGGGAATATATTATGATATCCCAATGGAAATGTTTTCTCACATATTCACATGAAATGCATCTAATGATATTTATATTGTGTTATAAACGATATTAGTTTGAGTTATAGAATCTAGATCTCTATTGTGAGAGAAAAATGAATGATGGAAATCATGGTATTACTATTATCCACCAAACCCGTTTCATTTTGTGTTCTTTTACTTATTTAATCAACTATATCAATTATAATAATTATGAAAGAAATATTATTCATATAGATTTCATATTTTTTTATATATTAGATAAATTTTCATATTTAAATATTTCTATAATTTAAAATAATGTGATAGTCTGAAATTGTTTCGACATTTAATGGGTTAATTCCTCATGATTTTTGGTAGCCTCTCACAATTTTGGCAAATGTATTGAGGATCTGTGGAAAAATATCTCACTTTCTGAGTAACTATGGCTAAATTGTTTCATTAAAGATAGTATCAAGTAGTGTAAAAGGTATTTTTTTTTATAATTCAGTTAAATAGTTCCATTATATATTTTATATATGTATAATTTTTATTATTATTAATGACTAATAATATAGTCAAATCATTATTATTTTTCATCCACTATGGGTGGTTTCTTCACATTTATAATTTTTCATGAAATACATTATATTTTTGATAATTATTGATTTATAATGTTTCCAAATTCATATTTTAGGCTGGAATATTAATTTTTTTATCATATATTTATTTTGAGAGTAATGATTCAATTTTAGGATTTATATGCTCAAATTTAATCATCAACCTCTAAAATATTTAGGGTGGAATTTGGATGGAAGTACCATTATTTTCTATAATCCATTGAGGGGCCTCAGTGAGTATGGGTCATTTCATAATGGTATCTTGAAAAAAAATTTGGATGATATACAATGTACAATTATTTGAGGATTATTTATTGATTGCTATGAAAATTTCGATTTGAATTTTGGATGGGAAATAAAATATATTAACAAATATATGATATACATGGCTTGTATATCATGTTTTAGAGGATAGTCATCTTCTGAAAATTCAAAGAGGATTATTGTACTTTTTCAATGTTTTTTTTGGGTATATTAATTAGAATATTGTAGTGAAATGATATTACTGATAATTTGGTAGGTTTAGAATAATATTATAGTTCACATATGGTGGATTAAGTGATTTATCTATTTCTATTATCCATCTCACTAATAATTCATTAATAAATTCCATTTTACTCTTATATATCAATTTTATAAACATTTATCCCAAATTTAGAGGTTGTTAAACCTTAAATTATATTTTTTAGATAGAGGTTCGAGATGAAGGTCTCGATGGATTATAGAAACTAAAATATGGAAACGTAGGATTTCGAATAATAAGTATTTTATTTATGTGAGATAATTTTTTCTAATCTATATATGGGGTTTTATTTGGAGAAGTTTAATATTTATTACCTTATAGTTCATATGTTAATGGAAAAACATACACCATTGAGTTTAAGCATTTAATGTGACGAAATTCAACTTTGGTGGATGCTTATTCACGAATATTTAAGAAATTCTACAATCTAAATGGAAGTGTTCTATAACTAGATTATGTTGTAGATTCTATAAAAACATCAAGGTTAACAATCAGTAAGAGGTGATACTATACGTCAAGGGATTTTTAGTATATGATCCTAGGATATTATATTCACAAGACTATATTCTCATTCATTTGGTATGTTTGTAGATGAAGTACTAAAATTGGTATATTTTTTCTAGAATAATTATCAATGATCTATATAGTATTAGTACTCTGAAAATAAAAAATTATATCATAGTGATGAAGTGAAGGAATATAAATGAGTGATTTCCAAGTAGGATGAGTTTTAATCAAGAGGAATGATATTTAATCTATAGTTGATGTTAAACAAGAAGACATAATCTATCATATAATGGCTCAATAAGGATTGAATATGATTATAGGAATCAATTATCAGTGAATTCAAAAACATTAAAAACCAATTGTTCCCAACCATATGGTCGTTACTAGGTTTTAATATGATTCACTTTTAGTGTTATAGGTCATATCTTATACATGTATCCATCATATCCAGATGATAAAAAGTGGATATATCTTGAGATGATTGTAAAAGACTCTATTGAATAGTTATGTAGACTGATTACATAGTAATTCCAATCGAAAAAATTTATAAAGTAGACATATCATTCTTAGTGGAACCCATAAAAAATGAAAATTCAAAAAATAATAGGATTGGATTTCTTTTAGATAATAAATTCATGAATGATTTAGAAGTGGTCATTAATAATTTCTTAGAACATATCCATAGTTTCCATGCCCTAATTAATGCATAGATGATCATAGGTTTCTAAGATATAATTTGGGAGGAGATCCTATAGGGTATTTTATAATAGTCAAGGTAAATGAGGCATAAAACCCATATGTGGTGCAAATTATTATGTTTGTTTATTATAAATATGTTTCTATATTAGTATACATAGGTCAATCACTTGCATTTTTTATGAAAACCCTATTGCATGGAATAAGAAAACATTATTTAGAAAATAAATTATATTATGAGGTTTTAAAGACTCATTAAATTTTTTTCAAGGACATTAAAGTTATGTTGTAGTTTTGAGTTAGGTGTGATAAGGGACAAATCATCCTTTTTATTTCCCCTCTTGAAAATTCATATATACTATGAAATAATTGGAATAAATATTTCATTTCTATATTATAATTCATTTATTCTTATCAATAACGTGTTATCTTTTGGGTTTTGAAGAAGAAATTATTTGTTATAGGTGGATAGCTGTATAGGCCATTGAAATATTAATATAATGAGACTTTTCATTTTCCATTTTATTTACTGATTTTGGGTGTTCTGTATTGTAGGAGATCAGGTAGGGGATCGTCTAATTTTTTAATGAGAGTTTCTTAATATCATTTCAAAGTTATTAATGAAATTTCACTATCCTTATGAATTTATTTTTAGAAAATAGTTTTATCTATATATTGTTTCAATGTCTATATACAAATTTATTACCTAATATTAATGAATTGAATGATACAGAAAAAATAACAAATTTTATGTTTTAATAATATTTTTGAATAGTTCTCAGGTACAACTCTATTTTTAAGGATTCATTTGTTTTCTAGATCTTATAAAGCGATGAATCAAAATGATTATATTTTGAATAATTATTTTTTAAAATTTTCTAGACATTATAAGTATCTAATGATTTTATTTGGTTAATTTACGATATAAATATTAATTATTTAATTAATTCAGTAGATATTTTGAACTTATCTAAACGATTTTCTTTGTGTTCTATGTTGATGTCATATTTTATATTTTTTAAATGAATATTAGAAATGAAAAAATTTATGGTTCCTTGTTGTGATATTATAAATTCATGAATTACATAAAAATTTATCTATGTTTTAATTGAATTCATAATGTTTTTATTTATTTAGTTATGTTACTTTTGATCATGGTTTTATTATAGAACCAATGAAGATTGAGATGGTAGTTTCTGGGGATATAAAATAATTTTCTCAAAGGTTCCTAGTTTTCTTTGATTTTATTTCTTCTATTAAAGGTTCATATACACATTCTCATATATTGTGCTCCCTCAATGTACAAAAACTAAAAAGGTCATGAATTTACCTGGATGGATAACTTTTAGGAATAATTCAATTGACTGAAAAATACAATAACTATTACATTCATTCTATGATTCCCTAGGGATGTGGTTTTGTAGAAATTATAATATAACACATCAAATTTGGAATTGGTTTGTGTGTTAATTTTTAATAGATAACTCTAATCATATATGTCTAAAATGTTACACCCTTAGAGAAAATCAATGATACCCCTAACAAGGAGAAATAATTCATAGTCATTATACTATTACCTTGAAAACATTATTTGTTATGTGTGAAATTTATGATATTCACAAAGATAATATATTATGTAATATATTTTCAAAAAGAAACTAAAATGTTGGGAAAAAGTAGTGGAATGTGATTCTTCAATATTCTGAATATTGAATAATTAATACCTATATACGAGGTAATATAATGGAATATATGAATAAAAAATCCCCTCAAGATGTTTCCTGAGATGTAGATAATGAATTGATAATGATTGAATAATAAACTACATTGCAGCTTGATTTAGGGAATGTGGGTGGATGACCATCATTGTAACTTATATTGGAATGTTCTTCATTATTGGAGCAAGCGGTTGAGTATCAAATGATATATCTACTTTTCAATGTACAAGGAAATCATATTTTACAAATAAATTATCTGATAGAGTTATTATATAGAAATGATTATATGACTACGTTTCAAGGATGAATTCATATGCCTTACATTTTATGTGAATTGAGTTTTCATTAATTTGATAATTTACTCATGTTTTTTCATAACATATTATCAAATACATACCATTGTTTTAGGATAATATTTTAATGGTCAGGTTTAATGTATAGTGTTGTGTCTTTTGTGATTGGATATTTATAGTTTATCGTGATTATTAGAGTTAATTAATATTTCTATAGGAAAGTGTAAATTATATCCATATAAATTTCTATGTGGAATAACATATTTACCAAAAGGTCATAACACTATTTTAGTGGTGGTGTAAATGTGTACAAACTCAACCCATTTCCTAATAAAAAGAAATAATATTTTAACAGTCTCTATAACAGTTTTACGTGTAATAAGTGGATATGTTTAATAGAGTTCAACATTCAAAATTTTATAATAATGATTTATGATATATTTTCATGATATAGTGAGGATTCCAATATTGGTTTTTCACCTAGTTTTGGAAAAAAAATTCATTATCTGTTGAATTTTTTAACTAAGAGGTTTATTAAAATTTTATATTAAATGTCTCATCCTTGTATATTAAACATTATTGTTTCAATGGATTACAATATAACTTTTTTAGAGTTTAATTATAATATATTCTACATTTATTATATTAGAATTCTATGATATGAGAAATTTTTTAGGTGGCCTTTTCATTATCCCATTATGCTATCTTGATATTCGAGAATCATTTGTTATTAAATCCATGTTTGTAAAATTTATTATGCAATGAGTTTTGAAATTCATGAATCATGAAATGATTATAATGATATAGTATAATTTATATAATTATTTTAGGAAAAACTTATTGTATTGAATTATTAGGGATCATTTCTTCTTAATATTTTCATTGATTTGTTAGAATTTTATATTCAAATGAGGTAAGTAGTTATCACCATGATTCAAAAGTTTTTTTTGTTTATTGATGTAGTTTATAAATTTTGTCCCTCACTAAACCTATAGTGATTAATGATTTTTTTCCTTATGCACTAGTTACGAAAGTATGTTCATGATGAACCTTGTGTGATCGAGTGGTGTTAGATAGACCTAGTGGAATATATAGATAATATGGATCGACCAACATATACTATGTAATGACCTGAGTTTTGACAAGAAAGGATTTATATTATTTCTAATAATATTTCCAACTCCATGTGCTAAGTCATTGTAGTATTTTGGGGCCCTTTGAGCCTCAATGTGGCTATATTAAAAATATATTTTCATTATCACATAGTATCTATTTAAATATTGAATAACTCTTTTGGGGAGTCTCAAATCAGAATAGTGAGACCATAGTTGTGTTCAGAAACGTCATGTTTATCTTAGGTTCAACTTAAACTTTTTCAGTGTTGGGTGCTCGTTTGAATGTGAGTTAGTGGGGCGTCAAGTGGTGACAATTTTAATTAAATTAAATATAATTTATATTTTATCTTAATCCTCCCGTACTTCACCCTTTAGCCTATACGAGGCAAGGGAGGTGCATCCCTCATTTTCCCATTTGGGTGAAAGACGAAATCGAGGTGAATCAAAGTGACAAGGTGATGCTGATATCAATTATTGGCATCGATCCTCATTAGATCCAGGAGAATCACAATATATGTGTCCTTGTAAACCGAAAGCTTCAAAATTTTACAATAAAGGTTAGATGATTTGTGTTTTATTCTCGATTCCCTTCATTATTCATTTTTTAATGTTGTATATTCCTTTTGTGGTTGCTAGAGATCCACTCTAGGTATATATGTTGGTTTCTGGGGAAAATGGCATGAATCGGGTGACATAAAGGGAGATTCTCATGGTAATTCTAATATACATGGCATATAGACCTATGGACACATCGTTTTTTCTTCCTATTTAAGGAATATTCCTTTTGGGGACTAAATTCCATGTAATGGGGTTACATGCTGTGTAGTGACCCTAATTTGTGTGGCAATAGGAAATGGACAAGTTAGCTATGTGCAAGTAAGTGGTTTTGGAAAATTACACCACCAATGTACACAGGCATGGGGTACCAAACACATTCCCAGGAAAATGACACATATAAGTGGCTATTTATCTTGGATCTGATGTTTACCCAATGGCACATGCCATGTGAGAGACACGAATGGCCAAGCTGTGAGGGGGAAGAACACTGTCGAGGGTTGGGGGAGGTAAGAATCCCCATGTATGGGATGTACACATCATTTATACCTACATAGATAGCCATGTCATGTAAATAGGTGACAACTCTTGGTCCTCTTGGGGGTTAAAATAGCGTGTGGACCCTAGTGAATACTACGTACTTCCTTGAGTTCTTTTTGATATATTTCTCCTTGTGTAACCTCTTCAACAAAACTCAATTTTAAGATTATAAGTAGCCTATCATGAGATTTTTTTTTGTGTAGAACGTGATTGTGGTTTATGTCTTGGCCTATGAGATATGACGTGGTGTGTTTTGAGCGTGATGCTATAGTAGCAGTGCTTAACATTGGGTAATCAACAGGGTGGATCCCTGGGGTTGACTTCAGGGTCGATACCTTTCCCTTTTCGTCTTAAGATGTGAGTCCCCAAGACACTTTAGGCCAGTAGAGTGGTGCGAACCTATTTTACCAAGGCATATGACCCATTCTTTATATTGTGTTGTGATGAGAGGTATGACTTTCCTGTAGATGCTTCCAGTAGTGAACGACCGATTTTGTAGATTGGGGTGGCTCTTATAGTGATTTTGGAACTGGTACCCCCATGTTGAATCAAGGTGTGAGTTTTCTATAACTTTATGAATTTTTATAGATGAGACTCCCCACATTGTGGGTGCAGGTTATCTACCCATATGGTTGTTGTTATGGAATTGGTACCCCCTTTTTAGACCATGGAGAGATCGCCCCATTTCATTCATGTAGTTAGAGACATCTCCTATACTATTCTAGGGTGTGGAACCTCCATATTAATTAACTAGATAGAGTTGGTACTCCCATATTGGACTAGGGTGTAGGTGCTCTATACATGAAGTCGGTACTCATATGTCATGTTAAGGCATTGGACCTTGGTATGTGACATATAGATAAAGTGGGTACTCTCCTATCATGTGAAGGAATATATCCTCTATCATTGGAGTCGTAACTCCAATGTAGGTTTAGGGTATGAGTCCTCTATACATATTATTTTGGAAGAGTTCTTACTCCCCTATCATGCCAAGGAGCATGTCTTCTAGCCTGGGGTCGGTACACGCCAACCGTATCAGGATGTGGGTCCCCCTTAGTGATCGTACTGGTAGAGTGGTACTCCCCTATTATACTTGTGTACGGGTCAACCATCCCTAAAGTGGTACTCAAAAGTCATTCTAGGGTGTGGGTGTAATGATCCAAACATTTATTAATGAAAATTCCTCTTGATCTAATTAAATAAAATTTTATGAAAATTGGTTATATAAAATATTCACTCCCTTGGTTTTATATTTTTGTATTTCAAAATACCATTAAGGATTGATACTGTTGCTAATATAGTCGTCGAACAGTGATCATATGATTAGTATAAATATAGGGATTTAACTAATCTAATTTACTCAGACAAAGGAAGCAATGACCTCATATAGTAGACTTGCCCGATACGGAGCCTATTTTTTAGAGCTTGGAATGGAGGTGGCGTCACAGGGCTTATCACTTGACCAAGCCCATCTTGAGCTTGAATAAGTTAAGCTCGAGTAGAACCACCGATGGGGGATGTGGAAGTTGATAGAGATAACCACTCAAGCGATGTTATTCGATCCACCCCAAGAGTCTGTCACCATCACACACCTTACCCTTCAGTCTTATACAAGTCTTATAAGTGGTTATGTAACAAGACCTTACCACTATGATTATGTGCATTATAATTGTATATGACAAAGAATACACATTCATTTTATTATTATTACATTTAAATTGTTTTTAAAGCACAAATAGTAGTTAATATTCAATTACAAAATCTATTTTAATGAAATAATGTATTTTTGAATTAAATAAGATTTTAATAAAAAATTATTTCTAAAATTATTATTTTTAAATATAAGTGATCGTATAATTTTTAAGAATACTATAGATATTTAAATTAAGTTTTGAAAGATATTTTTTTCAAAACCTAGGAATTTTTGATAAATATCAGTTTTTATTTTATAAGTGAAAATTCACATGTTTATAAATTTTTTTTATAAGATTAATATCATATTTGGAATCAGGATGTCGAAATTATCCAACGGTTACTTTTTCATAATTTTATGAGATAGTCAACTTTTTGGATAAAAATTTAATACCTTTTAAATATATAATGTGTTTAATGAAATCATAATGACCCAATAGTAATTTAATAAACCCCTATAAACATTATTTTCAGACAAAATATATTTTACCATTAAAATAATGTGATTTTAGGTTTATTTTATTTATTTAACAATGCCTTAGTGGACCCTTCATGACATATGAAACATCTTAGCCTTTAAAATGTTTTCCTTAAGAGTGTGAATCTCCTCCACATAAGAAACCCTATTATTATAAGATGTCCGGCCATTGGAATTATGTAATATTGTTTTTCACTCCCCTTTTTTAAAAACCATGGGAAAAAACCATGGGCTAGTTTGTGTTTTGGATTAGTTTATTATTTGTTGTCACAACCCTAAATAATAAAGAATTCCATCTATTTTCCTATATAAACCCACAAAATATCTCACTTCATCTTTATTAAAAGTATTTTTAGTTCATCCACACTATTCCCTCCTTTCTCTAGAATCCTTCCAAGGTTCCCCAAGCTCCCATGAAGCCTCTCCCAAGCCCCTCCCAAGACATTGGGATCAAACATCAAAGTAAGGGATTTATTCATTTTAATTTTTGTCTCAATTTCATTATGTTGTTATACCCTTTTACATTATATTAGAAATGTTTGGGTATTATTTTTAACCTCCCCCATACTTCCCTCCTTATGTTTGAGCTATTATAGAACCCTTTCTCTCTCATTAATGCCTCCCATGTACACCCGTTACCATGCCCAAATTCCGTAAGGAATTTCTATCTCCTCAGTTACATTCATGTAATTATTTTGTATTATGAATCTAAATTCCATTACATTTGTTGGGACATGTATTGATGTGACCCCCTTACTGTTCATTTCATGTAAATATGATGAGAGACTCTTTTCCCCATCATCAACCATTTTTATGAATTCTTTTGTCACACTGTTATGCTGCCGAAATTGCACCACAATTTTCCATGAAAAAGTCATTATGTGGTAAATACCATGACCATATCTATATCAAGGGTATTCACCATTATGCACATTTAATTATTGATTATATATTTCATGTATTAATTCCACAATAATTTTTCATGGAATAAATGATCTTTTTTTATGTATCTGTGTTATATGATCCATGTGGCACACTTATGCATGAAATGAAATGTTTATGAAGGGTGTGCCCTGATAGCACTCCAATGCATTGGATAAGTATATCATCATGATACTTCATGTGCAATGAGTGTTGGCTCATGATAATTCAATTACATGTGTCTTATGTGTAATGAGGGTTTACTCCAACTCCATGTGCAATGATCCTAGGATCATGCTAATATCATTTTAAAATGTTGTTGCCACATCTACATGTTATGATTATTATGATTTATCATGCCTTTATGTTCATGTTTCTCTTGTTCTCCGTTGATATGCCTATTTTATAACATGTGATTTATTCCTCGAGTGATTCCATCTTTATTCCCTTACTGGGCTTTATAGCTCACCCCTTTTTTATGTATGTCCTCAAGTTATCCCATGCAATGTTAAGTATGAAGGAATGTTGTGGTCATGTAAAGGAAGTTTTCAATAAAGATGTTGTGTTTTATATTTTAAGTTGTTATGTAATGTTCCTATTCCCATAATACAAAAGACCTTCCGATCTTCAATGTTGTATCAAGGGAAGGTTTTATTTACAAATTATGCTTATGTGTGAAATAAAACAGGGTAGTTATAGTTGGTAACAGAGGATAGGTTTAGTTATTTTTTGGATTAGGATTATAAAACCCTACTAAAGCCTTAGAGAAAAGACTAAGTATAATAAAAACATACCTAAATTTTGGTATGTATTGAGTATGTGGGTTTTCAAGAAAAAACATCCATGTCTGGATAAGAGAAGGTACAGGCGGCTCTGGCACAAATGTACCTACGAGTGAAAACATCGACAAGGAGGTTCAAGCTTGACCCAAGGTATCCTAGTACACAACAACATGACATAATGCACTCTTGGTTACGACACTCCCATGAGATATTATTTTGTAAATTCAAAAGTGAGTATGCACCATTATTAATGGAATAATAAATCCCCTAAGAATATATGCTGGTAAGTAGATCATGGATAACATATATTGAAGCCTATAAATTCATCTGTTACGGAAATGAAATTTATTTATAAGTCATCCATTTTTCTGGGGGATTACCCTTTATGTGTTACCCCTAACCTTCCTATTATTCCTACCAATGGTTGGTAATAGGAGGACTCGGGCTAAAAATCGATGCGAAGATCAATATGATGACTGTTCTAACGAGATGCATAATCCAATGAGAGTAAGAATCATGAACATTGTCATGATACTCTCTCAGTTAACTATAGATTTGAATGGAATCATGGGTCAAGAGGAATGTTCAACCTCTCCTAAGAAATAACAAGTCGCTATCGAGAGTTTCATGTGACAAAGGCCTCCTACTTTTAATGGATCATATGATCCCTCAATCACCAAACAATGGATCAACTACATTGAAAAGATCTTCTCCATCCTTCAATGTTCTGAACAAGAGAAGCTTTTATTGCTACGTATCATATATAGGGTGAAACAATCAATGGTGGACATTGGTCCAAAATATAAAGCTTGAGGATGAGATAGATGCGTTGTTATGGAAGGATTTACAGAAGACCTTTTTCGATAAATATTTTCAGTGCACCCTCCGATTAAAGATGGAGAGGGACTTTCTTTCCCTCAAGAAAAAAGGAGATGAATTCATAAGAGCATAAAATAAAATATCACAAGGATTTAAAGAGACTCCTCTGGCTCTTTCATTACACCCGAATGTAAGCTTGACCGCTTCTTTGGTGGGAAAAAACATAGCATGTGGAAAGACCTAGAGATCCGTGACTTCAACAGCTATGAAGAAATTCTCTGATGTTCCCTCAAGGTCGAAATGGAGATCAGAGAATCTAAGGGGTATCATGGGGATTAGAAGAATAATGTGGAATTCAATTCTGGCTGTCCAATGGATAAATCAAATGGTGAAATGAAAATCTCAAACCGCACTTTCCAAAGGTGCGGAAATATGCACCCCAGAATTTGCTTGAAGGGGATAAAGAAATGATTTAGGTGTTGAAGGTAAGGGAACCTTTCCATTAATTGTAGTCAAGAAAATCCCACAGATACAATAGAGGATAGGACCGCTCCGTTAGACTCTCAACGCGTTGTTAATTTCTTAAACTACAAATAACTAGGGCTCTTTGCAAACCAGTGCCCTAAGCCAAGGGTTATTAGAGGAAGGAAACTACCTCCAAGGAAGCATGGGTGATAATTTTCCATATCTATCACCAAAGTGAACCCCAAAAACGAAGTAGTGATAGGTACGCTTGTAATTCACTCAATAATAGAAAACATACTTTTGATTCTGGTTCTATGCATTCTTTTGTATCTTGAATGTTTAGTAGAAATATCCGAACACCACTATAAAATCATGAAATAAAAAATGTCATGAGTACAAAAAATGGGGTAATCAATTAATCCCATGAATATAACTCCTCCCCTATCCTAATTTCTGGATTGAACATTCTAGTGAACCTCATCATACTCCCTCTGGTGGAATTTGATACAATTCATAGCATGGATTGGCTTTCCATTTATAGAGCCCACCTAATTTTCCATGAGAGCGAAATCACTCACCACATGGAGAATTGACACCTGATTCATTTCATGTGCAAGGTGGAAGATGAATCTTCATTAGCACCATCATTTCAAGAATGGATATTACTACACTATGAGTACGTGTATTTGGCTCAGTTGATTGAATCTAATGAGGCAACCAACCTTGAATACATGCCTATTGTGAGGGAATTCACTAAAGTGTTTCCCGGTGAATTGCCTGGTCTTCCTCCTAGAAGAGATGTTGAATTCTCAATTGACCTTATACCTGGGTTGTTTCCAATCTCCGAGACTTCATAAAGAAAGGCTATTGTGGAGCTTTATGAGCCGAAGAAACTTCTACAAGAGACTTTGGATAAAGGTTTTATATTCCCAAGTCCTTCACCATGGGGTTCCCTAGTCCTCTTAATCACGATGAAGGATGGGTCAATGCACCTTTTCATCGATTATCATGATCTTAACAAAATCGCAATATAATACAAGTATCCTATTCCATGAATTGATGAATTTTTCTATTAGGTTTTGTGGAGAACAATTCTTCTCCAACGTGGATTTTTGGAAGGGGTATTATCAAGTAAGGTTTAAGAAGGAAGATATCCCCAATACTACATTTCGTACAAGATAGAGGCATTATGAGTTCATAGTATTACCTTTCATGCTCACTAATTCTCTAGAAATCATTATTGAATTGATTAATAGAGTCTTTAGAGATTACCCTAACAAATTTTTGGAATTATTTATAGATGATATTCTAATATACTCCAAAACCAAGGAGGATCATGAGGTTAATCTTAGAGTTGTACTAGAAACCTTGCGAAAGAATAATCTCTATTCAAAGTATATCAAGTGTGAGTTCTCGTTGAAGGAGGACTCATTATTATTTCATATCTTCATAAGAAATGGGATATCTATGGATCCCTCTAAGACAACTACATTTGAGGGATGGTTGAGGAAAAATCGGTAAAAAATATTCATAGCTTCTTGGGGTTAGCTGGATATTATCGCTGATTTGTGAGAAATTTTTCACAATTTTCCAACCCACTTACTGATCTATCTCGGAAGGCATTATTGTTTTCTAAGAGTGATGAATGCAAAGAGAGATTTAAGGATTTGAAAAGGAGGCATATCATTGCACCCATCCTCACACTACCAACATGTGGAGAGCTTTTTATTCTATTTAGAGATGCTTTGAAGAAGGGATTGGGTTGTGTGTTACTGCAGAATCATAAAGTGATAGCCTACACCTCAAGGAAGCTCAAATTACATGAGAAAAACTATCCCACGCATGATCTAGTGTTTGAGGATGTGATCTTTGTATTGAAAATTTGGAAACATTATCTCTTTGGAGAGAAGTTTGAAATATATACAGACCAAAAAAGCTTCATATATATATTCAGATAGAAATAGTTGAATACGTGCCGAAGAAGATAGATAGATCTCATCAAGGATTATGACTTCTCGATCAACTACCATCCTGGTAAGGCTGACAAGGTGGTTTATTCTCTAAGTAGAGAGGATCCAGTGATTCTGTCATTGATTAGAATTGAGAATGATACAATATTCAATGATTTGATGAAGATAGACATTGGAATCAAAATGAAAGGAACATCATCAATCCTTTCTCAAATGATTTCTCAACCATTCATCATGGAGAAAATAATAGATGCTTAAAGAAATGATGTGGAAATTATAAAAAGGGTGGAGGCTATAAGAAATTGGAAATCCTCAGAGTTTATGGTTGAAAAGGATGGAATTGTGAGATTTGGGAAACCATTATGTGTACCATTTTATCCAGAGATAAAGAAGTAGTTTTAGAATGAAAAACATAGCCCAACCTTCTCTCTTCTCCCGAGAGAACAAATATGTATTAAGATCTCTAAGATATCATTTAGTGGGATGATATGAAAAGGGATATTGCTTAGTATTCTATCCAATCGGGATCCAATATTAACCTATTTGTTTTGGAAGAGTCATTAACATACTATAGAAGGTGAGTTGAACATCAGTATGACTTATTATTCTCAAAATGATGACCAGTTAAGTGGAAAATCCAAACACTTGAGGACATGTTGAGAGCATGCCCTATAAACTTCAAAGGAATATGGAATCAACATCTTCTTCTGGTGGAATTATCCACCAATAATAGTTTCCATTCAAGAATATGAATGGAACTAAATGAAGCCTTTTATGGGAAATGGTGAAAAACACAGGCATATTGGGATAAAGATGGTGAGCTTAAGCTTCTAGGACCTAAAATGGTGGAACAAATGGTGGAGAAGGTGAAAAACATTCAGTAGAATATCAAGGACACCCAAAGTTAACAGAATTTTTATACAGATAACCATCGACGAGCCCTTGATTTTAAATATGCATACATGGTATTTCTACGCATATCTTCATGGAATATGGTCAGGAAGTTTGGAAAGAAAGGGAAGATATATACTAGGTACATTGGCCCCATCGAGATTCATTATCGTGTTGGGGTTGTGGCCTATCGACTAGCACTTACACCTTCTATGGCCAAATTACTTGATGAATTTCATGTATACCTCTTAAGAATGGACATGCTATAACCTTTACATGTACTATCATTAGAGGTACAACAGTTATAGGATGATCATTCTTACGAAGAGTAACCAGTGAAGATCATAGATCGTAGGGAAAAAGTTCAATGAAATAAAACAATGGCCCTCATCAAGGTGTTGTGGTGCAATGACATGTTTTAAGAAGTGATGTTGGAATCAGAGGAAGTGATGAAGTAGAGTCACCTGCATCTATTTTAGTGTGGGAAATGGAAATTTCGTGGGTGAAATTTCTTAATGGGGGACGATTGTAACGACCCAAAGTTTTATTAATGAAAATCAGTCTTGATATAATTAAATGTCTTATTATCAAAAATGGTTATATAAAATATACACTCTTTGAGATTTATGCTTTTTTCTTTCAAAATACCATAAAGGATTGTTACCATTTCTAATATATCCATTGAACACTGATCACATGATTAGTATAAATATAGGGCTTTATCAAATCCAAAATACTCAGAAAAAGGAATCAATGGCCTCATCCAGTTGACTTTCCCCGTAGGATGCCCATTTGTCAGATCATGGAAAGGCGGTGGTGTCATTGAGCTTCACTTTTGACCAAGCCCAAGATGAGATTGAATATGTTAAGCTCAATCAGAACCTCCTATAGGAGACATGGAAGTTGATATAGATTACCACTTGATTGATGTTATCCGAGCCACCTCAAAAGTCTATCACCATAGCACACCTTACCCTTCAGTCTTATGCGGGTGTTATAAGGAGTTATGTAACAAGACCTTAGCTCTATAATTATGTGCATTATTTTTGTATATAAAAATCAATATACATTCATTTTATTATTGTTTTGTTGAAAATAGTTTTCAATGAATGAATAGTTTTTTAGTTAATATTTAATTATGAAATCTATTTTGATGAATTAATGGATTTTTGAATTAAATAATATTTTAAAAAAATATTATTAATAAATAATTTTTTATTAAATATAAATGATCGTGTCATTTTTATGAATACGATTGTGATTTTTATTAAGGATTGAAATCTATTTTAGTCAAAACCAATGAATTAATGATAACTATCTGTTATTGTTTTAATAGTGAAAATTCACATATTTTTAAAATTATTTGGATAAAATTAATACTATTTTTTGAATAAGGACAACAAAATAATCCAACTGTGAATTTTTCATAATATTCTAACACAATCAAAGTTTTTTGGGTAAAACATAAATACCGTTTAAATATATAATATGTTTTATGACATCACAATGACCCAATAGTAATGTAATAAAATACTATAATCATTATTCTAGTCTAATATATGTTTACCTATAAAATAATTTGATTTTAGGTTTGTTTTATTTATTTTACAAATCCTTTGAAGTCCCTTCAAAATATATAAAACATTTTATCTTTTAAATTGTTTTTCTTGAGATTCTGACTCACCTCCACATACGAAACCATAATGTTTTATGATTTTCTTCCATTTTCCTTATAAAATATTTTTTTACACTACCCTTCGGTAAAAAAAATCAGAAAAAACCATGGGATGGTTGGTGGTTTTGATTAGTTTAATGTGTGGTGTCCCAAACCTAAATAATAAAGAATTCCCCCTAATTTCATATATAAACCCACCCAATCTCTAACTTCCCCTTCACTCAAAGCCTTTGGAGTTCTTCCATCCTTTTCCCTCCTCTCTCTATAATCCTCCCAAGGTTCCCCAAGCTCCCATGAAGCCTCTCTTAAGACCCTCCCATGCCTTTGGATCACACTTCCAAGTAAGGGATTTCTTCCTTTTCATTTTTGTCTCAATTTAATTATATGGTTCTACCCTCTTAAACTCAATTATAAATGTTGGGGTATGTTTTAGAACATCCCCCATAAATTCTTCCATATGTTCTAGTGATGATAAAACCCTTTATCACTCATTAATTCTTCCCATGGACACCCGTTATCATGCTGAGTTTTCTTAAGGAATTTATCTCTCATCATTTACATTCAAGAAATTCTTTTGTATTATGAATCTAATTTCCATTAAATATGTTGGGAAATGTATATGTGTGATCCCATTACTGTCCATTTCATGAAAATATTATTTGATACCACTTTCTTCCTCATCAACCATTTTTATGAATTCTTATGTCACACCGTTATGCTGCCGAAATTTAACTTTGATTTTCCAATCCAAATTCATTGTGTAGTGAATACCATGACCTTTTCTCAATCAAGGGTATTCTCCTTTATACAAATTTACCCTTTGATTATATATTTCAGGTATAAATTCCACAATATTTTATCATGGAATAAATTATGATGTTCTATGTATCCATGTAATATGATCCATGTGGCATTCTTATGCATGAAAAGAAATGTTTACAAAGGGTGTGCCCTGATAGCGATCAAATGCATTGGGTAAAATATAGTATCATGGTATGTCATGGTCAATGAGTGTCGACTCATTCTAATCCAAGTGTAATGAGGGTTTACTTTTTCTTCATGTGCAATTTGGGGTTACTCATGCTCCATGTGCAATGAGCCCTAGTCCATGCTAATATCATGTTAAAAGTTGTTTCCACATCTCCACGTTTTGATTAGTATGCTTTATTGTGGCTTTATGTTCATGTTTCTATTGTATTCCATTGATATCCTTATTTTCTAACATGTATTTTATTCTTCATGTTATTCCATGCTTATTCCTTTACTGGAAATTATAGCTCACCAGTTTCTTATGTATGTCCTCAGGTTATCCCATGTAATGTTAAGTATGAAGGAATGTTGTGGTCATGTAAAGGATGTTTTCAATAAAGATGTTTCATTTTATGTTTTATGTTTTTGTGTTATGTTATTAATCCCAAAAGATACTAGACCTCTTGATCTTCTATGTTGTATCAATTGAAGGTTTTATGTATTAAATTATGTTTATGTGTGAAATAATAGTCGGGTTGTTATAGTGGGTCCTAAATCTATTAAGTGGTACTCCCTTATCCAACCAAGGTGATGGTCCTAAAATTCTCAGTATAACTCACATACTATTTAATGGTTTAGGTCCTCTATTAATTTATTTGTAGTCCCCATCATTGAGTATCAATGAGGAGATGATTATCTGTTGGATTTAATTATCCCTCAATAGATTTTGGTGGGGATCAATCCATTCTTGAGTAATAGAGGTTTCATGGGTGGTCAAGAGATAGTACACCATTAACTATTTGTAAGTGGAGAGTTGTAGGTCCCTTTATTCTCTCTCATTCAAGAGGATATTTGTGGTGAATATCCTAGAGTAGTGATCCCTCTACACCATAAAGTAGTGAGGGGTGAGCCTCTCCACTTGGGCTCTTACATCATTCCGAAAGGTGTAAGTCAGTGATGACAGGACCTCTAATATAGGGAACTAGCGTTTTACATAGTGTTTTATTCTTAATAGATCATGTACTCTCATAAATACCATTGATTATGGTAGAGTAGTTCCTAATGGAGTTTATCTATTGGATGGGTTCAATCTGGGATGGATGAGCTCATGGAGTGTGTTCTCCTAGTTGTGTATTACCTTTAGTGCCACATGTAGAATATGGTATCTTGTTGTGATTTCCAATCCTAATAAGACTCGGCCTCTTATATGAGTATATATTGGTTATTATTTGAGTCCTTGCAGTGTTGTCCCATGTCTGGTTTGAAAACCCTAGTGAAATGTGTTGACCAATCATGTATAATTGTGGATAGTTCGAAATGGAGTTTCTCTCTCGATTGGGTTCTCTTTGGCTAGGTCAGGAAGACTATTGCATGTATTTGGATGAATTTATTTTGTGTTTTTGGGGTTTCTAATGAGTATTGTTATAGTAAAACTTTCACAAGCTATTCCAACACCTATTATGTATTGTGTAGACTACATGACTTTTGACAATGTCCTAAAAGGACCTGATATAGGAATATCTTAGTGATATAGATCAAATGAGGTGTTTACCGGAGCTCAATTGAGGAGCTTTCTAGAAATTAAATTTATCCACAATCCCCTCTATATAAGAACGATAGACACTTATAATTTTTCGTCAGTATGCATTTTTCCCATTTTACACTTTTAGTACATATTTTGTACTCATGATTGGGATAGATTTGTGCATGCAATATAGTTTAATTTTTTTATCACTTTAATGTTTCAAGGAGTTATTTTTTGGTGTGTTCAAAAAAGTACTTTAGGAAAATTCCACCCATCTCTCTGATATGTTTACTGAGAGCTAGTCTCCAGCACATAGCCATTTTGAGGCCAGCTTGGGGAGTTGTGTCCTAGGTCCCATTGGGTCGGGTCATGGTTGATTAAGGGCTATGGAGATAAAATTCTACATATATGTTTTATTCTATTGGTTAATATATGATGGAGACAAGGTGATATAGAGGACATTACCTATGATTGGGAGTCCCAAATTAATGTACTACAGAATTGGTTTTTTATATTACTATTCATATTTTTCCATTACTTTATCACTTGACTGTATGATTTTTATTTATGGAAGTATGAATGATACAATTGTTTTGGTTCCTTATTTTTTAGATAGTTTTGTTCATCATATTCTATTATTATGGTTTATATTCTTGAAAATATTTTTTAGATAGATCTATTGTGGATATTTATGTTTTATTATTCCTTAATTTCAACTTATTTAAGGTTTATGTTTTTATGAACATGGTTTTCTCTTTTTAAGAGTGAAATTTTTAGTGTTTGATTGTATTAAAATGGGAATAAAATTTTAATTTTGATATTTTTTTAACGTTATAAGGAAATATTTTTATTTTACAATCAAATGAAAAATTATAAACACATATTAAATAAATATTTAATTGAATAAATTAATATTTTTATGAATATTTATTTAATTTATGTTTATTAATACAGAATATTAAAATAGTTCTTTGGAATTTTATAATCCTTTGAAATATGTAATAAAATTGGGTTTTTGACCTTGTATTATATTTCATTCATGTTTATCATATCCTATTAAAGTGGTGAAAATGAAAGATCATTATTATTAGAATAAAATAGGATGAAGACATTTATTAATGGATAAATGATCTATGAAATGTTATTCTTATATAATTTCTTTATACTTAATTTGTATGTAGTGAAGGATGAAAAATTCACAATGACACTAGCACCAAAGGTAGTATTTATCAAGTTCATCCCAACATCCAAGTAGCAATGAATATATAGAATGGATATTTTGTCTGTTATTCCATATTTAAATATAATTTGGTGGTTGTGATTATGGTTATAATTGAATATGAATATGGTTTAGGTTTAGGTAATGAATATCATTGGATATAAGTGCTGTTACAAATTTTTCAGGAAAAGTTGAAAAATGGTATGACATGTAAAATTGGGTTTTATGGAAACTAGGTTAGTTGGACTTGGTTTTTAATGACCCTTATTATATTTTTTATGTATGTTGTAATATACACACACATAAATAGAATCACAGAGAAGAATATGTGTGTGTCTTTGGGAATGATATTTTAGGGCGTTAAGTCCCATATTTTCATTCCCCAATATTTAGGGAATGATTATTATTAATTTGGTCATTTTTACTTTGAATAGTGAAATAGAGATTTTACAAGTCAAAAAATATATATATGTATTTTGGAAAATTTGAATAAAAATTTGGTGTTTACTCTTAGGAAAAAGTATAGTGAAAATTTATATTAAATTGAAATCAGGTTGATTTCTTGATTTATTTCAATTATTTTTTTGTATTTATTATTTAATAATTTATATAAATAAATAATATTATTTACTAAAAATAATTTTGACATGGAAATATTAGCTATATGTGTTGGATTATGGTTTATTTTGGTCAAGGTGATGACACATGATCCAATCAACACATCATTTGATAGTTTGAATTATAAATTTACTGGTTTAAAATAAAAAGAGTATTATAATAGATATGATTTATTATATTAATTTTTTCCCTATGTAGGTTTGTAGTATATTAATAGTCATCTCTACAGTCAATATTTGATCACAACTATTAACTTCTTTTCATTTTGCACCTTTGATATATTTATATGAATCAATATTTTTCAAGATAACTTATTACAGTGATTAATGATCGTGGAGTAACAAAAAAGGAGTAAATATATGGGTACATCATTTAATTGAGGTATATTAGTCATGAAATTTTACTATATGTACTCACTATAAATTTATCATGTTTTATTACGCTGTAGTGTATATTGAAATCAAAATTATTTGAGGTTGATATTATATTCAAATATTGATAATGAGGAAATGTGAGATTACCATGTTTTTGGAATGAGTTATGATTTTATATAGTGATTTAAAAGAGGAATATAAATATGTTAAAATGATTATAAATAATTATAAAAATATATTTTTTATGAATAATTTATTTTATTATTGAACATCTATATGAAGATATAGGGAAACTATTGAATATGTATATATATATATAATTATTCGATAATTGAATTTAAGAGTATAAAAAGGATGGAAATCAAGATATTTATATTTTTTATTTTTATGGAAGTATACAATACATTTGATTATAAAGAAGTATAATAGAATGTGTTTAACTATGAGAAGGCCTCATAGCATTGTACTAAAATCTCCATAGTCAAGGGTCAATTTAATAAATCATTGATTAATCTTATATTGTTAAATAAATATTATTAATATTTTTTTCATTTTTAATAGGAGTGTAAAAAATGGAATATGATTCTAAAAATATTTTGAAATTTGGTCTTGATGATGAAATTCTTTTGGATGAAGAGATGATAACTTACTTAGAGGTACACCATGTGGCAGGAGGGTCATGTCACTTAATGGAGATGATATAATATCATATTATAAAAAATAATGGGTATTTATGATATCTTTTATGGGAAAAAACATAAGGAAGATCCAAAATAACAATGATTTTGTAGTGACGTGGAAATTTGAAATATGAGAGTCTGTGAAATTTTGTCTACTTTTTCTATAAATGTTAAAATACTAATTTTATAAATCACATAATGAAATATTCAGCATTCTTTGGTATATGTATTTTAAATCTTATCATAAAGAAACATACGAAATATTTTAAAATCTTTTTATAATTTTCCATAAATATTATGAGATGTTTTACATAAATAAATTAAAATTTTAAATATTTTTATATTTTTTTATAAAATTAATAATACTTTTCCTTTTGGATTTTTCATATGGGGTAGTGATGATATAGAATATTAGGGGAGGGAATCTCAATAAGTTACTTTTTATAATTGGTTCTGAATTCCTTGAATTAATGAGGCATTTAAAAGAGTGATAATGAGAAACCTAAATAGTAGACTTTGGGGTCATTTTAATTTGAAATTATCAGAGGAATAAAATGATATGAATACATAAATAAATTTCTATACCATTCAAATTTCATAAATATTACTTAACTCTCTCAATTTTATGAATTGGGAAACTCCCTGTACCGGTTCATCATGGTGGGTCGAATAGATGAGAATAATGGATGACGCACTATAGAAAAAAATTATTGTTAGAGAACATAAAGCATTAAATATTTTTATTCATCAAGTAATCAAGGTAGGAGACATAAGCATGTTATATATTTAATAATAATTTCAAATATAAGATTATTTTTATTTATCATATTACCATGTTTTTTATTTTATATGTCTTCAATATAATTCTTATTAATCAAAGATAACATATTACAGTGTGGGATTGGATGAAATAATGATGCTGAATTGAAGGATTGATGGTTTAAAAAAATTAACGTTGGATATAAGTGAGAAATTGATAAAATAAATATTTTATAGTAAAATGTGAAATTATTTATAAATAAGTGAATTTTTAGTTGGAATAAAATAATAAAATATTTGAGAATAAAATTTTATAGGAAATTAATTTGATATTTTAATAAATGAAATAGAACAATTTGGGAATAAAAATTAAAATAATGATTCCATCGTTGATTAATTAAATAATTGGTCATTTTCATACTGACTATTCTATTGATTTTAATAATGGATGTACATAGAAACACTTAAAAATTAATATTTCATTTCATGAAATAATACCAATTAATATAGATAATAATAGTACAAGGGTAAAAAACAATTGAATAATGACCACACAATATAATACTCCATCAGATCAAACTCATTGAGGAATATTATAATTTCCATGAAAACTTCTAAAAGGATAGAAATGTTAGAAATATGATAGACATTGACAGAGGAATTATAAAAACCATTGGAAAATATGCAATAAATGATATCGTTTAGCGGTATATATTGGTTTTAATTGAAAATGTGATAGTTACTGAATGAATGTTTCAATTTTATTACATAAAAATTAGATAATATAACATTTTTTCATAATTATTTTGTTAATATAGCCATTATAATGTAGACCTTTGCGTTAGTTTATATCAGGGGTAATGACAAGAGTTAAATAAATGGAGAAGGAAGAAACCATGAACATACATAGTAGAATAATAACTTATAAATATCATTTGATAGAGAATAGTATAGATGTAGAATCATTGAGGTTTTCACATAACTAATCTTATTCAGTGCTTCAATAAGTGAGGCTCAAATGAAGCACTCTATGAGAGAAGTTTTAGTAAGTGGAGATCACCACTAGATCAATGTTGGCATAACGACCTCACCTATCTACAACTATCTCAAAACCTAACCTTACATATTTCACCACAGTAATAAGGGGCAATGTAAATAGGAACTAGTAGTATTTATGAGTAATAATTTAACATATTAATTTATAGTTTTATTAAATTTTAATTCTTAGTTACTATTACACCATTATAAATAATGAATATCATTAGATGATATGACAAAATATATTATAAAACAAAGATAACATGGTTTCATTTTTTATAGAATATATATACACACATATATATATATAAATAATTAACCTTTAAATAGTATTTTAAGAAAATAATAAGGATTATTGAAGTATTAAAATGAAAACATTCTTGTGAAAATATTTTTATGGAATTTAATATATATTTTATATGGGACTAAAATTTGAGTGTATAAAATACACTATTGATTACAATAAAAAATTATATTTATATATAAGTGTTGTAATATTTAGAAAAATTTCCAAAATTAGTTTATTATATATTTTATGAAATTACATCAAAATTAGACATGTGTTAATTTATATAAATTTTCTGAGATGAGAAATCATTGGGTAAAACATAAAATACTACAAGGGTGAATAAATAATTAATTTAAAACCATTATTTTCTACAAGTATATTATTTTATTATTATTATTATTTATTTTAATTTATTTAAATAAATTTTTATACCTATAAAATAATTTACAATGTATGAAGGGAATTAATATTTCTAAATCTATATTTTAGGAATTATTTACTTTTCCTTGGACAATGTACTATTAAAAAATGGATTTTACTTCCAATTCATTGCAATATTATGAATCATGAATTAAATTTGTAAGCCCATTAAAAAAATCATGGGTAATCCAAGACCTACATTAAGAAATTATTTTAAAATCACCCCCCTTTTGCTATAAATACCCACCATCCTGCCATTTCACTCAAATATATGTCCTTTAGCCTTAAAATTTTGGTCATCTAAACTCTAAAATAGTCCCTATAAGTTGTCCATAAGTTCTTATGGTGCCATCACCATGTTTTAGGAAACAACATTTCAATGTAAGGGAATTCCCTTCCTTTATCCCCTGTTAGTTTTTAGTATATCCCATATAGTAATTCCATTCCATATAAATATCATTATCTATATTTATATTTGATCAATTAATTTCCAAATTATGTTCTATTAATGTGATAATTAAAAACCCTATCACTAATTCCATTCAATGAGACTTTTGGTATAACCATTATGCTATCAAATTCTTTTTGGGAATTTCAAACTTTTGCAGGAAATACACTTATATTTTTAATACTAACCCTAATTATCTATTAATAGGTATTCATCTAGACTTAAACATTATTCATTGACCAGGGATGTGAAAATTTGAACTTGGGTTCCATTATTAAGGGTTAATAATGCTAAACTTCTTATGTATTTAATATTATAAGAATTTAATGAATTTCACATGAAACTATTTAACTCTTCCCCATTGGTTATTAATGATATGATTTATTATTATCTATGTTCCATGCATGAATTTTTATATATTTAGGGTATATCCTAATAGTGCTTCAATGAACTAGGTAATGAATTATTCTCTAGAGAAGATATCATTTACGATACCTTGGTTGATAACCTTGGTAATAATGTTTCATGACACTTTAATGTGAAAAGAAAGTGATAAAATTGTGGATGACTCATATATTTTTATTTTAGACACCTTTCCATGTTATTATTCACGATGAGTTAGTTATGATATTCCCTATGTTCTTATGAACATGCCCTATTATTATTATTCATGATCACACAATAAATATTTCCTTGGTATTTTCCCTTATTGGGCCTTATTATCACTCCTTTCATTTGATGTGTGTCCTAGGAAATAATATATTGTAATTCAACCCTTGGATGAATCTATTAAGATGAATTTAAAGTATATTAGAAGATATTTTAATATGTATTACATGATTAATCAATAAGAAACAAATCATAAAAATATCCTCTTTATTTTTAAATGTTGTACTATATAATAAATGTTTTATGTATTAAAAATTAAGACTCAAATGTTTTTATCAAATTAAAGTTTAGTTATTTATGGAAATAACGAATAGATAAAACTACTATGTACCCTATGTATAATTAACAATATTGAAAAACATCCTAAAATTTTGGTGATGTATAAAGAAAGTTCAATTTAAGAAATTAAAATCCTTGATGGATACTAAAGGTTTATGTGGATTCGATATAGCGGTACCTAGGGGTAATAACCCTAAAATGGTGCATTGGGAAGTAACCAGATCATCACATGGTACATGAAAAAGTGGACTTTTTCACACCTATTTTGACACCCCTAATTGGAATATTTGGTTAATCACATGGTTTTTATGAAACATTTTGATGGATATATTGAAAATGTAATTCTTTTGAGGATATTAAATAATAACTTATTTGAAGAATGTTATTTAGGAAGTAGAATCCAACTATAGTTAAAATATTCTAAAAAGTGACATGTTTACTTCAAAGGATTTCTCATTTTACAATAATGAAGGAAAATAGGTGAAACTATGTAAATGATGAGTGAAATAGATGATGGACATAAAACCATCCAAACATGATGGGAGATATAATGGACAGAAACCAAAGGTTGATGAATAAACTATCTCAGATAACGAATGATAATAATAATAATATTGACTTCCCAAATTCTCTTTGAAATGAATTACTTGCAGTTGTGTTATTAATTCTTCACTGAACACCTTCTTTCACTGGATCTGATGATCATTAAACTAAAAAAATATTACCTCTAAAAAAATTCTATTTTCCATACTCTATTGTTCAGATCTATTTGAATCAATCATAGACATTTATATCTTAGAAGGAGAAGATGATCAGTGGTTGAAACCGATTAAGAATACAATTTCATGTGAGAAGATTAATTATTTTAAATGTGAAGAGTTAATAATTTTTTTCAATACGTATTTTCCATGTACATTGAAATAAAAAATATAGATATAATTAATAAAGAAAAATTAGAATTAAAATGAATTAGAGGGAATCAATGTAATGAATATTTCATGAAATCCTCAACACACCTCTTTCTTTATTATGGATCCTAATAGAAAGTTTGATATGTTCATTGGCCTACTAAGACCCCACATCAATAAAAATCTAGATAAATAAAAAAAAATGATAACATTGAGTTGAAGGTTCATACTGATATCAAGTTTCAAATAATGTTTTGATTGATTCTTTGGTCTAATAGTACCCCTGAAAAAAAGGTTAATAAATATTAACTCATTTAATATTTTTTACAATGGATGAGAAGGAATAAATATTTAACTACCCATATGTTAAAAATGTGGGATGTAACATTTAAGAATATATTTTCCTGTATATGGAAGGTTCTATAAGTGTGGAAGAGATGAAAATATAGATAAAAAATTTCAGGGTGAGGTGAATACCAAACTTTTCGTTGAAAAAAGGGAACATGGTGTAGGCATAGCCTAATGTTCAATGTTTCAAGTGTAGATAGATTTATAAATTTTCACATCGATGAAAAAACTTGAAGATAATTGAGGGGAACCTCCATCGACCTTCAGATATGAAAATGGAATGGGGTCATACTTTCATAATCGCAATGGATAATGTAAGGGCATAAAATGATGTGGTGACATGAAAACTAATTGGGATATTAAATCAAGAAAAAACATTCTTTCAATCATGATATATGAATTATATTATTTCATCCAATGTTACAAATAATATAGAACCTATAATTGAAATTCTACAAGTAGAGTTATTAGTTTAAAATCATAGATGGATTTTCCATGAATCAAAGGTTAATAGAATATCTAGTGTGAACTTTGGAGAGTAAAATCTCATTACAAATCTAGCTTTTATTCCCTTACTGGAATTTGACACTATACATGGGATAGATTGGATGTTAATGTATAATGATAATTGTCATTACATAATAATGTAAATTTTAGTAGTTTTTTCTGGAAAAAGGAGATTTATTATAATATGAGATATATCCCACCCTGAGCATTGTCTTGAAACACAAACCATTACCTTCTTTATGGACATGATATGTGAAATGGGAGAAGAAAATGAAATTATAATGATAAAAAATGTAGGAATTATTCAATAATACATTATATATTTCTTAAATATTTACATGGAAATCGTTAATAAATATAGGTAGTGTTATCATTAAACTCAATAATAGATCTATGTCAACATTGAAGACACAATATTGAATTGAACATGTGGATTTGGATAAATTAATGAAGAAACTAAAATATCTCATAGAAAAATATTTTAATAACCAAGTTTTTCTCATTGGGGAGAACATATTATCAATTTGAAAAATAAATAGATTATTGTGTAGATATATATTTAATATAGAGAGCCTAATGGGATAATAGAAAACAAAAAATACCCTCTTCTAAAAATTGATGAATAATTCGACCAACATTGAGGGGCACAATTATTCTCTAACACTGACCTTTGATTGGGGTACCTTCATATGAGTTTGAAGAAATATTATATCCTAATGAATACCTTTTGAACATGACATTTGAATTAGTCATTTTTTGATCTTTCATTTTAATTGGCTAATTATCGTACTACTTTTATGGATTTGATGTGTATAATAAATATGAACTACAAAGGATGATTTGGGGTGGTCTTTATTGATGATATTCTATTTGTTCAAAATTTGTCATGGTGAAATTTGAAAATATAGGTGTCATATTAAAATCAATGAGGATGGGTAATTTGTTTAGTAAATTTATTAAATGTTATCTATTGTTGAAACTAGTTTCATTTATGCAGAAAATTGTACAATATGATGGAATATTAGTTGATCTTTTTATGAAAAATGTTGCATAGGATTCGCCTCATCCAATAACTATAATTTTAATACATAGTTACATTGGGATAGAATAATATTATAGAATAATTTGGATATTATTTTAATGGAATTATAATCCAATAACCAAGTTAGCACAAAAATAAGTTTAGTTTATCTTGAAAAAGGAATGTGAATGATATTTTCAAGAATTGAAGAAGATATTGGTTAGTGATTCTATGAAAACTCTACCCGCTATTAGAGGAGGATTTTTTATTTTTATCACTGAATTTATAAAAGTATTTGGAAGTGTTCTCATGAAAAATGACAAGGTGACTTCCTATGATATTGACAGCCATATCCTAATGAGGTGAATTATCCTACTTATGACATAGTTTTACTTGTAGTAACTGTTTCTTAGAATATAGGGAGACACTATATTTTGGGGGATAATTGGGAAATATAAATATGCTGAAATATATTAGTAATTATATATTCATTAAAAGGAACCAAACATCAGAAAAAGTATATGGTTAGATATTACTAATGATAGTGAGATTATAATTCATTATAACCTCAAAAGAGAAAGCATATTGACAAATGCATTTAGTAGGAAATATCTTGGCGTTATTATAATGATAAGAATATTAGGATGAAGGATACCCATTGATTAGGGAACTAATGTAGCTGAAAAGGGGTTTCATAATGTAGGTTAGATCATTAATCTTATCCCAAATAATTTTTCAACCGTCATTACAAATAAAGATTATAAAATATAAAAGAGATAAAATATTGATGTAAAAGAAGATAGCGGCTATAAAAAATCGAATGCTTTCTAAAATAAATATTGATAAATAATTTTTAATAAAATATGGTAGATGATTATGTATCCCATATATACTAGGGATAAAAAAGGATTTTATGCATGAAGCTCATAGATGAATATTATCTGTACACCATAGAAGCACTAAAATGTATAGGGACCTTCATGATCAATATTGGTGGGGAAATATGAAAATGGATATATTTTATTATATTCCAAGGTACATATTGTGTATATATGAAAAGGTATAGATACAACTTTCCAATGTGGTATTGAAACCACTACCCAAAATTTTATGGAAGAGGGAAAACATCATTATTAACATTATCACTAGCCTAGCTAAGAAATCCACTGGAAACAATGCTATATAGGTAATTATTGATATGTTAACAATGAATACCCATTCCATTTCAATAAGAAATGATTTCACATTGGAGTGCCTAGTTTACAACTATTTTGAAGAAGTAGTGAGGCTCCATAGAGTACCACTACTGATTTTTTTATTGAGATCTATGATTTAAATCTATATTCTAGAGGAGCCTTTAAATAGATATGAATGTAGAAGAAATACTAGGCACAACCTATCATCCTCAATCTTTTGGGATGTATGAGAGGAATATTAAATCATCATAAGACATGGGTGTCTAATTTGTAAAATTTTCATAGAGACATGGGGTCAAATACCAATTGATCGATCAGGTTATATGCTTCAGAGAATAAGATACCCACATAAAACTCATTTTTACAATTGAATAAAATAAATATCATAGTAAGGGAAAAATACGGAATATTTTAACTCATATAAATAATTCTTATTCATATCTCGGTGAAAGAAAACAAAATAAGGGTTATCTCAACTGATCAGTAAATGTTACATACATTTGAAGCATTCATGAAGAAATAAAGACTACACTATATTGGAAGGAAAATAAATAAACACCAATTCCATTTAATTGCATCACTATAATGATTAGATAATTCAAAATCATCAAAAATGGAAAAAAAAGAAAACTCATTCCATTTAATAACTTTTCCATCATGACTCGATTATGCATACACAAAATGGAGAGGTAAATAACAAAACACACCATTTAGTACATCAATAACATGGGAGAGAAATGAATTCGTGGATAATATATATATAATCCCATGCATAATAGTAATTGAATTAATAATAATGGAAATTATTAATGTTTGTTTCAATGATTTCATTCAGCATTATGACTATACCATCATGACCTTTCATAAGTTTTTTTTATTACATGGATTAAAAAAATTCATTTGGTCAACTCATTTGGTTTATTATACCTACCAATGAATAAATCGGATACATAATTTTAGGACCCAACCATCACTAAAATTACAATTCATTTTTTATATATCAAATGATAAATTTAATTATATAATCAATATTCTTTATCAGAAAAATATTCACATTGAGTACAGGATAAACATGTATCAATATTTCCCCAATAAAAAAATTATTTTTAAAGTAAAAAACATCTGTAGAAATCGAATTAGGTTTAATTAATAATAATATCCAACATTCAAGAATAGTGATTTTTAAGAGAAATGTAACATTCCAAAAAAACGAATATATATAGGCGAATGTCACAAGAGAAATATAATATCCAGGAAATTTATCAAGAGATGATTGGTGACCATAAGTTCATAAAGAATGTAGATTTTAGCCAAAAAATAATATCCTCTGGATGAAAAAAGGGATTGTAAATAAATATTAAAATAATATTTAATAAAATATATTTCTTAAAATAGAAAAAATGTCGAAGAAGAAGTATTTCATAAAATGGTTATGGCATTGGAAGAGTTACTTATCATCCTATATATTAAAAAAAATTATTTTAACTTTTAATAAAAACATATTATAAATTTTAAAATAAAGATTGATTTAAAACAATTTTAATGGTTTAAGATAATATAAAATATCATTTAATAATCATTTGATTAAATAAATTGAATTTAATAAAAAAAATAAAAAAAACATTTACCTGGAATTAAAATATGTTAGTTTTAAAGAGAAATAAAATTTGTTTTTCTTTTAAAAATATGTTTTCATGATTGAAGAACAATAGAGAGGAAATTTTGGAATCAAATATTGAAACTCATTAAATAAATATTGGAGAAGAAAATTACTTGAACTTATTTAGGACAAAAGATAATATTCCTTCAATGAAATTGAAATAAATATCAAAACAATGTCAGATTATAAAATATATTTTTACCATTTGGTAACTTTTAATTTCCAACACCTTAATAGAATAAAATGGAATGGAAACATTAATTATAAATAATAATTATATATTAATTTAAAATAAATAAAAGGGTAATCATATACAATATATAATTTTTAATAGGTGCATATTAATAAATATGTATATATGAAATGGAAATTGAGACTAAACCCATCACCTCACACTTCCAGGTGGTTAAAATGCCTTAAAACAAAGTATAATGGTTTTTAGTAAGTTATAAATTTATATTAAAACCATATTCAAGTTTATAATATCATATATGATCATCATAACAAGTCTTACCACTCGTTAATTAATAATATTTTATTATTATTATTTTGAGTGTTAATTACATTCTTTTATAATGCATGATTTGTTAAGAATGTTTAGGTTCTTTTGTATAAGATGTTTTAAAATCACATCCATATTTAGATTAATGTTATTAATATATTGTTTAGTCATTATATATATCTTTATAATAGTTCTTAAAATTCGTACATGTAAAATGAATCTCATCGCTTCGTGGAGATGACAGCCTGTACATACGCTTGGATTATGATATAATTCATTTAATGGGTGAAATGGTAAGGAATTGGATGTTATATTAATCTTATAGACTTAATTTAATATAATATTTATAGTATAAATTTCTTATTTCTATCATTATTATTATCCATGTGTGTTGATTATTGAATAAAAAAATTAAATCAGTTCGCATAGTGGTAGTCTGTTGTACACACGAGAGATGGATTAGTCTATAATTTAATAGAAGAGGAGATTGGTAAATATAATTACATCCACATAAATACACCTATGTTTATTGGATATAATTAAATTTTCTATTTTTTAATTCTTAATACAACGTTTATGGTGGACAAATAGGAAATAAAAACAATGATATTTATTAAGACAATGACATTCTCTTAGAGAAACCATCTTAAGATATTATCTTAAGGACCATATGTTTGGTCTTTGGGGAATAAATGAACATATTGAATATGGATAATTATTTTGGGAAGATAATTTGACAGTTCTTTTTTAAGACAAATAGATTCTGATGTGAGAGAAAGATATAGGATGAAGTACCCTTTTATAATTGATGAGTAGAACCAATATGGATTTTTTTGAAAAGAATAAATCATACCCACGTTTTTCAAATGAAAAAAGTTAAAAATGGATCCAATTCAATGGTTAAAATAAATGGTATAAATTAATCCAAAAAATGGGGTCTCATGTAGTGTTTAAGTTATTTTTACAATTTTCTTTGTAGATTAACCCATAGTAAACCCCTTTTAACCTTTACCCCAATAATTAATTGTCTAAATTTAAATATTCATTATGACTAGAAATTAAGTTGAAATTATAATACCATACTAATTATTGTAATTAAAAATATTTAATTCATTTTACTATATTCAATTCAAACAATTTTCAAAATTTAATTTAAATATAAACACAGAAATCATGCTGAAAATGATTTTTCAGGAAATGAATTTTGAAGCATATGTTGGTTATATATTAATTATATGACTTTTAATAATAATTATATATATTTAAATTCATATATTTTGATATATAATATTTAAATTTTATTAAAATAATTCATCATTAATGGCTATTTTATTTAATTTATATGTGTATATATTATTCCTTTGAAAATAAAAAAAATTATGAAGAACTAGTTTTATGAAAAATATCTCTTTTACCTCAAACTATTATTATCATTAATTCTATATAACATATAATAAATTTATTAATAAATAATAATATCATATTACATTATTATAAATAAAATTTGGAGCAGTTAAATACTATTTTATTATTATTCATTAATGCATAAATATAAGTGAAAACTTTAGAAAAATTTTCTAGGATTATTTTGGAAAAGTACATAAAAAATCAATATTTATATTCTAAAATCATAATTTAATCCATGAAATATTTAAATTTTCATTTTATTATTGTTTTCTAAAAATAGAAATTTCGCATGCAATAATTGGGGCTTGAGGTTGCATGTATTGAATGATTTCAAAGAGATTGAATTACTTTAGAAATAAATACAATGTAATGTCTCAAGGTGTTACATTATTCCCTCATAAAAAAATTAATCCTTTAAATTTCATGGATATTTCCTTAGAAAAAAGTGACTGATGTTCTTCTTTATAAAATTATCTAAATCCAATATTGCTTTCTTAATTTTAGGATTTTCCCAAGTACATTTACAAGTTCAGTCATCTAATTTTTCAATACCATATGTTTAACATATTGAATCATGATAGGATTTTCATAATAAGATATATTTGGTTCCAATTGTATTTTTTCATTCAAGGAAATAGGTTTTGGGTATATCATATACTTCCGTAATAATGATATTTGGAATATGTAACATCCTAAGATTTTAAGTAATATATTTCCATTCAAATTAATTTTCTATTTTCATTTAATTTAGTAATAGAAAATTCACAATTTATAATTACATAAATGAAACACCAATATTATCCTTAGATTCATGTATCATCGAGTTTCTTTTGTTTCTTTTGTTACATGTGAGACTTACATGCCATCAATATGCTATTAATATTATAATCAAATATGTTAGTTATCACTTAGCCATTGGAATGGTGGAAATGAATAAGATTAAATTCATTTTGAAAATATGGTTTATAGGTGTATATATATTTAATTTATTGGTTACTAATTATTTAGAAATTAAAATTAAAATCAATTATCCATAAAACAAAATATTTTTACAAAAAAAATATTGTAAAAATATTTTCATCCACTCGATAGAATTTTATTTTAATAAATTAAACTAATCTCTATTCGTGATAGATATTAATGGAATTTAAATATAATATATTAAATATAATGTTTTTAATTTTATTGAATATTATTTATTGGCATTAAATATGAACAAATCCAATTTTAATCATATAAAGCTGTATTTTTTCGAAATGGATATTCGGCTGACTTTTAGGGGATGAGTTGTTTTAAAACTACATTTAAGAAATTTTCAAAATTTATTATATTAATTAAACATTATTTTTGGAATATCAATGTGAAAATAACATTATTTTTTATTTTTTGTATTTTTTTTTTGAGATGCTTAATTTTTTATGAATAGTGAAAATAATGAATTTTAATTGAAAACCTACTATTCATATAAATAATCTAATTATGTTAAATTATTTTTATTGAAATTAATATTTGATCTATTATATGTCAGTTAATCAAAATTAGGTCATTCTAATATTTTTTATATTGAATTTGGGTATAAAAATTGGGTAAGGGTTCGATTTTCTTTTGCATTAAAAACAATTTATGTCATTATGTTTTTGAGAATAATTTTAAATTAAATTATTCTACATCTGGGGATTGAATTTGAAAAAAAATGGATTCCATATTTTGAATCAAAATAATTTATAATGTTCAGTAAGATCCAATTAGTTTTTGACCAAAAAATATTAGTGGATGAATTTAAAATCAATTAAATGAATTAAAGTAAAAATGAGTTAACTTAGTGAACAACTACAAAATAGACCTTTAAAAAAAGTAGAAATGGGATTTATCAGTGAATAAAATTTCTAACTACATGATTGAGGTTAAAAGTCCTTATTTTTTATCAGTGCTGAAAAGCACTGATAAAGGAACAATTTTTTAGTTCTTTAATTTAGCACAACTAAAGGAACCACTTATTAAGGCCTATAAAAGAACTGATAAAAGACCTTTTATTTGTAACGTATAGGTCCATTTCAAGTAGCCGTATAGGTTACCACATGACCTCAAGTGTGTCTCCCCATACGACCGATGCTATTGACTTGTAGAGATGGCGTATGGATTATAAGTGAGGAGAATATACCCTCATATTTAGAGTGTAGAGAGAAATTAGATAATAAACATAGACAACAATAAAGTATATATAATGAAATAGTCAACTGAATAATGAAATTGGAAAATTCTAGTTTATACAATGCATGCATTTCATGGTGATACATATTTTAATGTAATATAAAAAACTTCATTCTTTACATCTATATACATAAATAAGGAAAAGACTCTAATCCCCAAGGTCATTCTCCACGAGCATCCTGAGCTCTTGTTGGGTGCTTTTCTACTAATTATCATGTCTATTAAAATATAACCAAACAAGATCTTAGGTTTTACAATCAATTACAGTATAGTCGAGTAACCCATTATAATGGTGGCCCGAGTAGAGCGTGAGATATAAATATCAGTATGATGGGACCATTGGTGTCTAGCTCAATCAAGGAAATTAAATATAATTAAATAGTGTGCCGGTATAACAATGTAATTAAAGAATTGAATAAATAAACTAAAACCTATACATGTTCCTATGGAACACCTGATAGAGATACCTACTTTGGCTCGTAGCCGAAAATAAGAGTCTCAACATGATCTATATATATATAATTCATCAATAAACTATTTAACACATTAGCTAATATTCTATATTTATCTTCATAAGTCTTTGATTTCCCCTAGACACTTATATCTCAACACTTATCTCAGTAATTCCAGAGATTGATCCATTTATCAAATTCAATTCCCAATATATTACATCACGTAGGCATTCATTAACCATTTAACTCAATTCATGTACAACCAATCGGACCCATTGTATAATGTCAATTAATGGGTGTTGAACATCAGGTTTGGCACCCTCGTGAGTATTTGAAGCATCATCCCCTATCTCCCAAACCATGGGTATTTGGAGCATCAGCCCCTTTTCCATAACAGAATAATTACATACATTATTGGTGTTGAGCACCATTTCTGGCACCTAGTGATTATTTGGAGTATCAGTCCCATTCTCGCAACCCATTTATCAATCATACATATATATTTATTGTGGGTGTAGAAAGTAATTTCATGCACCCCAAGATCCTATCTATTAATGAATTCAGAAATTAATTAATTGAGTCCATTAATTACTTTCATAACTAATTAACCACATTGTAGTCCCTACTAACTCAAAAATTTTGTTAAACACGACAATTTCATTCATTAACTTGACAATTATCTAAACATAATTCTAACCATAGTAAATTAATACAATAAATAGTCTCATAAATTTCACTAGTTAATTTAACAATTAATTAATTAGAAATAAAATATCTCAAAATCATATAATTAACTGTAAAATTAAATATCACACTGCAACCATCTCAAAATTACATAATTAATTCAAAAAATAATTTTCTCAATGCAACCATCCCAATATCACATAATTAATTCAAAAATTAATTATCACTAAATAAAACACTTCAATATCATGTAATTAAATAAAAAATTAATTATCTCTTGGAACTCATATCATTGTAGCATAATTGATTTGGAAATTATTTATCATAACTTATACCCAATCAAAATCTCATAAATAACCCCTGATTAATTATCTTTATTATAATATCATGACACATAATTAATTCAAAATTAATTATCTCAACTAATCTAGTTTAGTATCTCAAAATTAACCCCCTGGTTAATTATCATTTCTATCCACACAACTTAAAAAAATTGATTACTCATAATTAATACCCCGAGTAATGGTCATTTCAAAGTACATAATTAATTCATAATTAATTATTTCAACTTAACCCAATTAATATATCATTATTAATTACTTGATTAATTATTATCTCAAATCATTTAAATAATTCACATATTTACTTCAACCTATCTAAATTAATTAACCATAATTAATCTCTTGATATATTATCATTTAAAAGCACATAATTAATACATGTCTAATTATTTCAAATTGACAAAATTAATATCTCTAAATTAATTAATCAATTAATTATCATCTCAAAGCACGTATTTAATTCAAAATTAATTATATCAACCTAACCAAATTAATTACTCTTAATTAATCCCTTGATTAATTATCCTTATAATGAACATAATAAATTGATAATTAATTATCTCATTCCCCCAATAGAAAATTTAATCCCAAAGTTCAGTCGACTTTTTCAAAATACATAAATCATCAAAACCACATTTTATTGATTATGGAATGTTTAGAACCCTACCATAATGAATTTTTTGAGCTAAATCTTCCTAACACAAACCGCAACCCGCTCGCGCATACGTACATCCATATTAATGTGTGCACATACTTGGAATTGATCGCAACACCAGAATATGATGGCAGTGAACCAAATCAAGCCATGTCACCTTCGGTGGAAGTCATAATAAAATAGACCAATAGGTCTTGAGACATCATATGCACCACCTCGATGATGTGGAAAACTTCAATGAAGAGACACGGAGAAAATGACATACGAAGAGAGAGCTAGGATAAATGGGTGGTGCGCCACCCATGGGAGAGCCGAGTGGGGGAGGGGTCGCACCTCACCAATTTTGTGTTCCTCTCCCTCTTGTTTTCTATCTAAAAAAGTTAAATTTTATATTTTACTATAATAATTACGATAATATTAATAATAATAAAATTAACCATAATATTATAATTATTACCCATTAATATCACACATCTTTGATAAACCCAAACTCCACAATTACACATTATTTAACTAAATTCTTCTCCAACAAATTTAACTAAATAAAATCTACAACTCATCATTATTTAATTAAATTATCTCATTATAATTTAATAAAATAAAACTCTCATTTTTCATCAAATAATTAAATTCATATTAACATTGAATTTAATTAGACAAAACCCAAAATCCACATTTAGCACATAATTTAATTAAATTCTTTTACAACAGAATTTAGTTAAATAAATTTTACAACTCATTATTATTTAAATAATTATCTAAAAATAATTTAATTAAAAAAATCCCTGAAGCCTGATTAGTCACCATATTGTTAAATTTGTTCCAACTGAATTTAATTAAATTACTTTCCAATTCATGTTACATAATAAAATTATCTCAAAATAATTTAATTAAATTTAAAACACTAACTCATCATCATTGTTTAATTAAATTCTCTTATCCTCGGATTAATTTAAAAATAAACCCCATTTTACAACAACTGATTAAAATTTTCATAATGGTCAACTTAATTAAATAAAACTGGCATTTCACATTGACTAATTAAATTACACTTTAAATTGAATTTGATTAATTGAAACCCCAACTCCTCATTTACACATCATTTAAATTTTCCCATTTAATATTACTCATCTTTGATAATCCCAAACTCTTCATTTACAAGTCACATAATTAAATTCCCCTCATATCCATTTAATTAAATAAAGACTCTAGCTCATCATCATTTAAAATAAATTTAAATATTATTAGCTTAATTTAATTAAATTACTTCTCCATTTAAATTTCATTTAATTAAAATTTATCATCATTAATTTAATTAAATTAAACCCCAATAGAGCATTTAATTAAATTCTTTTCAACCATGAATTTAATTTAATTTAATTATCCCGAAGCTCCAAACTGGATAAACCGTATGGTTTAACTCGAATGGTATGACAGACCATGCACAGACCATGCGCCCGCTACTAGATACCTAGGGTATCCTACATGGATGATGTGGATGGTTTGACTAAACATGCATAGCTCATGTGAGCACCTATTCCTTGCCTTCTTAGAACCATGTGTCTTGGTTTGGTGCTCCCGAAACCCATCGAACCACGTGAGAAAATTCTACAGCCTTTAATGAAGCCTGATATAATTACTTAAAATAAACCCAACTCATGAAACATCATCATGAAGAATGGTTTTAAAACTGAACCGAACATTAATTGAAAATGTTAAAAAATATTTTAACCTGGTTCCAAAGCACGTGCCTTTATAATCTACCCACCTCAATAACTTCTCATCCCTGAGAAGACACCGGGAGCTACTACAGCACTGGACAACCCAAAAGGGTCATGAAGTATCATTTGAATTATCATGTTTCATTCCAAAATGCCCAGTGCACCTATAACCATTTTACAACCCCAAGCAATGGTTTTTTCCTTAAAATAAATTTCCATTGCATGAAACCCATACACGTCGTTAAGCTAGAGATGTGTCATTAAAATGATTTCAACACTAAACAGAAGTATGCTAATATCGTTACACGAAATCCAGTGCCTCTCCATGTTATTCCATCACACAACTACATTAAAAATTTCACGCCCCAGTATGAATGAAGGCATAACCCAAAGAACCAAGCATCCCACATACAACCCTGATAATAACTACTTATCAAGCCCAATGAATTTTAAAAATTTAGCACTACATAAGACCAACAATATATCAATGCCTCTAGGATGAGTTCATGATATGGGACATGCTCGTCTCAATCAGAAGAGAATAGTAAGTGTAAACCGAAGTCACTAAGAAGGTCAAACAAACATTTACTTGTCAACTCTTTACAAAAAGCTCAACTTCACCTAGCGATGCATCGTCAAACCAAAATCTGATGCCTATTTTACCCAAGACACTCATATTTATTCAATCAATACCACTGAAGATCTTCCAAAAACAAACTGAGTTTCCAAAAATTTGAACACACCACCATCCTTATCATGTCGTGCTTCCAACAATGCACCAACACATTTACTGGAACTGACGTGACACTACCCAACTTAAGAGTTTCCATGTCATGGAACGAAAATTCTATCTTCTCCCAATTGTTCTATTTAGGAAAAACCTTAAATTCACTTGTGGTGTTGCATGAACCATGATCACCACATCAATTTCTTTCATAAATTCCAAAAAAATTATTCCGACTGGTATTTATAAACACTCGTGTTCTGAAAAGTCCTCCCAAATAGTGGGATGATCTTACCTTAACACCCCAATATCTCAACTCTATTGTTGACCCAAAAATATATTTAATGGTTGACCATATTCAATGAATTTTTAACATACTAAACCATGAATTCATCAATTCTTATTCCCAAACCAAGATTCAAGATAAAACAACCACCCCTTAAAATAATGGTGTCTATCTTTAAAAACCCAACGTCCTAATAGGGACAACAACACTTAAATGGTACCAACATGAAAAATCTCACAAGAGAAACAAAGAAAACTCCCATATTAAACATTTTACATTAAGTTTCATTTCATTTTATACTGAAAATTTAGCATCTAAATTCATTTTTAACACAGAGGTGACCTCTGAGGGTCCCATTTATCTAATCAAAGTTTATCAAAAATCAACCTATAGTAGTTCATTTAAAAAATCAATTGTTTTACATTTATAATAATTTTCAAACACATTATGGTTATACTAGGCTCAGTCACATGGGTGGCCATCTACCAATCGATAAGGTGCCCAATTACCCTACTGATATCATTTGGATCTCAATTATCACTTTCAATTTTTATTTATCATTTTTAACATTTGCAGAACTTTTTTCAATTATTCCAATACACATGTTACCATATTCTCAGTTATAAGGAACCCATACACCTTATAACTAAAATTGGATCCCATTGTAATCAATTAATTTACACTTATGAAGCCATTTACACATCAAAATATTTCAAGTATGTAATCATAAGAAATAAAAAAACTACATGTTATAACATAGGAACATATAATATAATTATATAAACATGTTATACAAAAATTTATTCTAAAGTAGATCAAAACATGGAATACCCCCTATAGAACAGAATCAAAATTAGCAGGCATCTTACTAATGAAACTACATAGAAAGTCATATGAATAGAATGTGAATCACTAAGTGCCTAATATGAATCATGTATTACAATTTCCATACCATATCAGGATAAAGAAAACATTAAATATTCTGAAAATCAATAAGCAGTGGAAAATAAATAAGACACTCAAGGTAAAATCCCATCAACTATAATCTCATGTTGTATAAACATATGTTCCCATCCTTGGACACATGGTCATTTAATTTTCATGGTGTGATCATTCACAAGAAAGAAAACTGACTGAGTGCTAATACATTCCATGTCTCCTTTCTACAAACCAAAAATAGAATGAAAAAAGAAAAAATAGTGAAAACCTAAACCACTAATAAAACATTGTAAAGTCCAAGACCGACTTACCCTCAAACTGGTAGCCGAACTGCTCTCCCATGGGGCATTGAATCATTTCTTTAATTCCATAATGAGAGGTAACATTTTTTATTTATTATGGATTTCAAAAATGTATCATCATGACATGAATGTAATCTACTAGTCAACCACATTAGGTGTATGAGCAGATACACTTCAGGTCATGAGATGACTTATCAACCAACCAATTTGAGTGTAAGTCTGACCTGGATATTACAAAGTGTTATATGAGCTTCATAATTTCATTATGATTCCTTTATCGTTCTATTTTGGGTTGGTAGATAGAATATTTGGAAAGTGCCAGTACTTGGTTAAAAGTCATACTTGGGAATGATCACCCCATGTATAGGAAATGACCAAGTGGTCAGGGATAAGAAATGATGTTTATACGACTTGAGATTATAGTTTTTGTGATTTCACCTTGATTAAAGGGTGTATTTTCTACTGTTATTAATTTTTAGAATCTTTTAATTTTTACTTGGCTTGATATGGCAAGGAAATTTCATTACATGCATCATAATAGGTACTTAATGATACCCATGCCATTCATATGATATGCGATGTAGTTTCATTAGTAGGTTGGAAAATAATTTTGATTGTGTGCCTTGGGTGGAATTCTATGTTTTGATCTTTTTTAGCATGCCTACTTGTATAAAATGATTAGATAATTATATTCAATTATTATATGTTATAACTTTATATTATGTTATTGGTTATGGTAACATGCTAGAGATGTTTTTATTTGTTAATGGAAGCATCAGTGGAAGTTAATTGATTGTGTATACAATGAGATCCAATTTCTGTTTTATGGTGTACAATCGCCTTATAATAGGGAAAAGGGTAACTCATGTATTGGAATAATTGAAAAAGTGCTGAAAAAGTTAAAAATCATAAATGGAAACTGAATTTGATAAATGGGATCTATATGCCACCGGTAAGGTGTATGGAAACCTTATCGATTGGAAGATGGCCACCCATGTGAGTAATCCTTGTATAACCATAGTGTGTTTGACAATGGTTATAAATGTAAAAATGTTGAGTTTTTTGAATGAACTGTTGTGGATTGCATTGTAAAGAACCTAGATTGGAATAAATGGGACACTTATAGGTCACATCTATGTTAAAAAGGTATTTAGATTCCTAATTTCTTGTTTATAGTGAAATAATAAATAATGTAAAATGTTTAAAGGGGGATTTTTTTGTTTATGTTTTGAATATTTTAATGTTTGTTCCATTAAAGCGTCATTGTCCCTTGTAATATTTTTCGGTTTTAAGGAATGATACCCCTATTTTGAGGTGTGGTGTTTGTATATTGACTCTAGTTCTGGGAATAATCTTTGAAGAATAATTGGTTTAGCAGGTTAGACATTCCATGGGAATGGTCAAAAGTTAATGACATTCTCGGGGTCACTCTAGAGTAGACATATTGGGGCATTATAGTAAGATCAACCCACTCCCTGAGAGAAATTTTTGGTAAACCAGTGTTTTGACCCACTAGTTACTTTAAAATTTTCCACATTCATGAAAGATGTTGACATGGTGATCTTGGTTCATGTAACGTCACACATGTGTTTACGATGTTTCTAAAATACTATTCTTTGAAGAATCTAGTCTATTTTTTCACAATATAGACACTCATTATGTGGGTATTGTGACATCGGTTTCGGTAAATGTGTCGGTTTTTTCTTTATAGAAAAAATTGATGATGTTGGAAATGTGTGAAATTTTTTGGAAAGTCTTTTTTTTGGAAGAGTTTCAGTTGTATGTGTTGAATGAACACACATTTATTGGTTGAAATAGGCATCAGGTTTTGGTTGATGATGCATCGGAAGGTGAAGCTAGTATTTTTGTAATGAGTTGACCGATGATAGTCTTTTTGACCTTCTTGGTGACCTAGGTTTACACATAGTGTTCTCTTTAGATTAGGAAGACTATGTACCCTATAATGACCTCATACTAGAGGCACTGAGATAGCTTTAGTCTTACACCGTGATAAATTTTAAATGATGTTGGGCTTAATAATTGGTTGTTATATGGGTTGTATGTGGGATGCATGGTTCATTGGGTTACGCCATTATTCGTGTTGTGGTATGACAATTTTAATGTATCCTTATTATGGCTTGACATGGAGAGGTCACTGGAAGTCGAGTAAAGATTTTGGATTACTTGATGTTTGTGTTGAAATCCTTTTAAAGACATGTCACCTGTTTAATGATTTGTATGGTTCTTAGTGGTCCGCAATGCCTTTCAAGGAAAGAACTATGGCTTGGGGTAAACTAGTTATAGGTGAATTTGGCCATTGTGAATGTAACATGATCATTAAAATGTGACCTCTTGACCTCGATGGGTTGGCCGATGTTGTAGATACTCACAATGGATTTTTGGGGATTAGAAGTTTTTATGGATTATATATTGTAAATTTATGTGTCTTTAAACTGGGTTAAAATATGATTTTGTTGATCTTTTTCTTTGTTATGTCTAGGCTCGGCTTACCCTTGATCCAGTAGCCTGACCATTTTCCACATGACCTCATGTACGTCTCCCTGTATGCGTGAGGCTTCTGACTTGCAGCAAGGGTCTATGGATAGTAAGTGTGGAGACTATAGACTCATATTCAGAGTTCATAATTGAAATAGATAATAAACTCTGAAAACAACAGAACCAGATATAAATAAATAGTCACCTAAATAATGAAATTTTCCAATTCCAATTTATACAATGCATGCATGTTATAGTCATACATATTTTAAAGAAGTAAACAAAACAACATGATTTACATCTCAGTACATAAACAAGGAAAATATTCAAATCCCAAAGGGAGATCTCCACGTGAATCCTGAGCTCACTCTTGGTCCTTTTTTCCTAACTATCGTGTACAAGAAAATAAAAATAAGCAAGATCTGAGGTCTGTCAAACAAGTGGAGTCTACTGGGGAACACCAGTGCAATGGCGGACTAATTAGGGTGTGAGGTATTAATATTCATAGTCCTAGACAACCTGTTTCTAGCTCAATCCCAGAAATTCAATATAATTAAAAAGTGTGAAAATATAATGTAGTATTAACAAAATTGAATTACTAAATTACTACCCATATAGGTTCCTAAGGGGTACTAGACGAAGCTACCTGCTTCGGCTCACGGCTAAAAAGAAGAGTCTAAACAATAACTATATATATAGAATGCATAAATAAAATAATTAACACATTATTTAATATTATTTATATAACTGAATAAATATCGGAATTCCCTTGGACACCTATTTCTCAACACCTGTCTTGGCCATGCTGGAGTCTGAACCATTTATCATATTAAATTTACAAAACATCACATCACTTAAGCATTCAATTACCATTTAATTCAATTCAAGTACGGCCAATTGAACCCACAATTCAATGTTAGTTAGTGGGTTTAGAACATCATTTCTAGAACCAGTGTGAGTTTTTGGAGCATTATTCCATCACTCACAACCCTTGAGTATTTGGAGAATGATTCCCTATCCCATAAAAGAATATTTTCATGCATGCTGGGTGTGGGACACCATGTCTAGCACCCCATGAGTATTTAGAGCATTAGTTCATGTCTCACAACCTGTTTATCAATCATATATATATATAGATTATTAGTGTATAAAGTCATATCTATCAACCCAAGATCTCATCCATTACTTAACTAATAAATTAATTAATTGAGTCTGTAAAATAATTCAATTACTAATTAACAAAATCACATTCACTACTAACTCAAAAATTAGTTAAACACAACAATTCCATTCATTAACTTGATAATTAACTAATTATAACTATAACAACAATTAATTCAACAATTAATTAATCTCATATATTTATCTAGTTAATTTAATGATTAACTAATAAAAAGGAAATCCTATCAAAATCGTATAAATAATTCTAAAATTAATTATCACCTGACAACCATCTCAAAATTGACTAATTAATTAAAAACAATTATCTCATGGAAAACAACCCAATATCACATAATTAATTCAAAAATTAATTGTCTCTAAAGAACATATTTCACAATCACATAATTAATTCACAAATTAATTAACTCAATGAAGTCGTTTCTATATAATATAATTCATTTACATATTATTTATCTAAACTTGGATAAATAAATATCTCATAATTAACCCCCTAAATAATTACCTATATTTTAATGTGATAGTGCAAAAGTAATTCAAAATTAATTATCTCAACATAACCAATTTAATATCTCTTAATTAATCCCTTGATTAATTATCATTTCATTGAAGACAACTTGACCAAATTAATTACTCATAATTAATTCCCAAATTAATTATATGTACATAATTCATTCAAAATTAATTATTTGAACTTAACTAAATTAATATCATATAATTAGTTCCTTTATTAGTTATAATTTCTATGAACATAATTAATTACCTCAACTTATCCAAATTAATTACTCATAATAAAAACCTTGATTAATTATCATTTCAAAGCACATAAATAATTCAAAATTAATTATTTAAATATAAAAAAACTAATATCTCTTAATTAATTCCTCGAATAATTATCATCTCAAAGAACAGTATTAATTCAAAATTAATTATCCCAACATAAAAAAATTAATTACTCCTAATTAACCCCTCGATTAATTATCATCTCAAAGCATATAATTATTTTATAATTAATTATCTCATCCACAAATATTTAATTTAATCCTACATTTTAGTCAACATTATCAAAATCAATAAATAAAAAAAACAACATTTTATTAATTAGAAAAAGTTTAGAACCCTACTAAAGGATTTTCGACGATCCCAATCTTCTTAAATCAAATTGTGTGATTCTCGCGCAAACGCGCTTCCACATTAATGTGTTCGAGTACTTAGAATTTATTGCAACACCCCAATATGAAGGGAGTGGACCAAATCAAGCCGAGTGGATTTGAATTTAGTGGTGGTCATTGAAATACATCATAATGGGTCCTGATACAAGATATTCACCAATTCAATGAGATGAACAACTTTTGTGAAGAGACTTGGGGAAACTGACATGTGGAGAGGGAGCTGAGAGAAATGGGTTGTGCACCACCCATATGCGAGTCGAGAGGGGGAGGGGTCACACCTCAACTGTGTTGTGTGCCTCTCCCTATTTTTTCCATATAAAAACATAATATTATTTATTTTACTATAAGGATAAGTAAAATATCAATAATAATAACAATAACCTTCATCTTCTTATTATTACCCATTAATATCACACATCTTTAAAAAACCCTAACTCCCAACTTACACATTATTTAATTAAAATTTTCACCGACCAATTTCATAAAATAAATTATCCAACTCATCATAATTTAATTAAATTCTCTAATCATAATTAAATTATATAAAAGTCCAAATTTTCATCATGTTCCTAAATTCATCTTAACCTTGAATTTAATTACATAACACCCAATATTCACATTTAACACGTCATTTAATTAAAATCATTTCCACCCAAATTTAATTAATGAAATATTCCATACCATTATTATTTAATTAAATTCTATCAACTTAATTTAATTAAAAAAACTCTACACATGATTAGTCATCATTTAATTAAATTCATTCCAACTAAATTGAATTATGTAATTTCTCCAATTCATGTAATTTAATTAATTTCTCAGAACACAATTTAATTAAATTAAAAACTCTAAATCATAAAAATTATTTAATTAAATTATCTCAAACTCATTTTAATTAAATTATATCCCCCTTTTCGCAATAAATAACTAAATTCTTTTAAAACATGAATTTAATTTAATAAAACCTCCACTTCACATTGACAAATCATATACCTTTTTACCCTGAATTTAATTAAATAAAACACTGATTCCTCAATCACACATCATTCAATCATTTCCATTTTATATTAACCTTATTGGATAACCCCTAACTCTTCATTTATAATAAATTTAATTAAATTTCTCTTATCTCCATTTAATTAAAAAACAAATCAATCTTAATGTTATTTAATTAAGTTATTTCAAGTTTAGTTTAATAAAATGAAACCCCAACAACTAATTTATTTAAATTTGTTTCAACAATGAATTAAACTAAATTAAATTAACCCAAAACTAAACACTGGGAATGCTGCATGATTTAACTCACATTGTCTGACAGACCGTGCGTAGACCATGCGCCTGCTACAAGATACTTGGAGTATCCTGCATGATTGACCCTCATAGTTTATCTAACCGTATATAGCTTTTATGAATGCCTCTACCTTTACTTTCTTAAAACTATGTTTCATGGTCCGGTTCTATCGAATCCCATTGATCCACCCATGAAACCCCTAGATCCTTTACTCAAACTGGATATCAAAACATAAAATGAACCCAACTCTTGAAACCTTTTCATAAAGCATGGTTTTAAAACTGATTTTAGCATTAAATAAAAAATTTCAAAAACATTTATTGTATCATGGTTAAAAAAAACATGACTTTACATTATCATCTCTCATAGAAGGACATGTAAATTAGACATTTATCAATTCTTTTAAAATACATGAAAAAGTGACATACTATAGTGTGATGAAACTGCACACTATGACACTACTATAGTGTGTTGTAACATCACACCACGTCACCAAAAACACACCATATATCAAAAAAATGTTCCAAAATATTATTTAAATGAAATTAAAATTTCAATAAAAACATAAGAAAAAACACTATATTATAGACATAAGAAACATTGGTTTATACAATTACATAAATACAAATTATTTCATACATTCATAAATATCAATTTTCTTATGACTATTAGTCTTGACCTGACTCATGCTATTTCATAAAAAAACCACCCCTTTTTGGAAAAAATAATACACCCATATAATAAAAAAAATTATATTATTTATATTGTAAAGAAATAATTTAATAGAAAGTGTTAATTTATCTAAAATTGATTTTAATTTTAAATAAATAGATTCACTTGGAGTCATACTAGTCTGATTGTGCATCTAATTAAGGTACAACGGATTCCAAAAAATTCTCAAATGAAATTTAGGATTGTATTTATAAATTATCAAAACAATCAGAATGTGTGTTCATGGTTTTGTGTATATAAGTTGAATATTTTACTAAAAAGTCATTTTAAACTCGAAACATGCACTTTTTACTCATTATGATCACATATTGAATCAGTTTGACATGAAATGGATTCGAAGATGTAAAAAATTACATATCAATAATTATCCTAAATTATCAATAAAAACTGAGAGCATTTGATCAGTTTTTAGTGAGTGACACTTTTTGAACTAAAATGTCGATTTAAAACTGATAACAGACACTTTGCATCATACGAGGAACATCTTGTATTTTATTATTGTTATTATAATTCCTACACATAAAAAATGAAACATATATCAATTTTCAAAAGTATTATAACAATAGAAATGTGTTTTCTTGGTTTTGAGTAGGACCTTTGTCCATTTTCCAAAAAATGTTGAATATTTTAAATAAAAATACGTGCTTTGAGTCATACCGGTCACACTATAAATCAGATTGAGGTGTAGTGGATTCATAAACGTCCCACATTACATATGCATCTTTTTCCTAAAGTATCAAAACAATATTAATCTATTTTCTTGGTTTTGAGTATGTCACTTGTCTTTTTTACAAAAAATGTCATTTAAAAATTGAAACATGTACATTGACTCATATTGATCACATTGTGAATCTGATTGTTGTGTGACTAATTATTATACATTGAAAATGGATTATGGATCATTTTATAAATGTATTTAAACAATTTTACTACTTTTTCTTTGTTTTGAAAAGGTCAGTTGTCCTGTTAACGAAAAGTGATGTCAATTTTAGATAAAAAATGAAATTGGAGTCATACTGGTCACACCATGGATCAGATTGAGGTATGGATGATTCATACACAAATAAAATCAATATAGATATTTTTCTAAAGTATTTTAATATTCATAAAGTGTTTGTTTGGTTTTATGTAAGACTAGTTTTTTTTTCTAAAATTGATTTCAATTTTAAATAAAGGTACACTTAGAGTCATACTGTTCACATAGTGGCTCAAATTGAGGAACAACTGATTATTACATGTTCAGAAGTACTTATGGTTTTCTTTAAAAATGTATCAAAAAAAATGAATGATTTTTCTTATTTTTGAGTACATCACTTTTCATTTTTACAAAAATGCCATTTTAAACATAAAATACACAATTTGGACTCATTACGAATAAATAGTGTATAAGATTGACTAGAAACATATTCTAACACATCAAATATGACTTACAAATTTTTTTCTTAAAATATAATGAAAATTAGAGCGCATTTTATTCTTTTTAGTGAGTAATAATTTTTGAACTAAAATGATGATTTTAAACTTATAACAGACACATTGAGTCACCTGTATTTTTTAATAAAATTACTAAAAAATATAAATTCAATTATGTTCTTAGAGTCATATCAATCAATTAATGTCTCAGATTGAGGTACGGCTGATTCTTACACATCCTAAAATATCAAAACAATTCTAAATGTCAATGTTACCATGATTTCCATTGAATTAATTTGTTGAACTTCTAACATTGCATGAGAATCTTTTAACAAAACACATCAAATAAAAAATCCAGTTATAAAAGAAAAAAATTATTATGAGTAAAACTAAAGAGAAATAAATTAAACATTAATATAAAATAATACAACTTCTTTTTGGAAAATGATTTTATTTTAAAAATATCAATATTACCTCATTGATCGAGCAGTTGAGGGAACTTGAAGGAAAGTGATAAATGTCAACAATGTAAGGATGAAAGTTTTTTATAGAGATGAAGTCTGTGGAATTTTTGGTCTATAAAGGAATGACAGATGGACTAAGAACACCAACTAGAACAAAAAAAATCACCGATATATGAAAAAAACTATTATGTCAGTAATAATAAAAAGAAATAAATTAATAATATAGACAATTAGTTTACCATGAAAATATCAAGATTACCTATTTAATTGAGAAAAGGCAGTATTGTTTCTCTTCCTTCAAAGGCAGTTGATGTAACTTGAATTAAAGTGATAAATGCACCACTATAAGTGTAAAACATTTTTGAGGGAGAAGAAGACATTTGATGTTTGGTGTTGAAAGGCAGAAAATATGGATAGAGCACCCCAACATGAAAAAATAGTCCACCTATATAAGAAAAAAGTTATAATCCAAGTAATATAAAAAATAAATAAATTAAACAAAAATATGAAAAAATACTTTAATTCATTGTAAAATGATTTTACATTAAAAATATAAATATTAATTATTTAATTGAGAAGATGCAGCATAGTTTTTCTTCTTACAAAGGTAGTGGATGTAACATGAAAGAATGTGATAAATGCACCGCTATATGGGTGAAATGTTTTTGGGGGAGAAGAAGTCTAAAGATGTTATGGTGCAGAAAGGCATGAAACATGGAGAGAACACCTCAACTCAAAAAAAGATTCTACATATATAAAAAAATTATTATTTAGGTAATAATAAAAATAAATAATTTAAAGATAAATATTAAACAATAAATTAATTATATGGAAAATAATTTTACTTTGCAAACCTCAATATTACCTCTATGATTGAGTAGAGATAGTGTCGTTGATCTTATTTCAATGGTATTATAGGTGGATTGAAATCATATAAAATAAAAAAATGTACATAGAATAATTATAATTTAATCAATGTTTTATTATATATGTTTATTTTTGTAAAATAGAGAAAGTGTATAATTAAATTACATTTACATCTTTCTTAAGGGTTTCCTTCATGATAGTTTGTTCTTAAGAGGGATTGGTAACATCATCATGTGTAGAAGACATTACCTCCACGAGTAGTCAAACATTTAATTTAGATTATTTTAATTTAGTAGAGAACATATAATATTATTAGGAAAACATAATATATTAAAAAACATTTTTACCTTACAATTGAACTCTCTTTATTTTTTTGACGGTTTCAGGGATTTGGTTCCTCTATTGAGAATCCAAATCCCCTCTTCGTGGTCCCCTATAGTTTATAAGACATTGTCTACATTGGTACCAATATAAAATGATTGTGATGTTCCAATAAAATTCATATTATAAATTTAATAAAAAATTTAAATTATGGAAAAATAATCTATGGTCGTTTACTTGGTTTTAGAGAAGTGATGTGCCTTTTAAAATAAAATGGCACTTATATATTGAAAAAAAATTCTCAGAGTCATACATGTCACACCATGTATCAAATTTATGTGCGACTGATTACTATATTTGAAAAATGACATATGAATCACTGTCCTAAAATATCAAAACAATCTGAATACTTTTTCTTAGTTTTGACTAGGTGAGTTGACTTTTTCACTAAAATTGATGTCAATTTCAAATAAAAAGACACATTGAGAGTTATATTGTAAAAAAATTATGTCAAATTGAGGTGTTCCAAATTATTAAATGTCCCAAATGGTTTATGTATCATTTTTATAAATTATCAAATCAATTCAAAATCCTTTACTATATTTTGAGTACGTCACTTGTCATTATTTTTAAAATGTCCCTTTGAAATTGAAACAAAAAATTTGAGTCATACTAATCACATAGTGTGTCAGTTTGATGGTAGATTGATTAATACATGTCAAAAATTAATTATGAATTAATTTCCTATATCATCAATAAAATCTGATAGAATTTTCTCAGTTTTTAGTGAGTGACATTTTTGGAACTAAACTGTTGATCTTAAACTGATAACGGACACAGTGAGTCATACAAGGCACACTATGCATTATATTGAGCTGAGGATGATTCATACATGTCATAAATGACATATGGATTTTTTACATAAATTAAATAAATAATATGATTGAATTTTATTAGTTTTGATTTGGATAGTAGTCATTTTTATTGAAATTGACTTCATTTTTAAATAAAAAGATGCACTTTGAGTCATACTGGTGACACTTTTTTTTTGATTGAGATACGACTAATTCCTACACATCTCAAATAACATAGGGATAATTTTAATAAATTATAAAATCAATCTAAATAAATTTTCATAGTATTGATTATTTCAATAGTTTTTTTACTAAAAAGTAATTTTAAATTGGAAAGATGTACTTCGACCTATACCGATCACATCCTCTATCAATTTGACTTAAGACCAATTCCTACACATCAAAAAATAATTATTTATTATTTTAAATAATTATAAATTAAATTTGAGTTCATTTTCATTGTTTTCACTAAGTGTCATTTTAGAACTAAACTATCAATTTTCAACAGATAAGGGACATATTGAGTGATATCAGTCACACCGTGCATCAAATTGAGGTGCACCTGATTACTACACATTTCAAATGAATTATGGATCATTTACCTAAGTTTTAATAAAATATAAACCTCTATAAACAACTTTATATGATCATATATATCCCTAAATTTTTTAATAAAATAAGACCCATTAAAAAACCATGTTTTTTTGATAAAAGTATATAAGAAAATCATCAACCAATTATTTTATTAAATTTTTATTTGGATCCTTATTAATAAATTAAAAGATAAAAATTAATTTTATTCATCATTAAATAAACCTCTAGATTAAATGAAATAAATTAATTTTAGTAACATAATCCCATCATGTTTAATTACAGTGTAACAACCCAAGACCTTTGGGCTGTGTAGCCCTAATGTTTTGTGTTTTGATTCTTTCATCTCCACCCTCTCCATTTCATTATTTCCCTTCACATTATCATTTCTATGGGTGTGTGAATCTATTATCTAGAAGGATTTATTGGAAATGGAGTCATAAAATTAAAAAAGTGTGTCAATAGTCTTATTATCACAAATGGGAGGCAATTTATCATTCAAAGAACACAAGTAAGTAAAAGGGGAAGTGCCTCACATTTACTTCATTATGTTCTCTAAAAGAGTTAGTGACTCCCTTTTGTGAGTATTACAGCACTGAAACTAGTTATTAACTCAACACCTCCATTTCCTCCAACTCCTTCTAGAGAAAAAATAGAGTGAATGGCAGGAATGAAATTTACTAGGTGGAGGTGGAAGAATCAAAATACGGAAATGCACTGCTATGTAGATCGAGGGTGTTTAGTTTCTATTTTGTAATTTCAGCTGATGAGTGTATGTTACTAAAATTAATTTATTCTATTTGATGTAGTGGAACATTTGATGAATTACATTCATTTTTTTCTATGAATTTATCCACAAGGAACCACATAAAATATTTATTAAATAATCAGATGATTATTTTTATACCATTTTTTTATAAATGATTTGTTTTTATAATAGGGTGTATATTATTTAAAAAATGACAAGGTTTTATATGAATCGAAGAAGAGGTCGACATATGTGTTTAATTCATTCACAATAACCTTGAATGGAAATAAAGATGAATGCGGTTCACTCCATTAACCATTATAAAGAATAAAATATAGGCCACTCATCATTTAATACATAGATAAATAATGTGAATCGACCTAAATATTATATATATATATGTATTATATTAGTAAGTTTATTTGAATATAATTATATATATATATATATATAATATTTATCCTATTTAAATTTATTTAAATATACAATATAACATTTGATGCATATATATAATTTTTTTTAATTAAACTAAAAAATAATATTATTAATAATTATTAAATTATATTAATTGTTAATAATTTTTATATTGGGTAATTATGCATTAAATATAATTATTTAAATTATGGAAAGCTTAATTATTTGAAAATATATATATAGTTACCTAATTTTATTAATTTAAATGTAAAATGAGTTAAAAATATTTTATTGTTTATTTAATTATAAATTATGTCTCTGTTAATTAAATATATATATACATCTAAATTAAATATAGATATATAAAATGATGAATACCTAAAAATAATTTATAATATATATAATTTGATAACTTCTATTCTATTTTTTTAGAAAAAATCTGGTAGAAATTTATGGATTCTAGGGAGACCATCTAATATGTATTGACCCACCCTTGAGATTATAGGGAGTACCTTAAAGAACATTCCTTTAAGAAATAATGCACATTAATATGATTTATTAGAAAAAAAGGATAAAACACCATGAAACATGAAATGTCTATCCCATACATATTTAAACATATATATCATGGAATTTATAATACATACAAATTAAAAAAATTCACATTTAGACATTATTTTTGATTAAAATAAATACAATCCCTTCTTAATTAGGAAACTCAAACCATAATTTTTGGTTAAATTTTTTTAAAATAACTCTTATATTATATGTTCTGAAGAAACATATAAATAGATATAAAGATATATATATATATATATCATTAAAAAATAAACATAATTGATAAAAATAGTTGTAATTCCTACAACAGAATTTCATAATCTAGTAAAATAAATACCACACCATACTAATTTTAAAAATAGAGAGCCATTGAAAACAAATAAATATGGTATCACCTTTACTAAGATTTATCTTAAAATAGAACAACACAGTTATGAGAAAATGTATTTTTATAGAAAACCTATTACAATTGAATATTAAAATAGAATTTAAATTAATAAATCACATTTCATGAATTATATAAAATTAGATTATGTTGCCTTTTCGCGCCTTCATCAAAATGAGAATTGGTTTGTTAAAGCAATTTTTGCGGAAGCTACAAAGTAAATTGATTCTAAATTGTAATGAAAGATGTGGTATGGATGTAGATAAAAAAATAAATTTATTCAAAAAAGTAATTTAAAAATAAAAAAATAGGATACCCAAAATAGTTGTCAAGAAATTAATAGATCATAAAAAAATATAATAAAATAACCGGAGCATAAATATTGAAAAAAATCAGAACCTATAATGGAAAAAATAGGACTGCATCTTTAGGATGAAGAAAACATGGGACCCCCAGATCTATATCATGTTGTTTTATTTGGAAACCATAACTGTAACCAAACATCAAATGCTTGATGATGTTCGAGAAACTAGAGGTATTGGGTTTTTGTGATTCGAGTGGGTCTGTGTGATTGTATTTTTGATTCACTAAGGAGGAGCACCAAAAAATGGATGGCTTCCACATAAATCTTCTGATATTGCGATGAGTTTTCAACATGTTAGTTTTTTTATTAGACCGGGGCACTTTTATCAATGATTTTGTAAATGTGGTGATAAATATTCCCTTTTTCGGTGATTATAATTTATTTGCTGAAAAAGGGAATATTTATCAGTGATACAGTTTTAGCGCTAATAAATATTTCTTTTATAAGCGCTTATTACTTAAGCACAGATAAAGGATTTATAAATATAATTATTAACAAAAAAATTGGTATATATATATTCTTAATAATATATATAAATATAAATATATTAAACATATTCCATATTTTAATATATTACCAATAATTTTATAAATATTGACATTTAAATTTTTTTATTTATCGTTATTTAAATATTTTTATAAAATAATATTTATATCATTATAAATATTTATATAAGTATATATATATATATTTAATAAATATATATAAAAATAAATATAATAAATATATACATTATTTCTGTAAATTTATTATATGTTTTATAATTATTCAAATATATATAATTATTTATTTATAATTATATAAATAAAATTAAAAAAAATATTAATTTATTTATAATTATAAATATATAATTATATATATATAGCATGTACATTTTTAAATATTTTTATTTATGAATATATTTATTTATAAAAAAAAATTATAAATAATTTTTTTCCAAATAATTTTTTATCAGTTTTAATGAATATCTAATTTTAAGTGTACACATGTTAAAAATGAGTGAAATTGAATAAATTTAAAATAAGTACACTTAAATAATATTAAAAAATGGATTAGTTTTGTATGTGTGAATTGTATATAAAAATTCATTAATTACACACATGTGAAATTAATATAACACACATTTGATATGTGTTATATTGAAAAATAAAATGACATTCAATAATATTTTCATTTCACTATTCAATTAGTTAGTATTTTAAATTCATATTAGTTTTTAATTACGAATTATTATTCACAAAATACAAGGTAATTCAATATAATGTGCAGTTTTATTTTTTTAATATATAAATAATATATATATACATGAATATATATATATATATATATTTAATATATACTATTTATTAATATTATCAATAATAATCTAAATAATAAAATGTTTATTAATTTTTTCAATTTACTTATTTTTATTTCTAGTTTTTTTAATTTTCATTTTTCATGTCAATATATTTAATACAAAATATTTATCATTATTTATAATTTATATATAATATAATCAATTTATTTATTTTTATCAATAATTGTTTAATTAATAATTTTTTTATTATTTCTTTTAATAAACTCATTTTTATGTTTTATTTAATTATATCATTTTATTTATTCGAACATTTTTCAGCACAAAAGAAGTGATCATAAATGACTCCTTCATGGGTGCTAAATATATAGCACTCATAAAGGGTACCCTTTATCTGCACTACAAATAAAGCACTGATAAATGGAATTGTTTATCACTACTACAGATATATCAATGATAAAAGGGATATTTATCAGCGCTAACAAAATTATGATATATGGTTAAATTTATCAGTACATTCTCTAACACTGATAAAGATTGTCATTTTTCAGGGCTTTTTTTAGCACTGGTAAATACCAGCACTATTAAACACTGGTTTTATAGTTGTTGTGGTTAAACATTAAATATAAGTTCTAGAAATTACCCAAACCTCTCCAAATCCCATTATATAGACATATTTCGACAATTATAACTATATGTTTGAATTTTTTGATTTATGGAATCCACATTTTTGGTAAAAAATTGGGTTCACCAAACTTTTTTTCAAAAATGTTAGGTGTGTCACTTCACACAATTATAAAAGGCCACCATGTATCCTCCTCTATTCACATATCTCAATAACTTTATCTCAAACAATATCTATAAAAAATCACTTCCCATCATTATCCTATCATCCTATAAGCCTTACACTAGGCATAAATCTCTCCAAGGAAGTACATTGTTACATACTAATAAGAGTTACCTAAAGAAGAGTTAACGTTGATCAATGAGCACTTTTTTTTTCTTTCATCCTAAAACCCATTCATTTCTACTTATATAAGGATTTTATAAACACCTATGTAATTTAAATATAATAAGATGTTATTATGTAATGGGTATGATCTATAGGTTTAAACACTTCAATTAAATGGGATAAACAATCATCATTCGTGAGTACGACAGACTACCTTCTCATGAAATGATGTCATCTGTTCTTCCATTACCACCTCTTATTATTGAGAATAATGTTGGAAATATAGTTTTTATATGATATGTATGATATTTAAAATTAATTTTTAAATAATTAATTATAATATAACACATACCTCAAAATATTTAAATTTTTGGGAATATGATAACATAGTTTGAGTATGTGTGGACTACCGCCTCCTCAACGCGACATGACTCATTCACACATTACATGGAATTTATTAAGCATGGGTTTAATAACTATATGTAAATAAATAAAATATATGTGATATTAAATACATATTTATATTTAATAAAATACAATATATCACTTTCTATTATACCTTTTTAGATTATGAATAATTGATAATGTCTTTCATGGATGTGTGGACTACTGCCTCCTCGAAGTGATGGAATTTTCCTTTTTTAATCACCACATCACAATACTAATATATAAGTATATATAATTTAAATATATGTTTTCTATGATATAATTATCATTCGTAAATGAAAAATATTACTTGACTTCTTTCAAAGATTATTATTGAACAATATGAATATTAATCATGATTACATAAAACATACCATCTCCATGGTCCTAACATTTATTCATTTTCCATAACCATATTTTATGACTGTTTCTATAAGTATATGTAATTTATATATATGATAGTTATGGAATGATTATTATTATTTATAGTTCTTAATAATTTCCACTTTTACATAATCGACATAATAAAGTGGGTTTTGACACATAAAACGAATATGGTCAAATGTATAGACATAAACTATATTGATTTTGTAATTCTATATATCTTTTTAACTAGCAAAATAAAATAGAAAATAAACATGAAAATGTATCTCAAGAAATTAATTAATTAAAATAAGTCAATTATTTTGGAGATAAAGTCACCTGTGATAAATGAGACTCAAGATAAGGGAATTTATCTCATTCAATGTTTGTTGAGTCATATGTTGATGTCATACACATTTATTCTCAAATAAAGTGTATATATTTTTTTTTGAAGTGTTAAATAAGGAATTTATCTTTTATCATGGTATTTAACATTTTTTATATGTTATTATTAAATTAGTTTTATGATTTTAGTGTTTTTGAAGTGATAATGGACTATTCTTTAAAAATGAATAATCTTTTATAGTTGTCTTTCTATCTAGTTCTCTTCAATGACCATGTTTTAAAAGGATTTTATTAATGTTTTTATATGGAAACAATGTATTTATATATTAAATTTTATGTCTTCTTCTTTTATTTTATATTTATTGGATTTTAAAAAGAATATTTTTACATGTCACATACAGAATATTTTGAAAAACAACAAAAGGAATGTTTTTTTCTTGGTGTATAATGTTATAAGGACTTTTCCACTTCCATGGATACAATTTTATTTCATTTAATGGTTTAATGCTCCTTAAAAAACATTTAATATTTTTGGGTATTTTTGTGTTGAAAATGGGTTTCCCAAGAAAATGGTGTTTTGGTATTGGAAATTGGTTCTTAAAATAAAAAATATAATTTTATGTGAATGTGTTTTTCATATAGGATTGAAAATGATTTTTCAAATGGTTTTTTAATGAAATTTGTTTAGTCATGTTATATTACAAGAGTATTATATGAACCATGTGAGAATAATACATGTTATATAAAAGATTTAAAACCATTATAGCTCATGTGTGATCGCAATATAGCTTATATGAAGGGTTGAGACCATTTATAGATCATGAAAAAATTACCCTAATACAACTTATATGAAGGGATGATCTCCATTATAACTTATAGGTGAGACCAATATTGCTTATACAAAGGTTTCTTCCCATTATAGACCCCCCAATGAATTGGGTAATGATTATATTGGAAGTCATCTATTTTTTTATTCAAATTAAAAGGGTTTTGAAGTGGTTTTCTATATATGATTTTCTAAGTCATCTAATGGTGTTTTAATTTCATTTTATGGGTTATAATGGTTTTCTTCGAGAAAGATATTTCCTTTTATTTAATGTCAAAAAATTTATTTCACATTACCAATGAAATATGAATACAATGTTAAATGTTTTAGGATTTTTTGTGTTTTCCCTAAACTAATAGTTCTAATTTCTATATCCTTTATTGATATTTTTTATCATTCTATATTTTTTAAAATCATTTAGTAGTGTTTAATGACGGGTGACAGAAATAAATTGTTGAAGTTAATAGTCAGAGAGATTTTCCATGAGATTATATTTTACCATATTTAAAAAAATTATTATGGAAGAAAAGATACAAGTTGGAGATTCTACTTTTTATTTTATTGTATTCCTATGAATTATTCATAGCATAATTCTAAGAAACTATAAGAGTAAAAATATCCTCAATGTTAAATAAATAAAACTCCTAAATAAAACTAGGTATAATGAACATTTTCTTTATAGTTGGAATCAAAAGAAATTTTATGATAACTTTAGAGGTTAAGATAATGATAATATATTTACCCTATAAATAATTTATAACAGTTTTATGTTAGTATGATAATGAATTTAATGATTACTAAGTTTCCTTAAGTAAAATATTTCTGTTCATATTGGTGTTTGGTAGATAAAACATGGTCGATATATTGGTAAAGAACAAAGAGGAAAATTTACATCCAAATATTAATATTGACATGGTTGAAATTGGAATAAATTTTTTCATTGGTCTAATGAATCAATTTACATAAGCTTAAAATTTTGGTGGTATCCATGATCGAGAGGAACCTTATATACTGTGGAGTAAAATTTAAGAATTGGATAGTTTTAAGAGTTATAATACCCTATATTTCAACGGATCACCTATCCTAGTTCTAGATGATGGATGGATTATTGACTTGGAGAATATATTTAATGTCATGGGAAGTTCATATTATCAAAAAGAAACACTTTCCATAAGTCATTTTAAAGGTGAAGATGATCAATGGTGGAAAGTATTTTAAGAAAACCATAGAGAAATATGATCTTGATGCAATGTAATGAGGAAAAATGAAATATATTTTCTTGTAAAGATATTTCCTTAAGGCTGTTCCTATTAGGATGGAGAAAAAATTCATGTAATTTATGAAAATTGATGATTATTCAGTGGTTGTGTAGGGATAAAAAAAACATGATTGGACAATTCTGTTCTTGATTTTATTCGAGACATTAGAAGAAAAATTAATATATTTTACTCTGCATTAAAACTATGTCTAAAAACTGATTTAGACTCTCAAGAATTTGAAATCTATGATGATGTTGTTTGTTGTGCTAAGAATGTTGAGATGGAATTTTCTAACACTTATGTTCCATGATATAAAAGGAGTAATAAATAGTAAAGGTGGAAGAAAATAGGGAATAACCCAACTATGATTTTTAGTGTTAACCAAAAAATGTGTTCCAAGTGTGGTAAAATAAATTTTGGGGACTGTATATCAGGATCTGGAAGTTGTTATCAATGTGGTATGATTTTCCAAAATGTTCGTTTGTGGAAAGAAAATGATCCTGAAAAATTGAATGATTAGGTGAAAGATAGGCAATCAACATCGGGATGTTTTAGTTTTAATTACTTGGAACATTATTATAACATGTGTCAAAATTTACTTTATCAAGGTGTAAATCTTCATGACTAGAAAAAAATTGGTGGGAAAATAATTTCATGACATTTTAGATGATGTTGGGTCTTCTAGTGAAGTGATAGATGTTCCAGGGAGTTCGGTATTTTTTGATGGATTGACATAATATAAATGTTTTAGACACTTCTTATGGGTTTTATGTGATGATATAAAAAAGTGATTAATGAATATTTTGGAGATCTCTTTTTTCACTTATGTTTATTTATGGATTTAGTATAATTAGAAGTATTCCTTAACTTTTTAACATGTGTTTTAAGGTATTGATAAATTGTTGGGTTAATTTGACCATTGATAATTATAGATATTTTTAGGTATGATAATCATATTTTAGGGAATGTTATAAACATAAATTTTTTATCATGAAATAGAAATTTATAAAGTAATTATATTTCATTATGTCCATAGGTAGAAAAATAGTTCTTTAACTCTGGGAAAATTATATGGAAATAAAAAAATGTATCCTAGTACATCCATTTCGGATGAATGAATATTATTTCAGATAATCACAAATTTACGGTTTTTAGGACCTCATGTTTTTAATGATCATCCATTTTCTTAGGATCAATTACCTCAACTACTCTCTATTATATTTAAGATATTATCTTCCTTCCAACCTATGTTCTAATATTATGATATATGAAATTTTCTATTCCAAATAGTGTTCATACCATTTTTTTTTCTTATTAAGAGGATGTATTATAACACTTTTTGATGTTGGTTTTAATAAATTCATTCTAAAATTGTTCATCATTTGATAACCTAGGTGAATTTCGTTGCTAAGATTCTTTTTTTAGGGGTATGATATTATATCCTTTAATTATAGAAAAATTATTTTATTTCAAACTAGTTTATATTCATTGGCATATTGAGTTACATGATATTTATAGTTTATCATTCGTTATATTCACCATAGTCTTTATTTTACGTTTTAAGTAACAACATGTTTTTTCTATAACATGTATTACATGTAAGGATGAGTCTTAACAGAAAACTATATACCATTAATATTATCATTTAATATAATAACTATCACCTAAAAATTAGAATTGAGGGATTGAATAGTATTAACTGATTTGAAATGATATTGTTTATAAATGTATATATAATTAATTCTTTGGTTACCAACTAATTATAAATAAAAATAAAAAACCAATTGAATATAAGGGAAATGTTTTAGAAAAAATTTATTTTTATGGTCACAATGGAATTTTATGATAATAAACTAAATTATACTCTATTAGTGAGATATCTTAATGAACTTTATATATTATAAATTCAACTAATTATTTATATATTAATCAACTAATTTTTATAGATATAAAATAACAAAAAATCCAATTTTAAGCAGTAAATGTTGTATTTTTTCTAAAAGGAAATTTTATCCAATTTTAAAGGAGGACATGTTTTAAAAATAAATTTTAGGTATTTTAAAAATAAATTTAATGATTTTTTTAAATATTAATCTTAAAATTATACTAGGGTGATGTTTTTTTATGAGAAGTTTTATTTTTTGATGAATGGAGAAAAATACATAATTTTAGTTTAAAAACAAATTTTCAAATAAATAATTTACATCATTAAATAATATATTAAATTTGGTTTAATGTAAAATTATAACAATTATATATATATATATTAATCAAATTTATGACATTATAAATAAATTTATACTTAATTTGGATATAAATACTTAGAATTTTTTTTGAAAATGTTCACTTTAAAAACATGGTTCATCGTTCCGTAAGTGGTATTAATTTTAAATTCAATTATTCCACCTATGTGAATTAAATTTGAAAAAATGGATACCAAAATTTTAATAAACATAATATATATTTTATATTAATGTAAAGTTATTTAAAAAACGGTTAGTGGAAGAAATTGAAATTAATTAGGGAATTTAAAGAACAAATGAATTTTAATTTTTATTAAACTTATAATAAAAGATGAAAATGATCAAAATAAAATCAAAAAAAAAATTATATCCATATATATATCATTAATGATCTCGTATCTAATTTAGTGTGTTATTTAATCCACACACTAGGTAAAAACAAGGGTTCAACTAAATTCTTTTCCAAAATTCTAAGTGTGTCCTTTCTCTATCTTATAAAAGAAGACCAAATATCTTCTTTTATTAACACCTCTAAATAACATAAAATTATAAAATTCATTTAAAAATATATTAAACAAATACCTAACCTCATTCTATAATCCTTACATGGGGCACAAATACAATTAAAGATGAATTTTGGTGAAAAACAAATCGAGTTACCTGAAGAATATGAAACATTCATCAATTAGCACTTTTTTTCTCATTCGTTATCAAACCCAATAACATTTTTACATCATTATTATATAATAATATAATTATATTTAATATACTTATATGTTTTTATGTTAAGGGTATGACTTACAACATCACACAATTCCATCAAATACGAAACACAATCATTATTGGTGTGTACGATGGACTACCGCCTCACGAACCGACATTGTCCGTTCTTCTATTTACACCTCTCAATGGCGTGAATAATTACATACATACAATTTTTATATTATATTTAGGATTTTTTATTCTAATTTAATAATTTTATAACATATACCACTATGGCTTCCATTTTTTGGTAATATAATACCATTGTTTGTGGACGTGTGGACTACCACCTTCTCAATGCAATGTGATTTTTTCAAGATTTACAAGGAATTTATTAAATAAGAGTTTAATAAGAATATGTTATATATATGAAACATATATGATATTAAAAACATAATTATATATATATAATATTTCACTTTATTTATTTCCATTTCACACACTGAATAAGTGACAACTTCATTCATGGGTGTGTGGACTACTGCCTCATCAAAGTGATCAGATTATTATTTTATCATCACCACTTCCCATGAATGACATATATAATTATATATTTAATTGATTACTATTTTATTTATTATATAATTATAATTTTTTATAGATATATTTTACTTACCTACTTTCTATAATGATCATTGAAAAATTGTAACATTACTCGTGCATATGTATGACATACCATCTCTCTTATTGTAACCTTGGTTCATTTTTCATAACAGTATATCATGATTGATTTTATAATTAAAAATGATATATAAATATGATAAATATTTCATAATTATTAATCTTTATATGTTTTAATAATTACCCCTTGGACATGTCTCGGCCTACCAAATTTGTTTTGACACATAAACATAATATGATCAAAACACTAGTTATAAACTTAATTTATTATGTAATTTCATATTTCATGGTAATAAGTGAGATCAAAGTAGTAATAAAATCGAAAACAGTTATCATGAAATTATCTAATTAAAATAATTTTATTATTCCTGAAGATAATGATACAAAGGTCGAATCAGACTCAAGGTAAGGGACTTCATCCCAATCTCCTTTCATTGAGGTTTATCTTAATTTTGTACAATATTATTATATTATTAGGTGTATATAAAACCTTTTTTTCCTTTAATATCATGAAAATATATATTATTGTTATATTGAATTATTTTTATGATTCAAGTGTTTCTTTAGTGATAAGATAATTTTCTTTTGAAAAGAATCATCTTTTAGAGTTTTTCTCCCAACTCCTTATATACAATGTCAATTTTAGTAAAATGATTTGATTAAAGTTTTTATATGGATATGAAATATTTATAAATAACATTTTTACATTTTTATTTAATTTTAAATTATTTTAAAATGAATATTTTTACATCTTATATACGGAAAATTTTGTCAAATGGTAAAACAAATGTTTTATTCTTAACGTACATGGTGGCAATGACTTTTCCTCCACTGTGGATATTATATTTTTGATTCAATTGATTGATTTTGGGTTACCTTATATGAAGAAACCCTCATAAATTTTATTTTTGTATTTTGTATTGAAAATGGGTTTTTAATAAAAAAGGGTTTTTGGTATTGAATATGGATTCTTAAAAGATAATAGGTATTTAAAATTGAAATTTTTTTATGTGGTATATAAATGGATTTTATATGGGTTTTATGATGAATTTAATTAATTCAGGAAGTGGTACATTTTAATTATGTGAAACAGGTGAGCCTAATACAATTGGTAGGAAGGTTTTGGTCCCATTATAGATCATGGGTGTGCCTGATATAAATTATTAGAAGGGTTGAGTCCAAATATATCTCATTGAAAATAGGTGATCCCAATATGGATTTTACAATGTGTTAATCCCCATTATAGATCATTGGTGAGATAAATATATCTTATAGAAAGGATGATCAAAATTATAAATCTCCAATCTATTGGATAATGATTATATTGGATGTTGGCCTTATGTTTATTCCAATTAAATGAATTATAAAAGGGTTTTATGTATATTATGTTCAATGTAACATAATGATGTTTTAGTTTCTTGATATTGGTCTTAATTATTTTCAATAAAATAAATATGTTCTTTTATTTCATGACAAAATTATTTATTTCATATGCTCAAATAAATTTTATTATAATGGTAAACATTATATGAGTTTTCACGTTTTTAATAAATAAAAAACTTCTTTCTATTATATATCCCATATAAAGGTTTTGTTATCAAACAATTTTTTTATATTTTTTCAGCGTTTATGGATGGATAAATGAAATGAAGAAGTCATTTTTAATTTTTTATAGTTTTTTCATAAACAAAATAACTCCATATTTTAATAGTTTTTCATTATATGAAAAATGGATACTAATCAGATGATTCCACATTCAATTTTCTATTTTTTATATATTAGTTATGGCATAATTATGTAAGACTCCAAACATGAAATTTTCATCAACATGAAAGAAATTGTATTCTTGGATAATAGTGTATATTATGTAATGTTTATGGTCGGATCCTTATAGTTTGTATCATATGAATGGATTAAATAACTTTAGGGTATAATATAATATTAGTAACTTTTCCCTAGAAATATTTTACCGTAGAATTTTTTTAGAATGATAACGTATCAAAATATTATCATTTGAACCGTGATTCTCCAAATTCTGCAATATGGCTGCAGCTGCCGGGACTTCCCATTCCTTTTCAAAATCCAGGACTTCTACGCTCGATAGGTAACTCTATTGGACGATTTATTTGCTGTGATCAAAGAACTGCCTCTTTGTCAAATCCTGCTTCTGCGAGAGTTTGTGTTGAAATGGATCTCTCAAGAGTTCCGCCAGAGGTCGTGTGGATCATTGTGGAAGGTGAATACAGGTACGCTCAAAAAATTCTGTATGAAACTTGGGTTCCGTTTTGTTCCAATTGTTGCAAGCAGGGGCATGAAACAGTTAAATGTCGAAGAAGGACTCCAGCGTTCCATTCGGGTGTGCTTAATAACACTAGGCATGGTGATATGGTTCAGATTCATGCAGCTCTGAATCCAGGGGCATCTGAAACTGGGTTGGTCCCGGCAGTTGATGAGATGGTTCAGCAAAAAACAGGTCTGGATCGAGGGGTATCCGAAATTGGACAAGCCCAAGTGGTAGATGATATGGTAAATAATCAGGGTCATGTTGAGGTTTCTTCAGGAATGTGTGTAGGGCAGGAGATCCAGTCAGAAGAACTGCCAAATGGAGGTAAGAGAGGTATGGAGGATTCAATGCAGGAAAAAGAGGGTTCAATGAAAATGGCTAACAGAAAGGGGAAAGAAGTAATGGAGCATTCTGATAAAGAGGGGATGAAGGCTGGTGAGCCTGCTGTGCTGTATATGGGCAGGGGACTGGGGAAAAATCAGACTTATAGTGGGAGTAAGTCTACAGGGCAGAGATCTCCTGTCATGGTATAGGTTAGTGATGATGGTTTGATAAATTGTTCTGAAAATCAGTTTGCTGTTTTGATGGATAATGATCAGAAGGAGGATGAACCAATGGAAGAGGAGGCAGTTCAGTGTCTCCCATCTCATGAAGATGCCATCATTGTCCATGTGATGGAGAGCTCAGCTGTTCTGACCATGGGTGACTCTGGTGGACAGCCTCATGTCTCACCAGGGATGGAGCAGGTAAAAATTGGTAAAAGTGTAGGGGGTTCTGATGAGCAGATAAAGGAGATCTCAAAGGAGGTGAATGGGGTTTTGGCAGCTTCTCATGGGCAGGTTTCTCAAGGTAGGTTGGACATTAATGGTGTGGCTGAACAGCAGCTTGGTTCTATGGTGGCAGAAGGCAATGAACATGATATTGTCATGACAAAAGAAACAATGGTGATGGAAAATCCGAAAGTTAGTCAGGTTTTTAGAAGAATCATGAATGACTTGAGTATGAGCAGTAAGGTTGACCATGGATGTGTTGTGGAGTCACATGGTTACCCCTTACAGGAAGAGGAGCTACATAACCACAAAGCATCCTACACTGATGTTGTCAAGCATGGACTTCATGAATCCCTAAGCAAGGAAGTGGAGGGGGAAATCAAAAGTAGGAGGAAGACATGAAGGGACTATAAGGACCTACCCAAACCAATGGCGACGAGGTCTGCGTACAAGAATGAAGGGTCACAAGAAATTGTTCATGCAAATGGGAATAGTGGCAAGCGACGGGGAGGGTTTCCTAAGATGGATAATGGACATAGTGGGAAACGGAAAATCAAGGAGAAGATGTCTGAGGAGATGCTTAGGAAGAAAAACATGTACCTTGAGATGATGCGGAGGTATGAATCTTCATAATGGGAGTCAGCTGATCCTGGGGATGAGTTATGCGATGATAGGGAGAGGGATGAGTATGGGTTTGATGTAATGTAGCATTGTTATTTTCTACTGTCTTTACTTGCACTTTTTTCTTAATAAATTTTCGGGATCAGGTTTTCGCCTGGTCCAGACCTTTCTGGTATCATTCTATAAACGGTGCTGGTATCAATTCTTGAGAAGAACCAAATATACCACTGATGAAAATATTTGTGGTGATGCATTTCATGAGGTAATATAGTTGATCATTAAATGGATCATTTGACCCCATTATAGTTGAAGGATGGATAAATTCCATGGATAATGTATTTCATTACATTAAATGTTTGAAACATCAAATGGTATAACTTTCCATCTATTGTTTTGAAGGTGAATCTGATCAATGATGATATTTAGTTAAAAATGGTAGAGATAAATATGATCTTGATTCTATGAAATGGGATTGGTTTAAGGGTATTTTATATAAGAAATAATTCCCTACAATATTTAAATTTGGGATGGAGAAAACATTCAAGGAAATAAAGAAAATGAATGATAATTCAATGCCCACATATGGAGTATACATCTTAATTCTGGATATGTATGTTCTATATTTTATTCAAGATATTGATAGTAAAATTAATAGATTTTATGTTGGATTTAAACTACATTTATGAAGAGGTTTGGACTCTCAATAATTAAAAGTTATGAAATATTTTTTCATTGGGATGATAATGTTGAGATAGATTTTTCCAGCACTTATGTTCCATGTGATTAAAAGTGTAAGAAAATGTCAAGGTGTAAAAAAATAGAGAAGAAAACCTCAACAATTTTGGGAGGTAAGAACAAAACCTAATACAAGTGTGGTAAAATATATTTTTGGGAATGTATGATTGGATCTAGAAAGGGTTACATATGCAGTATGTTAGGTCCCAAGTTTTATGACTAGAAAGAAAAGAGTCCAGAACAATCCAAGAATGATATGGAAGATAACCACTGAATGATGATATGTTTCATTTAAAATTACTTGTAACACTATACAAATTGGTAGCCAAATTAACTTAATCAGTGTGGTAATCATGATGATAAAAATTGGTGTCGTAAAATTATTCACTACTATATTAGCTATGTTAGTCCATCTAGTGATTTGTTGGAAGTTGCATGTAGCTAATATTTTTCAAATCTCAACCACAAGTTCAATTTTTTAGAAACTCATTATGTGGTTTTAATAGATGTTATGATAATTTTATTAAGGAATTTTTTTTGATATGTTTTTTGGGATTATGTTTATGTTTGTATTTATTTTGATTTGAAGTATGCCTTTAATTTTAAATGACCTTTATAGTAATGATTACCTTTAGGGTTTATAAGATCTTGGATGATTATGGTTATTTTTTGGGAGTCTCCAAATATTTCTGGGATTTTTATATGCATGATATTGTGCATATGAAATTCAAATTTTTCAAGTAATTATATTTCCTTGTATTCATAGAAAAATAATAATTCATCATGTTTTGAAAAACGAAGTTGAATGAAATGATATTCTAGTACCTTTATTTCTGATGAAATGATGGACTTTTTTATCATATAGAATTTATGGTTTCTAAGGACATAAAAATTTCATTGACCATTCACCATAATATTATTATTTACCTAAATCACTCTATATAATTATTTTCACTTTTTGTATGTATACCATTTATGTTCTCAAATGTTTATCTCATATCGCACCCAACATCTAGATTATTCTATTACTTATGTTACATGTAAGGTGATTTCTTACTAGACAATAATATATTATTAATATTATTATTAAATATGATATTTATCACTAAGCTTTTGGAATGGCGGGAATGAATAGGATTAATTGAATTTGGAAAATATTATCTAAAAGTTTATATGTAATGAAATAATTGGATAAAAATGAATAATAAATTAAAATAAAAACCAATTGAATAATAAGGAAATATTTTTATGAAAAAAATGTTTTTATCTTATTAAAATAAATTAATCAATTTTAGTGGGAGATCCTAATGAAATTTATATTTTATATATTCAATATAATTTTTTTATATTTATCCAAAAAGTTTGATTGGCATAAAATAAGAATAAATCATATTTTAAGCACAAAGATATGTATTTTTTTAAAAGTTGATTTATCCTCTCTTTTAATGGTAGAATTGTTTTAAAATTGAAATAATATAAATTTTATATATTTTATTTTAAAAAATGATCTTCATTTTTGAAAGAGTAATGTAAAAATTATATTCTGTTTAATGTTTTATATTTTTATGAGATGTTTCATTGTTTTTATGAGTAATGAAAAAAAACAAGAATTTTAATAGAAAACCGACTTCTTGTCTAAATAATTTATAATGTTAGATTATATTTTTAATTTTTTATTAAGATAAATTAAGTAAAATATAAATATATTAATCCAATTTAGGTCATTATAATGATTTTTATATTGATTTTAAATATAATAACATAGTATACTTTTGAACATTTCTGATTTAAGAACCCGCTTCCTCACTCCGTATGAAGAAATAATTTTAAATTAAATTATTCTAATTATATGAAATAAATTTTGAAAAAAGGATTAAATATTCGGAATGATCAAAATTAACAATTTTACGTAATTTTAACTGAGTTTTTTTCAAAAAAATTTAGCAAAAGAAATTAAAATTAATTACAACAATTAAAATAAAAATGAGGTCACTTAGTGGATAAAGATAAAATATAATGTCTAAAAATGATACAAAAAGTATAAAAATCCCATTTTATTATCATTTGTTACCATTAAACATATAGGATATAATTGTGTGTGTTATGGATGCCTCTTCTTTGGTAAAAATGTGGGTTCATTGAACTTCTTTTCATAAATTACCAGTGTGTCCTTTCCCCACATATATATTTTTATTAAGTATCCTCCTCTATTAACACCTCTAAATCCATTGGGATTATCCAATACATATAAGAACAATTGCTAAAATCCCTCCCCTAATCCTGGAATCCCTAAATACTAAATAAATCAATCCAAGGAATTCTTTTGGTGATAACCAAAAAGAGTTACCCGAAGAGGTGGTAACATTCATCAAATAGAACTTTTGTTTTATTTCTTTTAAAAAATTAATATTTTATATCATATTAATATAATCACCTAGGTATAATAAATATACTGATATTTTTTTATGTTAATGGTATTACTTAAACATTTACAGACTTTTATCAAATAAGACACCCAATCATTTCATATGAGTACGATAAACCAACAAATCATGAACCGATATAGTTTTTTCCGCCATTAAAACCTCTAAATTTTGGGATTTATGATAAAAATATAGTTATATATAATATTTAAGAAATTTATTATTTATTTATTCTATTTTAATTATTATGTAACACAAATCTACTTGGTTTCCAATTTTTTGTAATACATTAACATTGTTTGGGGACTTGTGGATTACTGCCACCTCAAATAGATGTGATTAATTCACACTTTACGTGGAATTTAAAAATGATATAATTAATAATAATAAATTATATATAACAACCCTACTCTTTATTAAAAACATAATCATGATTTGTTACATAAAATTGATCATAAGACAACTTTGAGGATCAAGAGGTCTAGTGTCTTGGGAAATTAGGAATATTGAATGGTAACATAAGACACAAAATTAAACATATTTATTGAAAACTTGTTTTACATGACAAATACATTCCTTCGTACATAGTAGTGAATGGGATAACCTGGGGACATACATAAGAAATGGGTGAGCTATAAATCCATGTAAGGTAGTAACCAAGTCATAGCATGAATAATACAACACATGTTTGGAAATAGGAATATCAATGAATCAAAATAAAAATATGAACATAAATTCATGATATATAATGATTATCATAACACGGAAATGTGGAAACAACATAAAACATGATATTTACATGATCCAAGGCTCAATGCACATAGATTAGCTTGAGTTAACCCACATCTCACTTGAATTTGATTGAGTAAACCATAATTTCACATGAATTGTCATGAGTAAACCCTCATTGGACATGGATTATAATTATACAAAACATTACCCAATGCATTGATGCACTATCAGGGTACATACTTTATCAATTTTTCATTTCATACATATGTGTTCCACAAGGATCATATAACATGGAATCATTCAACATAATCATTTATTACATGATAATAGAATATGGAATATATAAATTAATCTATATTATCTATAAGTATATTTTCATAAATTTTAATACCCTTGATATAGAAATTGGAATGGTATTCACTATATGATGATTTCGGATTAGAAAATCGCAGTTCCATTTATGCTATATAACAATATGACATAAAAATTCATAAAAATGATTGATGATAGAGAAAGGTTTATCTTATCATATTTCAATGAAATGGAAAATAAGGGGGTAAAATATATATGTGTACCAACACATGAAATCTGGAAATAGAAGGCGTATCATCATAATGAACCTTGAAGGAAGAGGAGAAATGGAATAACTCTTATGAAAATTTGGCATTGTAACAAGTGTACATGGGGGGATTAATTATATATAATGAGGTATGTAATCATTAAAACATACTTATGGATGAATGTTGGAGGTGTGAAATTATACCCCGAACATTTATAATTGAAAACACAAGAATATAACTACATAATGAAATGTGGACAAAAATGAGAAAGGATGAAATCCCAAGCATGAGTTTGCGACTTCAAGAGCTTGAGGAGGGGATTTTTGAGAACATGGGGTGACTTGGGAAGATTATAGATACAATAGGTAAGAGTGGGGACGTTATAAAAGTATTTTTAGTAAAACTAAGTGAGAACTTTGGTGGGTTTATATTAGAAATGGTAGGAGAATTCTTTTATATTTCACAAACATAGGTTTTGAAATCCATATAGTTAGATATTCAAAACAACAGACAATACCATGGATTTGGCCCATGATTTATCCCCATTGGGAGTAGAAAAAATTATTTTATAAGGATAAATTCTGAAAATTGTAAACTATTAGGCTTCCTTATGTGGATATGAGTCACACTGTCAAATAAATCATTTTAAAATGTTAAACTATTTTATAAGTCTTAGAGGGTCCACTAAGGCACTGAAAAATTTATAAAAAAATATATTATCATATTATTTTTAAGGTAAAAACTATATTGGCTGAATTTACCTTTTATAGTATTTTATTACATCACTATTGGGTCATTATGATGTCATAAAACACATTATATATTTAAATAGTATTTAATTTTCACCCAAAAATATGACTGTCTCATAAACTTATAAAAAATTCCCCATTGGATAAATTCGACGTACTGATTCCAAAAATAATATTCATTTTATCTAAATAATTTTCTCAATATATGAATTTTTACTTTAAAAATACCCAACATTTACTGAAAATTACTGGGTTTTGACAAAAATAATTTTCAATCCTTAATAAATATTACCATTGAATTCATTAAAATTATATGACCATTTATATTTAATAAAAAGTAATACAGTACTAATATTTTATTAAAATATTATGTAATTTAGAAATATATCAATTCATCAATGTTGATTTATTAATTGAATTTATATATTACCTAAAACTATTATTTGTGCTTTAATAACATTTACAAAGTGACAATAATAAAATGAACGTAAATTATTTATTCAATTCAAAAATACTGCACATAATAATAATTCTTGGATCATTTTAGATATATATTTATTACACCAGAATATTCCCTAAGAGTATGGTATACAATGGTGGGGCTTTCTTGGGGTCGTTTGGTAGACATGGTTTGGGTCGTGATGTCGATGAGCTTGAACCTCTCTCTTACACGGTTTCGCTCATGCATAAGTTATTGGATCTCGACTTGGGTATGGTCTAGGGAAATGCCTATAAATTCTCTTCCCCTAAAAATATCTGACAAATGGGCCTCAAGTGGAACAATCCTACTATTCACGTCCATCACCTCCCTTGTATATATCAAAATTATTTGTTAATACCCTATATATATATTAGTAATGTGATCACTATTAAACGCCTATATTATTCATGGTATTGAATATTAACATGTATTTAAGACCCAATAAAAATAAGTGCATGTGTTTTCTATGTCTATAAGTCATTAAATAAAATAAAGGGAATTTTATTCATGAATGATTAGGTCATTACAACGTTACCCCCTTAAGAAGATTTTCCCTTTAAATTTCCATTTCCCAAACTAAAACAGATGTGGGTAACTCCACCTCATCACTTCCTCTGGTTCCCACATTTTTTCTTCAAACTTGTGGTTTCTCCACTACACAATGATGGGGGTAATTCTCTTATTTCTTTGATCTTTTTCACTACAATATAATATCTTCACCAGCTTCTCTTCATAGGAGAGGTCATTCTCTAAAGGTACCGCCTCTTGATTGAGTACATGCGATGGGTCCAGTATGTACATCCCCAAGTGTGATACAAGGAATAATTCATATACCTGAGACCAGTTCGGTGGAAGTGCTAGTCGATAGGCCGCTACACCAATGTGATCAAGGATCTCAAAAGGGATGACGTACCTTGTAATAAGCATTCCCTTCATCCCAAATCTCATAACTCTCTTCCATAGTGATACATGGAGGAATACCATGTCTCCAACATCAAAATCTAGGTCTCGTCGACGATTATCATTCAGATCTTTTGTCGATTTTGAGTAGCTTTAATGTGATGCTAGATGGTCTTAACGCCCCCCCCACCATTTTTAGACCATTTTTGGACCTAAGAGATTTCACACCCCATCTCCATCCCAACATGTCAGTGTTATGTACCTCTTCTCAAAAAGGGCATCACACGGATCCATTTGGATATATGACTGGAATCTATTATTGTAAGAGAACTCCACCAGACGAAGATATTGATCCCATCCTCCTTTGAAGTCCATTGAGAATTATCTTAACATGTCTTCATATGTTTGGAATGTCCGCTCAGGTTGGCCATCAATTTGAGGGTGATATGATGTCTTGAAGTTTAGATTAGTATTCAGAGCATATTGGTGGCTCATTCCAAACATAGAGGTGAATCATAGTTGTCGATCAGATACAATTGACTGTAGTACTCCTTATATCCTTACCACTTCTATAATTCATATCTGTTCCAGTTGATCCCTGGTGAAATCCTCTGGAATTTCATTAAATTGGGAAATATTTTTAAAATAATCAACACTAACCCAGATTTAATTATTTCCTCTAGATGTATTTGGATGTCTTGTGAGACAAGCCATGGTGATATTTTCAAATTTCCATGTTGGTATGGGAAATGGTTGCAACGTCCGCTTAAAATTTTACCTCTTAACCTTCAATTTCTATTATACCAGGAACTTTGATGTATAGTTAGAGATCTCCTTCTTCATGTTATCCCCATAATAATTCTCTCAGAGATCATGAGGCATATTTTTTTTTCAAGGGTGAATGGAGAAATTCAATGTATGTGCATCATCCAAAAGTTCATTCTTTAACTCTGGATTTGATGGAACACATAGTTTGGACCCAGATCTCAAAATTTCTTCTTCATTAACATTGCACTCCAAGGATTTCCCTTTTCTGATAGTTTCAAATTTATTTTGAATTCCCACATCATCCTTTTGAGCATACTTCAACCTCTCCAAAGACACATTTGAGAAATCATTTGTGAAAGGATTGATGATGTACCCTTCTTTAGGATTCCCAGGTCCATCTTCATCAAATCTAAGAACACTAGATCATTTTAAATTATCATCAATGATAGGATCACTGGGACCTTTCTACACAGATCATCTACCACCATGTTCACTTTCCCAAGGTGGAAATTGATTGATAAGTCATTGTTTTGATCATATCTAACCATCATCATTCATGAATATTCAACTATTTATATGTGAATATATACTTGAGGCTTTGGTGATCCATATATATATCACACTTCTCACCAATGTGGTAATGTTACCAAATTTTTAAAGTGAAGATTACTTCAGCCAACTCCAGATCATCTATTTGATATTTTTTCTCATGAAAATTCAATTTCCTTGATGTATATGATATGAATTTTTCATTTTCCATTAACACAACCCATTCCATTCATCGAAGCATCACTAAATACCAAGTAAATGTTCTCCACTTATTGGTAGTGTGAGCATGGGTGCAGTGATATGCCTCCTTTTCAACTCCTTGATGTTATCTTCACATTCACCACTCCTTGAAAACTAGACTCCCTTCTGAGTTAGCTTGGTAAGAGTGATTTAAAATTGTGATACATTTCTCACAAATCGTCATTAATATCCAGCTAACCCATAGAGGCTACAGATATCTGTCACAGATTTTGGCCTTAGCTATTCCTCAATTTCATTTATCATGGAGGGATCCAAAGATAACCCATTTCTTGTGATTATATAATGCAGGAATGAAACTTCCTTCAACTAGAACTCACAGTTCACGTACTTTTGATAGAACTTCTCCTTTCGTAAGGTCTCTAGTACATTTCTTTGATTCTCTTCTTGCTCCACCATGGTTTTTCTGTATATTAGAATATCGTCTATAAAGACTACCATAATGATTTCTAAGTAATCTATAATGACACTATTAATCATGTCTATAAATATTTCTGGATAATTAGTGAGTCTTAAAGGCATTACTATGAATTCATAGTGGTTGTTCCTTGTATGAAAAGTAGTCTTGGCGATATCCTTCTTATTCAACCTTAATTGGTAATATCCTAATTATAGATCCATCTTGGATAAGTATTGTGGTCCATGTAGATGATTGATAAAGTCTCTATTTCATGGAAAAGGATACTTGTTCTTTATCAAGGATTTTTTGATCTCGTGATAATCAAATCAATGGTGCATTGACCCATCCTTCTTCTTAATCGAGAGGACTCGTGCACACCATGGTGAAGCATATGGGCGCATAAACCAATTTTATAGATTATCCGGCAGTTGTTTCTTTATCTCCTCAGGCATCAAAAATGCCATTCTGTACTAATTCTTGGATATTGTAAATGAAATACGTATGAGATCAATCAAAAACTCAAGATGTCTTCTAGGAAGAAGACTATGAAATTTCTCAAGAAACACTTCAGTGAATTCCCTCACAATATGCATGTCTTCAAGGATGGTTTCATCATTTTACATAATCAAATGAGCATGATATGCATGATCATAGGGTTGTAATATCCACGCTTGAGATTACGGTTCTAAAAATGATTCATCCTCCTCCCTACACATTAACAGAATTAGGGGACTATTCTCTATTTGGAGAGTGATTTCCTCTCATGACAATTTATGCTGGCTCTATATATAGAAAGACAATGCATGGAAAGAATTGTATAACATTCCACCATAGGGAGTATAACGAGGTTATCTGGGATGATTAATCCACCAATTGTGATTAGAGAAGAGTTATATTAATGGGGTGCAATAATTTCCCCATTTTCCATTCTCCCCGATATCGCTATTTCCATGATTTTTGGGTGTTTTAGGATTGTTTTACAAAAATTATGGGATATATAAGAATGTGTATAACTAGAATAAAAAAATAATTTTCTCTATTATTGGATGAATAACTAGAATACCTATCACCACTTCATTTTTGGGGTTAACTTCGGTGATAGTGATGGGATATTATTTCCCTTGTTTCCTTGGAGGGTGTTGGTTGCCTCCAAAAACCCTACGATTAGGTAACTGGTTTTTATAGCGACTTAGTACTTTTCAGTTGAAGTAATTAAAAATGTGTTGAGGTTCGAAAAGAGAGTTCATCTCATCATTCATAGCCGTGGGTTTTTTTTGGTAAAAAATTAATGGTTAGGTTTTCGTCTCTTCCGCACCTAAGGCATTTCCTCATCACTTTCAGGAAATTTCTAAGGTGATTTTTTCTGAACCATTGAAAAGAGTGGTGCTGGAATTTATTAACACCATTGGAATTATACATTGATCTACCCAAATTAAATATCTCATTCTAATTCTTATCCCTATGATACCCCTGAAATTTTCCAATCTCAATTTAGATTTTTTGGCCACATCAGATAGTTTCTTCATAGCTATCGAAGTCATGGATTGCTGGGGCTTTCCATAGGATAGGTTTTATCCAACAAACGAAGCGGTCAACCTTGAATTTAGGGGTAACGATAAAGACAGAGGTGTATCGTGCATGCATTGTGATGTTTACCTCATACACTCTGATGGATTCTTCATCTTTTTTATTGAGGTCAAGAAAGTCCCTTTCCATATTAAGTTAGAGGGTGCGAAGAAAATATTTTTCAGAAAATATTTTTCAGAAATCCTTCCATTCCAAATCATTGATATATTCCTTAGGCTTCATATTTTTTATCAATGTCCACAATTGATCAGCTTGACCCTCCATACAATAATAATCTATAAGATCATTCTCTTGTTCATAACATTGAACTATGGAGAATATCATTTCAATGGAGTTGATCCATTGTTCGACAATTGAGGGATCAGATGATCCATATAAAGTAGGGGGCCTTTCTCAATGAAGCTCTTGATTGTATCTTTTTCTTTCATAGGGTATGTTAGACATTCTTCTTGACCATGATTATATAAAAAACTTGAGTTAACGGATATAGTATTATGACAAACTTTTAAATTCCCTCTCCCATCTGATTGGGCATCTCATTAGAATAGTCATTACATTGATCTTCACATCAGTTGTTAGTCCGAGTACTCCTATTTCAAGACATTGGTTTGAGTAAATGGAATGTTAGCGGTAAAACAAAAAAGAGAATCCAATGAAGAAGATGATAACTTACAAATTACATTTATTTCATTAACTTATGAATTTTTATTCTTCAATCTATGTTATCCATGATCTACTTCCCAACATATATTCTATGGGTATTTTTTCTATTCCCTTAATAATGGTTCATTCTAAGATTATGAATTATCTAATGAATATCCCCCAGGACTATCGAACCAAGAGTGCAGAAAGTCCCGTTTTTGTGAACCAGTTGCCATTAGATTCTAGGTCAAAGTGGTGTTTTTGGGTTTTACCCCTAGATACATCTATGCCAGAGACATGTCTACTTGTTCGTATCCAAACAGTGATGTATTCGCATGGTAAACCACTTACTCTATACTCACCAAAATTTAGGGATGTTTATATTATAATTAGACTTATTTCTAAGGCTTTCACTAGTGTTTTCTAATCATAATCCAAAAAATAACTAAACCTATCCTCTGATACTAACTATATCAACCCTGCTCCTTATTACACACTTAAACATGATTTATAAACAAAATTAACTTATAAAAACTCTGAGTATCATGAGGTCTAGTGTATTGGGAAATTAAGAATACTACATGACAACATAAGAAATAAAATAAAACATCTTTATTGAACACTTCTTTTACAAGACCACAACATTCATTCATACTTATCATTGCATGGGATAACCTGGGGACATATATAAGAAAATGGTGAGTTATATATCCCAGTAAGGGTGTAAAAAAGGCATAAAATGAAAAATATAGTACATTCTAGGAAATAGGAATATCAATGGATAATAATAGAAACATGAAAATAAATTCATGATATAACATGATTATTATAACATGTAAATGTGGAATCAATATACAACCTAATATTATCATGAGCCAAGTCTCATTGCACATGGATTATCATGAGAAAACCTTAACTTAACTTGAATTAGAATGAGTAAGCCATAATTTCACATAAATGAGCATGAGTAAACCCAAATTTCAGAGGGCACATCATTATACCAAACATTACCCAATGCATTGTAGTGCTATTATGGCACACCATTTATAAACATTTCCTTACATGCATAAGTGTGCCACATGGATAATATAACATGTAATCCATCCACATCATAATTTATTCCAAGATAAAATAATATGAAATACATACATAAAACTCTATAATAAATATATATAGTTTCATAAAGTCTAATAACCATGATAGAGAAATGGGAATGGTATTCACTACTCGATGATTTCGGCTTGGAAAATCGTGGTGCAATTTTGGTTGCATAACAATGTGACATAAAAATTCCTAAAAATGGTTGGTAAGAGAGAAAGGGTTATCACAAAATATTTAAATTAAATAGAATTTAATGGTTTCATATAGATACATGACTCGACAAATGAAATTTTAATATAGAAAGCATAACATAATAAAGAAACTTGAAGAAAGAGGAGAAAGGGAATAACTCTAATAAACTTTCTGCATAATAACAGGTGTACATGTGAGGGATTAATGAGATATAAATAGGTCTCTCATCCCTAACAAATAATTATTGAATTATAGGGGGTGATAAATCATAAACCAACATTTTTAATTGAAAAAACAAGGGTATTAAAATATAATGGAACTTGAAAAAAAATGAGAAATGAAGAAATCCCTTACATGATTGTGAGAGTTGAAGAGCATGGGGAGTAGCTTCTTGAGAGATTTGGGATCCTTGGGGGATTATATATAGAGTGGGGGAGATTATGGACATGCTCCAAGGATTCTGAGGAAGCGAAGTGCGAGCTAGTGTGGGTTTATATAGGAAAAGATAGAGGAATTCCTTAATATTTTGAAAACAAAGGTTTCAGAATCAATATAATTGAATATTCAAAACCACAAACCATCCCATGGGTTTTTTTCCAATGTTTATTTAAAATGGGGAGAGGAAAAATTTATTTTATATGGCCAATGTCTGAAAAAATGAAAATATTTGTCTTTCTTATGTGGATGTGAGTCACACTCTGAAGGAACTCATTTTAAAATATTTAAATATTTTATAAGACAAGAAGGGTTCACTAAGGCATTGTAAAATTAATCAAAAAAAATATATAATCAAATTATTTTAAAGGTAAAACATATATTTTATAATATACCTTTTATATTATTTTATTACATCTCTATTGGTTTATTATGTTGTTATAAAACACATTATATATTTAAATGGTTTTTAATTTTTACCCAAAAATTCGTCTATTTCAGAAAATTATGAAAAAATCACTATTAGATAATTTTGACCCACTGATTCCAAAAATAATATTCATTTTATCTAAATAGTTTTCAGAATATGTTAATTTTATCTTTCAAAATAAAATCCAACAATTATTTAAAATTCATGGGTTTGGAAAAAAAACATTTTTCAAACCTTAATAGAAATTACAATTATATTCCTAAAAATATTAAAATAATTTATATTTAGTAAAAATTAATTTAGTACTAAAATTTTATTAAATTAATATTTAATTAAGAAATATATTAATTAATCAAAATATATTTCTTAATTGAATTTTAATATTATCTAAAAATACTATTTTGCCCGTAAAAACCATTTACGTGGTAAAAATCATAAAATGAATGTATATTATTTATTCTATACAAAAATAATTCAAATAATAATAATGCTAGGGTCTTGTTAAATGTCCCTTTATTACACCAGCAAATGCTCTAAGAGAATTGTATGCAACAGAGGGGATTTTTTCGGTCGTTCGGTAAACATGGTATGTGTCGTGATCTAGATGAGCTTGAAAATCCCTCATAAATGGTTTTTCTTGTGCTAAATTTGTTGGATCTCAGAATGGGATTGGTCTATGGAAAATTCCATAAATTTTATCTCCCTCAAAAGATCCGATAAATGTGCTGGAAATGAATGATCCTACTGGCCGAGTCAATCACTTCCTTTGTTTGTGTCCAAAGGATTTGTTAAAACTCTATATATATATATACCATTAATGTGATCAATGTTCAGTGGATATATTATAAAAAGTAATTATTGTTAATGGTTATTTAAACACAATTAAAAAAAGTGCATGTGTGTTCTATATCCATAAGACATGATATAAAAGAAAGGGAATTTTATTCATGATTGTTTGGGTCATTACATTACATAAATTAAATGAATATAATATTCATGAAATAATTATTTTTATATAAATATAATATCTCACCTTCTTTATAAAATTTTTACACACTGAAAAAGTGATAAAGTAGATCATGAAATTGTGGATAACCGCCTCATTAAAGCGATGTGATTATTTTTTTCATCACTATAAAACAATAATAATTTATATATGTGTATGTAATTGAACAATATGGTGTTTATGGTATAATTATCATTCTAGAAATAAAAAACATTAATTACCTTCTTTCCATAATGATATTTGAAATATGGAAATGTTACTCATGCATTCGTACGACCAACCATCTCCATGATCAAAACATTGGTTCATTTTTTAAATCATTATTTCATGATTTATTTAAGAATTATAATTGAAATATAATTATAATAAATATTTCATGATTGTTTTAGAGATGTTAACTTTTTTACCACTTCTAACACATTCGAGCTACCAAATTCTTTATGGGCTTATAAACCAAATATAGTCAAAACACCAATCTTAACCTTAATTTAGTATGTTATTGTACATAACCTAGTAATAAGTGAAGTAAAATTAATAATAAATTGGACAAATGTTCTCAATAAAGCAATTAATTAATATAAGTTTATTATTCGTGTTGATAAGGACACACGTGAAAAATCAGATTCAATGTAAAAGACTTCATCTCAATCTCCTTTCATTGTGAAATATTTTGATGTTTTGAACGTTTATTCTATTATAAGATGTATTTAAAACTTTTTTAAATGTAATATCAGGAATTACTATTTTCTAATGATATTTAATGTTTTTTAAAGTTATTCATAAATATGTTTTATGATTCAGGTGTTTCTCAAGTGATAAGGGTATTTTCTATAAAAAGGAATCATCTTTTGATGATTCCTACCCACTCTCTCATCAATGTCAAGGTTTTTAAAATGATATTATTAATGATTTTTATTGAAATAATAGATTTATAAATTAAATTTTATCTTTATTTTTAATTTATTTTAGATGGAAATTATTATTTTGTTATATAAGGAACATATTGACAAATGATAAAAGGAATTCTTTATTATTAACATGCATGACATAAATTACATTTATGATGCCCAAGTCATCACTTTATTTTTGGATTACCATGTAATATTCCAGGTATCCTTAAACAAATAAACCACATTATCTTTTAGGTTATTACGGTTTAGATTAGGGGTTTCAAGGAAAATTAGGTTTTGGTATTTAAAATGGGTTCATAAAAGAAAACATGTATTTTTATCCAATAGTGTATTTAATATGGGTTTAAAAATTATTTTTCAAGGGGTTTTATGATGAATATATTTAGTCTTCATATGTTTCATGAGACTTATATAACACAGGTATGACTGATAAAACTTATACAAATGTTTGAGTCCCATTATAGCACACATGTGAGATAGATAAAACGTATATAAAGGGAAGAATCCCATTATAGCTCATAAAAATGGGTGACCTTGATACAGATTATATGAAGTGTTGATCTCAATTATAGCTCTTGGTTGAGCCAGATATCACATATAAATGGGGTGATCCCCATTATAGATATATGATGTATTAGGAAATGATTATATTGGAATTCAACCATTTGGTTATTCCAATTAAAAGGGGTTTTAAATGGTTTTATATATATTATTATCTAAGTCACCTCAAAGAGTTTTAATTTCATTGTATGGGTTTTAATGATTTTATTTTATAAAAATGTGTTCTTGTGTATCATGAAAAAATGTTTTATTTTATATGCACAAAGAAATTTTAAGACACAGGAAAACATTATATAGGTTTTTAAGTTTTTTCTAAAATTAAATTTTCCATTCATTTTATTTCACATATTTAGATTTTTTTCTCATCATACTTTTTCAAATGTTGTAAGAAGGTTTAAGTATGGGAAATATAAAGGAATAATTCATGATTAAAAACATGTATATTTTACTTGAAAAAGATATATGCCTTATTTTAAAACATTTATATTAAAGTAAATATTGATACTAATAAGAAGTTTCCAGTTTGTTTTTTATAGTGTTATTTTATATGAATTATGACCTAATTCTCTAGAAAAATAATATTTAAATGATAATTAAAATTTAAGAATGAAAATTACTGTATAAAACTACAAATCATGTAATCTTTAAGACCAATTCATGAAAAAATACATCATATATATTAGATAGGATCGGTGGCATTGTAGATCAATATTCTATAGATCTAATCATTTAAAATATTTAAAATTTTAATTGTACTGTTCAAAAGAACACTTATGAAACCCTTTCGTGGAGATGATTTAATGAAAACATGATCTCCCACTTGAAATTTTTTATCTTTCCCCCTGATTGACATCACAAATAATTTTCCTTCTTTGAGATGATTTGATATGAGTTTAAATAGTATTTAACATTATTGTTGTCTCCTAAACATGTTGTGGGCCTAAAATTTCTTTTTACCGAAATTTCCCAACTTTTTGAGTATGAAATCTCTTCCTATAAAATGCTTCACACGATACCTTTTGAATGCTGAATAGAAACTATTATTATATAAAAATATACCAAAGGTATATACTAATTCCACATAAATTTTTAAGTCAAGTGATCATGACCTCAACATGTCTTTTATTGCTTATATAGTCCTTTCAGACTGTCCATCAGTTTGAGGATGGTAGTCAATTATCAAATTATGCTCATAAAGAAGATCTATCTAATGCGTATTCCATAATATTGATGTAAAATTTGGATCAAATGCATACGTAATTGAATGTGGTGGACAATTATGTCTTAAAACATAATTAATATATAGACCTATAGGGAAAAAAATTGGTAAATATTCCCTTATAGAAATGAATATTTCTATTTTTTGTTAAGTGATAATAAATAACACATATCGTATCAATCTCTCTAAGAGTATTTGGTATTATAATGAAGAATTCCAGTTTAATATAATCTTATTTCTATTCAAGAATTATAAGAGGTTGCATGACTCTTCTATGATGTATTCTATTAGCTTTAATTTTCTAATAATGAAAATATATTGACAGATAAGAAGAAATATCCCGCTTCAGGTTATCCAATTAAAATTTACCCTTTAAAACTCCATGATCATACCTACTCAGAGAATATGATACCTTATTTTCCTTCCTAAGGTGGTAGTGTGTTGAGAAATCATAATCGTTGAGTACTTCAAGCCATATCCTTTTCCTCATGTTGAGATCTTTTGGTGAGGATATTTATTTTAATATCTTATGGTTTGTGTATATATCATTTTTTTCACTAATGATATGATGTATCTATATCATTAGAGAAAAGATTATATCTTCCAACTCAGTATCAGGGGTTATGATGTTTTTTTCATGATTCTTCAATTTATTTCAATCACATAAAATAAATTTATCTTTATTTCATATGGAAACAACCCAGTCTTTTATGGAATGCATCCCTATATATCAAAAAAATGTCATTTCTTGATGGTAGAGTCAGTATCAAAGCATTAACTAGTATCCACTTCAATTAATCAAATTGTTATACATATTCCATTATCCAAAAAAACCTAACCCATTTAATTGTATGATTGGTTAATCAGTTTTCCCTTATGAATGAATTGCTAATGAGTCACTGATTGTAACCTTCTTACCCAATTAATCAACATACCTTACTTATGGTCTTTTATGTAGTCTATTCTCAGACTACATTATTTTTCAATGATTTAAATATGATTCAATCCATAGAGACAATATGGACAAGAAAATAATCTTCCTAGAGTAATAAATCACACTTACTAAATTTCCCACACAACCCTTTTCTTCTAAGAGTCATAAGAATGATCCATAACAGATTCTTATAGTCCTCATTTCACTTAGAATATAACATGAAATAATTAATAAATACCACAAAAAATCATCATGATATTCTTCAAATATCTTATAATTAGGTTTATAAGAATGAGGGTTCATTAGTTAATCCAAATGGAATCATTGTAAACTCATAATGTACTTACCTAATTCAGAACACTATCATCATAATTTATTCCTTCATAAAACACAATCCACCATATCCATAATGATGTTTAGTATTTGAAAAATATTTATCTCTATGAAGTTGATCAAATATGTTATCACTGTGAGGAAGAGGATACATGTTCATGATCTGGATAAAAATGGTTTACAAATAATCAATTCACAAGAACATGGATCGGTATTGTATCTTATCTAAAAGAATAGGGTATCCCTATGATGGCACAATAGGGTGAATAATTATCTTATCACACAACTCTTATAGATGTTTCTTTAACTCCACTAATTATATTGTGGAAAATCTATAGGGATTTATTTATATAGGACATGCACCAGGGATTAAGTAAAAGGAAAACTCAATGTCATGCTCTAGTATTTTTCTTTGTAATTTCTTAGAGAACACATAAAAGTATTCATATACAATAATTACATTCTCAATTTAATGATTACCTTATAAATCCAAATATTTTTTTTCTCTTCATCCCCATGATTATCATTTAGAAGAGATAATGGGAGGGGTTCATAAAATGACTAATATGATGATGTATCCCACTGAAAGATAATTATTTCCATATTTTTTCATGAATTTTAATATCTTATCCCTTAAAAAAATTTGAATAATATTTTGAAATCTATTCCATAACTAGTACTATATCAATGAAAATGAAATATATGATAATACAGTCAGCAAATAGGGAATATGTGTGTGTCAAAATGGGATATTCTAGACATATCCTTCTAAAAGTGATAATTCTAAGTATATTTTTGACTAATAAATACAATCATAAGGTTCTACAGAAATTTCTAATTTTATTGGAAAATTTGGAGGTTTTAAAATAATAAAATGATACACAATAAAATATGGAATTATAAAAATTATAGTAAATTATCATAACACCTTTCACCAGATCATTGGTAACTACCATCTTAGATGTACTAATTTTATAATCTTGTACTTCTACCCTTGGCATATTTTGTGGTTTGTTCATTTGACTTAGGGGGGATTAGTTTTAATAATTCCTCATTTATTTTTAACAGAAGCCCTAAAAACCAATTATTTATTTCGTTTGCTTATTAATAATAAAAAGAATATTTTAACCACACTTATAACAAACATCCATGACCTTCATGTATTTTAGAGGATGTTTCTTTGAAATTTTTTTTCATTATATGATTTTAATATTCTTCTTATTCTATTCTGACGCATTATAATTTTCTTAGTGTTTAGAAATACCTATACTACTATTTATTACCAATAAATATAAAGAATAATGAAAATTCCTCCTCTATTTTTATGGAGTATGAATCTATTTCATCATATGATGAATGTTTTTGACACAAAAGAGCCCTTCATAGACTTGTATTATTCCTTTTAACAAAATGGTCAATCTTTCATTCCATATTTCATATTTAACAAAAATTATATGTAGAAATCCTTGTAAAGGTGGTATGATACTCAATTAAAAAATTATATTAGTTTTTATTTAATTTAATGAACTTTATCTTTATTTATATCCATTTCACATGAGGTAAATATTTGTTAAATAATTATTATTTAAATGAATTCCATTCTATATGTTATTTTTCCACTTCATCTTTTTTATTGTAGATCAATGACCACTATTGGTAAACATCACCTTTGAGAAAATATACTTAACATACAACCATTTCGTTTTCATTACATCCCATAAACAAAAATATCATTTCAAGGCACATAATCTATTTATCAGCTGACACATGATTAATAGTCCCACAAAATGATGTGGTATTCTACCATATGAAGCAATCCAACATAGTATAATCATGAAATGGACCATTAGACCTCTCCATTTATGAAAAATTATTTTTTAAAACCTAATTAATTATCCTTAATATATCATTGATCTTCACAGTCCCAATACCAGCTGCATTGGCTTGATTTATAGGAAAATATATACATTGGCCTTGGTTATTAATACCCTTCATTGCTCCATGAACTATTTATTAATAATTTCTATAAATAATTAGTTCATAACATTAAATATTTTAATTCATAATGTATAACTCTAAATCTAGTGTAAAAGTACTAATAATTTGAAAATTTATACATTATTAATCAAATAATATTAAACAAGATTTATTTTTGGATATCTTTATTTTCAAATCTTTCATAATGGTTTGTGATGAAAATATGAATAATCCTAATAATATCCTATGATAGTGTCAAACTAGGTGTGAATTAAGGCCCATAAATGTGCATTAGGTGATCGTTGAGTCAAATCCCAATGTGCCATTTTCAGTGTTATTACGCCTAGGAACAAATTTTATTGAGTTTCTTCTAAATATAATATATGGACTTGGATTTATTACTTGGAAAAACCACATAATATAATCATTACAAAAACCATAGGATATTATTCTATACTTATACTTAAGGCCCACAAAAATTTAATGATTCATAGTATTTTTTTCTTAATCTAGTTCCAAGGTTTCTACTACATCTCTTATGATAATAAAGATAAGGACCCTGAATCCAGTGACCTAGATCTGTGGTCTAATTATTACATTGTCTCATATACATGGGAAAAATCACAAAGTATCAACCATTTTATATGTTTTAGAGAACTATATACAATCATGAATCAAATTTTACATAGAGAATAAAATAGAAATCATAGTAATGGAAACCATGTGACATCCTAGAAATAATTTGAAGAATTATTCTTTATATATTGGGGAAAGGAACAAAAACTAAGGGTAAGATCAAATTCTAAGTAACATTGACATAGAGTATGAGATATCATGAATAAAAAAGTCATAGTCAAAATGGAAATATAAAAAATATAACACCCATGCCATTTAATAACTAAATAATAATTATTATATTAGGTATAATAAGTATGTAAAGGTAAATAACCTAACAAAATTTATATTTAATAAATTTACAAAAATGACTATAAAAATCATATTCATCATTGAAAGGTAAATATAGACATGCCATTTAATCAATAACTTTATAAAACAATGAATCCTTGGAAAATATCAATGAAATAATCTCAAGAATAATAAAAACTACATTATCACTGAATGAAATTTTTCATATTTAATTCCAAGATCTTAGAAATCATGGTACCTATACTATCGAGATATTTCACAAGACATATATAACTATTGTTAAAAATAGACAGTTTTTCCAACTAATTATTCTTTTAAGACCCAACAATGCATTAAGAAACTATATAATTTTGATCCCCACTCATCATGGCATGCCCAATAAATTCCTCATAAATTTAATTTATTATTTTATTCAGAAATCAATATTCCTTATAAAAAAGAATCAGTATTGAGTAAAGGATACAAATCTATCAATACTTGTATAGTCAATCAAATTAAATTCATAGTAAATAGTGAATGAAAAAATAGTATATAGTATAATATCTAATAATATCCATCATTAAAGAATGTTAATATATAATTAAAATGTAATGTTAAATGAAAAATAATCATAGTTATGTCATTGTTTCAGAAGAATGTTAACAACCACAAAATTAATAAAGATATAAGTGCTGACCATTTGTTCATCTAGAATATATTTTTTTACGTCTAAAATGAAGAGGTTTATAGAAACAAAGGGGTGGAATTGAAATATATAAATTATATTTTAAAAATTATATATATTTTTAAAACTATATAAAATTAATATAATCAGAAACGTTTTTTAAAATTAGTATGGTAGAGTGTAAGTTTATTATCTCCATATACATTAAAAAAATTCATTTCAAATTTTAGTAAAAATCACCCTTTAAAAAAAGAGAAGAAATATTCTTTTTCAGCCCTCCTTAATATCCATAGCTAAAATGAAATTTTTTAGAAAATTTATTTGAGTCAATAAAATGAAATTAATAAAAAAAATTGAAAAACATAGACATAGAAGAGAAAAAATTTCTTTTTAAAGAGAAATAAAATCAATTTTTCTTTTATAAATTTATTTTCTTGATTCAACTACCAACAAGAGGAATGTTTTAAAAAATATTAAAAAATATTAAATATATGGTAGATAAGAAAATTATTGGATATTATGAATGATAAATTATAAAATTACTTGATTTAATGTGATTGTAATCTCAAAAGTAAGTAAGATTTTAAAATAGATTATTACATATTCGGTAACATTTAATTTGTAAAAAAATGAAATATTAAAGATGAATCAAAACATTATCCGTCATGAATAAGTATCTATATACTTTAAATACATATATGAGGTTTTATATACTAAATAAAATGTGAAAATGTGTATATTAACAGACATTTCTCAATAGAAAGGATATTGAAAAGCAATCCATTAGCACATTTTATTGGTTGATTGTGATTTAAACATCAGTATAATAGTTTTAATCAATTTATTTTTTTATAAAATAAACTTATTCATGTTTATAATATCATATATTACCATATTATAACATATTACCACACAATCTTTAATAATAATTTATTATTATTATTATTATTGTTTTGAGTGTTAATTAGCTTATTTTATCTTACATGTTTTGTCATGAATGTTCTGGTTCATATTTAAAGGGTATTGTTACCTCATCTCTATAATTATACTGATTTTAGATATATAATATTTACTCATTAGATAAATTTCTATGACCATTCGTGAATGTTATACCTAGATGAAGAAATCAATCACTTTGTGGAGACAACAAGTCACACGTACGCATGTGTGACAAATCATTACATTAATGGATGAAATCTTAAGGAAGTGGATGGTATATTAATTTTAAATAATAAATTTAAATTAATTATTAATTTATATATCATATTGATAAATAATAATTAATGTACTTGTTTTTTGGTAATAAAAAACAATTTACATTGGGTTGCATGGAAGTAGTCCACCGTAAACACAAGTGATGGATTGACTTAGAATTTGATGGATAAGGATATGAATGGATATAATAATATAAACACAATAAAATTTTATTATATTTTAAATAATTTTTTAATTATATTTTATTTTTAAATAAATAATTAATGGTGTAAATGAGATATAAAAATAAAGACCCTTATCAAGACAATTGCCTTATTTTAGAGAATTATGCATTTTCTATTTAATTATAGACCCCAGAGTTTGTCATTTTTGAGGAAAATCACATATAAAATTTGGCTAAGTTTTTTTGGGGGTATATATTTTAAGGTTTTGGTCGATAAAAGTGTCTTGATTTGTGTGAATAAGAGATGGGAGAAAGTTCCCATTTAAAATTAAGGAGGAGGAAACACTTGGAAGTTTTGAAAATAATAAATAATACCTAGGTTTTTCACATGCCACAAGGAAAAAAATTGATTATTTTTAATCGAGGTAAGGATAATGCTTGAATTCAACAATAAAATGGTGGTACAACTAGTTTTTGGTTCATTTTAACCTTATCTTTAAATATTAAAACACTGCTAAACTTGGTTTCACCTTAACTAAAGTAATTAGTTTCTAATATTTTCCCAATTTATTATTACCAAAAATTAATCTAAAATCATTATATAATATTAATTATGTTGATTATAATTATGGGTTCAATTTTACTAAATTCAATTCACATAAGTGAAAAAATTCAATTTAATGTTATCCTTGTAAATATTATCGAATCACAATTTCTTAAGATATGCATTTCCCAATCAGTAGTTAATATTATATTAACTATATGGTTAGAAATCATAAGTTGATGGATTTAAATTCATATATTTATATATACAATTGAAAAAATTTACTCTAAATTTTTTTATCAATTAAAATATTAATTAATTTAAATGTAATGACCTTATGGCTATTTCAATAAAAAAAATTCTACGAAAAAACTAGTTTTCTGAAAAATAACCCTTGTTACCTCCGAATGATCTTATCTATATTTTTGTAAAATTTATATTTAATATGTTGTAAATTATATATATTAAAATAAATAATTGTAACTTAATATTTTAATAGTTAAATACTATATTTTTTATTATTCGTAATTTTTTAAGTTAAAATTAAAAATTTACTCTAGGATCATTTCGACAATGTAAATTCTGAATTGATATTAATCTTGTAATATTATAATTTTTTCCATTAAATATTTAAATTTTAATTTATTATAGTTTTACAAAAATATAATTTTCACTTACTATATTAAAATCATTCCATAGAGGGGTATAAATACAATGAAAATTACTACTCTAAATCAACAGGGAACAACTCAGCAAGGCTCGAACCCGAGACCTCGCCAACACCCCCGGAAAGAAGATACCAACTGACCTCGATCTTGATGAAAATGTTTTCTTACTATAATTTATTTACAGGGTTGCATGTATCATAATTTTTCAAGGAGATTCTTTTTTTTTTGAAATTTAATATATCATAAAGGACTGGGACATTACAAACTTATTCTGCTTTTTGAATTCCCCTATAATAATAGGTTCTTCTTGAGTATTTAAATAGATCTTTTTCATGATCTCTATTAAAAAATTTACAGAAGTAAAACATCTTGTAATGATGTTTTAGAAGCGAAACTGTTGGCATGATACATTTTCAAAGAGATTATAGAAAAGATATTTTCAATTTAAAAACACATCTAGGCTGATTAGAGACAAGAAAAATATTATGATGAAAATGGAATAAATGAAATTTAATTTTATGTTATAGATCATGTATATCTGATGAAATAACCATGGAAGGATTTTATGTTAATTTTAAAGAAGTGGAATCTACATCTAAGTCACATTGGACAACTACATATCCTGAGGCATGTTAGAGTAGTTTCTTATCTATTAGTACTACTAAAAATAATTCCAACATCCATAATGACTTCCAATTGAATCTATGAAGAAATTATATGTCTAACCCAATACATGTACATGATATTGATTTTTTGGAATTTTAATATGACTTATCATATATAGGGGAACTGATCCTGATACTTGATAGAATAGAAATAAATTAAAGGAATAAGACAATACAAATTGTGAAAGTCTTATGGAGAGATATAATGTTTGAAGAACAAACATGGATACCTAAACAAGAGATGATTGAAAAATATCCCTATTGGTTGTGAAGAGTGAATAAAATTTAAATGATGAAATTTCATTAGTAGAGTAGAAGGTAAATACTTTAAAATTAATTATTTGATTAATAATATAAATATTATATCGAATTATGACTATTTTATTAAATTAAACAATGTATGTGTTTCGGTGCGGATGTGCGTCGGGTTACGCTGTTCCGCCAGGACGCGTTCGCGCGTGCACCCGTCAACCCGAGGGGATGGGCGCGCGGCTTGTGGTCCCGCAGTCCCGCTTTCCAAGGGCGGGCGGCATTCGTCCCTTATTCAGGGGCGTCTGCTCCTTGATCGAAACCGGGATGATGGGATGTCGGCTCCTCCTTCCTTGGACATCTCCTCGGAACTCGTCGCCTAATCCGGGTCTCCCTCATAGACTTAAGAATGTTCGTGAATCTCGTTCCCGGCGCCATATATTCATGGACACCGGTTAATTACGCTGCTTCCGCCCGGACGTTCCAAGGAGTCTGGGCGGGGCAGCAACCTGCGGTGAGAAGGCCGGGTGGCTCTGGGTGCTGGGGGCGTGTCATAACACTGCGGCTCTGTACGTCTGTCTTCCGTCCCTAATAGGGCTTCTCGAAGGCATGATGGCCTGAGGCATCCCGTACTGGGTGCGGGGAACTGTGTCACCTGAGGTTTTCCTCAACTTCCCATGTTTAACACGGGGTATGCCGCGAGTTTAACGTCCAGCGGGGACGACATCGGACCGATCAACACGAAAAGTGGATCAGATGACAGAACCCCTTGCGGGGAACCTCCGACGTTGGGGCCAGCACATGGGCGGCTTCCCAAGTAACATGGAGTGGAGTGAAGTGGCATGACCCCACCGGGGTGTGGCGACCCGGGTAAGGATCAGGATGGATGATGGAGTGAAGAGCTTGGACCCCGGAGGGGCTTCCTACGTACCGCGCGTTGGCACGGATCAAAGTCAACGTAGTTCGGGTATACAGTTTAACGTCATGCTGGACGTCGGCAAGCCGACTCACGAAGAGGTCGAGGCCACCGGGCGGAGGATTGAACCGAACCACCTCGCACAGAGGGGGATGGAAAGGCCGGGTGGATCACAGTTTCACGTCATGCTGGACGATAAAAGGAGAAATGGAAAAGGGGGGCTGTGGGGAGGCACCGTGGAGATACACACGGGCAGTCTCCCACAGGGGCGGATTCATAGGTGAATCGACGCAAGCGTGAACCCTGGAGGGGTCCACTGATGGACGAACCGACGTAAATACGACCGGGACGACCAGGTGGTGGGCTTGGACCTCAGGGAGGCTTCCTATGTACCCTGTATAGAAGACAGGGATCAAAGTCCACGTAGTTCATTCTGTCAGGACTTACGCACTTGAGGCAGCCCGGATGCGGCGAAACTCAGTTGGAAGGGACTTGGACCGAAAGCAGAAGACACCTCGATCCTAGTCAGACCCTCTACTGGCTTCGGCAGTGCGGAGGCGCAATGGAGATACACATATGCAGCCTCCCACGAGAAACTAGGGGTTTGTAATACCCTTCCCCCGTAGGGAAAAGTCGCTCCCATTAAATCGTCCCAAAAGGGGGACAATCCCGACATCCCTGCAGAGACGAGCGGGTGGGGGCCACATCCAAACCGGGGGAGACCCTGCGTGCGAGGCACGGGATCGAATGATGCGGACGGTTTAGCGTCTTGCCAGACGAAGTACAGTTTAACGTCGTGTGTTGAGGACGAAGCGGACGGTTTAACGTCTTGCCGGACGAAGTACAGTTTAACGTCGTGTGTTGAGGACGAAACACTTGGCAGTTTAACTTCTTGCAGCGTGGACGATGGGGGCTAGGCAGTTTAGCGTCGTGCAGCTTGGACGTAGTACAGTTTAACGTCATGTTGGACGGATGTGTAGTTTAACGTCATGCGGGACGAACGGGCAGTTTAACGTCATGCTGGACATACGTGCAGTTTAACATCATGCTGGACATTGGTCCGTGTCACTTCGCGCGAGCCTGGAGGGCCGCACGGGAAGACAACGCACGGTGCGGGCACCCAGGATGAGGATCATCGGGCGCCACGCAGGCGGGTACCCTCGGGGGGTCAAGGGAGGCGACCCTGGCGGATTGCGCGCAAAAGAGGAGCTTTGCGCGCAAAACCGCGGGTCGGCGCGCAAAATGGCGGGCTGGCGCGCAATTGGGCCAGCGCTTCGCGCGCGGATTGTTGGGATTGCGCGCACCGGGCTTCGGATAGCGCGCGGGGGCAACGGCTCATTCTCTAACGAATGGCCACTTTGAAAATGGGGGGTGCGCGCAATCGGGTCGGATTGCGCGCACCTGGGGCAATTGTGCGCAAGAGGCTTCTTTTGCGCGCAAAGGCCTTCGGGTTGAAATTTATTCAAAGGAAAGGAGCCAAGGGGATTGCGCGCGAAGGCAAACCCCAAGGCTCTATTGCGCGAAAGAAAGGAGGTTACCTGAAGATCAGCATTGCGCGCGGAAGGGGTTGGATTGCGCGAACGAGCGACGCTTCGGATTCTGGCAACCTTCAAAACGTCGGGGGTCGCCTTATATTTATAGGCAACCCCGGGCGCGGAATCCGGTCTCGGGCGCGCAATTCGGTTCGCGGGCGCGGAATCAGGACCCAGCGCGCAAAGGGCGCCGCGCAGGCCGCGGGCGCGCAAAATAGCGCGCCGGCCCAGCGCATTGCGCGCATCCCGGGAGGATTGCGTGCCGCGACTCAACTTTGCGCGCGAGCCTCTGAAATTTCGCGCAAGTCCTCCGGGCCCTCCGGAACGTGCCTCTGACTCCAAATATCACTTCGCTTTCCGCATCCGGAGCTTCGTTTGGGAACAACGGACTTTTCCGGCGTCTACAAAAGCCCCCCCTCGGAATATGATCGGCGAGAGGTCGCAACGATCGGGTTCCGAGGGAGACGCCGGAATGCCGAAATCCTAAGCTGCGCGGGACTTAGGCGCGCAAAAAGGGGCACCGGGCGCGAAATTCGCCGCTGCGGTCGCGCAAAGCGCTTTCCGCGCAGCGCGGACCCCGGCCTCGCCTATAAATAGGGGCCCTGGGTCCCACGTTCCGTACTCCAGCCTTCCGCGCGATAAGCTCCAAAGCTCTCGTGCGCGAAATTGCCTTTTCCGGCGCGAAATTCGCCCGATCGGCGCGCAAAACCGTCCGGATTTCGCCTGTCTTTGCGCGAAAACCCAGAACTTTGCGCGACAGTCTTCCCAATTGCGCGCCGTCCACTTGGATTGCGCGCCAACCTTCAAACTTCTCTACCAGCCTCGTCCGATCCCGCACGCTTCATCCCTTAACCCGCACGACTCCCGAAACTTCTGAGATGGCCGCGCACAGAGGAAATGAGGGGGATGCCGCCACTCGCAGGGCTGAGATGGCGATGAACGAGGAGGTTTACGGAGCCAAGGAGATTGTTTCCAACAATCAATCCGTGTTCGACTTACTAACTCCGGCCCAGAAGACATATCCACTGTCGGACAACCTGCCGCTCTGGAACTTCGGCATCCTAGATGAGGTTCCGGTGCCAGGGTTCGAGATTGATGCGCCGCGGACCTGGGTGACCCGGGAGGACGAGCTTCTCCGCTATAACATCACCAACAATGGGCATCCTGCCAGGGAGACCAGACACTTGGATGTCTATGTCCTGAACCCGAGGACGCGAACCATTGATGGGGGTGAGCCTACTGCGGAGAATTCTCCAGCCCTCTACTCGAGCATATATCGCCAGAGCGTCACGGACGACACCAAGGGCTGGCTGAAGGACTGGGACTTGCGGTCTGGGGGCAACTTCACCAGTGAGTGGGCCTGGGCCTTCTGGGTATGCCACACTTGCGATCACTTCGCAGAGGAGCTGCGGTACATCGGCCTGTTCGAGGCGGTGTGGACGTCGCAGTTCCACTTCTACCAACAGTCCGAGCTCAGGCCGGAGTTGTTCACCCGATGGTCTCCGGATACCAACACCTTCCATCTTCACCATGGGGAGGTCGACATCGGTCTCTGGGACATCCACTGCATCGGAGGTATCCCGCTGGAGGGCTACCAATACGATGAGTTCCTGCCACCGAAGAACACCTGGGAGGACAGGTCACGGACTCCCATCCTGACCTGGAATCTGCTTGACCTGGCTACGCAGCGGCTCGGGATCAAAGACTTCCAGAAGGACATAGCCTACAAGGAATGGTTCGGCCAGTTCTTGGAGCATGACCCGGCGGTCAAGATGCCAAGCAGGGGGAAACGGTGCCCGACCGCAGCTCAGAGGAGCCGGAACGGGTCGTACTGGCGGGTCCTGGAGACGGGTGACTACCGCTCATGGGGGTACCGCATCATCGAGGCCCGGGACCCAAATGTCCGGTACGCGGCGTTCCTGGCCGCCTTTCTGAGTGGGTGGCTCCTGCCGGTGCGGGACGCGAGAATGGGCGTTCGCCCGGCGACACTGGCGATGGCAGGCGCTATGGCCGCCAACAAGAGATACAACCTCGGGGTCCCAGTGCTGGCGAGGCTGTACGCCATCCTGGGACGCATCTCACGAGGGGGGTCGCCACGAAGGATCTGTGGGCCCTTTCAGTTCTTCCACGGCTGGGTGGCTGCTCACCTCGGTGGGTACACGTTTCCGAACGCCATCATTCCTCCGGGCAACGGCCTGCGACCCTCCCTGCTGAACATCGTGGGGGTCGCTCCGATGACCCTAAGTGAGGAGGGCGTGCGGATCCGGATTGGCAATCATGCCAACTTCAACTTCAGTCCGTTCCCCACTCCCGTTGGCCAAATGATCGACAACGGGCAGGGTCCGTTGGAGCAGCATGAGTACTTCCTGAACATGCGGGGCGGGGTGCTCGTGGCTCGGATCGACGGGAAGGTGATCTGCGAGCCTTACGTGCCGACCCGGTTCGCCAGGCAGTTCGGGTGCCTTCAACGGATGCCGAAGAGGGTATTCACTGTTGTCCGGGAGGAGACGAACCCTGGCGTCCTTCGTCAGATGTGGCTGATGTTTGCCGCTTTCGGCTCTGGCGACGTCATCACTCTCCCTCCTATCGGAGTTGACGCAGGCTTGGCAACCGAGTACGCCGAACACTGGGCCATCGCGTACCCCGAGGGGCTTTTGCGGAAGCTAGTTCGGCGGCTCGAGGTTACCCGTGCGGAGACCGGGCGTCATGGAAGGAGGCAAGGCGCCGCCACACGGGGGAGAACGGAGGCGCGCCAAACAGTGGAGCCGGCGCGGGCAGGGACTTCGGCGGCGGGCACATCGCGAGCTGCCGCCACGACCTCAGCGCCCAGAGAGGGGGCACGTGCGGTGGTCGACGAGCGGCCCGGGAAGCAGGTGAGACGTCTGCTCGAACCTTCCCATGATGCGGTCTTCCCGGCGCTGTGGTCGGCCTGGATGACTCTGCGGCAGTCACTGGGGACCGACGCCATCTGGCGAAAGATACTCAGAGAAGGAATCTATCTGCCAGAGGTCGGGCGCCTCCAGATTGCCGACAGAGTGGACTTCAACCGGCAGTATGCGTATCTGACGGCCATGGACGAGTACGCGCGCCAACGTGGTCAGCGCGCGGAGCCATCCCTTCTGGTGAAGGTGATGCTCGGTCTCGAGCCCGCTCCGGAACAGATGCCGCCGGAAGAAGATGACAGTAGAAACTCCGAGGAGGAGGAGGAGACGGGGGAGGATGAAGGCTCTGAGGGAAGGTCCCATCGGGGGAGCCCACGGGAGAGCGGCGAGGTGGCTGGCTCTGATAATGTTGATGTCACTGAGCTCCTCGAGGTCCGCTTCTATCCCTACTCAACCTGCTTCATCCATTCTCTTATGCAGCTACTAACCCATTTCTCCATCCTTCTCAGGAGCACACGGATGTTGGTCAGGCGTCCTCAGCGGGAGTAGGAGAGGCGCCAGCAGGACAAGGCGGGGGCCAGGCACCCATTATCGAACTGACAAGCGCTAAGGGGTCCCCTGCTGCAACTGTTCCTGCGGCGACCGGGATAGCGGAAGATGACGCTCCGAACTCCCGTAAGTCTCCCTACTTTACTGCTGGTACTTGCCGTTGACGATCCGTGACTAACCATGGCATGCTCTGCGCAGTGATCTCAACACTGGAGGCTCATCGGGTTGCCGAACCCGGGCCATCCACGAGTGGACCGGTGGCAGACATGCCGCCTGCTCCGGAACAGACTTCCCAAACCGAGCCGGCCCCACCAACTGCTGATCAAGGGGCTGCGGACGTCGGCGGTGCTGCCATCGGAGAGAGGTTGGGGGCTGACGAGGGTGTCAGCGCCGCTGGGGAGAGAGAAGGAGGTCGCCCAGATGTTGGGGAACCTATCCCTCGTGAGGATCTCCCAGGGGCGGACCCTGCAGCAGACCTGCTGGCTGCCTTCCCTGCCTACCGGCCTGCCGATCCCGAGGAGATGGACGACTCAGACACGGAGGCGGTCGAGGAGAGCCGGATAACGCGCCATAGGGGGTGGAAGTGCATCCAGCGCTTCCTCAAGAGAGACCCGTCGGAGTGGCTGGGGCGCATGGGATCACTTCAAACCTGGCTGCGCTTTCTGTGTGCCGGGGGAGCTGATGCTCAACGCCTCCATCTAACGGTCCGTGATTTCATGGCCGAAAAGATGCGCGAGAGCTGCCGGCGTGCCGACGTCACACAAAGTCGGGACATGTCGGAGAGCACGCGGGCGCTCCTCGCGGCGGAGCAGGAAGTCCGGCGCCTCGAAGGGCAGGCGGCAGAGAAGGAGGCCTTCGTCGCAACGTGTACCGAGCTTGTGGAGCAACTAGCAGCCCAGCTGGTTGACGCCCAGGTACAACTGACGGAGGCGGGCCAACAGATGGTCACAATTCAGGTCGAGCGGGAGCATGCACAGGCCAGAATCGACGAACTGCGCGCTGTGACCGCCGACGAAGAGAGGGCACGCAGAGAGCGAGAAGCAGCTCTGGAGGCCACCAGCCAAAGGGTAGCGGCATTAGAAAGACTCATTCAGCACGCTAATCCCTAAGGGATTTGTTTTTCCATTCCCAAAACATTTGCTTCCGCTACTTTGATCCATCTGTATGATTCAATATATTTATCTGCATCTTTTGGTTTAACATGCTCAACCACAATTCTTTGTCTTGCGGGAGTGTTAACCAAGCATCAGGCATCCATAATTGGGCCTGGGTTTCTGGAGAAAAGAGGGAGGTCATTCCTAGGAAAGGAGACCTCAAGCCTAATCAATGTATCATCCCCCCAACTTGTTCCAACACACGAGCGGGACAATGCTAGGGGCGTTGAGATTTTATCCGAACATAGGGAAATGAGAAAGGGTGAATCGCGTGTCCCGAATCCAGACATCCACAACGGTCGGCCTTCCAGGAAATGCCCAAGACGGTAGGCGGACAGTAGATCGACCATAACAACTGCAATAGACGGACCGAAAAAGGCCATCATTCATATTGCAGGAGGCGGACCACATGTCATCATGAATACCGCTTTGGGGTTCCTTCAGACACAAGGGTGGAAAATCCAGATCAACAGGGCATGCGAAGCGTGGGGCGAAGTGACGGTTTGTTCGGACAGAATCCAACGCTCTCAAAATTGCGCCACCGTGGGGAAAGCGTATTAGGCGGATGCACTAATCTGGCCGTGAATCACCTCAATCCTCAGACAGCACCTCTCTGACGAGGAAACCGTCGCTTCCCATCCCTGCGATGGGGCATCCCGAGCTGAATCGGGGAGAATATCACAACTGCACCACTCTACCCGAAGTCAGGCCAGACGGCCGGCGACGAGGAGGGGCGGGACTTAACGATCCCTGAGGCTGGACCCGAGTCGAGATGCCCGGGCGTTCCTACGTACTCCATCAGGCTGGAGATCAAGCCACATGTAGTTCTGAAAGTGCAGTTTAACGTCATGCAGGACGTAGAATCCCGTTTGGGGAGATCTTAGTTTAGGGTCGTAGAGCTCGGACCATAGGGGTAGATCTTAGTTTAAGGTCTTAGAGCTCGGACCATAAGGGCTAGATCTTAGTTTAAGGTCTTAGAGCTCGGACCATAAGGGGAGATCTTAGTTTAAGGTCTTAGAGCTCGGACCATAAGGGGGGATCTTAGTTTAAGGTCTTAGAGCTCGGACCATAAGGGCTAGATCTTAGTTTAAGGTCTTAGAGCTCGGACCATAAGGGGAGATCTTAGTTTAAGGTCTTAGAGCTCGGACCATAAGGGGGGATCTTAGTTTAAGGTCATAGAGCTCGGACCATAAGAAGAGATCTTAGTTTAAGGTCTTAGAGCTCGGACCATAAGGAGAGATCTTAGTTTAAGGTCTTAGAGCTCGGACCATAAGGAGAGATCTTAGTTTAAGGTCTTAGAGCTCGGACCATAAGAACCTCAAAGTACGCCGCATCGTGGTCATATCCCCTGGATATGCGAAGATGCACTGAGGGATAGTGTCAAGAGTGTCAAGGTTTCGCCTGGCCGGAATGGGAGGTGGAAAATGTGAATCATGCGGCCATTCACTCGAGGACTGGAGGCACCGGAGTAACGATATGGGAGTACTGCCGACCGTGGCGGAAAGGCAGCATCAATATCGCACTAACCGTTGGTGGAATGAGGCAGCAAACGAGCATCGACCGCTCAATCGCAGGATTCATATCGATTTGCTGCCCGAGGCCATTGGGGGTACCATCCAGAGTCGGTGGGAGAGCACTGAGGCATTGTGTCCGAACCGTTCACGGGGGCTCCACCCAGGGCGTAGACGATGGGTCCGAATGAAAGGGAGCACGAAGCCTGAAAAGTGGAGGAAACCTGACCAAGCAGATCCTGACCCTCCTGGCAATAAACCAGAGTACTCTTGACACCGGTGGACCACTGCAAGGGGTCGAGGGACACGCCTTGAGGGTGACCCGAAGGCGGCGGATTCCCCAGAGAAGGGGGAATCTCTAAGAGGTGGGGGGCTGGACCCGAAGTTTCAAACATCCGGGCGTTCCTACGTATCCCATAAGGATGGGAATCAAGCCGCACGTAGTTCTTGAAGCGCGGCGCAACACAATCGGGCACCAGCACGGGGAAGAGTGCGGGTCTGACCCTCGCACACAAAAGGAGCGGCATTTGATATTTCTTGTTTGTCCTTAAAGATGAATGGTTTTTCTTTGTGCGGCGACATGCCTGTGATTGAGAAATCTCTGGCATCGCCACAATAATCAAGCCATGGAAGGCATTGATTAATGGCGTGGTCATTAACCAGCGCCCAACATGAGTGTCCCCTGAGGAGGACATCACGATGCAGTGCCGTTTCTCGTCGGGCGGCCAAGATGATCACAGTTTACGGTCGTGTGGTAGGACCAGACAACACAGTTTAAGGTCGTGTGGTTCGGACCATGGAGGAATCCGCTTATCGCGGTACGGCGGACACGGCGGAGGTGGGAACATACCCAGCCCTGCGGTCACGCACGATTCCAGGAGAAGAGTCTTGGGATAGGGGTCTGCGTATGTCCATCACCCGAGGGGCAGAGATGCTAGCCTCCAGATATACTGGGCCCAGAACGCAATTGTTCGGGCGACTCCCTCCTCCTTATGGGGACGAGGGTCCAGCTACGCATGGACCTTAGGGAGGATATCCGCATATATCCTTGGTGCTCAGATCATGGGAGCCTCGAACGACATCATTACCCTGGTTGGTCTGCCTAACGTGTAGAGGTGTACTGGAGGTCAGTATGAAGAGAGTGTCGAGATTCCACTACAACGCATAAAGGCGGAGTGTGACGAGGACTGCGCAATCCAATGTTCAGAGCCTGAAAGAGCCGACATGGTGATCAAGGATGTTGCTGACGCATTCGCAACACAACATCCGATCGCGTCAGCCTAAGACGGGGCAAGCAAACGAGCATCAACCGCTCAATCGCAGGATTCATATCGATTTGCGGCCCAGGACTCGCCGGTAAATCAACCCGGAGCGGTGGGAGAGCACTGAGGCATCGTACCCAAACCGCTAACGAGGATCCCTTTGAGTGAAGGCTCGAACAAGAGGGAGCGCGAGGCCTGACAAGCAACACAGGACTTGTCGGGATTGAATCTGACACTACGAGTCATAGACCGAAGTACCCAAAACATGTTAACAGATCACCGGAAAGGGTCGGAGGACTCACCCTGAGAGCAACCAAAAGAGGGAAGATTCCCATGATCAACCAAGAGACGGGGCTGGACCTGAAACATAAGCGTCCAGGCGGTCCTACGTATCCCATAAGGATGGGAATCAAGCCATACGTAGTTCTGGAGAGGCAGTTTTACGTCATGCAGGACGATGAGGGGTGTGAGGTAGTCCCACACACGGGGGAGGCGTACGGCGCGGCCAGTAGACCAACGCGAATGAGGACATAATCCCCCGCTCACGCGATACGCCTCGCACAAAAAGGAGGGGAACTTGGGCCAGAGGGCCGACGCGGGATAGAGATTCCCGGGAAATGGGGCTGGGCCTGAAACATGAATGTCCAGGCGGTCCTACGTATCCCATAAGGATGGGAATCAAGCCGCACGTAGTTCTTGAAGTGCAGTTTAACGTCATGCAGGACGAAAAGAGAGAAGAAAGGAGGGAGCAGAAGGCATCCCCAAACGTGGGGGGCATACAGCGTGGCGAGAAAACCGACGTAAATGAGGACATAATCCCCCGCGCACGCGATACGCCACATACCCAAAGGCAACTGGACCAAGGGCCCGGGATGGGATGGAAATTCCCGAAGGATGGGGCTGGTCCTGAAACATGAATGTTCAGGCGGTCCTACGTATCCCATAAGGATGGGAATCAAGCCGCACGTAGTTCTTGAGGGGCAGTTTTATGTCATGCAGGACGAATGCTGAACAGTTTAACGTCTTGTAGCTCGGACGTAGTGCAGTTTAGCGTCATGCAGGACGAAGCACTTGGCATTTTAACGTCTTGCCGCGCGGACGAATGCTGAACAGTTTAACGTCTTGTAGCCTGGACGAATGCAGTTTAATGTCGTGCAGGACGTGGGCACACTCAGACAAAGTACTGCTTGAGGAACCTAGCGTTGGTGGGAGGAGTGACACGCTCACCATCCATAGTCGCTAGGGAGTACGCGCCATTGGGATAGACCTTGTGGAAAACAAAAGGTCCCTCCCACTTGGGCTCCAACTTGGGCGGCTTCCTGCCGGGGATCATCGGCGCTCTTAGGGCTAGCACTAGATCACCCTGCAGGAAGGAGCGTAGGCGAACCTTCTTATTGAAAGCTCGAGCCATTCTGCTTTGATGCCTCTCCAAGTTGTGCAAAGCGCGAAGTCTATTCTCATCCAGTGCTTCCAACTCGACTAGACGGGCTTCAGCAAATCTGTCCGGCGCTTGCTGGTCGTAGACCGCAGTGCGCAAGGACGGCAACTGGATCTCGATGGGCAGGACGGCCTCAGCTCCATACACCAGGGAATAAGGGGTCATCTGGGTGGAATTGCGAGTCGTCGTCCGATAAGCCCAGAGGGCGTTGGGGAGCTTGTCCGGCCAACTCTTCTTGTTCTGACCAACCATCTTTTGCAGAATGTTAGAGAGGGTTTTGTTAAACGCCTCGATCTGTCCATTCGCCTGCGCATGATAGCGAGATGTATGGTTCGAGCGAATGTTATACTTGGCGTACAACTTCTTCAACTCGGCTGCTCGGAAATTGGTTCCGTTATCCGTGAGGATAGCGTGAGGCACTCCAAATCGATAGATTATGTTGGAGGTCACGAAGTCAGCGATCGAACATGATTTGACCTCTCTGAGCGGAATCGCTTTTGCCCATTTGGAGAAGAAGTCCGTGGCGGTCAGAATGAACCGGCACTGGCGAGCTGTCGCCGGCGGGTAAGGTCCCACAACGTCCAGTCCCCAGACTGCAAAGGGCCAGGAATACCTTGTGGTATGGAGAGGCTCCGGCGGCCAATGCACAAAGTTCGCATGAACCTGGCATGCACGGCACCTCCTGGCATACTCGATGCAGTCATGGATCATAGAGGGCCAGAAGTATCCCAACCTCCGAATCTGGTGGGACAGCTTCGGCCCAGTCTGGTGGGCGCCACACGAACCAGCATGAACCTCTTGCATGACTCGTGGGATCTCAACTCCCTGAAGGCAACGGAGGAGAACACCATCAAATCCGCGTTTGTAGAGGATCTGGTCCAGGCCGGGACTGCTCTGGAGGACGAACTGCGATGCGCGGCGTCGAACTCGCTCGCGCTCGGCCCGATCCGATGGAAGAATGCCATGTTGGAGGTACTCAACCAAAGGCGTCCTCCAATCAGGGGCTGATCCGACTGTCATATCTGGGGTACTCGGGGCTCCGGGCATAGGGGCAACCGTGGTGAGGTTACTTACCAACGGGCCGCGATCTTCTTCTGGGATAACGGGAGCGATGAGCCTGCGGCGCGTCACGCGGACGAGCAGGTTGTCCTGTTCAGGTTCCGCAAGTGACGCAGCAAGGCTGGCCAAAGCATCTGCTCGACCGTTCTGCGACCGAGGAACATGGACAATTTCCGGCCGAGAAGGGAACCGGGCCATCAGAAGGAGGGTGCACTCCAACAATGGCACGAGTTCCGGCTTCCTGACAACGTAGTCGCCATTGATCTGCTTAACGACCAGCTCGGAGTCCCCTTTCACGCACAGACGGGGCACGTCGATCTCGAGAGCCAACTCGAGGCCGGTGATGAGGGCATGGTATTCCGCCTCATTGTTGGTACAGCCCTCTGACAACAGGAAAGAGTATGGCAGCACGGCTCGCTCCGGGGTAATGAAGACGATGCCCAAGCCCACTCTGTTGAGCTTAGGATTATCGAGTCTTCTACCGGTGGGGCTCCGGGAGGCACCGTCAAAGTGCATCTGCCAGCATGGATCGACTCGATCAACCGAGAGAATGGTCTCATCAGGAAAGCCTAGATCCAGCGGCTGATCCGCGGAGGTCGGGTGAGCGGCCAGAAAGTCTGCCAATGCTTGCCCTTTGATGGCCTTCTGAGACACATACCTGATGTCGAACTGCTGGAGAATCACAGCCCACCGCGCTAGGCGGCCAGTCAACATAGGCCGGCTCAGGATATATTTCAACGGGTCTACCCGAGAAACCAACTGTACCTCATTGTGCTGCAAGTAGTGCCGTAATTTCTGTACGGCAAATACGAGCGCCAGGCAGCTCTTCTCGATGGGGGAATACCTAACTTCCGCATCGAGGAGCATGCGAATGAGGTAATAGAGGCTATTCTCTGTTCCCTCGTTGTTCTTCTGGGCGAGAAGGGCACCCAGGGACCGTTCCAGGGCGGTCACATAAAGGACCAGCGGCTTTCCGGATACGGGCGGCATCAGGACCGGAGGTTGAAGCAGGTACTGCTTGATTTCCTCGAAAGCGGTCTGACACTCTTTATCCCATACATAGGTGGCACCTTTCTTCATGAGCCGAGAAAAGGGCTTACACTTGCCGGCCAGATTCGCGATGAATCGGCGTATATAGGCTAAGTGGCCTTGGAACCCTTGCAGTTCCCGGACGGTACCCGGGGGAGGCATCTGGCTAATCGCCCTGATTTTCTCTGGGTCGATCTCAATACCCCGGTATCTTACCACAAATCCAAGGAACTTTCCGGAGGTGACCCCAAAGGCACACTTCAACGGGTTCATCTTCAGGCAGCGAGACCGGAGGAAGCTGAACACTTTCTCAAGATCTTTGAGATGGTCCCGACGCTGGCCCGATTTGACAACCAAGTCGTCGACGTAGCATTCCACCAGTGTGCCGAGGATTGGCTTGAATATGCGGTGCATCGCCCGTTGATAGGTGGCACCTGCATTCTTCAGGCCGAAGGGCATGACCCGGTAGCAAAAGGTACCTTGGGGGGCCCTGAAGGCAGTGAACTCCTCATCCTCAGGGGCCATCTGAATTTGGTTGTATCCGGAGTATCCATCCATGAAGGAAAGGGCTTGGAACCCTGTCGTGGCATCAATCAACAGCTCTGTCACCGGAAGGGGAAAATCATCCTTCGGACAGTGGCGGTTGAGATCGCGGAAGTCGATGCAGACTCTAATCTGCCCGTTCTTCTTCCTGACCGGCACAATGTTGGCCAGCCATTTGGGGTACTGAACTTCCCTCACGAAGTTGGCTTTGATAAGCTTGTCAACTTCGGCCTCAACCATGGCACCGTGGGATGGGTGCATCTTCCTGGGAGGCTGCTTGAACCCGCGATGGTTCGCCGGGAGACCAAGGCGGTGGACGGCTACCTGAGGATCTAGCCCCGGCATCTCGTCATAGCCCCAAGCGAACACATCACGGTGCTGCCTGAGAAAGTCCACGTACTGCTGCCGCTCCTCAGAGGGCATGGCGGAACTAACCAATTTGGGTCTTGGATCGGCCTCGGTTCCAAGGTTCACCTGTATTAACTCATCGACCGTGGCGGGGACGCCCTCCTCAAAGGCTGGGGGTGCGTCTTCCATATCCTCTCCGCTCGGGGAGGGATCGTCCACAGGAGAGACTGCGTTGGCAACTGCATTGGGGCTACCAGATCCTGCTGGGCCACTGGTGCTGGCGCGGGCGGTCGCAGCCATCTCATCAGGAGACTCGCGGACCGTCAAGACCATGGCGACGTCCAACCGGTGAATCGGGAGGACGTAAGCGTCATCCAGACTTGCCCAGGGATCACTTGCAACTGCGACAGGCTCAACCTCCCCTGCCAGGATCTGCTTATCCTTGCTCTTGTAATAGTCCGCGTCCAGATAGCGGGCTTCACACGAGGCAAAATAAGAGGCATCTCCTTGAAGCACGCCTACTCGACCATTAAGGGAGTATTTGAGGCATTGGTGGTATGACGAGGGAACCGCTGCGTGAAGGTGGAGCCATGGCCTGCCCATCAATGCGTTATACGCAGTGTCCTGAGAGACTACCATGAATTCGGTGTCGGCAACCAAGTCACCGAACTGGGTCTTCAAACGTATCTTGCCGACCGGGGTTTGCTCGGTGCGGTCGTACCCCTGGATCCTGAGGTCGGAGGGAATCAAGTCATCCTTAGACAACCCCAATCTCTGGAGCGTCCGAGTTGGAATCAGGTTAATCTCGGACCCCGTGTCGACAAGACAACGCCGGACTTCAAGGCCGTTGAACTGGCCAGTGACATACAGCGGACGAATGTGTCCCTGTATAGGAGGGTCTTCATCCTTACCAGAGAACGAGATAACTGCCTGACATTCGGCGTCCTCGATCGTTTCGGCGTGAAAGGCCTCTGCAGCCGCAACCTCTGTCTCAAACTGGAGGGGGCTTTTCAGGGCTTCAGCGAGTGCCTCGCGCATCTCAGATGACATGCGCAGAGCCTCAAGGATGGAGAGCCTTGCTGGGATGTCGGCCAAGTGCTTCAGGACATCATACTTTTTGGCCAAGCGCGAGCCCCTGGTTGCAAGAGGTTGCTCCGCGGTTGGTGGCATGACGGGCCTTGCCGGTTGGATCGGCGGCCGACTGGTACTTGGCGCATCTCGCTGTTCACTGGTCGCAGTCCGGGAAATGGTCACCATACTGGAGTCAGGAGGCCGGGATGGACTCGTGGCAGGGCGGAGCTGGTCGCGACGCGGCTGAGGTGGTTCTGCCTGGTCCCACACCACAAACAGTGGCGGAGGCGAATCCGTCATCCCCGGATGGGAGGGCTGCGCACGCTGAGCTCGGTTTTGAACCTGCTGCCTTGTCTCAGTGGCGTGCACGGCCTGGCTGGAGGTACCAACGGCTGTTCCCCAGCCACTCCTGCTGCTGCGGTTCTTCCGACGGTGGCGGCGACCGGGGACACTAGGGAGGTCCACCTGGTGTTCTTCAACGTCGGGAACCGAAAAGGGATTTACCAGCTCGACGATGTTAACCGAAGCGTACCCAATACCGTCATCGGACGAATCATCCATCACCGGGCGGATCCGAGGAGGGACCCCCATCTCCGGGGGCATGAAATCGCCGAGAGTACGGGATAGTGGCGGAACTGGTGGGGCGCGCTCTTCCTTCTTGCGCTGCCGCCGTTTGCTCCTCTTGGAAGAGGCAGGCTGGGACGACGATGCCGAAGCAGCACCCGCAGGTTCTGGGGGCTCAGGCTGATTCAAGCGCGCACGGATGATTCCATGGGCGCGAATGGTCGTCTTGCGGGCCATCCAGTTATTATACTTCTGGGATCCGCGGTCGGAGACCAGCTGCCATTCGTCCTCGTTGCCACTATCGTCATCTGATCCCACGAACACGCCCGCCACTTGTGCCGGAGCTGGGCCCAACCTGATTACATTGTTGTTAATCTGGTCTTGGAGCCAATCCTTAAACACATAGCACCGCTGGATGGTGTTCCCCAAGGCCCGATGGTAGGGGCAGTAGCGGGGGTTATTCGTAAGATGTGCCTCCTCTGGCCTCCAACACTCAGGCAGTCGCACAATCCTCTGCTCCAGGGCGCTCCGGAAGTAACCGGGGACCTAATCCTCATGAAATGAGTAAGTCAAGTGTCGCGGGCCCCTGGGAGCGTGGTCTTGACGAGGGGCTGGAGGGGTCGGCCGAGGAGGTGGACCCTGGTTATCTCGCCTGGGTTGCGGCGGTACATTACGCGGAGGGGCCGGCCGGTTCTGGGGCTGCCGCTGCTGGGCCGGGAACTGAGCCCGTGGAGGCGGATTCCTGTGAGGCTGTGGAGCTGGCCTCACCGGCAGCAGCTCCAACGGCCTAGGGGCCTCTATCTGGGCAACAGCAGCGGGCTCAGCCCTACTGACTCTCCTTGCAGGGATCATAGGAGGCAGCGGGTGTGCCTGGCTGGCCTGTTGCAGGGCTTCCTCAAGACGTTGAGCTTTGTCTGAGAAGTCCCTGAACCCTCCGGGGTAATTATGAGTGATCAGGGAAGGGACCAGCTCGGTCTTGACGTTCCCGACGCACATTGTCAGCAACTGCTCCTGAGTCAATGGCATGTCAAGGGAATACGTGAGACCCTTCCATCGGGCGACGAAGTCCGCGACTCGCTCATCAGGCCTCTGCTTGCACTTGAAGAGGTCTGCGATACTTGTCTTCCGGGTCATGGAACTGAACTGGTAGAGGAACTGTCTACGGAGGTCCTCCCAGCTGGTTACCGACCCGACGGGGAGCTGGCTGTACCAGACAAATGCTGGCCCTTCCAATGTCTGAACAAAGCAGCGAAGCTTAGCGGCCTCCTGCTGCGCCGGAGTCCCCAACATAGGTCCGCACCTCGAGTTGAAGTGGGCTAAATGATGTGGCGGATCTCCAGTTCCGTTGAAGGGGGAGAAAGTGGGATTCCCGAATCCCGGAGGCGCCGGCATGTCATCCACCCATGCTGGGTAGGGCTTGCCGTCCGGTGGGATCGCCACCTGCCGAGTCTCCAAGGCTTCCAAGCGGGCAATGAGTGCCGCCATCGGATCGTCCGGACATGGGTTCCAGTCCTGGAGAGGATCTCTATCCATGAGCGCATTGCATGGCCCTTCAATCGGGTCGTCGACCGGGTCGTCGAACTCGGCAGCTCGTGGGATGGCGGGCGGAGCGGCCCTTGGGGCAGCGGGAGGAATCCGAGCGGGATCTCTCAGGTAGTCACGCCGCTCGGGAGGGTGTGGCGAAACATACCGCGCCCTCTTGCCATAGGCAATGGCCTCTCTCCTTTCGGCGAACACGGCGTAATCACGGTTGCCCGGGAGAGTCTCATCGAGGAGCGGTTGTTCCGGTCCCTGCTGTCCTGGCCTGGGATCACCGTAGTCAGGCCGCCGTTCTGCAGCGCGCTCGGCGAGGAGCTGGTCAACCAGCTTCTTCTGTTCGGCGAGCTGCTGACGTAGCGTAGCCTTCTCCAGATCCTCCTCTGCCCTCTGCATGGAGGCAGATGGGTCGGCGGGCCTTATAGCCTCGCTGTGCTCTTTTCCTTTGCTGACGTTTCGGCTCAACGTCAGTGATTCAGTGGGTGCGGGGAGCCCCAGGAGGTTTATCTGATGACGAGTAACTCTCACCGATGGATCTGACGACGGCTTGTCTTCGGGGGGGAAGCCCCCGTCGAGAAGTTCCAAGTCGTTCCCCTCTCCCGACAGGTCAGCCATATTGACCGTTCCTGTCCCTGGGGATATACCCTCAGGGCCACCCAGCGAATCGGGCTGTCGGCGGATCACACTGAAGCGTAGGGCAGCATACTGCCCCCATCCACGGATATACACGTGGGGAGTGGCTTCCTCGATAACTTTGCGGAGTACTTGAAAACACTCAACGCATCGTTGTTGGAGGGCCTCGTGGCGCTCAAATGACCCGGGGTGCCGAACTGCGGGGAGCATGGCCAAGTCAATTTGACGGCACTGCTCACCAATATCCTCCAGGTGCGCTTGACTCCCGGGGTATGGCATTTGTAGGCGGTGAAGACAGGAGCGAGTCTCCTGGAGAGTTCGGCGGAAGCATTCGAACTCATCCGGGGTGAGCGATTCGGGTGCATCAAAGCCCGGTCCTGCGACTGGCCAAAACTTCTCAGGGAAGTGGCCCACTGCAAGGACGGTCCAGAAGCTCCACGACTCAAACTCGGGATCCAGATCTCCTTGGTCCTCTTCAATGGCTGGGAACGGACGGGGAACCGGCAGTGGTGCCGAGGCGGGCCGCCGGGCTGACGGGCTGGCCGGCGGTGAATACGGCGAACAGGCCGATTGGCCTCCATATCCCGGGCCGCCCTCTGAGGGTGGCGGTGCCCTGGCTACCACATCACGATAGGACGGGCCGGCGAGCGAACATCCTGCCGTAGCATCGGTGCTCGCCGAGGGGGCACCAGATCGTGGTTCGACCGTCGGTCCCCAGAAAAAGTCTCCGGCTTCTCCGATCGAGACGGAAGGCACTTCCGGAGGGGCCGGTACCAACCGCAAGATTGATCCTTGGGGGTCTACCAGGCCCTCGTTACTCCGGATATACCTTCGGAGAGAAGCGGGGATCACATCGATCTCGCTCTCGGGGGGCACGAGGCTGACGTGCCGCATTCCTACCCCTGCCCTTGACTGGCGGGATTGGGGAAGGGGCTCTGTCGCCGAATCGTACTCCGCCTCTGAGTCAGAGAAGCAAACCGGTCGGATCTCTGTCCGGAATTCCGTAACATTCTTCCCTCGGCGTCGACGCCTTGCCTTCCTGCCCCTGGGTGGTTCTTCGGGGCAGGGCTGATCTCTGTCCTGGCGTCCTCCGGCCGCACTGGTGCTGGGGCCAAGAGGACTGGGAACCAAGGTGCGAGGGGCACCGGGACAGATATCAAAGGGGACGCGGGGAGAGATGATTCCGGGCAGGCCTCCGGGACGGGATTGGAAGGTGGGATGACCCATGCCTCCTGGATCGGCCACACAGAGTAGATCCTGCCGGTGAATAGCGCTACCGCGAGGTGGTCCGCGGTGGCTACTGCCAGTGCCAGCAACCGGGAGAGTCGACCCAACCTGCCTTTGGGGCGGTCGGGGCCTCGATCCAGGTCGGTCATAGGAGTTCCCCCGCTCAGGATGCACAGAGGCCTGGCGACTGGAGCCAGCAGTGGCTTGGGCCAATGCGGCCACTGTTGCTAGAGCCCCAAGGTGGGCATCCTCTTCCGCTCGTTCCCGACGTTGGCGTCGAGACAGACGAGTCGGGATGAGCGGCGCGGGCAGGTGGAGAGCCCGCTCTTTGACTGGAGAGGCCTGGCGGCGGTGTCGCCGTGGCCTGGCGGGAGTCCTTACCGTAGATCCCTGGAGCGAATCCCGGATAGGGTGATCCCGGGCATCTTCCACCTCATCCGCATAGGGAAGGGAACTTTCAGAGCGCTCCGGGGATAAACTCCCGAAGCGATTGGACGTTGAGGTAGGCAGCGGTGCCTCCCTGCGCGGCCCTCGGGGGCGGCGATGGTGGCGAGGCGCAGCAACCTCAAGGTCTAGGCGAGCCATTTCCCTAGTGGGGATGACTCCCTCTTCCTCATATCTCCGCACCAGGGTGTTGATCACCCTTCTCTGGATGACCTCCGAGGGGGAGAGAGGGCGTGGTCATCCCGCAATTGCGGCTGCTGGGACGACTGTGGAACGGGCGGGACCGCGCGGAGTAGCCGCGTCGGTGTTTCCCCTATCCCTGCGCCAGTGGGCGGGTGGCGATCGGGCACTGGATCGGGCGACCTGATTTCTGAAAGCAGGGAGAAAGACCCATTAACACTGACAGGAAAAAG